>CATQJL010000001.1:78083112-78683112 GCA_958299035.1 Cylicocyclus nassatus
GTGATAATGTTGATTGTTGAAATAGTAAGACTCTATTTAGCAATTCGTGTTATGGTCGTCTCGCAGATATGTTATGGCGATGTATTTCTCCCACAAAAGAACTCGTGAAAGTGCAGCATTTTGTAGATCCCGTGATTTTTTCAACTTGCCGTTCATTATTTGCATTACTCTTTCGAAGACTCAAATTCAACATCTGGTTTCAGAGTTTCGGTTGCTGAAATTTGCCTGCCTTTGTTGCACTGTTCCGACACAATGGATGAAAAGAAGGTAAGCGGTATTTGCGAATTTTTATGTGTTTCCAATAGATCTTCATTCAGGTACGAATAACCGCCATGACGTCCCCGGAAATGTGTATTGTTTCGCAATGGTACGTTCAGAATTATGAAGTATATCACGGAATCTCTACATCATCCTCGAAAGACGGACTATCATTCGCGCAAGTATGATTATGCATTTATTTCCATCTCGATCGAACGAACCCCAGGGGATCCCTTCCCCTCCCCCCTCTCGAACCCCGTATGCAGGGATATGACTCAATAATGCGGGGGAGGGGATCGACATCCCCTGCAACGGAGTAAGGGTTCGGTGGTTCAGGTGATAGCTGAGAAGTTAATATTCTAGTTTCAATCAGTTACTACAAAACATTTCGTTCAAATTGCTGATAGATATTCGCCAAAAACCGAGTTCCTTTCTCAGCAAGCTGTAGCTTGCGGTTTTGTCTCTTTCTTGTAGATTCGCTTCTCGCAGAGAAATCCTTGCGTATATGTGCCAATTTCGTCTATTTATAGGTGTTCCTGAACATTCATGAGATTTGCGCATTTTTCGTACGACTTGATAGTTTTTTATCCCTATAGGCCAATTGAACGCATTGAGACTGTCATATTATTTGATATGTAGTCTTTATCTTGTTATCTCAACATGAGCTCCTTAAAAAAAACTTAAAATTAGCAGATTTGACAGTTTCTGTATAGAGATCCCCAGGGGAGTGATCCCCTCCCCGACGTTCCCCTCGTGCATAGCGGGGATGGCCGCGGGGGATCATTCCCCGGGGTGATGGACGGTATGTCGCAAACAGCTACAGTCAATTACGGAGACCTGACACGATTGCAGCTTCTGTTAGGTGTAGAAATGCTAGCCTAAGCACTTGCGCACCCCCTCTTCCTTTTTATTCGGCAACATAGCGCCTTCTACCCATTCTCCTGTAGGGACACCTTGACTTCTATTGTTGATCTGAATATTCCACTTCAGCGTAAACAGAAGTTGCTCGAAGATATCTGTGAAGACCTAGTCCGTAACGGCTTTTCCAAGCGGACTCCTGAGCAGATTAATCAAAGGATAAAAGACACACTAAAGACGGCGAAAAAGATAAGCGCGCTAGAGGTTCGTCACCTTTTCTGAGAAACAGCACGTATCAACGTTTTTTGCAGCGAAATGAAGAGACAAAGACAGGCGGTGGTCCTCCGACCGCCATTGCAGCTGCTCCTCATGTGAGAATAGTGATTGAAGGCTGCGACAACAGACCGCGCCTTTCGGGTCTAAAGAAACCTTTGGAAATCAATGCAAACGCTACAGTGAGTTGTAGACTAACGTAACGCAACGTCTATTTTGAAATTTTCCCTTACAGAATGTCCCAAGCATACAGAGTGCTTCAAACACACAAAATGTTTCGAACACGCAGAATATTTCGAACATAGAGAATGTTCCAACCACAGAGAATCTTTCAAACACGAACACCATGGATGTGGATGTCATTTATGAGGAGTGTGTAACCCCAATCGCCGAAGAGGTATTTTGATGTTGGGTGAGAACATGTTCCTAACTAATATTTTTGAGGTGGACGTATTTCCTTCCGCTACGGACGACACCCCTGCGGTTACTCCGCTGTCCTCGGGATTGGCTGGAAAGCCGCTGAACAGCCCTCCACGCAAAAGAAGACGCTCCACCCAGGCCTTGACGTGAGTATCAACTTTTATAACACACATCTAAACAATTTTTCAAAACAAATTATTTTCAGAGACGAAAAAGAACAAGTTTTGCAACTCGAGGCAGAGCGAATTCAAAAACAAATTCAAAACGAGATTCTACGCAGCGAAGTACTACAGCAATCAATGGAAAACAAGAGGCAGAAAAATGTCCTGCTATGCCTACAATGTGAAGAGGTGAAGGCAAAAATCGACTACACGCGGCTGCAAATTGACCTGGCAAGGAACGATGAGTAGGTAGGTTAAAAAAATTCTTCGATTATCCTCCTTATGAGAGCACGGCCGGAAGTAGTGTGGACTTCTTGATTTTCTTCCCCCATGTCACTTTCAACCACTTCCAGGTCGTCGTCGTCCTCGAAGAGCGGTTCATGCCTTTGATTCGCAAGATTACGCAGCACCACGCACGTTATTGTAATTCTGGCTGCGGTATCCGGGTCGTACCTCAAAGATGATTTCGATTTTACAATCACCTCGTTACTGATCTTGTCTCAAACTATTTTAATTTCTATGCCAGTGAATGAAGAAGTGATTTGATCAATGTTTCTTTTGTGTTTTCCTTCGAAGTTTGCAAAATAAAGATGTGTGATGTAGTCGTTTTACCTGCATTCTGAATGTAGTATGTGCCATTGGCGCTTTAGCATCCCAAAAGCCTGCTCAATTTTCACACGCGCTGAGCAGATTGCACGATTGTACCGTTGTTCTGAAAAAAAAGAACACAACAGTGGAATTTCGTTTAAAAAGTAAAAAAACTACCTTTTACTGTGTTAGCCTGGCTCAGAACTTTGATTAAAAATGATTCTGCGGTGTAAGCTGAATCACCTATGATGCATCCCCTTTTTCTCCTTGCCCTTAGATCTTTGTAGAGTTCCGAAGATTTGAAGACCCTGCTGTCGTGGGCGGAACCGGGCCATGAAGCGCTCACCCATCGGAATAAAAACTTGTCGTCGCATATGGCTCCCACATTTATTGAGTGGTACCTCTTCCTATTTATGTAATCCACCGCATTCTCTCTGGGTGCCACAATTCTAACGTGCGTGCCATCAATCATCCCAACAATATTGGGGAGTCTATACTTCCGATAAATTCTTCGCGCAATTTCTTCCTGTTCTGCAGCTGAAGGCCAATTGATGTATCTTGGCGCCAACTTCACAACAGCATCCAGAAACACACGTAGGGTCCTCGAAGCCGTGCTTTGGTTACACCCAGCAAGACGCGCCGAATCAGCCTGCATGGCATTTCTTCCCAAAAGGTGAACACACGCAGCTACTTGTTGGGCAACCGTCAGAGACGTTCCTCTAACCGTCGTATGCGCCAGATCTTCTCTAAGCATCTCGCAAAGTTCGTAGAACACCGGACGAGTAAAACGAAAATCCTTTCGAAACTCGACGTCCGATAGCGTTTCGAAGGGGCAAGCGCGATCTCTATATAAACGGAGCCGTTCCGGCTCATCCTCTTCACTAGCGCTGTCTTCGAGCAAAAATTCGTTCAAGTTCAACATCTAAAAATAGCGTCCATGATTTCAGTTCGAGAGCATATTACTTGAACTAAATGAGCAAAACGCATAAATACCTTTTGCGGTGACTTGAGGATAGATAATTAGCTTTGCGGCGATGCGCCTGAATTAGTCAATTGAATTGTTGACTTTGGAGAGGCTTTATACCTACCACGCGCAAGATCCTTTTGCGGACTTCAGCTAGGAGCTCGAAGGGCAAATGCCTCTCTGCAAGAAGCAAGTTAGATGAACTGCATTCAACTGGTACAGCTCTGATTTGTTGTAAGTTTTCGAACTAGTTCCTTGCCTCGCAACGGGCAAGAAGCGCTCAGGTATAGAAAGCCACGC
Source organism: Cylicocyclus nassatus (assembly GCA_958299035.1). NCBI lineage: Eukaryota > Metazoa > Nematoda > Chromadorea > Rhabditida > Strongylidae > Cylicocyclus > Cylicocyclus nassatus. The sequence goes on from CATQJL010000001.1 coordinate 78,086,935, forward strand.
AAAAGCAGCAGGTTTGTATTCAAAAATACGTACGAGACATTTTTTTTGCCAAAATTTGATCTCTAAACGGTAGAGTACAAGAACAAGATGAAAAGAATAGAAGACATTCTTCTAGTTTGCAAGAGAAATGATAAAAGGTTACGAAAGTCTGACCTTTGTTACGAAATACATGTGTAAGGTCAAGGCTTGAGGCCCGATAGGAAAATCACGAAGAAACAATCAGAAATAGCAGAAGTAACATATAAAAACGACATAGATCGAAAGAAATGTTTGCAGATAAACAAAAATAACGAAGAAAACACTCCCGTTTCGTTCCTACCCTTGGACGGGGAAAAATGAGATATGAAACCCTCCCCGGAACTCATCAGCAAGGAAGGAGGGCTATTTGATGAAAAGGACAAAAGAAAACATTGTAAAAACTTTGCACAAACGCAACAGAAACGCAGAAAGAAGAACTATAACTTACTAAACTGTTCCACATCGCGTCCAGATAGCAATAGGTAAGTTCAGGAATAAATGAAAAATATAGACAACAACAAAGCTGAATGCTGTTCGATCTCTAGCCTATTTCAGCGAGTAAAAAGTAACCCTATACGCAAAATATTCACAAATATCGTAAAGATACGTGAATGATTCATTCAGAACGAAAGATCCTCCCCCACAAACTGTGTAGGACACATTTCCATGAGAATGTGACACTACACAGAAGCAAGGCGGGAAACAATCAGAAAAATCAATAATCGTAAAATCTCATTTTGCTCAAAAAAGCACCTGCAGAGTCTGGGAACAAAAAAGAAGAAAGAAAGCAAAGAAAATTTCACATGGCCCGACATACACAAGCTAATGAAACAAAAAACGGGACATAAGAGGGTAAAATAACTCACCTCCACGCTAAAGTGAACAGCATGTGCGAATATGAACAGCATCCATGATGATAGCAGCAATAGGCCATATTAGGCGTAAAAAATATTATTTTGGGTGCGCTCAGCGCAGTCACGGCAGACATGCGCACTGCAACGCCTAAACTATCTGTGAACAAAAAAGAAGGAAGAAAATGAAGGAGAGTCCGCAAGGCCCTATACGTAAAAGCTAATGAAACAGAAAACAAAACATAATAAGATAAAATAACTCACCCCCACCTCCATGCTAATATGGGCAAATGGGCGAATATGAGCAGCATCCGTGATTGTAGCAGGAATACTTCATATTAGGCGTAGAAAATATTATTTTGGGTGCGACAAGCGCAATCACGGCAGACACGCGCTCCGCCACGCCTAAATTCCTGCCGCTGAGTAGATGAACGTGAGTAGCAGTCGAAAGATAGGAATTGGGGAAAGTTTTTCGTAGAAATTCGGAAGCAAAGCTATTTCCCCGTTTGATCCCCTCTTGTGCATAAGGGGGTTCGCTTCCCCTCCCCACAGGGGATCCCTTCGCCGATATTGTTTGCGTGCATACGGGGGTTCGCCCGGGGAGGGGAAGGGATCCCCAGCGGGGATCATTTCAATGGTTAAGCGCACATCCCCTCCCCGCGGGGATGTACGTGCATACGGGCCTAAATGCGACAAGACACAGCTTTTGTAGAGCCTCCAAAAACCTTCGGATCATTGCTATGTATGCCTCGAAAAATAGTAAAAAGAGTTGCGAAAGGCTTTTTGATAACAAGATCGATATGAAATTTGAATGAAAGAGAGGCGTCAACCATGACACCAAGATCACGCATAGAGTTAGCAAATTCAAGACCGACACCATCGCAGGTGTAGGTACGGCAGGGTGAATCTCCAAGGTGCATAACAGTAGTCTTGAAAGCATTTAGAAAGATGTCTCAATTCTTGAACCAGATTTCCATTTTGCTGATGGAGGAAGAAAGTGTCATGAAGGCTTCACTTTGATAATCAGAATCATAGCAAGAATAAATTTTTATGTCGTCAGCAAACATTTGTGTCTTAACACTTGGATGGGTTTTCGGATATGCAGGTAATTCAGCAACGTAAGTCAAGAACAATAACGGTGATTCCACCCTGAGAAACGCCACTACTGCAACGGTATCGCTCAGAATACTTGTACCCAACGCGCATAGTCATGCCTCTATCCTCCAAGTAGGAAGCTAGCCACCCTAGAAGAGTACCTCTTGTGCCATAGCTTACCAATTTTAAAAGAAGCTTGTTGTGATTTACTTTATCAAAAGGCTTTGAAAAGTCAAAGTAGATAATATCTACAGATTGACCATTGTTGAGAGCAGTGGTCCATTCAAATATAGAGTCATTAAGCAAAGTAATTGTTGATGAGCCCGGAAGAAATCCGTGTTGCTCACGAGGAATAACATTATGTTCATCTAACCATTTGAACAACTTTCTTCTGATTATCTTATCGAGGATCTTATCAGCAGAAGGCATTATACTAACGGGTCGAAAATTCGCCAAGGCACCATTACATCCTTTTTTAAAATAGCCGTAACTAAGGCTTCTTTCCAAATCGTAGGTACTACACTCGCTGAGAGAGACATTGATGATGTAAGAGAGTACAAGGTGTGGGCACAGTTTCTATAAACAATTTGCGGAACATTTGGTGAAGATATTATATAAAACGGAGCAAAAACGGTAATATAAGTCGTCAACTGATGCAAAAATATAAAAAATATCAGTCCAGTCTACACATAGAAGTGCCCTATTCATTTCTAGATAATTAGTTTGTAGAAATTAGGAAATGGCAAGACAAATATAGATATATTTTTGGATATAGAAAAATGAGTATGAAAAGCTACGACATTATGATCAGATGACCCAAAAGGTGGTAGAATGCGAATGTTGTTGACAATATCACTCGAGGAGAAAACAAGATCAATCGCCGCATTATCACGAGTAGGGACCTTCACGTTCTGTACAAGCTGACGGCTAAGCAAGAGACTAAGGAAATGCTTATTTTGTGGGTTTCTACCAGGAGGAAGTGCATCAATATTGAAGTCCCCCAAAATGATCGTTCCGGTAGGAACTGAACAGAGATCAAAAATCGTATCAGAAATTTATCATCCTTCATTGTTACAGAGGGGAGTCAATATATTCAAATGCGAAGGCGAGGCAGTTGAGAAGAAGTCTATGCATACTATGTCCGAGTCTAGATGTTGACCAATATAGAGGGCGTTGTACTGCAAGATCATTTTTGACTATACAGCAGACCCCACCGCCTTTTTCCCCTTTCGGTCAGATCGATGGATAACGTATGGCAAATCAGTCAAAATTTCTGAGTCAGAAATTTTAGAGGATAACCAAGTTTCCGTAACGCAAACGATATTGGGACAGTAGAAACATAAAAAGGCGTGAAGAATGTATAACTTGTTTACAAGGCATCGAAAGTTGTACAAAAAACATGATGTAAAGTTATTAGAACCAGCTGAGTTAGGGTTTCCCTGAACTGGCCTTTTGGGCAGTCCAGAGACATGCTTAATTTCCCCGCGGTATACAACCCACTCTCGTATTGCTTTTCTTCTATTTCTCTCGCTAGCTTCCCTCCGTAGCTCTAAGTCCCCGCTCTCTCTCTCTGCTTGAGTCATGCTTATGCGTAGAAAAACATGAGAAAGAGAGGAGTGCCGCAATAAATAAGCATTTGATAGAGCTTGCCTCCACTAATAGCGCGAGGGGAATACGATTTTAACCAGGCGTGGCTTTCCCTCAGCCCTTTTGCCCATTCGGAATATCTCTGATAGCCAGACATCTATCTGCAACGTTTCCAAAATTTGCGCTTCGCTCTCCTCTAAATGCTTCTTACGCTCAAGCACTGTAAGCTCAGATGGAGCTTCAGCAAGCTCCGCAATTACGACACTCCTCTCGCGTTTCTCTGTTTCTGCGTCCTTGGGTAATTTTCTTTGCAAAGCCAAGACGAGTGTCTCTATGGTAGGATCCGTATTTTTATCCAGGATAGTCTGAGTAATCTCACCCCACAGAGAGATTATCATAGTCAATATACGGGACTGAACCCGCTTCTGTCTGACTAATTGGCGCATTTATTTCACTTCCCAAGCTATTCTCCTCCTCAGGTGCGAGAGACATGGTAAAAGCTACACTGTTACACAAATCTACCCTACCTCAAGTCATATGAACAAATGTCAATCATTTGAACGGGAGTCAGCATAGCATAAGGACACTATCTGCGCAGGGTTCGTTATACCTGTGGAGTAGACGTTTTTTTTATTGATAAAAAAGTATCTGAAAATCTAGGGAATGCTAAGGAGATTGTCCCAAAAATACCTATTATGTGCGAAGAAACGCATTTGTAGTCTCTTATCCTTTAGCCAAAGTGTGTTTGGAATTTTTTGCAGCTTAAAAATCCATTTTAAAAGCACTGCCACCCTAATTGAGAGATTTGCTATTTTGGAGCTGTATGATAGCGGGGCTCCTGACCAAAAATTACTCCGATCTTGTTGCATAAATTGCAACTCGTAGTCAAAATTGCTCCTAAAGATAGAAGCGTCTAATTTGGCTCCGTGAAGTGTGGGTGGTCCAAAGGTAGTGACTTCGAAAGTGACCTTTAAGATAGGTAAAAAGGTTTACAAGAAGGGGCGGATTTATAAAAATGCCAGAAAAGCTGATGTTCAATTTTGGACTGGTTATCTTTAGAGACGTCTTGCGCCTTGGCTGCTCGTGCTCTAGAGCGATCTCCCTTTGCAGCGAGACTCGGCGATTACTCAGCCGCCATCCAAGCACCAAAGTTGCCATGCTCAATTTGCGTGACGCTGTCTTTAAGGATAGATCCTTCTTGCATTTGCTTATAACTGTGAAGATGCGTACTTTTACATTAGCCATGCTTTTCGAAGTTTAGTTAGGATTATCACTCAGTACTTGAAAGAGTTTGCGTATTCCTAAGGCTCCCGCCAGAGTCCCAGTGCACCCCACATTTGAGACTGGAGAAGAGCTTGGCATAGTTGCAATCTTCTCGTTAGTTGCTTGAGCGTAGTCCAAGATTGGTACAAAACTTTATCGCACAAAATAACAGACTGACGTTTCCGCGAATTCGCCTTCTTCAGAGTCTGAAAAGTAGGAAAACACATGAGTAAACTATCGGATCAAACACCTCGTCAACTACAAAAAAGGCCGACCCTCTAAAACAAATAACACCTCAACCAAAACCAAGATTAAGCCAGTGCTTAACTAAGCAGATGATAGTCTGGTGGGCGCAGGCCACTTATGTCAAAAACTGTACTGCCTTTTATTGTTAATTAGTAACCTCGTTCTGACCTGACCTTATTATTCAAAACTCACAAGCTCTGATATGGTGACAGCTCGTTGGTAATGGATAGGCACTCGTCCTTTCGGTTGTTTTTTGGATTTTGGACGGCTATCCAAACGCTTCGAGCCGAACTTCCTTCCTTTTTCGTTAAAAAAACTTTCTCTTTGAGACAGAAGATTGTCTTGGAGAGGCAGACCATCCACCTCCTACGCCGCTGCTTGACAGAATATGTGATGCCAAATTCTATCTCAAGAAAGCAAATCCACGAAGTATGCGGGCTACCCAAAGAAAGTCAGCGAGTGAGGAAAATCGAGCAACAACTTTTTCGTATCACACTTCGATCCAAGCAGGATCATATGTATAAGATGTTGTCTAAGTGTTTGTGCAAGGGGCAATGTTTTGTACGATATATGCCTGATCGCCGTTGGAATAGGATCGTGGTGAGTCGAAGCACATCTTGATCTTATCTGATCTAATACTAAGTCTAGATTGCAGAAAAAGTTCAGTAGTTGAGTAAGGGCAAGACCATTCACAAGAGCCGGCTAGTGCAAACAGTTGCGGTTACGAAAGGCTGCTTCCGCTCTCACTAATGCTCCTAGTCGATCCGGGGTGCCAGTAATTGACAATGCACTCATTTCCGATAATGCGCTACCATTACTGGACCTCGGTCTAGTTTCGCACCTAATCAACAGGATCTCGGGTATCGCGTAGGATTGCCGGCAGCCTGCAATATGTGCACGAAAAGATACGTCAACGAGCCAACGAGCGAGAGAGCGCAAGAGACAGCGAAACATCTGCGGGAAAAACACGACCAGTTATTCCTTTTCCATTTGGTTTACAAACCACAGGAGCCTAATCAACCAGCGGACGCGAAGTTTCCAGTGTTTGCTACTGGGTTGTTCTCAATTCTCAGCTGCTTCCTCCAAAAACGCCAAAAATAGTAATTCATTTCTGGATATCAGCAAAGACTCCAGAAATGAATAACAAAAATGAATGCCCGTCTATAACCGCTGAGTTTCTGCAGTATATGCCACTGTGTGAGTTGTAGATAGTGAATAGCGTCTTGATGCGCATTCTACTGTATCGCTCACTTGTCCGTCAACTTTTGTCACGTCCAGTCGTGCGGACATTTCGAATAGCGGTGGTGCGAGGGTGAGTATATCTGTCTTGAGAATTTTTGCGACACGAAAATGGAATGAAGTCGAAACTGCTGAGTTGGAGGAGATGTCTGGTGGTCTGGTATTACGGATAATGGCTTGAGTCGTTTTCAGGCCTCTGAGGACGATGAAAGCGTCGAAACTTAGGCCAGTACCAATAAATCTGCCACCATGACAAACCTGTACGGCACAACAGAGTTGAAGATTATAAGCAATGTCCAGGTTTAAAGAAAGCGGAACATGGAAATTACTGAAAGTAATTCAACACTTTGGCAACGCCGGGCCTGCGCGAAATTCGCGACCTTTGTGCTGCAAGGGAGATCAAGGTGTCTGTCAGCGACAAAGGAGAAAAGTTGATTTTCTTCTGTGATCTGGACATGATAATCACATGACATGGCAAACACCATCTGCAGAATATGACGTATACGAGTTGGTGACAGCAAACGATTTCAGGTTGCTACTGCCGCTTGAACAGGATATGGTTAGAGTAGCTAAAGCTGAAGCCATTTCTAGGGCTATCGCTTCACGTTTAAAGACAGATCTGCCTATGTGTCCGGTCCTCTACACTCTAATCGAAACACATAAAGTGCCTATTGATAGTTTAATGTCCAATAATCCGCAAGACTTTAAAGTGAGGCCTATCATCAGCAGTGTTGGAGGTCCTACGGATAAGATTTCGTGGTTTCTCAATAGTATTCTCTCTCAGCTGCTAAGGTTTGTCCACACACATCTCTCCAACACCGGTGCCCTCAATACATAGAGCCACGTACTCTGGTAACCTTCACTTTGAGGGCTATGAGGCGACACAACCCTCACCTGAAATAAACCGAAGTTATCCTGGGCGAAGCCCTGGATGTTACCTGACCATATCGGAACGAATGTTAATGAAGCAAATATAGGGAATAATATCTTTAGGTTATCCCAGCGAAACTGAGAATTTGCGTTTTCATGGCCTTTTTACGTTGAAAAGAGAGTTTATGGAATTTTCGCCAGAATTCAGGACAACATTTCTCAATTAACCTCTTATTTGACCAAAATCGTGTTTCAAAAGTTTAGGAAAGTTGTTGGAATTAAATAAAAACGAGAGAGTGCGCTTAAATCTTGCGCAGAGATTCGCGCACGAAAACGCTGATCTGTCTCGTTAATGAGTGATTTTCAAAGCTTGGGACCTTGTCAGTTCTCCTCCCTTCTCATGAAGATCAGAATGATATAATGGTGTAGGGTTTCGTTGAGACCCGCGGAGATTTACGACCAGAGCCAAATGCCCCGTCGGCTCGGTCTGTCTCCGCTGCTCGCCTGCGTCTCCGCGCGCTGCGCGCTACCTTGCAACCCCAAGCGCGGGGCGCGGGGCATTTGGCTCTGGTACCCGTTTCTTCGCTGTTTCGAACCCAATTTTAGCAAGCTATATATCATTTTGAAGCTATTGACCTCTGTTACATTTTTTTATTTGATCAAAAAATCCTGAAAAAACTTTATTTTCAAAAATCTTTTTTTTCTAGTTCAACTCTTTTCACGCGGTTTTTTCGTGCATTTTATAGATCTTGCTTCTCTTCATAATGCAGACAACCACCTAGCCTTTACTTCTTCGATTATGGTGGATTTTTTCGTAAAGTCGTAAAAAGTGCGTTTTTCTTCATCTTGTTCTGTTTAGTGCTTTCGCAGCGTTTTTTTTCAGCTTGGGCGATTGCTGCTCAGAACAGTAAGAGCAACAATCCAGACAACGTCCCAAGAGACAGGAAGGTCAATGCGGGGGTAAAAATTCAAGGGACGCATCAAAAATTAAACTTGGCTTCGACGTTTTTTTCGACTTAGTAAAGAAGAAACTTTGCGTTTTCATGGCTAATTTCCTTCTTGTTTAATGATAGCCATTCCTTCCGAAACATGTTTTCTGAAACAATCACAATAAAAAATTAGCTCTTCTTCGCTTTCCCCGTGTTGCGAATTGCTGGTCCTGGAGCAAAAACTTGCACTTTGAAAAGCCGCAAAATGGAAGATTTCAAAACTCATTGCAGCGTTTTTATCCGGTTTTTAGCAGTTTCTTTTGCATTTTATATCTGTTTTACGTCATTTTCTTTTCTCTGACCTTTTTCAAACAACTTTCACTTTTTATGAGGTCAGATGATCAAACAATCAAACAGCCTTTACTTTTTACGCCGTGTCTCTAGACTATCGAAGGTATGCCAACACCAGAATGATTCTTGATCGTCTGGCAGCACCAAGGCAAGACAAGGGTGCATTTTGAAGTTTTTCGATGTGGAATCGCTCTATACCAACGTCTCCAACGACGCCGCAATGCAAGCGACCTTCGAACTTCTTGTAGAACACCAATCATCACTCAATCTTTATGGTCTTAGCAACAGAGGCATCTTGTCGATGGTCAAAGAATATCTCAACTGCTCCATATTTTGTTGGTGTGGAAACTCTTACAGGCAGATTAGAGGATTGGCTATAAACAGAGACTAGCGCCGACCTTGGCAATTGTTTTCTTGTCTAAGGGTTCCTTCATACTACGCCGCAGGACGCAGCAGCCTCCCGCAGTACACGGCAGCACGCAGCAGCACGCCGCGTCCTGCGGCGTGCGCTGCTGAAATCGCGGTGAAAATATACGCTCACGGCAGCCCTTTGCCGGTTATAGATGTACGTCTATATTTACTGCACGTTCGTGTTTTCCTTGAGCTTCTTTCACCGCAAGCAACTTATGATTTCACTGCGACTGCAGCGGCGCACGTCGCAGGACGCGGGGGCTGCTGCATGCTGCCGTGTGCTGCGGCAGGCTGCTGCGTCCTGCGGCGTAGTATGAAGGAACCCTAAGGTGGAAGCCCCAGTACTGGCGAGCAAGCCTCTGCTTTACTATCGGTACATGGACGACTGCTGTATCGTGTGTCCTATATACTTTGGAATATTCGAGAATTTTTTCGAATAGAATAATCGAAAATATTCGAAAATTGAAAATATCATATAATCGGATTTCGAATATTTTTAAAAACAAAAAACGTCGATTATTCGAAAATCGAATGTTTTGGGAAAACAAAAATGTCGAATAATCGAACATCGAGTGTATTCGAAATGAAAAAAAATCTGAATATTTGAATATACTAGGTTGGTCCGAAAGTTCTTGCGCATCATTTTCAAAAAATCATAACTTTCTTGCCACTCAATGAATTTCGTTAAAGTTATATCTATTCGAAAGAGGAATCCATGCTCTCTACAGATGTTCTTTTGCCATGAATTAATTTGAGAAGCTTCGAGAGTTACAAGCAGGAAATCAGTCAAAATTGGCATTTTTCGAGCTGGATCACGAAAAATTCTGGAGGTATTTTTATTTGATAGAAAAGTTTGCACATCACACAATTCTGCACATTACATTAGTACCTTTTTCATGAACTAAAACGAAGTAGATCGAGAGTTAGAAGCAAATAGAGAGAATTTCTTCACTTTTGCAATTTTTGAGCATGCTCAAAAAAGCTTAAAAACGTCACAGAAAAGACGGACAAGTTATGAACATAGGTTTTGTGACCATCTCTTTCTAGATGGATGGAAATCGTGCCAATCGAGAGCGATTTTGATTTTCGTGAAAAACACAGGCCCGAAAATCCGAAAAAATCACGAAAAACAAAATTGCTCTCGATTGGCACAATTTTTGCTCAACTAGAAAGAGAAGGTCACAAAACCCATGTTCATGACTTTTCCGTCTTTTCTTTGACGTTTTTAAGCTTTTTTGAGCATGCTCAAAAATTGCAAAACTGAAGGAATTCTCTTTATTTGCTCATGACTCTCGATCTTTTTCGTTTCAACACATGTAAAAAGCACCGTTGTAATGACCATTATTTTCTCTATCAAATAAAAATACTTCCAAAATTTTTCGTGATGCAGCTCGAAAAATGCCAATTTTGGCTGATTTCCTTCAATTGCTTTAACTCTCGAAGTTTCTCAAAGTAATTCACGGCGAAGATACAGCTGTAAAGAGCATGGATTCCTCTTCCGAATATATATAACTTAAACGAAATTTATTGAGTGGCAAGGAAGTTATGATTTTTTGGAAATGATGCGCAAAAACTTTCGGATCAACGTAGTATTTGAAAAAAATCCGAATAAACGAACATTTTGTCAAATATTCAAACTAATTTTGATCGAATTAGCACAATGAAGGACTCCATGCAGTGGGCAACTTGGACAACAAACGATGTTTGCTGGCATAGCAGTCAAAATGGTGACGCTGTCATGTAGCACACGAAATTGTCGAATTCGAACAACTTTTGAAAATGAATATTCGAATGTTCGAATATTTTCGAAAAACCGAATAATCGAATAAAATTGAAATTGACAAATTTTGAATAAGCGAATATCGAATATATTCAAAATTCTGAAATATTCGAATAATCGATTTCGAATAGAATTTACTCGAATACTCTATTCGAATACTCGACTATTTATTCGATTCGGTCCAAATAGTGTCCCACCCAGGCCGAGCCTGATTTTTGCTTTATTATCATGAATGCCCAGGAAACTAACATCAAGATGACGAGATTCAAACGGAAGATGGATGGCTGCTGTTCCTCAACGTACAGTTATGTTTATCGGACAGAGATTTCAAGACCAGATGGTGAAGAAAGCCGAGCAGCAAAAACATCTTACAAAGAAGGTCCATTTGGTCGAAGTGGACTTTTCACATAAAATTAATACGACTATAAAGAGCATAGAAACCTGATTCCAATTCTGTCTTCGTTATCTGCCGAGCGCCTGTGGACGTCGAGTTATGAGCGTTTTGTGAGCTGGAAACTGAAAGCGTAATTGGCACGAAATTCGTCGGAATTGCTCAAATGGTCCAGTCCTGATTATCAGAGCACTCCATTTGAACAACACCTTCTGTCTAAAACACTCATACTTAACACTGCTCTTTCTAGGCACTAAAAAGGCACTGAAAATTGGATTTTACCTAGAATATGCGTTTATTTTTGGCACCAAGAATATTCATAACTTGGCATGCAGAGGCGCTCAACAGATAATGAAATTTGAAATTACCGTTTGATGCTCTTCAGTGGTATATGAATCATTTGGAAAGGCCACTTCAACTATCCGGACCTCCCTTGTTAGTACACTATTCTTTAGCACATCCCTCACGAATAAAGGCATCAATCGTAGAAAACATGTTTAAAACGGCTGCGGGGGTCTCTTCTGATAGGGACGAGAAGATGCGTTCGCTGGAGCTCGCAGAATCAATTTCCAGATCCAATGGATACAGCACGAAAACTCATCACCCTTACAGATACCGAGTCCATCGTACACCGCCTAGATTGGAAGATTGATCAGATTTCATTCTGTCTACCTACATCTCAGAAGAGTTTAGTAGGGCGTTTGCAGATTACTTCATCAAGCAGATCTCGGGTATCCATATGGTGAGGATCGTCGACATTCCGCCCGCAAACTTTAAACAGCAGCTAGTACGAAACCGGGATTACGATCGTTTCTGTACAACTCTTAATTGTGTGTTTGTCCTTTCAGCAAGGAAGGAGACTGTATGGTTTCAGATGTTGTCTACCTTATCACGTGCACATCATGTAGATACACGTTACTGACGAGACGGCCCCCCCCCCTTATGCACACGCATCAAAGAACACTTAGTTGGTCTCAGCAAGGGCAACGTAGCTACTCCGTTAAGCATGCATCGCAGGCTCAGCCATGACGACGCGGAGGTGGGAGTGCAGCTTCGAATCCTCGAGCGTAAATCCGAAATCTTAGGGAGCTTCCAGACCGCGCCGATTGCCGCTTGTGCAGCCGTTGGCCGCTTTTGCGCCAGTTACCGTTATTGCAGCCGAAGCGCGGTAGGTCAAGCCATTGTCTCCCTTGCGGCGAGAAAATTCATCAATCAATGTATTTTTATCTGTTTTTTTATTTTTCTCTTATAGGCTGGTTTCGAGGTGCAATTTTTTGTATAATGGCTGCTTCAAGACTCGAAAAATCGCCATTGAGGACAGATGCGCTAAGTATTGCCCTACATTCAGCTAAAGTATACAAAGAATTCATCGCGTTTTTTTCCACTTTATCTAGCCAAGTTTTATGCTTTTGTGAATGTTGCGGTGTAAAAAAGCTGGATGCGAACTGAAAAGCATTTGTGCAAATCCATGACCATGCAAAGACTTAAGCATGGGAAAACCGCACATCACTCACAACAGATATGGAACTTGAGCATAAACACGTTACCTATTCGTAGTGCCTCTCTTCTTCCTTTTTCGTTTTTATTTTACCTTAAGAAAACTTTGGTTGACTGCAGGCAATACCCAGTACCTGTCCTCAGCGGCGGTGTTTCAAGTCTTGGAGCAACATTTATGTAAATACTTGCATCTTGAAACCAACCTATAACAGACAAATATTATAGAAAAAACAGATTAAAAAACACAGAAATATACATTGATCGATGAGTTTTCTCGCCGCAAGCGCGCCAGGGAAACAATGGCTTAACCTGCCGCGCTTTGGCTGCAACAGCGGCAACCGGTGCGAAAGCGGCTAACGGCTGCAAAAGCGGCAGTTGGCGCGTTCTGGAAGCTCCCTTAGCGCGCAAGACACTTGAAGCGTTTTGGGTAGCCGCCAAAATCCAAGAATCGACCGGAAGGACGAGTGCCTAGCCGTTATTAACGAGCTGTCATCATATTAAAGCCTCTGTGGCTTTTGAATAATGGGGTCAGGTCAGAACCAGGCTACTATTAGGTTGGCTCGAAAATTCTGGGACGTTTTCGAACTACCCTATTTTCCGGTGTATAAGCCGCACCCTTTTTGCTCTAAACGCGAGCAGACCCAGGCGCGCCGCCGCGCATATGTCTCGCGAAGCGGTCGCTTTATCGCATACTGCTGTCACTTAACGCGCTCCATGATGACAGTCAGTCTTTTGGCGTGTTCGCTTTTAGAGTGAAAAGGGTGCGGCTTAACCTGAAAATAGGGTAGATCTCCTATTCCTCGACACCTAATGCATGTACATCCGAAAAAGGTACCATTTGATAGAGCAAAGCAAGCTCTACAAGGTGGTATGCAAAAGTTGCACCAGTTTCGACCCACCGTAAGTTTGCACCCAAAATCTGAGTTGTACTGAAATTCAAAAAGTCGCGAAAAATTCATACTTTTTCAAACAAATCCTACGGATCCAATTCGCTCACCAAAATTGCACACTACATCAGACACTCATATGTACCATTCTTGAATTTCTTCCTCATTTAGAAATCGGAAAAACGAAAATTTTTAAGTTCTTACAAAAACGAAGCTGTGCTGTTTCCACCCACGGAATTGTAGTATAAGCCCTTAGAAGTACATATTGATTTTAGCATGGAACACCCGAGCGAGGAGAGCTTAAATCGGTAATTTTCGGGAACTAGGGCCTGTAGAAAGCTGAACGGTTATACTTCTAGGGGCCTATACTACTCAATTACGTGGGTGGAAACAGCACAGCTTCGTTTTTTGTAAGAACTTGAAAAATTTTCGTTTTCTCGATTTCTAAATGAGGAAGAAATTCAGGAATGGTATATGAGTGTCTGATGTAGTGTGCAATTTTTGTGAGCGAATTAAAGATCCGTAGGATTTGTTTGAACAAAGGTATGAATTTTTCGCGACTTTTTGAATTTCAGTACAACTCAGATTTTGGGTGCAAACTTATGGTGGGTCGAAGCTGGTGCGAACTTTTGCATACCACCTTGTAGAGCTTGCTTTGCTCTATCTAATGATACCTTTAACCGATGTATATGCGTTAGTTTCGAGAAATAGCAGATCTAGTTCGAAAATGTCCCAGTTCGAGCCAACTCAATAGTCAATACCCTAATTTTACGCTATAAGACGCATTTTTTCGGTTTCAAGCGTGTCGCTCAGCCGCCTCGTTTCGCTTCGAAAAACGAGACTTAAGCGGCGGTAGGACGGTCCGCAGGTTCCACTGACTTAGCGGGGACAACTGGTAAAAATATAAATGGTCTATCACAAAGTATGACAAACAACAAAAAGAAGCTGATGTGCAAATACAGAGAATATGAATAATTAGATGATGAGATACAGAAAGCTAATACAGACAGTGAATATTGGTGAGGAACTGTCGAGGAACGAACTAGACATCTCAGAACCGAGACACGAGATATGGTGTGCTTCGTACATCTCAAAGTTTTGGTTCAAGACTACTAGTATGACAAAAACCTAGCCGGGCGCCTGTATGCTACACTTATGCACGACACTCTTAGGCAAGATGTAGCACTCTATATAGTTTTTGGGTCGCGAAGTTCTTCGGTGTTTCTGTGCTGTTTGATTTTATAAAAAAAATTATCTGCGTCTTATAGCGTGAAATTATGGTATAGAAGTAAGGCAGTACAGCTTTTGACATAAGTGGTCTGCACCCACCAAATTATCATCTGCTTAGGTGAGCACTGGCTCAAATTTGATTTTGGTTGAGGTGTTATTTGTTTTAGAGGGTCGGCCTTTTTTGTAGTTGACGAGGTGTTTGATCCGATAGTTTACTCATGTGTTTTCCTACTTTTCAGACTCTGAAGAAGGCGAATTCGCAGAAACGTCAGTCTGTTATTTTGTGCGATAAAGTTCTGTACCAATCTTGGACTACGCTCAAGCAACTAACGAGAAGATTGCAACTATGCCAAGTTCTTCTCCAGTCTCAACTGTGGGGTTCAGCGGGTGGGGCCTCCTTGTCTCGACCACTCCGAGAACGTCGTACTTGATCTTCCTTGCTTGCACGATGAGGTCCTCGACAGATGCGTACGATGCCAGCATCCTTGCGTTGTAAGTACAGATCGTCATCATTGTGTCTCGTTTTGCAGCCTAGATCGCCTTCAAACCTTGCCCCACTGGCACTGCCTTACCAGTGGCTATTCTCCAAAATCAAAGGATCTTTTCGTATTATCGCAGGAACAGCTTCTTGGGCTAAAAACTCCCGCGAGGGACGATCGGAGCTTATTTGTTGGAGGCGAATCCGAACTCACCTCCCCAAGGCAGGATTCTATTCCGCGACTCCTCTTGCTTATCATGGCAGGGGCGGGGTTGCTTTTGGTCGGCAATCATCCCATCCGCCACCTGGAGACGCCCCATATAGCTTCGCGACTGACCTGCTATGATCCCTCTAAGAGAGAGATCCGTGAAAAAACGATTATTTGTAATATAATTATGTGCAGACATTTTATGAGAAAGTACTCTTATCGTTTGCGTCTCTTACTTGCGAGTGTTGGAGCATCTGGATATTCAGCTTCCCCCTTACAATCACATTTTAGCTCAAAAGCTACGAAAAAACAACCCAACTATTTCCATGCATATAACCCATTTTATATATAAAGCTGAATGTCTGTTTGTCTGTCTGTATGTATGTCTGTCTGTCTGTCTGTACGTATGTTCCGAATAGAAAATTCCATTTCTGAACCGATCCGGACCAAACTTGGCACACATACACATGGACCCCGGTGTCATAGGCCACTTTTCGTGTCGATCGATATCGATTTTATCGATTTTTTGCAAAATTTGAGCTACGGGGCTGGGAGTTGGCACAGGGGGTAATCGAGCATGCTGATTACGAATATAATAATGACAGGGCCGGGCGGAGCCGGGTAAGTCAACTAGTACTCAAATAAGCATCGTTTGAAGATAAGATTACTGGTAGAAACTATCCAAATTGTATCGTCAAAAGTACTCCTTGTAGAGAGGTCTATTAGGCTTTCTCAACGCACGTTTCGGTAGCTTTATCGTAACGGATAGCCGCATGGGAGCAAGAAGAACACCTCGTCTACGCATCTGTGAGATCAAATTTGGGACATATCAGAATGTCTTGAATGTATGTACGTTGATATCCATAGCTTTCATGAGGATTTAGCGAAGCATTGCCTTTAATAGACGCTTGAATGATCCAATCAGGAGATGTAAACTGGCACTATTCGGTTTTTTTAGCTCTGATATGTACGAGAAACAATAAACAGTGTTGCTGCTGAAGACTTCACGCTCTTGTCAGGGTATCATTTCTACCCTTTTTCGATTCGTCTTCAATTCTTCTCTTCTTAAGACTTCACCGTCGAAGATGCATTTTGTTGCGACACCGGAACATTTCTTGGTAAGAAGAAGCAAAACAGCATTCAATTATTCAGATCACTGTAAAGTCATCCCGGATTGTCCCCACACGCACATCCGAAGTGTCCGTCGCACTCAAACTACCTTGTGAAAAGTTTAGTTTTATTCGTTTTACCATCTGAAAATTACAAATTGGCTCAATGAGTAAAAGCATGTATCTTTTTTCACTTATTTTTTATCCCACTTCCTGACCTGCTAGAGGGAGCAAGAGTGAAAGTTGAATATATTTTAAACAATGTCACAGGAAAAAAGCGCAAGTAGTTAAAGATAAAAAACAAAGGAATTTGAGGTTCTTATAAAACTGTTCAAGGTGCTGAGTATTAGCGTTGCGTCATCAATCCTGCTATTGGATAGGTCATGCCAAGCTTGTACGAAGCAAGTTTGAAGATTTCAGAAAGCTTTCGGAATCTTTAAAAATATTAGTTTTGAAAGTAAACAATGTCGCTTTTTCGATTTATAAGGCTAGAGGGCTCAGGAACTAGAGCATGTACAAGACCGAAATTTCAGGTTGGCTAGCAAGTGATTTCGGTCGCATTCGCGGCTCTTACTAACGCTGCAGGCAAATTTTATTCGTTGTTTCGAATGAAATGGGCAATTCAATGAGAACTGACATATAAGTCCTATTTGAACAGCTTTTATTTTCCAAATAAAAGACTCAAAATGTGAGATACCACAAATTTTTCTTTGTGCGTAAATATGAAAAGCTTCGTTTTTTTGTCAAAAAATTTAGAAATGACATACTACATTTTTACTGTTATTTGCCGAAGAGAGAGAGAACTTATATGTATCCAAAAACTAAATGACCCACCTCTATGCCTCTAACAGCATTTAAACGAAGCTGAGAAAATCAAAGTTTACAAATAGTGAAAGCTTTGAACTTCTTTCGCACACAAATTTATTGCTAAAAGACAATAGGAAAAAAACCGATATAATTTTCTAGCTAACCTAAGATTATGCTTAAAGTTACAAATGCTTGTAGTTCACAACTGCAAACATGGAAGCAAATTAGAACTGAGGGCGAACTTTTCCACTTCCCTTTTCTACTTGATTTTTGATCACGAAAAAATTTGGCAGGTAGATATGAATAAGAGCACAAATTTGCCACCAGCCTGAGCAAGTAAAAATTTTAAATTTTTTTTACGACGAAGATCCGATTTCTTATGTTACCATTTGCTTATGGATTTTGACTTCAAACTTTAGCTATAAAATTATGGTAATGTTGAGAGGATTTGCTTCTCTCTATCGAAAGCTACCCGTTATGTTTTGACTTGTTGGTTTGTCATAAAAATGACATTCTTTTTTTTTCAAACCCAAGAAATATGGGTGCCACATTATTTTATACCCTTTTACTACAATCGCCGTCTTTTTGTACCTTTTTTTCAATTGATGTGGTTTGAGTAATCATTCGACAGAGGAAAGCAAGCTGAAGCTCTACAAGATGGCTTTTAGTCTGCCCAAATCGTATTCCACGTGAAGTCTCGAGCTGAAATCTGATAGCAGTCGAGAACGAACTTTACCGTCAAAAGTCGTAACTCCGCCCAAAGAATCTCAAAAATTTGTCATTTATCCTAACATCCAACGCTTGACATGCCGAATATTTAATCATACACTTTCCGTATTTCTTCCATGGCTAGAAATAAAAAAAATAAAGGGACTAAAATGTAAAACTTCGTCCTGAGGCGTAATGAGGAGTTCCCACGCACGTCATCATGTAGCTCATACATACAGAAGTACGTTCATGTATTTTTAACTTTGCAGGAGCTCTAGTTTTAAAATAATGCTGATGTTCAGGGTAAAAATTGTTACCCTAACAGAAAAAGTATAACATCATCCGCCAACATATATAAGTTCGTTTTGGAAATATTTTCACTCCGTTGGAAGCGGCAACAATTCTGAAAAAGACTTATAGAAGGTCTTGATAGCATTCGATGCTCTTTTAAAAGGTTTGTTTTTACCGCAGTGCAGCAAACGAGCTCCTAAAGGTTACCGAAAACTGAAACCCTTGCTTTTGCCATAATCAAGTTTCGCTAATGTCTTAGGTTTTTGTATCGATCAGCGAATATGTCAGAAGAAAAAATAGGGCAAACTAGAATAACTGCAAAGTAGTTTCTTCCTTTCATAGCTTGCTTACAACATTTTCAGAATTAATTCTTCAATGCTATATAATTTCGTACCTGGTCGAGTCTAACCTCATGGAACATTGATTGGTGAGCAACTAGGTGTGATTCAAAGCAGCATTTCTTCATTCTTCTAGTAGGTATTTTTTGTTGTTGATTCGTAATCTTGGGGATAAAATCAACATAATCCATGTTAATGAATCGAAACCCTCACGCTCATTTGCTTTGCTAAATCTTGTTAAGTCCCAATCCGTTTTAGGAAGCTTCAGTTTAGAATTACTAGTGTTCAACGCGTTTGTGCCTAAGATAGACCTCAAACGGTGGTTTTATTGATAATTCTATAAAAACTTATAACGAGCTACGAAAAGGAAAAAACTCTTTTATCCCAAAGATTTGCTCTACCCATCAGTCACTTGAACTTTCGGAAGAATCAGTCGCAGAATTCAAAAAATAACGAAGCTTGTCCATGCCTAAAGGCATGATCGTTGTTTCTGGTGGCATTTGGTAAGCTAGTTTGCGCTTAAGTAGAGACACAACCACTCGAAAAAGAATAAAAAGATGCTCTGAGTTTTTTAAGTTCTTTTCTATAGCTACATCACATCACTCACAATGAATGTGGGCATTACAAAGCATTTATAGTACCCATCGTATAATTTTTTAATTGCTCCTGCATATTGAACTCCTACTGCATACACTTTACAGCCTGCTACCGCAAAATGTGACTACCACATGATTAACTACATGGCAGATGTACATAGATTCTCATTTTTATATTTCTATCGTTTTGGAGCTTTTTCATATCTCTGATTTCAAAAATAAAGTCGAGAATCCGCAAAGTTCTCGACATTTCCCGTTTTGGAGAGCTCCTTTGCAAACATTACTGGAGGAGGTGTTGTGGCCTAAAAATTCTACAATACTTTCTTTGCTGTTTCGAGGCAATTTTCTTTATTTTCTGAAGCTACTTTGGTCGTGATTTGAGCATTGCTTTGATAGGAGGCTACTACTGTCCACTTCCAAAAGCTCAAGACCAATGCCCAGCATGAGTTTCTAGCCTTTTGGGATATCTAGCATAGCGCATCCAAAATCGCGATCAAGACGATTTCACTTCTGAATGTTTTTGGTAATTACAACCAGTGTGAGATGCAAATTCATATTACACTTGGTTTGCTCTACGCAGCTCTTATCGGGACTCTTCCGTTTTTATTTCTGAGATTTTCACCTGCATCTCGCACAGCCGCACTCAAAATCGAAATTTTATTGCTTTGACTTTCTTGGCCACAATTCAGGCGCATGAGCGAATTTTTTTGAATACATAGCTACTGCATTTGCTGAAACTTGTCTATCTATTGCAAGTTTGAATAAGTTTTTCCGAATATATCTGGACTGAGAAGTTGATGCCCCGAAATAGATAGTCGCTGCTTTTCTATGGGTTTAAAATTTTTTCTAATCAAGGCAATTGACGAATTTTGCTCATTTCTGTATGCGTGAAGTCAGGACATATTGCTAACAATTTTTGCAGATAAACTTAACTGTTCAGTGCATCAAGAATTCGAATTTCGTAGTTGGGGACCTTCTTTAACCTACACACATGTTAAAAAAAAGTAAGCAGTTTTGGATATCTTTTCTTTTTGCAGATCCCTTTTGTTAGAGTTTTCTCTATACAAACGTATACTCTCATTTGCATCTACAAAACAAGATTGTCAACAACGATAAGAACAAAACTTGAAGGGTGTTGCAATCTCTTAAAGACGAGGTTTTCAAAAGGAGAATTTCCGGTTTTTTGACGCATGATTTTCTCCCCGTTTGCGATCTCAGTATAGGCAGGGGCGCATTAGGTTAAAAGTTCACTGTTTCTAATGTTTTTTGCATACAAAAACGTGAAGAAAGAACAAAGTTATAACTTGTCAAAAAAAATTTTGCAAAACAGACATTATTTTTGCATCGACCTTTGCTCCTTATAAATCTGGAAGCCGAAATCGAAAAAGATTCGCATGCTTGAAAGTCGAAAAAAACGCATCCCTGTAAAAAATCACGGGAATTTCTAATTCTTCAAGCATGTGCTCTTGCACTCTCTTCTGCCTTCATATGATAAGTGAAGGTAACTGTAACACTCTGTGAGAAATTCTGGCTCAAAACTTCTGGTTAAGTGGAGTCCTGAATTCCTCCAAAATGTGGTTTATTTATGCCATTAAAATGAAGCAGCTCTTTATAGAGTTCCGACTTTTCGGTTACGGCTATGAGTTCAAAATAAAACCTAGATGTCTTACGAATTTCGCAATCTAATGCTTTTGAAAGTCATGGTTAGGAGATAAACCGAAAGACAAGATATCTGAGATCCACTACGCTTTCTATTACTTTTTCCGTTGTTCTTGAAAGGGAAACTCGCTCCCTACTATACAGCAAAAGCAATAACTATCACTTAAGTTCATATCCGGGCGATTCTACCATACATGTGTCTATTTGAGACTCCACATAGTAATAACGTATAATGAAAATTTGGATAATACCGAAAATATAACTTTTTGTGAGGATCTGATAAATTAGGGTGGTTTACACATGCTTTTTCTTTTTTCATTGCTCCTAAAAAATTTTAAAGTTCCACTTTGAACAAACTTTTTTTTACAAACTCTTTGAGCTTGTCGAAAACTACTATAAATAGCAAGCTTTCGGCTATACAACGCTGTTTTTTGTTTTAACGAAGGAACGATACTTGGTCGAAGTGGCGTTTTCGTATGAAATTATGCTATCTTATAGAGCATAAAACGCTGACTCCAAATTTGCTTTCCTTATCTGCAAAGTGATCTTGGATGGGGAGTCTGGGAATTTTTTGAGGTAAAAATTCAGTGATTTGTCTTGAGTAAAAACAGCTGTTGAAATCTTTCCGGCGCTTAAAAGGAGTAACGACTGAAATGGGTTTGTTGGATTGAAGGTATATATTGCATAAAAGGCCCTGGTAGTAAACATGGCCCCATTTGAACTCACGATTCAAAGTTCTGAATGCTTTTATTGTAGCTGCGCTTTTAAGATTTTGTACCGAAAAAATCTAACTCTCCTCTAAAAAGCGCTTTGCAGATAAGGAAAGCAGATTTGGAACCAGCATTGCGCTCTTTAAGATAATGCATCTTACATAAAGCTGAATGTCTGTCTGTCTGTGTGTACGTATGTGCGGATTATAAATTTTTATATCTGGACCGATTTGGGCAAAACTTGGCACACATATACTTCGAGGCAGGGGACGTGTCATAGGCTAGCTATATTTCATTATCGATCGATGTCGATTTTATCGATTTTATCGATTTTTTGCAAAGTTTGAGCTACAGGGCTGAGAGTTGGCACAGGGGGTAAGTGGGCATGCTGATTTCGAAAACAACACAGGGAACGGGGAATGAAGTGTAGAAGTGGGCACAGGGAAAGGCTGTACAAGGAGAGGGATGGGACCTTTATTACAGTGTTTTGACAGGGCCGTGCGAAGCCGGGTAGCCAACAAGTTTCATATAAAAACGCCACTTCGACCAATCCTTCCCTTGTAAGTATTCAGACCAGTAAGTCGTGAGCTTGCAGCATCCTAAACAAGTTTCGGGTGCATTCCCATAGAGTTGAATAAGCTTTGCAAGAAGTTGTTCGAACACTTGCAACGAATTAGATGAAAGATTGGTTTGAAATTTTACACGATCAGAAATTGAAACAACCGAAAAAAATTTGGGGTACATTCTATCCCGCTTCTCTTTCAAACAGTCGTTTTCTTGTGTCAGTTTGCCTAACCAACGAGCCCTCAAAATTGCCCAGAAATTTCAAATTTTGCCATGAACATGTTTGGCTGTTTTTTTAAGATGATTTATAGAAAAAGTCCAAGTAATCGAAATTAGAGCGAACCTCATAGGATACAAAACAAACTTTTCTTTGCATAGTTTGCTTTATATTTGATAATCAAAATTCATTTTTGATGCTCTTTGGCCAACTCAATCTCGCAAAACATCAATCTTAGAGCAAATTGGGTATCATTCGATGCCGCTTTTTCTTCCTCGTTCTCATGGGTATTTTTTGTTTCCATTCATAAAGGTTCGGGGATAATGTCATTGTAATTCAAGTTTTCGATTATGCCTCTTGTATGTTTCTATACACGCCTCATTGGTACTCTGAAAATAATCAATTTGATACTCCCAGTCCGTATGTACTCATTTGCTTGATAAAATTAGTGTTGAATCATAATTCATTTGCGAAAGTTTTAGAATCCGAAGATGGTGTTTGATACGTTTGTGTCTGAGATAAACCTGCATGATCTCGGTCATCTCTTTGAAAAAAATCTATCCAAAATTATGACGAGGTGTGGAAAAAATTGTTTTATTTTTCTGTAGGATTTGCTCCATCCACATTTTACTTGGGCTCCCTCGGGGTATCGGTGTAAACTTGAAGAATGGAAAGCAAAACGTGACCGGGGCAAAAACTTGGGTTGCAATATTTGGACATTTTCTGAGAGCTTTTTGGTCAGACTGGCACGAGGAAAAAAGACGGATAGTGAGGTACTATTTACCCAGTAGGATCAGGATCAACAATGACAGATCTATATGTTATGGCACGCAGCCTCATACCTCCCTACTCTCCTCTCCCTTAGGATGTACAAAACGTGTATGTTAACATGGCGATGAAAGGATGATTGGAGTGTCAATCATTACTCAGGCCGCTCTTCCCTTTTTGGAACCCCACTTGACAGATGTGATTTTTTATTCCCGAGTTTGCTCTTCTTGACCAATGTGTACAGTGTGGACAGCTACTCGTCATTGACTCTTACTCTCTTGCGCACTGTTGGACGATGAGATTGACACTGAGTAGTGGTTCAGTAGTAAATGCTGTTCAAATTTCTTTTTGGTATTGAAATTTCAGATCCGACTCAGCGTGTTCAACTGGCCCATAAACAATAGAACGTACGAAGAGTCATGTAATCGTTGCATTGTTGTTACTGCACAGTGCAGTATCGTTTCGCTAATTGTGGACAGATTTCACCCTAATTAATGCGGTCGACGATACTTTGCAGAGGCTTTTTAAAGCTAAGTACGCAATGTTGCTGTAAATTGCTGAATCTCCACAAACATTCAGCTGACCAAAAGATTTTCGCAAAAGGAAAGTTATCAATTACAGCGTAGTTGTGAATGAACATAAAAACATGCAAAAGTATAACATGGAAACATGTTACAACAAAGCAGAAGACAATTATTTGTCCTTTTCATTTTGGCATATTGTCCCTTCATGGAGTTTGGCAGTTTACAATTAGTCTGAAGCAAACGGAACAGAGGCAAAATAAGAGTACATATTATATGTTCCACACATCATTGCGCTGAATGGTCATGTTCTTTCTGTTCATCGAGGGCAATTGCTAGGAATCGCGTACAAATTATTAGGTGAGCGCCTAAGGCGCTGGTCACAGTCCAGCACAGTCCACTGGTCACGATGAACACGGAACTAGCTTCAAAACAAACTTTGTTTTATCGCTTGCTTTTGAAGCTGTCACTAATTATTACCAACGGTGTTGGACTGGAAGACATGCTGATAGCCCTGAAAATAGGGTAAACTCTCTGACGACAGATGACACTACACTACATAGACAGATATGTTGGCTTCATGAACATAGTATACTAGCTGGCTTACCCGGCTCCGCCGTATCCGGACCAAACTTGGCACACATACACTTCGGGCCCCGGCGGGTGTCACAGTCCACTCTTCGTTATCGATCGATGTCGATTTTACCGATTTTTATCGATTTTTTTGCAGAGTTCACCTACAGGGCTAGGAGTTGGCACAGGGGGGAAGTGAGCATGGGGATTCCGAATACAATATTAGTTTTCAGAATTATCGATTACTTTTATTGATTTTATCGATTTTTTGTAAATTTTGACATGCGAGGCTGGGATTTTGCACAGGGGGGTAATCGAGCATGCTGATTACGAACACAATATTAGTTTTCAGGATCGTCCATTACTTTTATCGATTTTATCGATTTTTTTGTAAAGTTTGACCTGCGGGGCTGGGAAGTTTGGACAGGGGGTAATCGAGCATGCAGATTACGAATACAATATTAGTTTTCAAGATCGTCCATTACTTTTATCGATTTTATCGATTTTTTGAAAATTTGAGCTAGGGGCTGGAATTTGGCACAGGGGTGTAATCGAGCATGCTGATCACCCCCCTTGGGGATGATCAGCATGCTCGATTACCCCCCTGTGCCAACTCCCAGCCCCCTAGCTCAAACTTTGCAAAAAAATCGATAAAATCGATAAAAGTAATCGATAATCCCGAAAACCAATATTGTATTCGGAATCCCCATGCTCGATTACCCCCCTGTGCGAACTCCCAGCCCCGTAGCTCAAACTTTGCAAAAAAATCGATAAAATCGATAAAAGTAATCGATAATCCTGAAAACCAATATTGTATTCGGAATCCCCATGCTCGATTACCCCCCTGTGCCAACTCTCAGCCCCGTAGCTCAAACTTTGCAAGAAAATCGATAAAATCAATAAAAGTAATCGATAATCCTGAAAACCAATATTGTATTCGGAATCCCCATGCTCGATTACCCCCCTGTGCCAACTCCCAGCCCCGTAGGTGAACTCAGCAGAAAAATCGATAAAAATCGATAAAATCGATATCGATCGATGACGAAAAGTAGCCTATGACACCCGCCGGGGCCCGTAGTGTATGTGTGCCAAGTTTGGTCCGGATCGGTTCAGAAATGGAATTTTCTATTCGGAACATACGTACATACATACATACAGACATACATACAGACAGACATACAAACAGACATTCAGCTTTATATATAAGATAAAGTAATCCAGCATGTTCGTGCCGTTTTCTTGACTCAACATCAATCCACATAAAATAGCACATTGAAAACAATTTTCTGTCTTTTCGTGTAGCTGATTTATAAATTGGTTTTTCTCATGCTCACTTGAATAGAAAATACAAGTTATTGCTTTTAGCTTATTACTCGCCTTTAACTGATTGTCAAATCTTCACTTTGCACCTCAAAAAATCTAATAACAAGTGATAGATCAACTTGCAAGTTAATATAGCTTTCCTATAATGCTAAAAATTTTTGAAAAAATTGCTTAGGGCTCTTTCAATTTCCAGATGCATCATTACACAAGCGTCAGAATTTTAACACTTTGTACACTTAATTCTCAACAAGCATTATGATACCACGTGAAAGAGCCTAGCCGCATACAGTGCACATGGCACAGACCTGTAACTACAAGGGAGTTTAAGCCAAAAAAATTTGCCAGAAATGATAAACACCATCTTTCTCACCCATCGCTGCAATTTTTAAAATTGAAATTTTTTATCTTACAAACTGGACCTATGCATTTTGAAGTTAAAGGTGTCAACTGTCTTTTGAAGCTAAAAATGAATTCAAATTAAGACGTCTTGAAAAGACCGATTCTAGTTATTTTAGCCCTATTTAGGGTGACCCAATTCTCAGCTTCAACCTTCAACTACGAAAGGAAATTCCGCTATCGCAACCTATAAGTTTATAAGTTCTATAAGTTTATATTTAAGCCGTACATAAGTAATCCTACACAAATTACCATGCAAAACCACATTTTGCCCTTCCTCTAGCTGCAGAGGTTATGCATCCTTGCATTTATGAGTGATCCACAGTGAACGCTAAAAATGCCCATAACTCTGCACAAAACAAATCGCATTTCAAACTTTATCTGACAGCTATAAAGATTTTGCTTAGACCCTATCGATTATGTTTGAAAAGGTCCGCATTTGACTGAACTTTGACTGAAAGACTTAGATACATTTATGTAATCACTTTCGTAAACTTCCTACGCGTGTCTTATATATAAAGCTGAATGTCTGTTTGTCTGTATGTCTGTCTGTCTGTGTGTATGTGTGTACGTATGTTCCGAATAGAAAATTCCATTTCTGAACCGATCCCGACCAAACTTGGCACACATACACTTCGGGGCGGGGAGCGTGTCATAGGCTACTTTTCGTGTCGATCGACATCGATTTTATCGATTTTTTGCAAAATTTGAGCTACGAGCTGGGAGTTGGTACAGGGGGGTAATCGAGCATGCTGATTACGAATAAAATAATGACAGGGCCGGGCGGAGCCGGATAAGCCATCTAGTTATCTGTATGCTACCTTCAAGGAATTTGCCTTATCTGATAAGTTTTGGAAAAGCAAATCATGAGCAATCTACCAGCCCCTTTAATCAACAGATTAGATCCTGGCAGATAAGGAAAACACTCGAATTTTGCATTTTTTTCAAAAATCTCCCTAACAAACCCTCCATCTTCGAAATTAACTATGAACAATTTAGTTTTTGGAAAGCAAAAAAGATGATAATGAAAGAGCGAATTTTTGAGAAGCCCGTCACACATGTGGACCACCCTGCAATGCTGCAACTTTAACATCTTCAATCATGGCACGCGTACTTGCTTTGCTACAAAACGTTGCCAACAGAAGAAGCCTAGATTTGGAGCATGAAACTGTTAATCATGATGCTTGAAAGCGGTTTTGAAAAGTGCGACATGCACATAAGTTTTTTTTCAAGGTTTTTCTCAAATTCTGTTGTGCAGTGCATTGAGTGCTGCAGTCTCAGATTTCAAAACCATACCTAGGAGATTGATCCGAAGATTGCAGCAATGATTAAAATCATGTTTGCATAATCCAAACTCCAAAACATACGTTTGGCACAATCCTTTGAAATGTCAACTAATCTCAAGTGTGGGATAGGGGTGCGCAAAGTAAGAAAAATTGGACTGAAAAAGAGTGAAATCATAAAACATCGTTTTTCTAGGCCTGATTAAACGGTCGTAAATCGAGGTCGTCCTTTCTTTTTACGTGGTGAACATACTGCCGCGGCCGCTGCAGTCAGGCGCAGTCAGCTTGGGCCATTACGGCAGTAGCAGTATGAAACATCTTTTCAAAACCAAACAGTTCCTGCATTGTTCGACCTTTAATATTCTCTAGTTAAGTTAGGTCACCAAAAATCTGCCGCAGAAAAATTTGAAATTGTCAGTACACATGTTTTTTGGCCTACTTTTTGCAACTGTTAAGAGTCGTCCAAACAGCACAAATTCTTCACAATCGCAAAGAGTAGGCCAAAGAACATATGTACTGACGATTTCAGATTTTCTGCAGCATTGCAGATTTTTGGTGACCTAGCTTAAATCAAATCTTATATGGTCTTAGTTTTCCATTTTTATCTCCGCATCCAATGTGAAACAGAAGCTCCGCAAAACAGCGTTCGAAAGCGAAAGACTTATTCTTTCTAATAAAATTACAAGCAAGCAAACCCGTTGGAACAGCGCAAAGTTACAAACTTTTGAAAATGAAAAGACAGAACTTTCGGCCCAACCTAATATGTCTATACACAAAATACGAAAGGATCATTAATATGTAAGTTATATTTGATCTACTACAAAACAATTTGACATTTGAAAAAATTTTGACATATAATAAAACAGGTTCACTGGCTCTTCTTCCTTACTGAGGAGTTCCGGGGAGAGCTCGGAGTTTCTGTACTCCGTTAAGGGTAGGAACGAAACGGAGTTAAAAACTCACATACATAATTGATTTCCAATATTATAGGGTGCGGAAAAAGTATTGTCCTTCCAACTTGGCTCCTGAAATACCTCAAACATAAAGTAAATCTATAGTTTTTTGATTCCCACACGTAAGCGAGATGTTTAAGATAAGATAAAGATAAGTTTGATTTGAAACTGTTCCCTTCTGTTCGTTTGAACGAATGATAACAGCGCGCAAGAACACTAACGATGCGCCGACAGCGTACAAGCGCGATTTTGGACCGTAACTATACCACCAGCATTGCTATAAGGTTCAAATTGAGCTGTTATGTAGTGCATGACCCCTTCTCCAATATTCTACACCCATTATAGATGAATTATAGTTTAGTGACTCCTGTTTTGGCCAAATAAGAAAGATTATACCACACGCAAATCGCAAAAATTTTGGAAAAAGGTGGGAGTCAGGACTGCACTTGCTTAATGAATTGGACTCAAACTATGATTTGAAATTCCAGATCCCAACAAAAGTAACAGAAATAATGAAAAGAGCATCGGACTTTGTCTAAATCACGATTTTGGAGCGATAAGCGATTATACCCAGGTCTCTGTGCCACGTTTTCTGATCGCACTCTGTTGCGCCGCAGCCACTTTCTCGTTAGAAAAATTCACAATTTTTCTCCTAGTTCAACTGCTGACTGGATACTTTCAGAATATTTCGAGAACCACTACCACATTCCTTAAGCAGTGGAGGATTTCTCAAGTTGGCGTGACAAACAAAAAAAATTCTCAAAAAATCCTTATGCTTCTTCAGATTTGTAAAGGGGATTTGCAAGATTTGATATGAGATGCGCTGCGAAAAGAAATCCGCCGCCAAGTAAAACTGTGGAATTTTGAAGCCAGTTTTTGTAAATTGATAAAATATATTCTCGTCTTGGGAATTATGTCTAATTTACCAGAAAAAACTGTGAATTATGCCGATTTTTTGAACTTCATTTTGAGGAACAGTACTTTTTCCGCACCCTGTATAGTACCACACTTGTATACAATACCACCCGTAATTTGTGAAAAAAATTGGCGGCGGCACCTAACTCAATTAGGTGGAAAAGATGTTAAAGATTTTGGTGATTGATGCAGCATTTCATCCGCTTTCTAATGGTTACGAAATTATTGCAGCACAGCCAATGAATTCTTCAAATAGCCAAAATCTGCAGCCCTTGTTTTTTGCGATCGTTAAAATCTACAGTTTCCTTAAACTTTTGTATCAATCTCCGAAAGAATCCAGGTAGCGTGTGTATAGAACGAAGTCTACAAGATGCAAAATACTTGTTTAGTATAAAATCATAAAAATCAAGACCATCATAATTCATTATAATTCATGTCAAATAATTGTAATTGTAATATTTTGATCCTTATTCGTAATAGTTTTTGTTAAAATCATCATAATTTATGTTTTTGAGCGTGTCCTGGGTGTACCCCAAAAATTTGAAATTTGATACTTGAGTCCGTTAACTCTCATTTCCTTTGTGTCGCTAAAATGTGTTCTATAAGTTCGGTTTATCAAATTGTTACTTGGACTCCTTTGGAGGATGGGTTTACAATAGAGAGATTGTGAAACTTGACCATCCCAAAAAACATGGGTCGCAGCTTCGGTTGTTTTCCGAGAGCTCATTGAATGTGCTGCAAACTTTTTATAACCATGAAAAAGAAGATGAAATGCTGCATTGAATGCTACCAAAACCTCTTGGAAATTCTCATTCAAACTAAATGTGGCGCCGTTTGAAAGAAGCGAACAAACTTTTGGAACGAGTTAATATATCAATGCTTGCCTATTAGACTATTCATTGAACCTCGCATGAGTTTACAAAAGCGGTCTCGAGTCGAGACGGGATGGAATAAAAGCCTATCTTTAGATAAGCATTAATAATTCAATTCCAAATCTTACTTCCATATGCGAGAAATTTTTCAAAAAGCTATGAGCGTTCAAACATGCAAAAATTTAGCACCACACCGTACAAAAACACTTTTTTTGCTTCTAATAAATATGAGCATTCCTTGGAATTAGTTCACTTTATGCTTGCCTGACACTCCCAAGTCGGATTTTAAGCACATTATGCATTAAAATTCCGAATTGGCTTCAACTATTAACCGTCCATAACTTTTTGTCAAGGAATTGCATTGCAGATATGAGGTAATTATGGGATCAGCTCATTAAGCCACTAGATTATCGATAAATTTTGGCAGAAGTTAGCGTTTTGTGTATGTTTTCCTCAGCCAGTAACCCATCACCTTCGCTGGAGCCGCGGCGGAGACTTCCGAGGCTCCATACAACAAATGATGGTATCGAAACGTTAGCCTGATTAATAAAAATTGCTAATCTTGGCTATTGGCTAAAGAAGACATAAACAGATATGCCTTTCATTCCAATTCGCCACTCCAACTTGGGATCGTTCCGTTGTAAAAGCTTGACTGTGATAGTCTTGGCGACTACTTCGAATAAACAGTTCTCAGTTTCTGGAGGATGCCATGAAGGAAGATAAAAGATGAAGTGACTAAAAAACCGATTATATCAACTGTATCACTTGTATCTCCGATCATCGTGTTACACGAGCGTATACCAGTGATGCCTCCATTCATCCCTGTCTCGGGCGATTGTTGACCAATGTTTACTTATCGCACCAAGAGAACTTCATTAAAGGACTTCGTGAACATATCTGACCATCGCGCCGGCGGTCTTCATCGTTCAGGTTTGACGTCCAGTGGTATCCAATTTGTTACAGCCCTCGTCCATCGGTTGTCGTCGAAACGCGTCACGTGCCCGGTCTATATTATCTTTTTCAGCTTGGCATATGCGGCAGCGTCCTTGATCTTCGATCGTTGACGTAGGGCAGAAATTCGTATTCCCTGCCTTACTTGCGTGAACTGGTTCACTCCTAGCATCACTCCGTACGCTTCAGAAACATGGACAATGAGGAAGCAAAATAACGCAAAGCGCGTGTCATCCTCCTTCTCATTGTCCATGTTTCTGAAGCGTACGTCAAAGCAGGAAAAACCGTAGAGTTGAAGAGGTGGGGCGGACCCGGATGTTCTTTACCTTCTTCATTATGTCCTCACTTGTCTCATATGCTCCCCATACAGCAAGTTTCCTCCAGCTCTGTTCTAAAGCTAGATCGTTCGTTAAATTGAGTTCGCGATTCTTTATAAATGTCGTGAAATTAAGCTTTTACCCTCACCTGTGAGAATTTCACCAGCATTCTGCACACGCGCGCTTAAAGTCGAAAATCTCATAACTTTCACTTTTCTAACCACAATTTGGGAGCAAATAAATGAATTCTTCTGAAAACATAGCAGTTGTATTAGATAAAGATTGTTTACCTGCTGCGTGCTTACGTAGGTTTTCGGAGATATCTGGACTGAAGAATTAACGTTTCGAAATAGATACTCGCTGCTGACATTCTGTGGGCCAGAAATTCCTCATAATTAAGCAATCGCCAAAGCTTCGCCCATTTCTGTAAACTTGAGAAAGCACACCTTAACTACAACATCTGAAGAAAAACCTAGCTATTTAGTGCGCGAAGAATTCCAAATTTTCATAATTTGGCACACAAAAGCCTACAATAAATGCGCTCGAGAACTGAGCATTTTTTAATTTTTATCTTTTCTTTTCGCAGAACCCCAGCTTTGGAGTCTTTTCTATACACACGTAAACTCATGGCCTGCGGCTACAAGTGAAGCTGATTGCCAGCCATACGAACAAAACGTTAAGGGAGTTGTAAGCTCTTAAAGAGAAGTTTTCAAAGAAAAAAATTTCAGTTTTTTGACGCATAGTTTTCTTCCCTTTTGCCATATTAGTAGGGGCAGGGCGCGCTAAATTACAAAAGGTTTGTTATTTCGTATGGTCTTACTGCATTCAAAAATATGATGACTGAACGAAGTTAAAGCCTTCCAAATTGAAAATCTGCAAAACGGACATTATTTTTGCAACAACCTAGTACATCTCACGAATTATCTTGATGTACTGAGTCAGAATACCTTAGTTGCTTGTGGCATCGATGACGGCTTTAGTTTTAACAAGTCAAAGGCCATTTTCAAGTTGATAAAGGTGAGAAAGAGCGGCATTTTGTACTCTCGTGACACTTCAGCGAGCCCTAACACCGTGGGTATGTGGTCTATCGTGCTGAATCCTCTTCGAAACCGGGCTTGCTCGCACGACCGTCCTTCGTCTGGTTCTTTTCCGATCTTGAGAATAACTCGCGTAAAGAGTTTCTAGAGTACAGACAACAGGCAGATAGGGTTGCTGGTCTTCCATTGTCCTGGAACCTTGCCTTCCGTCAGGTACCGCATGAAGAGCCCTGCCAAGGTCTTGATGAGAACTGGCGAGAGGTATGGTGGAAGGTGGACGTGGCTCGCAAAAATATTTGAATAGAAGTCGTGGATGACCTCCCCCATTGATCTTCGGGAAGCAGTTATGGTTTCGTCAGGGACCAAGTGCGGTCATCTTAATCTTAAAGTTGACGAAGCTTCGGCGGGCGTTGCGTATACTTCTTCCAGCCTCCGCGGCGTCAACCGTCACTGCTACTCTTCTCTCTTTGAGGTCTTCCTTTTGTCGCCCTTCTGCAGCACTTCGCAAATTCGGACATCAGTCGGTAGTTGCCTGTGGCTCGTTCTCGTCCACGTTGGCGTATAAGCTCCAAACTCTCCGGAAAAACTCTTTTCATACTTCTTAGACTCTGAGCTTCCTTGTCACAATCGCGGAGATGTGGAGCGAACCGTTCGTATTCTTCGTCGATGTTGTCAATCACGGTATCTCGCCATGAAGATATTGAGGAAAACAAATCTCAATTGATGGTTTTCATCGGACGATATTTTCTGAACCTGACGGTTCTTACTCCATTCCGCAAAAAGTAGAAATTGGCACGAGGACGTGATAGTCCTGATCTCGTTTAGAATCTCGGAACAGAAGCGACGTCCCTCAGGCAGTATTTCTGTTGACGATGATGTGGCCAATCTCGTTCTGGTACTCTCCACCGGGCGATTCCGAGGTCCAGCGTCGGGAAGGGAGCTTTTGGAACTGTGAATTCCTATGGATAGTTCTCGTCGTCATGATAAACTTGGACAGTCTCCCCCTCTTCCTTGTTCGTTCCACTGTAATCATGGGTTCTGATGTGAAGTTCCGCAGTCCGACCTTAGCTCCGATCTTCGCATTGAAGTCACCGACGATAATCTTGTAAAAGGGGTGATCTTTTCTGAAGAACTTCTTCAATTCCATATAAAATGCTTCAAGCTCGTCCTCGTCGTAGCTGGATGTTGGGGCGTATACAATGAAGACGGTCAAGGTAAGGATTGGACCACATCTTGATATTTGCAAACGTCCGATTCAGGCTGTGAGTTGTGCGAAAGAATCGATGTTCATGGCCAAACTCGTGTTGACAGCCTCTCACTCCACCTACTCCTCGACTGTCGCATGTTCCCAAGAACAGTTCTTATCCAATATTTCCTTTAGTTGCTTGAGCATAGTCCAAGATTGATACAGAACTTTATCACACAAAATAACAAATTGACGTTTCTGCGAACTCGCCCTCTTCAGAGTCTAAAAAGTCGAAGACAATAAGTAAATTATCGGATCAAACACCTCGTCGACCACAAAAAATGGCCAACCCTCTGAGACAAATGACAGCCTCAAACAAAACCAAAATCAAGCCGGTGCTCAACTTAGCAGATGATAATGATAGGTGCAGACCACTTATGTCAAAAGCTGTCTGCCTTACTTTTATAGTTAACTAGCTGGCTTACCCGGCTCCGCCGTATCCGGACCAAACTTGGCACACATACACTTCGGGCCCCGGCGGGTGTCACAGTCCACTTTTCGTTATCGATCGATGTCGATTTTACCGATTTTTATCGA
Source organism: Cylicocyclus nassatus (assembly GCA_958299035.1). NCBI lineage: Eukaryota > Metazoa > Nematoda > Chromadorea > Rhabditida > Strongylidae > Cylicocyclus > Cylicocyclus nassatus. The sequence goes on from CATQJL010000001.1 coordinate 78,120,957, forward strand.
TTTCTTCGCAGAGTTCACCTACAGGGCTAGGAGTTGGCACAGGGGGGAAGTGAGCATGGGAATTCCGAATACAATATTAGTTTTCAGAATTATCGGTTACTTTTATTGATTTTCTCGATTTTTTGTAAATTTTGACATGCGAGGCTGAGATTTTGCACAGGGGGGTAATCGAGCATGCTGATTACGAACACAATATTAGTTTTCAGGATCGTCCATTACTTTTATCGATTTTATCGATTTTTTTGTAAAGTTTGACCTGCGGGGCTGGGAGTTTGCACAGGGGGTAATCGAGCATGCAGATTACGAATACAATATTAGTTTTCAAGATCGTCCATTACTTTTATCGATTTTATCGATTTTTTGAAAATTTGAGCTAGGGGGCTGGAATTTGGCACAGGGGTGTAATCGAGCATGCTGATCACCCCCCTTGGGGATGATCAGCATGCTCGAATACCCCCCTGTGCCAACTCCCAGCCCCCTAGCTCCAACTTTGCAAAAAATCGATAAAATCGATAAAATTAATCGATAATCCCGAAAACCAATATTGTATTCGGAATCCCCATGCTCGATTACCCCCCTGTGCGAACTCCCAGCCTCGTAGCTCAAACTTTGCAAAAAATCGATAAAATCGATAAAAGTAATCGATTCCTGAAAACCAATATTGTATTCGGAATCCCCATGCTCGATTACCCCCCTGTGCCAACTCCCAGCCCCGTAGCTCAAACTTTGCAAAAAAATCGATAAAATCGATAAAAGTAATCGATAATCCTGAAAACCAATATTGTATTCGGAATCCCCATGCTCGATTACCCCCCTGTGCCAACTCCCAGCCCCGTAGGTGAACTCAGCAAAAAAATCGATAAAAATCGATAAAATCGATATCGATCGATGACGAAAAGTAGCCTATGACACCCGCCGGGGCCCGTAGTGTATGTGTGCCAAGTTTGGTCCGGATCGGTTCAGAAATGGAATTTTCTATTCGGAACATACGTACACACATACATACATACAGACAGACATACATACATACATACAAACAGACATTCAGCTTTATATATAAGATTAGTGACCTCGTTTGACTTGACCTCATTGTTCAAAAGACACAGAGGCTCTGATATAATGACAGCTCGCTAGTAATGGCTAAGCACACGTCCTTCCGGCTATTTTTTTTTGATTTTGGGCGGCTATCCAAAGCCCTTCGAGCCAAACTTTCTTTCTTTTTCGTAAAAACTGTTTTGGAGAGGCAGACCATCCAACTCCTACGCCGCTGCTCAAAAGAACATGTGATGCCGAATTTTATCTCAAGGAAGCGAAGTATGTGGGCTCTCCATGAAGTATGTGGACTATCCAAAGAAAGTCAGCGAGTAAAGATAATCGAGCAACAACTTCTTCGTATCACACTTCAATCCAAGCAGAATCATATGTATAAGATTTTGTCTAAGTGTTTATACAAGGAGCAATATTCTGTACGATGTAAGCCTGATCGCCTTTGGAATAGGATCGTGGTAAGTTGAAGCACATCTGTGGTCATATCCGATCTAATACTAATACTAAGTCTAGATTGCAGAAAAAGTTCAAAACTTCGATTGAATAAGGGCAAGATCATTCACAAGAGCCGGCTAGTGCAAACAATTTTGATTACGAAAGGCTGCTTCCGCTCTCACTAATGCTCCTAGTTAATTTCGGGTGTCAGTAATTGGCAATGCACTCATTTCCGATAATGCGCCACCTTTACTGGACCTCGGTCTTAGTTTCGCACCTAATCAATCAATAGGATCGCGGGTATCGCGTAGGATTATCGGCAGCCTGCAGATGTCACGAAAAAATACGTCAACGAGCCAACGAGCGAGAGAGCGCAAGAGACAGCGAAACATCTGCGGAAAAAACATGGCCAGTTATCCCTTTTCCATTTGGTTTACAAACCATAGGAGCCTAATCAACCAGCGGACGCGAAGTTCCGAGTGCTTGTTACTGGGTTGTTCTCAGTTCTTAGTCGTTTCCACCAAAAACGACAAAATAGTAATTTATCATTTTTGCAACGCCGCGGCCTGCGCGAAATTCGCGACCTTTGTGCTGCAGGGGAAATCAAGGTGTCTGCCAGCGACAAAGGAGGGGAGTTTGTGGTTTTTTTCCGTGATCTGGACATGGCAATCACATGATATGGCAAACACCATCTGCAGGATATCACGTAATGAGCCGATGACAGCAAACAATTTCAGGAAGCAATACCGCCGCTTGAACAGGATATGGTTAGACGTAGCTAAAGTGAAGGCATTTCAGAGCTATCGGTTCACGTTTAAAGACCGATCTGCCTATGTGTCAGGTCCTCTATACTCTAATCAAAACACATAAATATTGATAGTTATTGATAATTTAACGTCCAATAATCCGCAAGATTTAACGGCCTATCATCAGCAGTGTTGGAGGTTCTACGGATAAGATTTCGTTGTTTCTCAATACTATTTTACAGCTGCTAAAGTTTTTCCTGCACATCTCTTTAGCACCTGAATGTTTCTTGATTGTCTGCGCAGCACCAATGTAAGGCAAGGGTGCGTTTTGGAGTTTTTCGATGTGGAATCGCTCTATACCAACGTCTCCAACGATGCCGCAATGCAAGCTACCTTCGAACTTCTTGTAGAACACCAGCCGTCACTCAACCTTTATGGTCTTAGCATCAAAGGCATCTTGTCGTTGGTTGAGGAATGTCTCAACCGCTCCATATTTTGTTGATGAGGAAACTATTACAGGCAGATTAGTTTGGCTAGAAAAGAGACTAGGGCCGACCTTGGCAATTGTTTTCTTGTCTAAGGGTTCCTTCATACTACGCAGCAAGACGCAGCACGCCCTGCGGCGTGCGCCGCTGAAGTCGCAGTGAAAATATGCGCTCACGGCAGCCCTTTGCCGGTTATAGATGTACGTCTATATTTACTGCACGTTCGTGTTTTCCTTGAGCTTCTTTCACCGCAAGCAACTTATGATTTCACTGCGACTGCAGTAGGCACGCCGCACGACGCGGCGTGCTGCTGCGTGCTCCCGCGTGCTGCGGCAGGTTGCTGCGTCCTGCGGCGTAGTATGAAGGAACCTCAAGGTGAAAAGCCTATATACTGGCGAGCAAGCCTTTGCTCTACTGTCGGTACGTGGACGATTGCTGTATCGTGTGTTTTATATATTAGGTCGTTCCGAAAGTAATGTCGCTTTTTTGGAATGAACGCCACATCTCGTGGAATGAAGATGTGTAAGAGATTTTGGGAGCATTTAATGCAGCATTTCATTCTCTTTTTAATGGTTATATAACCACTGCACAAAATCCAATAACACTTGGAAAAATTATCAAAATCTGCAACCCATGCTTTTGAGAGGGCCAAGTTTCACAATTTTTCCAAATTTTTATAACAACCCTCGGAAGGAGTCCAAGCAATGGATGGATAGAGCAAACCCTACAAGAAACAGCACGACTTTTTTCTACTTTCCAGAGCTCGTCATGATTTTTGTATAAATTTTAGTTGGAACCACCGAATTTTAGCGGACTCGTCTCAGACGCGAATGCATCAAACACCAATATATTCTCGGATTTTGAAACTTACAAAGATGGATTATGGTTTGACACTAATTTTACAAATCAAATGAGCATTCACCGCTTCAGATTAGCAACTTTCGAAAATTTCGGGTACAGCTTGGGGCGCCATGGAAAACCTGAATTATGATGATTTTATCCCGGATAATTTAATGAATCGGAAACAGAAAACAATTGTTGGAAAGAGGAGAAAAAGCTGCATCGAATGACACCCGAGCTGCTTGCCGGTTGTTGTTCTGTGAGGTTTGAGTTGATCAAATATGGAATTTGATGGCATTGAAAAATTGGTTCCTGAAACTCTAAGAAGCAAGCTAAGGGAAAGAAAAAATTATTCTGTGTCCTATAGGGTTTGCTCTATTTACCTGTCACTTGTACTTCTTCGGAGGTTAGGTACAAAAATTCAGAAAAATAGCCGAACTTGACCATGACAAAAAGCATGAGTGGCAGACTTTGTTAATTTTTTGACAGCTCATTGAATATTATGCAATGTAGTTAGAACCATAAAAAAGAGAATGAAATGCTGCATCGAATCCTTTCAAAATCTCCTGAAAATTTTGATTCCATAAAATGTGGCGTTCCTTTGAAAAAAGCGACATTACTTTCGGAACGACCTAATACTTTGGAAATTCAAGAATTCTTTCGAATATTCGAATCTTATATATAAAGCTGAATGTCTGTTTGTCTGTCTGTCTGTATGTCTGTCTGTATGTCTGTCTGTCTGTATGTATGTACGTATGTTCCGAATACAAATTTTTATTTCTGAACCGATCGGGACCAAACTTGGCACACATATACTTCAGGGCAGGGAGCGTGTCATAGGCTACTTTTCGTTATCGATCGATATCGATTTTATTGATTTTTTGCAAAATTCGAGCTAGAGGGCTGGGATTTGGCAGAGGGGGGTAATCGAGCATGCTGATCACCCCTTCGGGGTGATCAGCATGCTAAAATAAAATCGATATCGATCGATAACGAAAAGTAGCCTATGACACGCTCCCTGCCCCGAAGTGTATGTGTGCAAAGTTCGGTCCCAATCGGTTCAGAGATAAAAATTTCTATTCGGAACATACGTACACGGGTCTAGCTGGCAGGCCCGGCGGAGCCGGGCAAGCCAGCTAGTATCGAATATTTCCGAAAAACAAATATAAGAAAATCGTCGATCAACCGAACATCGAATATATTCGAAATGAAAAAAATGGGAATAGTCGAATATATTTGAGAAAAAAATCCGAAAAAACGAGCATTTTGCATCGATTCTGTCAAATACTCAAACTAATTTTGATCGAATTAGCACAATGAAGGACTCCACGCAATGGGCAACTTGGACAACAAACGATGTTTGCTGGCATAGCAGTCAAAATGGTGACGCTGTCATGAAGTCCTTCAAATTTCAAAGTTTTCGAATAATCGAATTAAAAAATTTATGCGAATACTTTATCTGGTTACTCGATTTTTTATTCCATTCGGTTCAAAGTATAGTGTCCTACTTAAGCCGAGCTTGATACTTGCTTTGATACCATGAATGCCCAGGACACTAACATCAAGATGACAAGATTGAAACCCAAAGATATATGGCTGCCGTTCCTCACCGTACAGTTATGTTTATCGGAGAGAGGTTCCAAGACCAGATGGTACCGAAAGCAAGCAAAAAAATCTTACAGAGAAAATCCGTTTGGTCGAAGTGGCTTTTTCACATGAAATTGATACGACTATAAAGAGCATCGAACGCTGATTCCAATTCTGTCTTCATCATCTGCCGAGCGCCTGTGGACGTCGAGTTATGAGCGTTTTTTGAGTTGGAAAATTGAGTGCGTGATTAGCACAAAATTCTTCAGAAATGCTCAAGTGGTCTAATCCTGATTATCAGAGCACTTTATTTAAACAGCACCTTTTGTCCAAAACAACACTCATACTTAACACTGCTCTTTCTGAGCACTAAAAAATCACTGAAAATTTGATTTTACCTAGATTATGCGTTCATTTTTGACACCAAGAATATTCATAACTTGGCATGCAGAGGCGCTCGGCAGGTAATGAAATCAGAATTGGAATCATCGTTTGGCCGGCGGCCTTCCGGCCGGCGGCCGTTCCATTATTTAGGGCGGGGCCAAATGCCGGCCGGCCACCGGACGAGTAAATCACGCCGGCCGGCGTCCGTTCCACTGTGCAAAAGCTCGGAAAGCGCACAAGATTGCGCGTACAGTAAGAAAATAATTTCAAAAATTGGGCGCGTTGTGACTTTTAAGCATTTCCTTTATTGGTTTTCCTTTGTTGTTGTTGGGGTTTCTACTTGGGTTGCGTCACTTTCTATGTCCGAATTTGATAATTGACGTAACCCATTGTTATGATTCCGCTCATTTCACCCTCGTTTCAGATTCGATCAAACTCCATGGTGTTCGTTATCTCTCTTTTCTCTACTTGTAGTTGTTGTAGCCCATTATTATGAATCCGCTCATTCCACTCTCGTTTCAGATTCGATCAAACTCCATGGTGTTCGTTATCAATTCTTTTTATATTTCTGCTTAATTTGACTTGAATGGCGAAAAAGCCGAACGTCAGTGAGTTCATGCCTATTTGCTGTGTCGTGATTTCTATGTGTCGCATCACCTTTTGGGTACGAATCAATGAAGTACAAACTAGACACAAGTTTTTTAGGAGACAGCTGCAATATGCATGGTGGTTCTGTTCTCGCTTTTCTGATGGAACTACAGCAAATGGTCGACCGCTGTCGGTTTAACACAGTTATTCGTGAAAACGACTATGGCTTCTCAAGAATGCTCCTTTATATATTCTCAGTTCATCTATCTAGACTATTCCTGCTTTGCTGAGTACTCTAATCTCTCTAAAGATCATTGATCTGTCGGTTCCTGCTACGCGGAGAACATAATTGGATGTATCGGTCTATCTGATATTCTACCGCATTTCTCTAATCTGATGCTTACGGCTGGACGCAATCCAAAAGACGTAAGTTCTCCCTGACTACCGATTGGACCTTTGCGGTATTCGAATTTTCACTTTTCAGGAGATAGCTGCAACATACATTGTGTTCGGGTTCTTGCTTTTCTGATGGAACTACAGCGATTTCTTGATTGCTGTCAGATTGAAAATATTATTTGCGAGTATGGCTCCTACGGATGCTCCATATATATATTCTTAATGCTTAGATCACTGGGCTATTCGTGGTTTCCTGAGTATTCTAAACTTATCTGGGTGTCGTTGATCTGCCGGCTGCTACTATGTTGACAAGATATTTACGGGTTCGGAAGCCATCCAGTAATCTATCGCGTTTCTGTCAATCTTATGGTCACAGCTGCTGGACGCATTCCGAAAGGTGTAAGTTCTTTTTGAATATCATTTAGCCTTGCAGTGTTTTCAGAGACTGATACAATCCTCTGTTCTACCCGTCTGTACATGCTTATGTTTATGGTGTTGCTTCGTTAGCAGGCATATATACATTATCGCAACTCTCTGCATGGCATGCAAGTTCTACATGTCAGTAAAAATTGTCAATAATTTGTTCCAGTGCAGGTTTTCGAAAGCAGCTTATCATTGCTTATGTGTGACATTCAAAAGTACAGAAAATGGAACATTCTGTAAACTACCGGCGCATTCGGAATGGATGTTCAACGATATGTGGACCCGGTTTGGCCAAATGACCTTTCCGTATAGTTAAAAAAAGTTCTAGCTTTGTAGATTCAAATGTATTTTTCATGAATATGTGTTCAATATTCGTGTCAATGTTTCTTTGCAATGCATCTTTTGGTTATAATAAACATGTTGTTATGGATTTGTACCACCTTGCATAGAGATTACATGGACATACATGAACATGCTAGCCCGTACTGAACGAAAGCTAGAATGTAGAGAAAGAAATGCTGTGACCCAATGCCAATTCGTTGCGCCACTGACGCATACCGGCCGGCCACCGTACGGGTACCGGCTGACGGCCGTTTGAGTACCGGCTGGCGGCCGGCTCGCGACCGTCCCGGCCGAAATGTCGGTGACGGACCGGCCGGTCGTGGAACGGCCGCCGGCCAGTGCGAGTGTCTGAGTGGTATATGAATCATTTAGAAAGGCCACTTCGACTATTTGGACCTCTCTTGTTAGTACACCATTCTTCAGCACATCCCTCACGAATAAAGGCATCAATCGTAGGAAACATGTTTGAAACGGCTGCGGGGGTCTCTTCTGATAGGGACGAGAAGATGCGTTTGCTGGAGCTCGCATAATCAGTGGCAAGATCTAATAGATACAGCACAAAAACATCACCCCCACAGATACCGAGTCCATCGTACACCGCCTAGATTGGAAGATTGATCAGATTTCATTCTGTCTACCTACATCTCAGAAGAGTTTAGTAGGGCGTTTGCAGATAACTTCAACAAGCAAATCTCGGATATTCATATGGTAAGGATCGTCGTATGTCGCCCGCAAACTTTAGACAGCAGCTAGTACGAAACCGGGATTACGATCGTTTTTGTACAACTCTTAATTGTGTGTTTGTCCTTTCAGCAAGGAAGGAGACTGTATGGTTTCAGATGTTGTCTACCTTATCACGTGCCTATCATGTGGAGACACGTATAGATTTCTCGCGCCACCATTTGTTCGTAGATTTGGCTTCAAACTTTGGCTATAAACGATCATGCTAATGTTCAGAGGTTGTCTTGAGGGTTTGCTTCTTTCTATTGAAGGCTACCCGATATGCTTTGACTTGTTGGTTTGCCATAAAAATAACAATTTTTCTTTCAAACACAAGAAATACAAAGGTGCCAAATGATTTTTTTTACCGTTTTTACTACAACCGCCGTCTTTTTTGTTTCTTCTTTATTTGGTGCAACTTGAATAATTATTCGACAGAGAAAAGCAAGCTCTACAAGAATTTTTTTACGAGTTTGCCCAAATCCTCTTCCACGTAAATTTTTGAGTTGCAATCTGATGGCAGTCAAAAGCTAACTTTATCGTCGAAAATTGTACTCCGCCCAAAAAATCTTGAAAACTCCTCATTTATCCTAATATCCTATGCTTGACACACTGAGCATTTAATCATACACTTCCGTATTTCGATGGTTACAAAAAAAATAAACGAAGTAAAATGAGAAACTTCGCCCGTCGTCCTGAGGTCCTGCCACGCACGTGATCATGTAATTCGTACATACAGAATAACGATTATTTATTTCTAACCTTTGTAGGTGCCCCAGTTTCCAAGAAATGCTGATGTTTAGGTAAAAATGGTAAAAAGTTATGAGACGCCCTAATTTTTGAAGATCAGGTAGTGGAAAGCTGCTACAATTCTCTCATCAAGACTTATAGGAAATCTTGGTAGCATCCTATGCATCTTTTCATGCTCTTTCAAAGGTTTGTTTCTCTGCAGTGCAGTAAACGAACTCCTATAAGGTTACAAAAAACTGAAACCCTTGCTTTTTGCCAAGTTCGAGTTTCGCTAATTTTTTAGGTTTTTGTATCGAATAATTAACATGTTCAAGAGAAAATAGGGCAAGTATCATCAGTGGGTCATGCAAAAAGCTGGAAAATTGCAAAATGGTTTGTACAGCTTGTTGCTATCATTCAATATGTTTATAGCAAAGAGAAATGGGAACACTTTTAAATGGATAAACGTAGCGCCAAGCGTGTTGATGCGAGCCGAGTTTCTCTTTCACGACCCCACTCCCCTACCCCGCCCCTCATTTCCGCCTGCGGTAATCTGCATTGACGAATGTCAGATCGCGTCAAAAAATGCCGATTGGCCTTACCTAAAAACTTAGCTAGAGGAAGAGAAATGTACTTACAAAATTGAAGATGATGCAAGTGATGAACTACACAAAAATAATTCTGTGTTGATTGGTTATATAGGAAAACTCAAGATTTGGCTGTGCTCTAATATATCGCAAAAGATGGATGGAAAGAATATTATGACGAAAGATAACATCAGTTTAGTGATTATGAAAATATGATGTTAAGGGCTTTTCCCCAACCCTATATCAAAACGGCAGCTTTTTCACAGTGACTCCATATGCCATAGGCTGCTACCGCAATGTTACACTAATGAAGAGCGTTGTGTTTTTCCCTCAGTGCTGTATATCTAAGTTGAAAACAACTCTACAAGATGGTTTTCATAGGTCCGTCAAAAGTTACAAAGCAAGGAGGTTATCAACAATCAAACATGATGCATACGTCTTGGAACAACTTATATATGACTAGCGCGCGATAATGTTTGCCATTCTTCGACAAAAGTTTTTTCTTTAATCTACTGGAGTAAAAAAATTGAAGTCTGTAAAGTGTTTGTGTGGGTGTATCAATGTGATCATATAGGAGATTTGTATATAGCATTTTTTGGGTTGACAAGATGACATTTATATACATGATATGAGATCCAGGTTCGAAAACTCTATGTTTTTAGATTCTGGCTGCAAGCTACATGCGGATTACGACTTATGCATAGATCTTAGTATTATCTTAGTAAAGATTTTCTAAAACATGCTTTGCTTTTTCAAGCAACTCCCCTTCCTTCCACACACATTTTTCAACGCACGGCGGCCGTAGCGATGAAACGTTCATTGCTTTTGCACCGATCTAGTTCTATGATTTCCAAAAATTTCAATGTTTGTTAAAATTGAAAAACACTTGACTGAGAGCGAAGTTTTCTGTTTTACTATATTTCGGTAAGCACGTCTTTGTGAAGCATAAGCTTTGGAAGATACGTTTGACAATTCTGGGCTAGAAACAGGGCTCCGCATGAGGTGGCTTTCCCAACTTTTCAAAAACGAAATCCTCCTAGTCGCCACAAAAATACGACATCACCTATGACGCAACATGAAAGGATCAAAACGAATAACGGAAAATAGTGGAACAAAACATATAAACAACATCGCACAGACGAAAAAGAACTGAAAATGTTTGTCTTTCCCAAATTGACGGCATGCTGTGCCCGGCGCGCACTCTGCGCTTTGAGCAGCCTTGCCGCCACCATACAAAATATTTGGAGGGCTGTAACTAGGCGAGAAAGACGGGGTTTAGGAACATTTGAAATCTCAGTTGTAGTGTTTCTGATGTAGAATAAGGCTATGCTAAACATGTGAAAAAATTATGTAAAGGCAGGGAAATTTGTGACTCCTTTCTTTTTACAGCCACCTCAGGTGGCTGTCCAGGTGGCTGGAAAGCCACTAAAAAAGTTTGCCACGAATCAAGTTCGCATGATTTTTTCATAAATTTCCGTACATAGTCCTAAATCCTTGCCTATCTACACATCAATTTTGGTGTCATATCATTTTCTCTTCACTGTGAACCGGTTTTTTTATTTTTGCGTCTGAATTCGCTCAACCGGCGAACCTGTTAAGACAGTAAATTTCTGGTTTTTGCAGGAATAGAAGTGATAAGGCAGGAATGGCAATTTGCGTTATCAATAGAAGATGAAAGGTGACATAAAGGGAATAGGCGATTGTGTATGTGGAGAGGGGGGGGGGAGGGGAGGAGGGGTTGGGGTTTCCACTTAACGATATCTCCCTTGCTTTTCACACTCCAAAACAATATCCAGCTTGCCCCATAAGCCACCTGTGCCGAGCCCTGGCTAGAAAAGTACATTCTGGTGGTTGTTGTTTCGATGCTATTAATTCGGAAAAGTGCGCGCTGTATTGTGAAGGGTTCAACGGGCTGTAACACTTTCAGCTGCGCTGGCAAAAATTACTTTTAAAAATATCGGCTAAGCAGAGTCAAAGTTTTGAACATGTTACCAAACGTGCAACAATTCTGAAAAAAATTGACAAGCCAAGTCAAACTTAGGAAACGTGCATGGTTATGTCATAACATAACGTTACCTAATACTTCAGTTAAAAGGAAAACCATGTCTTTCTGTGATCCATTTCGACCATATTGATTTATAAGAAAACATTTATGTTTGGCTATTTAATCTTAGGGTGACGGAATGTTATATAGAAAAATTAACTCAATTCAAACAATAATCGATCCTATTTCGTTCTCTCGAGAACCTATGTTTTGAAGCAACTTCAAAGACTGGCGCAAAATGGCAAACATCTCTTCGCGAAAGAAAATTTTTTCTAACAAAAAAGAAGATTACTTTTTTGTCTTTGTGCTTCAGGGGCCCATAAAGCTTCAGGGGCCCGGAAATAGGATCGCGATAGAAGAAAGCTTCATATTCTACTGCAGAGATTCGAATTTCATACCCTTCGTCCATTTTCAAGTTCTGCTACCGTTCGCGATAAACATATTGAACAGGAGCGAGAACTTTCTTCTGACTCGCTTTTCTTTCTTCGGGGTCAATCAGAGCATCTCAGAGTTGTGCCGGTTATCTAGAACAACCTTGTTATGCATGTTTGCAATGAGAACAAGTCCAAACCGTCTAAAAACTCTAGAAAAGTAAGCCATTTGCTCTTGTTAAAAACTTGTCTAGCACTGTTACGTTAGATAATCGATACAATTTTCAGATGTTCTCATTGGCTTCAAACAAAAAAACGGCCTTGATGGAAAAGCATCCGTCCACCCAATATCACCAATGGATTATGAAAAGCTGGAAAATGTGGTTTGTACAGCTTGTCGAATACTCCAATATGCTCATAGAAAAGGGATATAGGAACACTTGAAAATGGATGGACGCAGGGTCAAGCGTGTTGATGCGATTCGGGTCCTTCTCTCCCCCCACCTCGTTTCCCGCTTGCGGGAAAAAAGCCTGTATTGACGAATGTCATATCGCGTCAAAGAACGCCGATTAGCGTTACCTAAAAACCTAGCTAGAGGAAGAAAATGTACTTACAAAATTGAAGATGATGCAAGTTATGAACTACACAAAAATAATTCTGCGTTGATTGGTTATATAGGAAAACTCAAGATTTGGCTGTGCTCTAATATATCGCAAAAGATGGATGGAAAGAATATCATGACGGAAGATAACATCAGTTTAGTCCAGTGTAAAAGTTTTCAAACTATTCATTTCCTTTCTGAGGCAAAATATAACCTTTCTTGCCCAAAATCCTCTTTGAAGTTTCTACCGTAGTCCTACATTAATGAAGAGTAATCGGTGATTCGCTCTATACTTTAAATCTAAAAGTTGAAACCAGCTCTACAAAATAGTACTCAAATCTCTTTGAAAGATTTTATTACAAGAGAGTTATTGACAATTATACAGTAGGCACATTTTTGGGACATTCGTATAAATGTAAATGATAATAAAAAATACTACAAAACTTATTTGTCAGTCCACATGTCGTTTACTGAACGGACTTCCTCCCAAAACAATTAGTCACAAAAACTCCTTTAAAATGAGAAAATTTCCAATCAAACACGAACTTCCTCAATTATGTCTCAGTGATGAACAGTGAGAGTCTGTCATTATGTACAGCTCTCAGTTTGACTCTCATAATTCTCATACGGCATACTGTAAACCTAAGTTGAAGCAAGCTCTACGGAACTGTACCCTAAAGCAAAAGACTTTATCACAAGAAAGTTACTAACAACCGAACAGTAGGCTTTTGTTCGAGTCATCCCGTATATTTATTTTCATTCTTTGTTTATTTATTGGTATATAATAATCTTTTTCTAGCGACAGATAAAAGATTCTGCTGCGAATTATGAGTGTTTGGCCACAACTCATTTGAGTCGACGTACTAAAAGACATTCAACTTGTTTCTGGAAAAAAAGCTTTGGACTATAATCATAGTCTTAGGACCGTTCCCCACACGCGGCACCATTTTTTTGCAGGGAAAAGAAATGCTATTCATCGAGCTAAAGAATGCTCGCGATTGGAAAACTTTTTTCCCGCATTTTGCACAGATTTTCCTGCGAGCAAACCCATTTCAGGCTTGATACATACCTCGCTGCTTAGGTATGGACAAAACCAGCGAGCAGCGAAGGCAGCGCTGCTCCGGCTGATCAGCGCTACGATCGGCTGCTTCTTGAGTGCATGTTGAGTGCAGAAACCATCAAATAACTGCGCTAATGTCGAGTTTTATTATGTCAAAAAGAAGAGAATTAGCATATTTTAAGTTGGATCTGGTCCATACTTTTATGAGAAGTTCTTCATTTTTCATTTTCCATCATTAAATTTATAATAGAAAGGTAGCTCATACGAGCAAACTCAATAGAGCAATTCAAGTGTATTCATTCCATTCGACCCCTGATAAGGCAATGGCTGTCCCAGTAGTTTGAAAGTGTCCCTCAGGCAATGACATGATTGGAGACCATTGGAGGCCAAACTTTATCTGATTACGCTGTCAGCTTTTCAAATTATTGTCAATGTGTATTCAGTATTAATTACTTCATTTCTCTTCAAGTTCATGGAGTATGTCCCTCCAGTGCGTCTCAATATTTCCCCATATCCTCTGAAACCCCAATTGAACGGTATTAGGATGCATTCATGACTTGTTCACGCAATTTAAAGACGGACTGTGTTTTCAGAACGCTAGTTACAGCTTGAAAATTGCTAAAAATATGTAATTTCGAGCCAAAACAGCTGTTCGCAGCTCACAGCAGCTGAGATACGCTCAGAAAAAAGTGAGCGTAACTCAGCTGCAAATCTCGTTGCAGCGCTGCGCAGCGCTGCTCAAAAATGACTCGCTAGGTATGGACACGACCTTCCGTGTTAGCTGCTGCAGCGGAAGGCAGCAGCGTCACTCCGCTGCAATCAATACGCACAAATCGTATTGCTGCCACCGCTACGTATGGACACCCGACGCTACGTATGTATCAAGCCTCAGCTCCTTCCAGAACGGTGTTAAAATCGTTCATGAGCATTATTTAGCGGTACTTTTTGGAAAATTCGTAAAATAATGTCAGGAAAATGTAGAGGCTGCAAAAGACAAATTGTGTGGTAATGCGCTCCTACGTGAAGATAAAAGTTGCAGCCACTCAGGAACAGTGAGCGGGAAAAAATTTAGATGCAAGCAAAGTAGTCATTATTTTTTCCAACTTATAGTCCAGGCAAACACTTCAAAGTATTCGTCAAGATTATAAGTTAATTTAGATGCGATTCTAGCAATTTAGAAGCGGTACATTTCTCAGGAAAATAGTAAGATAGCTTCGTAATGCAAATTGCAGCAAACAAGCTTCCATAGTTTTGAAAAATTTAGGTGCGAACCCTTGTTTTTAACATTTGTCGCCATTTATAATCATAAGAAAAGTTGCAAGCGAAAAAGAGCAGATTTGGCACAAATGCAGCGGAGCTTTGCATGTGCTCGTGGAAAATATTACAAAAATACTTACAGAAGTTTGATGGTCATGGTAGAGATAAGCGCTTTTATTAAATGTTTGAAACTTCACTGAGGTCCCGGAAGAAGAATTTCTAGGCCATTTGCTACATTCAACATCTTTGCCACATATGAATGCCTTCCATATTGTTTAAGCTTTTAGCGTTATTCTAGATTTTTTGATTTAGCCAAGCTATCCCCTAACCCCCCCCCTTTCATCGCAGGTGCCTTCTTTATTACCCTTTAGTGCGAAATCGCATCACAAGTCTGGCCCTGAATGGAAAGTGTGAGATACAGAACGCAGCTTCACATCATGAAGCCTTTCTTGAAACTGCGATTCCCTCCCCAGCTGACATCAATGCTTAAGGCCCCTAGAGAGAAAGAATTCTAGAGTTTAATTTCGCCAAGAAAAAGTACACTTACTATGCTACCTCAAATCAAAGGGTTTGAAGCAATGACGAAAATCAAGAAAAAATAAAGCAGAAATTATGGAAACTTATAGCCGTGAGCATACTCACAACACGAGTTATTCCTTCGAAGCATCGGTCGACTTGTACAAGAATATCTGTTAAGCTCGAACGTTTAAAGGGACTGCTAGGCTGTTTGCCTTGAAAACTATACAAGTAACATGGCACACACTAAATCACTACCCATGAAATTGCTTTTTGTACAGTATTACCCGAGCAGCCGCTCAAGTAAAAAAAAACAAAAGTTAATGGCACTAAGAGCATGGTCAGGGAAAACGCTACTCTCTCCCTTCGAAATGAGGGCAGAAATCAAGACGTGACATTTTCCAAGACGTCATATTTTTAAATCTTCGACAAAAGCTGCTACTCGCTAGTAGAAACGAGTATGTTGACTGAAGCAATCACAAAATTCGCATCCACGTCCACGTTTCTTTATCTAATGAGGAATGTGGTTTCTGCTTTCATTCGACCACTTACCCGAACATTGGTATTCAAAGACATTGTCCAGGCAAATCATGACACATAAGATTTTCGCCTAGAAACTGATGAGGAGTCATAAAAAAAGCACTGCCCAGAGCAGCGCAAACGCTTTAATCACGGCTGAGAAATCCGCTCCCAAATCGTCCGCGCCTGCGCCGTGAAATTGCCATTGATTTAGGATGGGTCCCAACGCGCACGTAGTGCTAATGTAAGTGAGGTTACCTTCGAGTTACGGTCAGGGCAAGGCGAGGAGGATTTCGAGACGAGTTTTTCAGCCTAAATAGATCATTTGCGCTGGCGCTTGAGCAATGCCTTAGTTAGGACACCTCATCAGTTTCCAGGGGAAAAACCCATAAGTTCGAATTTGCTTGGATACTTGTTTTAAGAGGTAAATCCAACAATGCAACATATTTTGAGTGTCCTTAAAATCTCAGAAGGCAAACATTTTAGCCAGTATACTTATACTCGCCACTCCCCACTTCCCAACAGAATTTTTTTGTCACTCATTGCTAAGGCTGAGATCAGTACATTAGTAGGTTGCACAGATGCTTTTTGTTTAAAGCTTCCTTTCCAAGCTTCCTTTTTTGAAATTAGGTGTTCTGAGAGCAGCAGCTATACCATTGAGGACCAGGGAGTCAGAGCATTCAAAACCATATTACTAAAAAAATAGCCTTTACTAACTAGAATATTGAACATAACTGTAAGAAGCAGCTTGTGTTCTAACTATCGCCTTTTTAGTGGATCCAGGTTGACAATTCGATGTTGCATTGAGTCAAGAAGTTTAACATCGCATGCATGGTCGCTTCACGTAATGTCAAATTTTCTCAGTACTAAACTAAGGTCAGGGCTCAGTAGGTGGCTTGTAAGCAATATCGTTACCGTTTTTGCGACAAAAAGTAAAGGGGGTTTCGTTTTTGAGATCGAAAAGACACGAAAACCGCCGTGACATTTTTCAGTCGACGTTTCGTTTTAATGCGAATTTGTTAGGGATTACAGTCTAGAGTTTAAGGGAGACTTTGTTTTTTTGCATTTTCAATTAGTCACCGCGTGCCGAGCCCTGCTAAGGTAATACCAATTGTGCGTTGAGTTTGTTGTTAGTGTTTGGTTGCTCGTTTGTCACTCAAAATAAAACATTTCTGCTTCTATGGATGCTGAAGCAGGAGTAAGAGCTTGCCAGGAGCATGATAATCCCAATCAGTTTTTATCCCGTTTAAAATTTTTTGGTATTTCATGGATTACAATTACTATAAGTTTAAGCTTATTTGGAAATTCTGCCTAATAAAGCTTGATGTGATCATAAAACCGATTGAAATCCCGTGCTCTCACATGCTAAAGCAGTAAACTAATCACCTTCATTAGAAATCTGACCAAGGCTGTCGAGCATTGCAAGTTGCACTCTGCAAAATCAATTAAGCATAGTACGATCAGCTCTGATGCAAACAAAAGAAAGCGTTTCAGTTTTGTAGAACAACCAAATGTCAGTTCATTTTTAATAATGTAATTGTTATTGTTCCGGACTCGCCGACTCTGGTAAATGCCATAGAGGAGGATTGTATGGCTGTTGTCCTCAGGTTACCTAATCTCAATTAATTAAATAAAACCTTTGAAAGTGCCTTTTATGCACCGAAATGGCATCATAAATTGTCAAAGCACTGCGAAGCCAACAAATTTTAGAAAAATTTGTCACGAGAGTAGGTGATGAACATATCGAGTGAAATATTTATGTTTTTGAAACTATGAAGCGATTAAAGTAAAAAATTACTTCGCTCATTAGACGTAATTGTAAACGCAAATGTAACTGCTTCGATCCGGCATTATCGGGAATGTTTTTTAAACATTACCTTCACTGCTGTTATCGCCAATTTAAAGAGACAGGACAATTTACGTTTAGGCATGTCCCTCAAGTCATCCTTGTCGGTTTCAATGCTGAATGTACATAACATTATCACAAAATTCACTTAGGTGATAGCCTAACGGCACACCGCCATTTAGAAAACAGAAGTCTTCGCACAATTTGATGCGCATTTTTTGAAAGAAGAGCGCGTACTACTTTGTTTTTATGTAAATACACAGAATTTCCTCTGAAACCGTATGCAATACAGCATGCACTTTTGCACAGCTGCGTCACTCACGAAATGAATTTTATTAACTGAAGGTTACAGAGAGACAACAACGCTACAAATTTGTGTAAGAACCTCCCGGCGGTAATTTTTTTGCGATTTTTTTCCTTTTAATAAGCTTTCCGCAATGGAAGAGATACACGTTTCTAGTTTTTTTCCACGTTTTCGCTACATGTTAATCAACGGCAGTGAGGAATAATGACTACAAATATTAGGTTCAGCTGAACATGCGCACTCATGAACAAATGGAAAACATGCAATCTCGTTTAAACAGCTACGCTGCCACGCTACTTAGGGGAAGGGGGTTCTGATCTATTACCGCCATTAAAAAGGGCACTTGAACTGTGTTGAAATCTCCAAGCAGGAATTTCGTTGGAGTTTGCTTCAACAAGCTATTTGTAGCACAATGCAGGCATTTATGTAGAAAGGGCGCTTTACTGTGGACCCAAGCAACAAAAGCAAAAATGACTTCCAATATATTCTTCTTATAAAATCATATAACGATTGAAATTCAGGACTAAAATTCTCAATTTGTTAAACTTATTTTTGATCTCCAAAAAAAGTGCTTTACATGATACGGCAAACATATCTTGACTGTATTTGAGCTTATCCAAATAACTCAACGAAAGTTTCCAGCTCAATACTTCCACGGCTGTGTCTTTGGACATAGGATGCTCATCCGAAAATGGTCATAAAGAGACTATCTGGTTTTCGAAGAACCTCGCCGAAATTAATAAATGTTTAGTTCTTGGAGTAAAAAATGGACAATCTAAATTCAAAAGCTGCTCTTCTAATACATGTCATTCTTAAACACTTAAATGATGCTTTCCCTTTGGACATGGATTTAATACGTCAACTTATATGAGCCGACAAGCATCAAACCTAGAGCGGCATATATGACCAAATGATGCGCTTGTGCATTATTTTCGTGGTGTCTTAACGTCGCAGTTCTCCAAAAGTTGCTTTTTAAAGTTGCACACGTCCACCAAAATCTGGATATTATGCATTCTTGTTCTGATTCGTAAATATACGAATTATCAATTGATATAGCAAACATATTCAACGACCAAATACCATTTGATCTCCGTTTTTGAGTTTATTGAATTCAATTACTCGAATACAAACATTCTCAAATTTCGAACAGTTAGATTCTCGACTAATTGAATGAAAATAATTTTGCTAGAACCGCATCCGATCTGTATTTTTATGTTTCAAAATTCGAACAGTCAGATTCTCGATTATTTATATGTAAATATTTTTACTGAAACCGAATCAAGTCTGTTCGAATAATCGAACAAGTGTGCCTAGACGAATATAACATTGCTCCTATTTTTCTGAATAACTATGGCATATACACAAGCTCAAACAGCGATGGACCAGCGAATCGAAACGTCGTAATGCAGTTTAGACCATTCCTCAGTATAATTTTGTAAATTTTCCATTTCCCAATAGCAATCAGACTGTAAAACCTGAGGCACATAATATTTTCACGTCCAGTATCGCAACTGTATTGTTATAGATCTGAGAAGCAGGTTGTAGCAAACGCAGAATGAGCAGATTTTATGAGTCGATGTCCTTCCAACACTGTTAGTTTCCTTTTTTGGAATTTTATCTCTATCTGATTTTCCCGGTTTCTTCCTGTAAGCACTTGAAAGTAGAATTTTTGGAGTTTATGTTTAGCACTGCGAAATACCCCGTATCTGCATTTTCAGAAGACGATAACACTCTTGGAGACATAAGGACATCAGTGCATTATATAGGATGGGCCAAAACTTTGGGAGCCTACTTTGCAGTGCTGTAAATCAAGAAACTACTGATGATTTTGACTCCAATTTTATACCTCATATTGCTGCGATCATCTTCTATAAATCACATTTTAGCGGGCTGAAAATGCTTGGCAAATGTTTTTGTAGGAGTTGGATCTATCAAACAGTTCTCTGCAAAGCGAGAAAATCGAAATTTTTGGTCTTCACAACTTATTTTGTAGCTAAAGATACAGTGAATATTCTAGAGCACTTCGATGCACACAATGTAGAGCAGACTTTGCGCTATCAACTCGAAGTCGTTGCGTTTGTCAGGTATTGTCCCCTCCACAGATCGTGCTACTCTTGGTCTGCGTCTCAGACCTGCCACGTGGTTAACATGTTGGCAACGTGGCAACAACATGTTTGCAACATGCAGAAACATGTTGTCGTGGCCAAAATGTTCTGCCAACATGCTGTGACATGTTGCAAACATGTTGTTGCCACGTTGCCAACATGTTAGCCACACGTGGCAGGTCTGACAAGGGAACGATCCCAACTTAAGGTGGCAAATTGGAATAAACCGCATACCGTTAGATGCGCCTTGATGAGCAGATTCCAAATCTACCTTCCATATCTGCGACAACGTTATCTGGAAGAAGTTATGAAAGGATTATAATGTGAAGTAACGGGGGTTTTGATGCATAATTTGCTTTGAAATCCAACTTGGAGGTGCATGACTAGCATCATATCAAATGTACTGATTCCACAGAATGCTTACATTCAAAAGAAGAGCAAATAAATGTTTTTGAACAGCTAAAAAGCAACTAAAGTTCTTTGGCAAAAGCTATGAGCAATGAAAAGTCCAAATTTGGCAAATATACAGCGCGATACCTCGAAAATTAGTTATTCAAAAACACTTATTTATGTTTCTTTAAAGTGTGACCATTCCGTGAAATCAGTACACTCAATATGATGCTAGTCATACACTCCCAAGTTGGATTTTGAAGCAAATTGTGCATCAAAACCCCCGTTACTTCACATTTTTAACCTTTCATAACTTCTTCCAGATAACGTTGTCGCAGATATGGAAGGTAGATTTGGAATCAGCTCATCAAGACGCATCTAATGGTGTGCGATTCATTTCAATTCGCCACCCTTAAGTTGGAATCGTTCCCTTGTGAGACGCAGACCAAAGGCAGCAGGATCTGTGGAGGGAACCATACTATTCTTTCGAAAACGCAAATAAAGATTTGCGAATACCTGCGTGCCAGTGTCCATTTTTGAAATAAATTTGAAAGCTGTGGGAGCACAGCAGGCGCTGAATTCTAGGCTATATTATTTCCACGAGTCTTCTATGCAAGCATGTATCAGGTTGTCCCATAAGTTCCGTCCGTTTTAAATTTCAACCGCAATAAATCATGAACTTCTTGATCCTAGATAGGTTCCAAGGTAACGTTCGATAGAGCAAATCAAGCTCTACAAGAAGGCTATTTCGCTTTTGCACCAGCTCTGATCCATCTCGAGTTTCAAGGCGAAAACTAAAATCCAACTGCCCGAATAATCGAGAAAAAAATTCTAACTTGCTCACGTAAACAGTATCCATGTAACACATTTATATACGCCATTGCCGTGTTTTTTCCTTGGCTAGAAATCAAGAAAATGAAGATTTTCACGCTTTTGCCAAAGTGGTGCTGTGATGTCCCTACATAGATAGTTGTATACTACTAGCCTGTAGAAGTATAAATGTAAATTTTCAGCTCTCAACAGGCACTAGCTTTCGAGAAATATGGATTTTAGCGTAAGGCATCCAACTAAGGCAAGCTGTATTCGATATTTCTCGAGAACCAAAGCTTGTAGAGAGCTGAAAATTTATGTTTGCACTTCTACAGGCTAGTAGTATACAACTATCTATGTAGGGACATCACAGCACCACTTTGGCAAAAGCGTGAAAATCTTCATTTTCTTGATTTCTAGCCAAGGAAAAAACACGGCAATGGCGTATATAAATGTGTTATATGGATACTGTTTACGCGAGCAAGTTAGAATTTTTACAGAATTTTTTTGAACGGAGTTATGATTTTTTCTCGATTTTTCGGGCAGTTGGATTTTTAGTTTTCGCCTTGAAACTCGAGATGGATCAGAGCTGATGCAAAAGCGAGTCAGCCATCTTTTAGAGCTCGATTTGCTCTATCGAACGTTACCTTGGAACCTATCTAGGATCAAGAAATTCATGATTTATTGCGGTTGAAATTTAAAACGGACGGAACTTATGGGACAACCTGATACTTGAATTCGGTCAATCAAGCAATTTCAATACTTTTTAAATAACAATCATTGGCTCGCGTACGCGCAATCGCGTCCAGATTTCCAGTACGCGAGTACACTTGACTTTAAATAAAATTTCCAAAATTTTTTTCTAAACACTGCAAAAAAATTTATTCGCATTACGTTGTAGTTAAAAGCTTGCTCTATCACACCGCACACTTGCCTGGTGAAAGAAACAGTTATCATAAAGGCATGAAACGAGTTTTATCACGACTGTCTGCGTGCCACGACAAGCGGACTCTCCAAGATTTCGAAAAGCTGCTTGAAAGCCTGAAGGGGTAATCTCAAAATTTGAGAGCAGCGCTGTATTTGTAAAGGATCGATTTATGTGTGAAACGAATTTTTTGTTCCTAGGCGCTTTCCTTTTGATTTTATCTGAAAAAGTACAGGCTCCCAGACTTTTGTTCCACCCTGTAATCTGCTATTTGAGCTTTATGTACATTTTGGCCTTCTGAAATGACTTTACATTTTGTCACTGAATTTCTATTAAAAGTAACATGCGAAATTTTAACGACAAGGAAAGCTACCTAACCTAGCTTGGCCTTTTGGCAAGGGACATATATATATATATGACATATATATATATTAGGTTGTCCGGAAATTAATGCCCGTTTTGAATTTCAACCGCAATAAGTCATGCACTTCCCACTCCTAAATAGATTGCAGAGTACCATTCGATAGAGCAAAGCAAGCTCTACAAGAAGGTCATCTTGCTTTAGCAACAGCTCTGATCTACCACAAGTTTCAAGCCAAAGACTAAAAAGACTCAGCTGCCCGAAAAATTGAAACAAATCGTAACTCAAATCCTAAAAATCCTACAAAAATTCTAACTTGCTCACGTAAACACTATCCACATAAAACATCTAGATACGCCTTTGCCGTATTTTTTCCTCTGTTAGAAATCAAAAAATTGGAAATTTTCGTGCATTTGCCAAAATGGTGTTGTGCACTTCCCATATAGGTAGCTGTATACTACAAACCTGTAGAAGTACAAACGTAAATTCTCAGCTCTCTACAAGCTTTGGTTCTCGAGAAATTTGAATTTTAGCTTGGGCCAGCTAACTAGGGAAAACTATGTTTGATATTTCTTGAGAACTAAAGCTTGTAGAGAGCTGAAAGTTCAAGTCTGTACTTCTACAGGCTTGTGGTATACAACTACCTATGTGGGAGCTGCACAACATCACTTTGGCAAATGCACGAAAATTTCCGATTTCTGGATTTCTAACAGAGGAAAAAATACGGCAAAGGCGTATCTAGATGTTATATGTGGATAGTGTTTA
Source organism: Cylicocyclus nassatus (assembly GCA_958299035.1). Taxonomy (NCBI): domain Eukaryota; kingdom Metazoa; phylum Nematoda; class Chromadorea; order Rhabditida; family Strongylidae; genus Cylicocyclus; species Cylicocyclus nassatus. The sequence continues at coordinate 78,144,140 of CATQJL010000001.1, forward strand.
AGTGAGCAAGTTAGAATTTTTGTAGGATTTTTATGAACTGAGTTACGATTTTTTCGATTTTTCGGGGTGCTGATTCTTTTTAGTTTTTGGCTCAAAACTCGAGGTGATTAGGAGCTGTTGCAAAAGCAAGATGGTCATTTTGTAGGGCTTGCTTTGCTCTATCGAATGGTACTTTGCAACCTATTTAAAAATGAGTAGTGCATGACTTATTGCGGTTGAAATTCAAAACGGGCATTAATTTCCGGACAACCTAATACATATATAGTCTGAATCAGCTCCAAACGCTGATTCCAAATATGTTATTTCTAGCTGCCACGCACCATTCCGAAGCGAGTTATGGACTTTTTCCTGCGCGAAATTGGCATACTCATCGACTCATAGCATCACGGCATCATCATTTAAGTGCTGCTGCACCTGCGCTAAGCTTTTCTTCAGCGGGAAAAGATTGGATTTGTGCTATTTCGATACCTTGGCACCTTTTTCTTGCAATTTTTATCTACAGGCAGTCTTCTCATGTTCAGTAGTATGCCAATTTTGCGTAAGAAAAAGCCCATAACTGGCTTAATAGTGCTTGGCAAAGGAATAGCATATATGGAATCAGCTTTGAAGTTGAATCAGAATATAGGTATATGCCTTTTACCATAAGGCCGAGCTAAGTTAGGTAGCCTTCGTTATGAGATGGATGAAGCGGAGTAGTTACAAACTGCATTGAGACCACTGTTTAAGCTTTCGTGTAAGTCATAGTTAGTAGGAAGAAACTTGTAATGCAATAACAGCTTAAGCACATGGAATATACGATTTTGGATGAACCTCGGCATGGTGGTAATACATTGTGTGTTGTTTGTGAGCCGTGACCGAGGTTGTTACAATACTTCATCGGCTAACGTTTTGGCAGATCGCCTTCTTTGGAGCCTGAAATGGGTTATACGATCTGCAATCCATTCGACAACGTCTCTGCAGCAATGTGAGCAAAGTGTCAAGATTCCTGTTAGACCACTAGCTCAGCTGATAGTTGATAGCCAAACACTCACCTTTTGGGTTGCGCCGACGAGATTTGGTGCGAGAGCAAGATGAATGACTGACCGCATAAGTAATCACTATTTATAGCAGAAAACTAGGTCAGAAGAGCTGACCGAGGTAGGGCGCGAGTTCATGCGTGATCGTTAAGCATTCCTCTTTGCGATTCATTTTTGGGCTTTTCGCGTCAATCCATAAAGCTTCCAAACATTTGCGAGCTGATGTTTGGAATTCGTGTGCCAGGATTTTCACCGAAACTCCGAAGTTTGTCCTCCGCATGTTTCTGAACCCGGTGAGTGCTCAGAGGAGTGGATGTGCGCGATTAATCCCTGCCATTTAAGTGTTCCTTGATGCGAACACACAGCGGGCGCGCCGTCTCACCTATGTAATCATCACCGCAGTCGTCGCAGAAGATCATGTAGATGACCCCGGTGGCCATGCAATCCCCGCCTCTGCCCTGAGGGCATTAATGCAATTTGGCGTGATGCAGGAACGGTAAAGACGATTGCGAATCAACAAGCTCTTCAAGCTGCTCGGAGGCAATTCTACAATCGTAATTGAATTTTGTAGCCCTGCTTTCCCCAGGCACCGTCGCAATGCGGTGCTTACTTCATCGGATTCAAGTGGATAAGAATATTTCTGGCCCAGTGGTCTGGCCATGGGGCAAAGGTTAGCCCCTACACTCGCGGTAGCATTTATGGCAAAAATTGGAGCGCCAACCTTGGAGTGCCGTCCCTTGCTCTACTGTAGGTCAACATCTCTTCGGGTATGCACGCAACTAAAGGTACCGCAAGCCCAGCAATAAAAATATTCTTATCCACTTTCAATCAGCGCATCCACTCCAAACAAAAAGAGCTGTGGTTAAAAACATGTTCCGTACAGCATCTCAGGTTTGCAGTGGACAACGGGAAAGGGTGGTATCATTGGCACTTGCCCGCGGCAGAGCCTCTTCCAAAGGTTATAAAAATTACGCAAGGACACATAGGAGTAGGAAAGCATTCCGTAGTAAGCTAACAGTCTGCAGTTGATAAAGTAGCCTTTTGCATGCCCTTCATCTCCGATGAAGTAAGCACCGCATTGCGACGGTGTCTGAGGAAAGCAGGGCTACAAAATTCAGTTACGATTGTAGAATTGCCTCCGAGCAGTTTGAAGAGCTTGTTGATTCGCAATCGTCTTTACCGTTCCTGCATCACGCCAAATTGCATTAATGCCCTCAGGGCAGAGGCGGGGATTGCATGGCCACCGGGGTCATCTACATGATCTTCTGCGACGACTGCGGTGATGAATACATAGGTGAGACGGCGCGCCCGCTGTGTGTTCGCATCAAGGAACACTTAAATGGCAGGGATTAATCGCGCACATCTACTCCTCTGAGCACTCACCGGGTTCAGAAACATGCGGAGGACAAACTTCGGAGTTTCGGTGAAAATCCTGGCATACGAATCCCAAACATCAGCTCGCAAATGTTTGGAAGCTTTATGGATTCACGCGAAAAGCCCAAAAATGAATCGCAAAGAGGAATGCTTAACGATCACGCATGAACTCGCGCCCTACCTCGGTCAGCTCTTCTGACCTAGTTTTCTGCTATAAATAGTGATTACTTATGCGGTCAGTCATTCATCTTGCTCTCGCACCAAATCTCGTCGGCGCAACCCAAAAGGTGAGTGTTTGGCTATCAACTATCAGCTGAGCTAGTGGTCTAACAGGAATCTTGACACTTTGCTCACATTGCTGCAGAGACGTTGTCGAATGGATTGCAGATCGTATTACTTATTTCAGGCTCTAAAGAAGGCGATCTGCCAAAACGTTAGCCGATAAAGTATTGTAACAACCTCGGTCACCTCAACAACACACGATAGCTTAAGCACACTTATTCGACTTCTTGGACAGACGAACTGCGCAACCATTCAATTACGTACTAGTCTGATATTGGACTAATCGGATTTTTCTTCACTAAGTTAACGCAGACTTGTATCAGATTTAGCCTTTAGGTCCATTTTTGGCTTAATCCTGCATTTTGTGTGATATAAATTTATTTATTTATTTATTTATTTATTTATTTATTTCATACACGTAAACGTGTGCCAAAGCCTGGGTGAGTGACGAAGAACATTGCTAGAGTAAAAAACTAGCCTGTCACCTTTCACCAGAACAAACAAACATCGAATAAAGGCCTGGGTGTTGAGGATAAAGTATTTCTATTTGGTCAAGGAAGGTCAGGTGATTGGCATTGGGGAATGCCACTGCCACTTTTCCGGGCTGTCCAAAACGCCTGCGATTGGTTCCTGCCAGGTATCCACCAACCTGACACCACCGACGCTTGGATACACCTGCCTTATTCTAAGAAAGCCATGCATGAAAGCAGCTGTCTACGGTCTCAAGGCACAATGCTGTTGCCCAGTCCGAAAGTGGGTGACAGGCCAGCACAGCATGGTTAGTAAACACGATAATCGAGAAACACGAACGCAACAAATCGAAAAAAAACACGAAATCGTGAAACGACGTAGTAGAAAGAAGCTTCACGAAAGCGGCTGTCGTAATAGCGATGTGGGAAAAGCGAAGTCCAACACATTAGTCGACAAGCGAGGGCCAGCAAAAAAATAGACTAGAAACAGGCAAACCTGTAATGAAACCAGACCAGGGACAATCACAGAGATTCATTGATTGGCAAATGTCAACTTTCCTCAGTTTCCTTTTGAAAGCTTCACAGTTGTCAGCACTCAAAACTTCGCGAGGTATGCACCGTAACCATCTAGCTCCCCGACAAAAAATGTGATTAAATAACAGGTTGGCATGTTTCCTCTCAACTTTTGGGTAATGCAAGTTAAAACCACCGTGTCTATCGTATGCAGGCATAAAGATCCAGTAATCGCTGGGATTCAACTTGACTTCACGTTTCAGAACTCTGAAGCAAAACAAGAGGTCAGATTTAGCTCTTCTGCAAACAAGAGATTCAAGTCCCAGCTTCTTCAAGCGGTCATGATAACTCAGAGCGGAACAATCGGGGATACATCTCCTCATCACAATTCTAGTAAAGACTCTCTGAACTCTTTCAAGCTTCTTAATATGTTTAGCTTTACTCGGACTCCAGAGTTGTGAGCAGTATTCAAGTTTGGGTAGAACAAAGATTTATAAAGTCGTAACATAATCGTTGGATTATCCGTGTGGACATTTCGAAGTATCCGGAAGGCCGAGCCAAATGCCGTGGTAACAGCCTCATTAATATGCTCGGTAAAATCCAGAGACTCATTGAAACGAACACCCAAATCATAAATGAAACTACTCTGTCTCAAGTCCACACCATTCAACTTGTACGTCTGCTCTTGGCCACCGCCTAGGTGCATAGAAGAGGATTTTTCAAGGTTGATCGGTAAGCACCAAGCAGAGGCCCAATCTGCAAGTCTACATAGCGATGCTTGCAGAGCTGATCTTACCTCCTGAGAGTTCTCATCCCCATAAATCCCATAGATCTTTATATCATCAGCGTACAACTTGACTTTAATGTCTGTGGACGTGATGATAGCACTTGGCACATCAATTGTATAAAGCAGAAACAAAAGTGGGGAGAAGACACCCCCCTGAGGTACTCCACTGGTGCATATGTGCCTTTGCGAGTGGCAATGACCAACTCTAACCGTCAGATGTCTATCAGCTAGGTACGAGCACAAGTGCGATAGTGTGAGAATTTTCTCACCCCCTCTTCACCCCTGAGCCGGGACTAAAGTGACCCCCTTCACCAAAAGCCGAGAAAAAAAATTAATAGTGAGGTAAGGTTAAGCAAAGGAGTTATTTGTACGTGGACTGTTCATGTATAGGAAAGGAGGAATCTGTTGAAAAAAGTGCTTGGTGACGGGTGTGAGTAGTGTTCTGGAGATTTTCGAGTTTTTTGACATAAAAAAATCATAACTTTTGTAGATGAACATCTTTCACGGCGAGATGGTTACCATTAGAACCGCCTCGTTCTCCGCTCTCAGAAAATATACAGTGTTTTTGGAACCGTTCAAAAAAGTGCCTCGTAAAGAATGTGCTTAATGATTTCTGAGAATTTTCGAGTTTTTAGGATAAAAAAATCCGTGACTACTGCAGATGAAGAGCTGGTGCAAGGAAATAGTAACCATCGGAACCGTTTCGTCCTCCGCTTTCAAAAAATGTACAGCATGTGTGAGATCCGTTTGAAAAAGTGCCTAAGTGAAGAGTGTGCTTAGTGATTTCTGAACCCTTACGAGTTTTTGACATTAAAAAATTCATGACTTTTGTAGATGAGAATCTTATACGCTGCGATAATCACCATTGGAACCACCTTGGCCTCCGCTTTCAGAAAATATATACCTTGTCTAGGGTCGGTTAAAAAAGGTGCCGGGTGAAGGGTGGGTGAGACTTTTATAATGGGAGTGCTCAAGTACAGGCTTTTTTACCACTGTAAAAAGGCGTCTACTTGAGTACTCCCATTATAAAAGTCTCACCCACCCTTCACCCGGCACTTTTTCTAATGGACTCCAGGCAAAGTATATATTTTCTGAAAGCGCAGGACGAGACGGTTCCAGTGGTGGCCATCCCGGCGTAAATTATGTTCGTCTTCAGAAGTTACGGAATTTCTATCCTAAAAACTCGAAAATATCCAGAAATCACTACCCACACTCTTCACCAGGCACTTTTTCAACAGACTCCAGGCAAACTATATATTCTCTAAAAGCGGAAGACAGGATGGTTTTTAAAAATATTCACCTTGCTGATGTTGCTGTTCATCTATAGAAATTGCGAATTTCTTCTTTGAAATAAATTCGTAAATGCTTAAAAATTATCTAACTCTCTCCGAAGCAAATGTTCTCGCACGCACATCTTCTATGGTAATTCCAAAAACAGGCAGGGCGATGTAAAAAAGGGAAAAATAAATGTAAAAAAATACAAAGTGCTGGTCGGAAATATATTAGGCTGGAAACTAAGTTTTGCAACTGGTTCTATAACTCCGCTCTCTTTGAATATGGCGCACTCAAACTTTGGCATTATGTAGAAGGCAATGTGAGCTACAAGTGAGCACAAATTGTCTAAATTTTGAACGCGAAATAGAAAAGTTTCAGGCTTTTTTCGAAAATTAGTGAAATTTGAGAATTTTCAGGGTTTTAAGCTAAAATGAAGCCTTTGGCAGCGTAGACCATGCGCAGTAATCCGGATTCGTCTACAAATCATTGCTGGAAGTTGACTCCTTTGGTCTAGTAAGAAAGAAACAAAATTTAGGGGCATGTCGAGATTTGGCGTCCTCATAAAGTCGAACGAGTCGATGTACGCAAAAGCTGCTGGGGACTACCGTCAATGACTAAAAAGTCCGAAGCTCAAATTCCGCCGAGACTTTACATAGTAAGGTTATTTGACCTGCCAAACGCGAATATCACATTCGTTTGTTGAATCAACGCCTTTTTTCTTGTTTAGGGTGAGACCCCATATCGTACACCTACAGTAATTCTACAAAAAAGCCCTTATCACGCAATTTTACTATCGTTTTCGTGATTAGCATGTCGAATAACCCCCTTATGCCAAGTTTCAGCCAAATCCGTCAAACTTTGAATTTTTCCCCTTCATACCATGCACCTACCGTAACCCTCACTGCGACGTCAGAATTTGATAGGACAGCAGCTACGCTTGTAGCTTACGTAATAACCAACGCAGTGGCAAAATTTGAGTGCGCCATGTTGAGTGAGAGGGAAGTTATGAGACGAGTTGCAAAACTTAGTTTCCAACCTAATAATTGTGTGCTAATCCAGCAGCGTATCGGTTCACATTTCAGAAAAAAGACAAACAGTGATGGTAAGGACTTGGAAATTATGAACTTTGACCAAAAAAATGATGGCTTCCTTCCCCCCCCCCCCCCCCGTCGACATATGATTTCCTTACAAATAAGCTTAAACTTATAGTAATTGTAATCCATGAAATACCAAAAAATTTTAAACGGGATAAAAACTGATTGGGATTATCATGCTCCTGGCAAGCTCTTACTCCTGCTTCAGCATCCATAGAAGCAGAAATGTTTTATTTTGAGTGACAAACGAGCAACCAAACACTAACAACAAACTCAACGCACAATTGGTATTACCTTAGCAGGGCTCGGCACGCGGTGACTAATCGAAAATGCAAAAAAACAAAGTCTCCCTTAAACCCTAGACTGTAATCCCTAACAAATTCGCATTAAAACGAAACGTCGACTGAAAAATGTCACGGCGGTTTTCGTGTCTTTTCGATCTCAAAAACGAAACCCCCTTTACTTTTAAAAAAAACGGTAACGATATTGCTTACAGGCCACCTACTGAGCCCTGACCTTAGTTTAGTGCTGAGAAAATTTGACATTACGTGAAGCGACCATGCATGCGATGTTAAACTTCTTGACTCAATGCAACATCGAATTGTCAACCTGGATCCACTAAAAAGGCGATAGTTAGAACACAAGCTGCTTCTTACAGTTATGTTCAATAATCTAGTTAGTAAAGGCTATTTTTTAGTAATATGGTTTTGAATGCTCTGACTCCCTGGTCCTCAATGGTATAGCTGCTGCTCTCAGAACACCTAATTTCAAAAAAGGAAGCTTGGAAAGGAAGCTTTAAACAAAAAGCATCTGTGCAACCTACTAATGTACTGATCTCAGCCTTAGCAATGAGTGACAAAAAAATTCTGTTGGGAAGTGGGGAGTGGCGAGTATAAGTATACTGGCTAAAATGTTTGCCTTCTGAGATTTTAAGGACACTCAAAATATGTTGCATTGTTGGATTTACCTCTTAAAACAAGTATCCAAGCAAATTCGAACTTATGGGTTTTTCCCCTGGAAACTGATGAGGTGTCCTAACTAAGGCATTGCTCAAGCGCCAGCGCAAATGATCTATTTAGGCTGAAAAACTCGTCTCGAAATCCTCCTCGCCTTGCCCTGACCGTAACTCGAAGGTAACCTCACTTACATTAGCACTACGTGCGCGTTGGGACCCATCCTAAATCAATGGCAATTTCACGGCGCAGGCGCGGACGATTTGGGAGCGGATTTCTCAGCCGTGATTAAAGCGTTTGCGCTGCTCTGGGCAGTGCTTTTTTTATGACTCCTCATCAGTTTCTAGGCGAAAATCTTATGTGTCATGATTTGCCTGGACAATGTCTTTGAATACCAATGTTCGGGTAAGTGGTCGAATGAAAGCAGAAACCACATTCCTCATTAGATAAAGAAACGTGGACGTGGATGCGAATTTTGTGATTGCTTCAGTCAACATACTCGTTTCTACTAGCGAGTAGCAGCTTTTGTCGAAGATTTAAAAATATGACGTCTTGGAAAATGTCACGTCTTGATTTCTGCCCTCATTTCGAAGGGAGAGAGTAGCGTTTTCCCTGACCATGCTCTTAGTGCCATTAACTTTTGTTTTTTTTTACTTGAGCGGCTGCTCGGGTAATACTGTACAAAAAGCAATTTCATGGGTAGTGATTTAGTGTGTGCCATGTTACTTGTATAGTTTTCAAGGCAAACAGCCTAGCAGTCCCTTTAAACGTTCGAGCTTAACAGATATTCTTGTACAAGTCGACCGATGCTTCGAAGGAATAACTCGTGTTGTGAGTATGCTCACGGCTATAAGTTTCCATAATTTCTGCTTTATTTTTTCTTGATTTTCGTCATTGCTTCAAACCCTTTGATTTGAGGTAGCATAGTAAGTGTACTTTTTCTTGGCGAAATTAAACTCTAGAATTCTTTCTCTCTAGGGGCCTTAAGCATTGATGTCAGCTGGGGAGGGAATCGCAGTTTCAAGAAAGGCTTCATGATGTGAAGCTGCGTTCTGTATCTCACACTTTCCATTCAGGGCCAGACTTGTGATGCGATTTCGCACTAAAGGGTAATAAAGAAGGCACCTGCGATGAAAGGGGGGGGGGTTAGGGGATAGCTTGGCTAAATCAAAAAATCTAGAATAACGCTAAAAGCTTAAACAATATGGAAGGCATTCATATGTGGCAAAGATGTTGAATGTAGCAAATGGCCTAGAAATTCTTCTTCCGGGACCTCAGTGAAGTTTCAAACATTCAATAAAAGCGCTTATCTCTACCATGACCATCAAACTTCTGTAAGTATTTTTGTAATATTTTCCACGAGCACATGCAAAGCTCCGCTGCATTTGTGCCAAATCTGCTCTTTTTCGCTTGCAACTTTTCTTATGATTATAAATGGCGACAAATGTTAAAAACAAGGGTTCGCACCTAAATTTTTCAAAACTATGGAAGCTTGTTTGCTGCAATTTGCATTACGAAGCTATCTTACTATTTTCCTGAGAAATGTACCGCTTCTAAATTGCTAGAATCGCATCTAAATTAACTTATAATCTTGACGAATACTTTGAAGTGTTTGCCTGGACTATAAGTTGGAAAAAATAATGACTACTTTGCTTGCATCTAAATTTTTTCCCGCTCACTGTTCCTGAGTGGCTGCAACTTTTATCTTCACGTCGGAGCGCATTACCACACAATTTGTCTTTTGCAGCCTCTACATTTTCCTGACATTATTTTACGAATTTTCCAAAAAGTACCGCTAAATAATGCTCATGAACGATTTTAACACCGTTCTGGAAGGAGCTGAGGCTTGATACATACGTAGCGTCGGGTGTCCATACGTAGCGGTGGCAGCAATACGATTTGTGCGTATTGATTGCAGCGGAGTGACGCTGCTGCCTTCCGCTGCAGCAGCTAACACGGAAGGTCGTGTCCATACCTAGCGAGTCATTTTTGAGCAGCGCTGCGCAGCGCTGCTCAAGCTGATCAGCGCTGCAACGAGATTTGCAGCTGAGTTACGCTCACTTTTTTCTGAGCGTATCTCAGCTGCTGTGAGCTGCGAACAGCTGTTTTGGCTCGAAATTACATATTTTTAGCAATTTTCAAGCTGTAACTAGCGTTCTGAAAACACAGTCCGTCTTTAAATTGCGTGAACAGGTCATGAATGCATCCTAATACCGTTCAATTGGGGTTTCAGAGGATATGGGGAAATATTGAGACGCACTGGAGGGACATACTCCATGAACTTGAAGAGAAATGAAGTAATTAATACTGAATACACATTGACAATAATTTGAAAAGCTGACAGCGTAATCAGATAAAGTTTGGCCTCCAATGGTCTCCAATCATGTCATTGCCTGAGGGACACTTTCAAACTACTGGGACAGCCATTGCCTTATCAGGGGTCGAATGGAATGAATACACTTGAATTGCTCTATTGAGTTTGCTCGTATGAGCTACCTTTCTATTGTAAATTTAATGATGGAAAATGAAAAATGAAGAACTTCTCATAAAAGTATGGACCAGATCCAACTCAAAATATGCTAATTCTCTTCTTTTTGACATAATAAAACTCGACATTAGCGCAGTTATTTTTGATGGTTTCTGCACTCAACATGCACTCAAGAAGCAGCCGATCGCAGCGCTGATCAGCCGGAGCAGCGCTGCCTTCGCTGCTCGCTGGTTTTGTCCATACCTAAGCAGCGAGGTATGTATCAAGCCTGAAATGGGTTTGCTCGCAGGAAAATCTGTGCAAAATGCGGGAAAAAAGTTTTCCAATCGCGAGCATTCTTTAGCTCGATGAATAGCATTTTTTTCCCTGCAAAAAAATGGTGCCGCGTGTGGGGAACGGTCCTAAGACTATGATTATAGTCCAAAGCTTTTTTTCCAGAAACAAGTTGAATGTCTTTAAGTACGTCGACTCAAATGAGTTGTGGCCAAACACTCATAATTCGCAAAAGAATCTTTTATCTGTCGCTAGAAAAAGATTATTATATACCAATAAATAAACAAAGAATGAAAATAAATATACGGGATGACTCGAACAAAAGCCTTCTGTTCGGTTGTTAGTAACTTTCTTGTGATGAAGTCTTTTGCTTTAGGATACAGTTCCGTAGAGCTTGCTTCAACTTAGGTTTACAGTATGCCGTATGAGAATTATGAGAGTCAAACTGAGAGCTGTACATAATGACAGACTCTCACTGTTCATCACTGAGACATAATTGAGGAAGTTCGTGTTTGATTGGAAATTTTCTCATTTTAAAGGAGTTTTTGTGACTAATTGTTTTGGGAGGAAGTCCGTTCAGTAAACGACATGTGGACTGACAAATGAGTTTTGTAGTATTTTTTATTATCATTTACATTTATACGAATGTCCCAAAAATGTGCCTACTGTATAATTGTCAATAACTCTCTTGTAATAAAATCTTTCAAAAAGATTTGAGTACTATTTTGTAGAGCTGGTTTCAACTTTTAGATTTAAAGTATAGAGCGAATCACCGATCACTCTTCATTAATGTAGGACTACGGTAGAAACTTCAAAGAGGATTTTGGGCAAGAAAGGTTATATTTTGCCTCAGAAAGGAAATGAATAGTTTGAAAACTTTTACACTGGACTAAACTGATGTTATCTTCCGTCATGATATTCTTTCCATCCATCTTTTGCGATATATTAGAGCACAGCCAAATCTTGAGTTTTCCTATATAACCAATCAACACAGAATTATTTTTGTGTAGTTCATAACTTGCATCATCTTCAATTTTGTAAGTACATTTTCTTCCTCTAGCTAGGTTTTTAGGTAACGCTAATCGGCGTTCTTTGACGCGATATGACATTCGTCAAGACAGGTTTTTTTCCCGCAAGCGGGAAACGAGGTGGGGGGAGAGAAGGACCCGAATCGCATCAACACGCTTGACCCTGCGTCCATCCATTTTCAAGTGTTCCTATATCCCTTTTCTATGAGCATATTGGAGTATTCGACAAGCTGTACAAACCACATTTTCCAGCTTTTCATAATCCATTGGTGATATTGGGTGGACGGATGCTTTTCCATCAAGGCCGTTTTTTTGTTTGAAGCCAATGAGAACATCTGAAAATTGTATCGATTATCTAACGTAACAGTGCTAGACAAGTTTTTAACAAGAGCAAATGGCTTACTTTTCTAGAGTTTTTAAATGGTTTGGACTTGTTCTCATTGCAAACATGCATAACAAGGTTGTTCTAGATAACCGGCACAACTCTGAGATGCTCTGATTGACCCCGAAGAAAGAAAAGCGAGTCAGATGAAAGTTCTCGCTCCTGTTCAATATGTTTATCGCGAACGGTAGCAGAACTTGAAAATGGACGAAGGGTATGAAATTCGAATCTCTGCAGTAGAATATGAAGCTTTCTTCTATTGCGATCCTATTTCCGGGCCCCTGAAGCTTTATGGGCCCCTGAAGCACAAAGACAAAAAAGTAATCTTCTTTTTTGTTAGAAAAAATTTTCTTTCGCGAAGAGATGTTTGCCATTTTGCGCCAGTCTTTGAAGTTGCTTCAAAACATAGCTTCTCGAGAGAACGAAATAGGATCGATTATTGTTTGAATTGAGTTAATTTTTCTATATAACATTCCGTCACCCTAAGATTAAATAGCCAAACATAAATGTTTTCTTATAAATCAATATGGTCGAAATGGATCACAGAAAGACATGGTTTTCCTTTTAACTGAAGTATTAGGTAACGTTATGTTATGACATAACCATGCACGTTTCCTAAGTTTGACTTGGCTTGTCAATTTTTTTCAGAATTGTTGCACGTTTGGTAACATGTTCAAAACTTTGACTCTGCTTAGCCGATATTTTTAAAAGTAATTTTTGCCAGCGCAGCTGAAAGTGTTACAGCCCGTTGAACCCTTCACAATACAGCGCGCACTTTTCCGAATTAATAGCATCGAAACAACAACCACCAGAATGTACTTTTCTAGCCAGGGCTCGGCACAGGTGGCTTATGGGGCAAGCTGGATATTGTTTTGGAGTGTGAAAAGCAAGGGAGATATCGTTAAGTGGAAACCCCAACCCCTCCTCCCCTCCCCCCCCCCTCTCCACATACACAATCGCCTATTCCCTTTATGTCACCTTTCATCTTCTATTGATAACGCAAATTGCCATTCCTGCCTTATCACTTCTATTCCTGCAAAAACCAGAAATTTCCTGTCTTAACAGGTTCGCCGGTTGAGCGAATTCAGACGCAAAAATAAAAAAACCGGTTCACAGTGAAGAGAAAATGATATGACACCAAAATTGATGTGTAGATAGGCAAGGATTTAGGACTATGTACGGAAATTTATGAAAAAATCATGCGAACTTGATTCGTGGCAAACTTTTTTAGTGGCTTTCCAGCCACCTGGACAGCCACCTGAGGTGGCTGTAAAAAGAAAGGAGTCACAAATTTCCCTGCCTTTACATAATTTTTTCACATGTTTAGCATAGCCTTATTCTACATCAGAAACACTACAACTGAGATTTCAAATGTTCCTAAACCCCGTCTTTCTCGCCTAGTTACAGCCCTCCAAATATTTTGTATGGTGGCGGCAAGGCTGCTCAAAGCGCAGAGTGCGCGCCGGGCACAGCATGCCGTCAATTTGGGAAAGACAAACATTTTCAGTTCTTTTTCGTCTGTGCGATGTTGTTTATATGTTTTGTTCCACTATTTTCCGTTATTCGTTTTGATCCTTTCATGTTGCGTCATAGGTGATGTCGTATGTTTGTGGCGACTAGGAGGATTTCGTTTTTGAAAAGTTGGGAAAGCCACCTCATGCGGAGCCCTGTTTCTAGCCCAGAATTGTCAAACGTATCTTCCAAAGCTTATGCTTTACAAAGACGTACTTACCGAAATATAGTAAAACAGAAAACTTCGCTCTCAGTCAAGTGTTTTTCAATTTTAACAAACATTGAAATTTTTGGAAATCATAGAACTAGATCGGTGCAAAAGCAATGAACGTTTCATCGCTACGGCCGCCGTGCGTTGAAAAATGTGTGTGGAAGGAAGGGGAGTTGCTTGAAAAAGCAAAGCATGTTTTAGAAAATCTTTACTAAGATAATACTAAGATCTATGCATAAGTCGTAATCCGCATGTAGCTTGCAGCCAGAATCTAAAAACATAGAGTTTTCGAACCTGGATCTCATATCATGTATATAAATGTCATCTTGTCAACCCAAAAAATGCTATATACAAATCTCCTATATGATCACATTGATACACCCACACAAACACTTTACAGACTTCAATTTTTTTACTCCAGTAGATTAAAGAAAAAACTTTTGTCGAAGAATGGCAAACATTATCGCGCGCTAGTCATATATAAGTTGTTCCAAGACGTATGCATCATGTTTGATTGTTGATAACCTCCTTGCTTTGTAACTTTTGACGGACCTATGAAAACCATCTTGTAGAGTTGTTTTCAACTTAGATATACAGCACTGAGGGAAAAACACAACGCTCTTCATTAGTGTAACATTGCGGTAGCAGCCTATGGCATATGGAGTCACTGTGAAAAAGCTGCCGTTTTGATATAGGGTTGGGGAAAAGCCCTTAACATCATATTTTCATAATCACGAATTAGGCAAGATGATTACATGAAGTCAATAAATACTGTTTACTCAACAGTCTACTACAAAAATTGACTTCACAAGTCAAGGGATTCCTTCGGGGAGAACGAAACCTCGAAGACGTTGATGCTTTCCATAGTGCACTCCACGTCGATTTGCTCTCACGTAATCTGAAAGCATGTCGCAAGACTTTACGGTACTGTGTGGGTTGTGGGTGAGCGCAGGCCTCGGCTCAAAAAAATGAACAGACCTGTATTCGCTAAATTGCAAGTCTGGCGAATACAGAAAGCATTCCGCAGGAGTAATGAAGTTAACGTTGCTTTAAAGCCATGCTTTAACAACCTTCGCTTTGTGCGCAGATGCGCTATCCTGTTGGAATCACCAATCTCTTTCGGCAAAATGGGTTTTGTTCAAGTTAAAAGTTTCTGCTTCAAATTCTGTCCAAATACGTAGCAGTGTCCATCTTATGCCCTGGGGCACAAAATTGCGGCATCTTGCCGTTAAAGGTGATCGTTGCCTAAAGCATCGCAGAAACCGGATCAAGCTTTTCTTTAGCGAGTCAAGCTTTGCTATTGGCTTCTTAGAGCGATAAGGAAATAGGTTAGTTTTCAGTATGTTAGTAAGCGTATAAAGATAAGGAAATAATTTTGTTGTTTTGGCGATGAAAATGCCAAGGCAAATTTTATCGTCAGAAAAGAGTATCGTCTCGTGGCATGCTTTAAAAGCGTACAAGAGTCAATGACACCTGTGCGGTTGACTCAGCATTAAGTCCTTCCTCCCAAAAAGCAGGAATTTTTAGCATACTATAGAGCTTCATTCCAAGGTTTTCTTCAACAATGTCGGAGACAGTTTTGCCATAGATGCACAGCTCCGAAGCCAGCTCAATCAAATTTGGAGGAGAACTGCAAAAAAATTCGCAAAAGATTTTTTGACTTGTGTGAGTGCTCGAAGTAGCCGATTTATTATCCTACGACAACCGGGTGCGTAGCAAGTGGTACCCAGGCAGCCGACTGCTGTCGCAGCCAGCCGCCAGAGCTGGCGTCAGCGCCACCGCATATGGTAGAGTAATTACGCTAGCCGTCAAAATCTCCTGCCGAAAGGTTTCCTCGCACCTCGCCGTGCTGAGGTGCGATATCAGCCTCAGAGACAGCGTGATATTATCAATATATTCATGTCATTTCAAAAACTAAAAAGAGTCTTAGCTTGTTGAGAACCATGCAACCATTTACAAAATTACATAAGCACAAATTTTCAGAAACGACACAAAGTGAAAAAATGCGAGATCAAATTTTTTTCAAACACGGATTTCAGCATCAAAGTGGGATTCGAAAATTCTTGCACATCACTTTCAAAAAATCTCTTAAAAAATTTTCAAAAATTTCAATAAAATACTTGGAGAAGTGATGAATTTTACGCGTATGCTTGTTAAGCCTGAGGCTCTTGTTGGAAGCAGTACAAATAAGACATTTTTAGTTTTTGATGATCTACGCTGTTCTCTTTTATATCAGTAAATGTAGCATATTTCCACCTTTCATCAGTGACCTACTCAATCGACCTACTTTGGCTCATTCATTCGACCTCCATTGGACTATTTAGCTCGCTTCATCATTAAGACTTAAAATGCTAATATTAACAGACTTTTCTTGTTATTATGTCTCGTGCGTTCTCCTCTGTTTTGAATTCCAGAAAAAATTTTTGATAAACGAACATTTTTTTGCATCTTGTATTATTTCAACTTCTGGTTATTTTCAGGAATTGAATTGCATGACCGTTTCTCTTTGATAAAACACTCTGTGTAATTTTGCTCATTTGCTTTTTATCAGTGAAATATAAAATTTTTGCTGCTTAAACTCATTTAAATATGGATAATATCGCCCTGTTCCTGAGGCTGATACCACCTCAGCACGGCGAGGCGCGAGGAAACCTCTCGGCAGGAGATTTGAGACGGCTAGCGTAATTACTCTACCATATGCGGCGGCGCTGACGCCAGCTCTGGCGACTGGCTGCGACAGCAGTCGGCTGTCTGGGTACCACTTGCACGCCTCCCACAACAACCCCGTGACATCAAAAAATTCTTCAAGTACTTTTCCCGGAAGTGTAGCTTAAAAAAACCATATAAAATTGTCTAACAGGGTTTTCAGTAGCTAATATAATGAGCAAATTAATACAAAATTTAAGCCTTTTCGACGATATAACCACATTTTATACCAACATCGAAAAAGCGGCTGCTACTGCATACCTGACATTAATTTTCAGCATTTAAGTTCAAATCTCTCATTCAAATTTAGCAATTCTATTTAGCCTAGCCTAAGAATTTTCAGGTCGCTTTGCCTGCCTTCTGACAAGGGAAGAATACTTGGTTATCGCGGCCAATCGTAATGATTTGTATATCAAAAAATGCACCTTTTGATGCTGATTCGAATACTGTCTTCCATATCTGCGAAACGAGAACCTGGATGGAGTTATGATTGAATGAAGGGCGCTGGATGATTTGCTTGATTAGATTCAAAAGAGTTACTTACAACAACAGTGGTAACTTTCTGGGACTCCTTATATATTGGCAAAATAAGTTCGGTCGTGTTCAGTGCTGTTGTGTTACAGACTGATTTTTTCAATGAATGTATTACGTTAATAGAAAAGGATAAAGGATTCGGCGTCTTCAATACCCTCTAAGGGCATGCGCCGAACGCACACTAACTTCATAGTCGAAGAGGCTGTTGTATGCGTGCAAGCCTATTACAGTGATTTGCGGGGGCCAGCCGTTTACCAAGTCAGTGCTCTTTTCCTTTCAGATTACTCTGGTACCAATTTACCGGCCCCGGAGGCTAGAGGGCTTGGTTGGCCCAGGGGCGGGGATCGAACCTGGGTCCGATCTGGTCATAGCGGCGCCTCATACCACTACGCCACTCGTCCCCTCATGTATTAGGTTGGCTAAAAAAATAATTTCGTTTTATAATAAAACTAGCTGGCTTCCCCGGCTCCGCCGTATCCGGACCAAACTTGGCACACATACACTTCGGGCCCCGGCGGGTGTCACAGTCCACTTTTCGTTATCGATCGATGTCGATTTTACCGATTTTTATCGATTTTTTTGCAGAGTTCACCTACAGGGCTGGGAGTTGGCACAGGGGGGGAAGTGAGCAGGGGATTCCGAATACAATATTAGTTTTCAGAATTATCGATTACTTTTATTGATTTTATCGATTTTTTTGTAAATTTTGACATGCGAGGCTGGGATTTTGCACAGGGGGGTAATCGAGCATGCTGATTACGAACACAATATTAGTTTTCAGGATCGTCCATTACTTTTATCGATTTTATCGATTTTTTTTGTAAAGTTTGACCTGCGGGGCTGGGAGTTTGCACAGGGGGGGTAATCGAGCATGCAGATTACGCGTACAGACAGACAGACAGACAGACAGACAGACAGACAGACAGACATACAGACAGACAAACAGACATTCAGCTTTATATAAAGATTCTTCATCAAAACATTCCTAGTTGTTTTTCATCCCTGATTTTTTGTAGTTAATTAGGTAAAATCTCTTCTATCACATACCAACAATTCATATTTTTCAATCATGGGTAAGGGAAAGTTATGCCCCAACATGTTCTAGCTTCGTTTTCATGCTCTAATGTATGCAGAGAACAGCGGTATTTAGATCTAGACAAGGTCTCCCTACTTAGCCCATGCCAACAAAAATTGTGATTTGCTCTGGTTTCAAAATTCTTTGATCAGGAAACCAAATTTTTTATACTTGCGTACAGCAAGAAATTGATTTTCCAATTTTTTGCGGAATTCTTTCTTTGCAATGCAACGTCAAACACATTGCAGGTTTCGATTTTTATGAGCGTTCTTCTCAGAGGTACTGAACACCCGGACAAAAAACTCGGATGATCGCCGGGAAATGTGATTTATGGGCGGGCGGGCACCAAAAAAACAGTTTACTGATTTCTTGCGGTCCGCTTGCAGATATTTTGAAGAATTTCGGTTTCTTTTAGACGAATGCTCGGAGAACAATCGCGGTTTTCTTATAGATTAGCTACGGCGCAGTGGCCGCATTCTCGCGGACTCTCCGGACCGCAGGGTCCTTTGTGGAGGACCGCGCAGCCCCCAGGTACTTTCGCCGGGAGAAAATACCCCCATACCCCATAATAAAACCACCGCTCAGATAATCGCCGGGGGCAGGCGGTCCGCAAACTTGCGCTTTTCTGCAGGCGGTCAGCAGAATTATGGGGCGTGGCCAAACCTTCAGCGGGCGGCACTTCCTTTACGGTCGCATATTCTGCCAGCGGGTAGCAATTCAGCATTTTTTGCAAGCGCTCGGCAAATAATTTCTTTCAGCAAGCGTTGGCCAAACTTTCAGCAAACGCTCGGACTTTTACGGATTTCTGGACGTACGTCGAGCACAGGTAAGGCTCTGTGTGGCAGAGGTGTCACCGTTGGTTAAATTACTCAAGTTTGAGGTACTTTCTCTCAGCGGAAAGTACCTGGGAGCTGCGCGGTCCTCCACAAAGGACCGTGCGGCCCCCGAAGATTTTGCATATTCTCGCGGAAAGTCCGCGAGAATGCGGCCACTGCGCAGCAGCTAATTTATAATGAAACCGCGATTGTTCTCCAAGCATTCGTCTAAAATTTCGCTAAAATTATTCCAAATTTTTGCAAGCGGAACGCAAGAAATCAGCGAATTATTTTTCCGGTGCGCGCTTGCTCAAAATTCGCATGGCCGCCTGCCCCTGGCGATTATCTGAGCGGTGACACCTCTGCCGCATAGAGTCTAACCTATGCTCGGCGTAAGCCCGAAAATGCGTAAAAAAAGCCCGAGCGCCTGCTGAAAGTTCGGCCAGCACTTGCTGAAAGAGATTATATGACGAGCGCTTGCAGAAAATTTTGTATTGCTGCCCGCCAGCAGAACACGGAAGTACCGTTCGCTGAAGGTTTGGCAACGCCTCATAATTCTGCTGACCGCTTGCAGAAATGTTTGCAGACGCCTGCCCCCGGCGAATACCTGAGAACTGTCTGAAGAACCTGTAAGAGCCGCAACCGAATACTTAATAGCTAACCAAATACTTGGAAAGAGGAAATAAAGGAAAATTAATTCAAAGTTTTCGTTGAATAATTTTTTTGGCGAAGAGATTTAGGAAAAAGAAATAGTCAGGCTTTTCGTCAAGTTGGCGACGTCGATCTAATTTTACAAGTACAACGCACCTATTTCATTTTTCAAGCAAGCAACTTGGCTGCGCCTTTGTGCCTCGTAAAGTAACACTCTACCGCACAATTCTTCAAGTAAGAAGAAGCTCGGTAAAGGCCCTTTATTTGCAAAATCTTTTGGTATGTTCATGCTGGTCGAGTTCAAAAAAATTGAGGTGCGTCTTGTACTCGTGAAATCAAGGTAGATTTTCGAATAACAAGCTCCTAATAATCCCATGAATTAAAATTGGGTGTAGAATGTACAATTGGTTTGCAGAAAATCATTATTAGCAGACGCAGTCTCCATTGTGTTACACCACCAAGCCAAAAGTCGTCGGTATAACCCCCTCATCTGTGCACTCACTACTCAGAACGAAAATTAAAAGTTAAAAAAAAAGAATTGTTCCAGGAATATAGCTATCTATTAGTCAGATATGGAGTAGTCGTCATTTATTGTCAACGAAAATTCTCAACAACATTATGTTTAACAGTAGAAGTGCGTAGTTACTCTTCAAAAAAAACCATAGCTAGTTGACTGTTACCTGAATTGGTATACTTTGAATTGATATGTAGCGAAATCTTCTGTAGTCTAATTTTTTTAACCTCTTGGACTTGAAACAATTTCAGCAGATACATTTATGCATTCTACTATGTGCTTGCTATATGACGACCAAGGAGAGTGCTAGCAAGTTTTTTTTTTGAGCTAAAATCGATTTTTGCTTTAATTGAACTATTGATTAATGATTTCCTATTTGGGGGAGATCATAATTCCTAGAAGTCTGATTGTGGTCTTGTAGAGTTTGCCTTGTTCTATCGAATATTGTACTCTATGAATTTCTGATAATACATTCAGACTGCAATTGTCGCTTAAAGAACATGATCATTGAGCGAATATCCAGTAATTTGAATTTGAAAAACTTTTAGAAATGACTTTTCAAGATACAGAAATAAAGGTATCGGTTCTAACAAACTTTGTTAAACAGCGTGCGCTCTTGCATCACAATGTTTTCAGCGAAAGGTTTCTATTTCTGAGATTAGTTTGAAGTATCAGAGCCTAACCTGATCCATGAAAGAATGATATAAAAAAGTTTAAACAGGTAAAATGGAAAGTTTATGAAAATCGGTATTGCCTTCAAACCAAAGAAGAAAGAAAAAATATATTATTTAGCCTAAAACTAGATGAAGTTTTGGAGTCATAAATCTCATGCCTACATCTGCATACTTATCTATTAGCCTACCAACATATTCAGTGCAAGCTGTTTTATCTTCTCACATTAGTCTGATTAGGATCAGACTCGGACTGACATGATGATGTCTGCATTTGTTTACATGTCTTGTTCGTTTCCGCTGTATTACTAACTTCTTGATGTGTCTTTTTTTATGGAACGCCTTGAGCGTACAAATGAAATGGAATGAAATGAAATGATTCTAAAGGTTTTTAAAAAAATATATTATTTAGCCTAAAACTAGATGATTCTAAAGGTTTTTACTTTTTTGAACGATCATACTTTGTGGAGCAAAATTGAAAGGCAGTTGAAATGCTCAGGGAGCATTCTCTTCTCTTTTGTCGTGTTATAAGGTACAATGGCCTTGGTTCCAGCAACTGCTGCCCAAATAAATAAATAAAGACAAATTCAGCTCTAATCACCTCTATAAAAACCGCGAAATTTTTGCTATCGAAGTGTACATATTTTTTTCGCCAAAATTCTTTTTGGCGAAAAAAATATGTGCAGTTTTTGGAGGTAAGTAAATGGGGTGTGACATAACCTCAAAGAAGCTCTCACTTTTTAGGGGTTGTGAGGTTTAGGGGCTGACACCTCCCGTCCAGGTGTGGCATGCCACACCTGTAAGGTCATCATTTGTTTTTAACAAAGAAGTTGAAATATTTCTGAAATTACAGGGTTTATTCTGACTATCGTTTTCCAGGGGACTTTTTGAGATTTCGACATTTTTTTCTCCGCAACGAATTCTAGCTGATATATGGCCGGCCTGGTTATCCCAGAAAACGAATCTACAAAGCAATATGCTCGATTTTTTTCCTTTCTGGTTCCCCAAATCAAAAAAAACATATCTTCCTCCAGTAATGCCTCTATTCTTATGTATTGCATTGTATTGTTGTACTACTGTTTTGTATTGTATTGTTCTCTCGAATTATCTTCCTTATGCCTTTTCTCTTGATTCTCTTAATTATCATTTCGTTCTTGCGCATCTCCCTCTTCCGAAGAGTATTGTTACTTCCTATATATCTTGTTGCCCTTCAAAAGGACTTTTTTCCTGGATTATGGCCAGCTAGCCTCTACACGGGATCGCTGGCTTCTAAACAAGGGATCGTTTTCCAAAAACGTTTAAGATTTTTGGTCGACCGTTGAGATAACTGATCTTCCTCGTCTAGAGTCGCTTGTATGCTGGCCTAGTTAAATAAATAATGGAATAACTAGATTTCATAGCAGCGCAGACTTAACATTTTAGCGCAACCCAATATTTCCGCGGTATTTTCCGTTTGCATAGTTAAGGAAAAACGACTGTATCTTTCGTAAGGCGAAACAACTTTGAATGAGATTTCGGCTATAAAGGGAAGAAGATTTACCAGCAACAAGTATAAAAACCCGGATTTTTAAATGCTTTAAAGGTAAGTTAGTGGGGTATGGCACATCCTTAAAAAGGTGTGGCAGCCACAGCTTTTTAGGGTTTAGGCCACTCCCCAATAATTTCCTTCAAAGAGAATTTTAGCGAACAAAGTATATACTGATAGCTAGAATCTCGCGGTTTAACAAAAGTCATTAAAGCTTGATTCATCTGGAACCATGACGTCCTAAAAGAAAAAATGTTGCAAATGAGATTTTGGGTGGCTAACAATTCCACAGTTCAAAGGTTGTTTGGCAGCATTAAAACTTGGCCAACGTGGTTTATTGGACATGAGAGTTACGAATATGATAAATATGCTTGGTAGAGCTATGTCTTGCCGGTTGAAAAACGATAATGGCGGGGGTTCATTGTCGAAAGCCAACAACTTGAGCATGGCAAAAACCACGAGTCTTAGGTTTTGGTAATTTTCTACAAGCCCTCTGATTAACCAATTGAAGAAAATTAATATTTGAGGGATCAGAAGCTGCAGCGAATGTGCCCAAAAACTTTGAAGGATCTTCGTTTCACGCGATATGACGCTCATTCAAAAAAAGAAATCAATTCACGGCCGAATAAAACGTGTCCTCAAGAATTTGCCTAGAGGGTTATAGAGCCCTGATTGTCAAATTAGCGTCTACACCTCATTTTTTGCCATTACGCGGAGTGTTCTTGATCACTGCCAGAATCCCGCGCGTAAATGAGCTAGTTTAAAACATCGAAATTCTTATAACCACCGATGAGTCGCACTGTTGTAAATGAAGAACACCTACGACCTACAGTGGATTGTACTATAGTGAAGTATTAAACGTTTTTTCACGATTTATGTGTTGCCTTGCAGATATGATCGTAAATGCCATTTTTGCAAGCGCGCTCAAGTTTTCCCGAGTTTAAAGGCTTCGAATTGAAGCGGCTAGCTTTTATTCATTTTAGAAAGCTTTCCAAATTTCGAACAACTCTGTGTTCGTTGGTTCCTTCCTTAAACAGAAGTGGAAATAATTATTGTTGTACAAAAGATCTCAACCGTCCTTCTATTCCAGAGTTGAGATTGCTGGCATTTCGAAGGATTATGTCAAACGAATGTTTTATAGTTTCGTAATTGAAGAATCACCTTTTTTGATTCCTTTCTACAATCTTTAGAGTTAAACTTTTGAGTAGATTTTAAATCCGAAAAATTTGCAACGCTTCAAGTACTGCACAATAAAATTAGATTGATGGTCTTTTTTAGTGGTAAAAATGCCTCCAAGGTAAAACTTTTAAAGGGCAAGTCTTAATAAGATTCTGAGCCTCTTTCCGGCTAAGCAAAGGCCCTGAACTACAAATGTTGGCAAAATGAAAAGGCAGTAAAACCTACGTGCACGTCGCTCTTTTCATAACCGTTTTCAAGCCATATTTGATTGACGCGTTTTATACCCCAAAATTAGCCTTTTTCTGTTGAGAACGTTTTGTAGCAAAGGCAAGTGTGTGTACCATAATTGAAGATGTGTTAAAGTTGCAGGATTACAGGGTGGTTCACATAAAGTGTGACGCAAATCCATTAGAGGCAACACACCGAAAACAACACTGCACATCTTAGAAAGTTCACAAAAATGATTTAATGATTGTATCTAATAAGCAAAGCTATCTAACTCAGCTCTGCTTTTGGTAAAAGGCATATATACAGGGTGTCCCGAAAAAAATGTAACGAACGTTTAATCTTTAGTAACTTCCCTTTATGGAAAGCTTTCGCGGATTTTAGAGTGTCATACGGTAAAGCTGGGTTCAACTTAGATTTACAGTTCAAAGCGAATCACTGATTTTCTTAGTTACTGTAGGATTATGGTGGGAATTTTCGACTAATTTTAAGCCTTTGACGGGCGAGAAATGCTTTCAAAAAATTCCAGAAAAACTGAAGAACATTAAACTGAGGTTTTCGGGTATGCTGAATTAAATTACAAAGTTTTCCGCTACCGCACTCTTCATTTTTCTATGGTAGAAGGACTGTAACGCTAAGTTTTTGGCTTTTGACGACGTGTTTGTAACTGCAACGTTGATTCAGTAAATTTTGGGAAAAAAGCCAAAAATTCACGTTATAGTGCTCCTATTACAGGAAGATGAGGAGTATGTACGTAGCGGACAACTTTGCAATTAGAATCAGCATCCCCGCAAACCTCAGTTTAAAGCCCTCAGGTTTTTTTTGGATTTTTTTAGAAGCAGTTCTCGCCTGCCCCAACTTGAAATTAGTCGAAAATTCCCACCATAATCCTACAGTAACTAAGAGGAATCAGTGATTCGCTCTAAACTGTGGATCTAAGTTAAACCCAGCTTTACCATATGACACTAAGATCCGCGAAAGCTTTCCTTATAGCGAAGTTATTAGAGATCAAAGTTCGATACATTTTTCGGGACAACCTGTATATTCCAAATCAGCTTCAAACGCTGATTCTAAATATGCTATCCCTAGCTGCCAAGCACCATTCCGAAGCGAGTTATGGGTTTTTTCCTACGCAAAATTGGCATACTACTGAACATGAGAAGTCTGCCTGTAAATAAAAACTTGCAAGAAAAATGCTGAGGTGTCAAAATAGTGCAAATCCAATCTTTTTTCTCTGAAAAAAGCTTAACGAAGGGGTATCAGCACTTAAATGATGATGAAGTGATGCCCTTAAGTCGATGAGCATGCCAATTTTGCGCAGGAAAAAGCCCGTAACTCGCTTCGGAATGGTGCGTGGCAGCTAGGAATAGCATATTTGGAATCAGCGATTGAACTTGATCTACACCATATATGTCCCTTTCCAAAATGCGAGTTAAGCTAGGTAGCTTCCCTGTTAAGTCAAATGCGGACATTTCCAAATATGGTTGATAAGACCTAAGCAGGATTTTTTTTAGCTATCAGATACAGTTTGGAATATGAATTGTTTTGTACAGAAAAAAATGTGGTTTTGCATGGTCATTTTTTGGGATTATTTGTATAGTGATACCAGAACTTCTAGATTGCAATAACGGAATTTCCATTTGGAATTGAGACATCGCAAA
Source organism: Cylicocyclus nassatus (assembly GCA_958299035.1). Taxonomy (NCBI): domain Eukaryota; kingdom Metazoa; phylum Nematoda; class Chromadorea; order Rhabditida; family Strongylidae; genus Cylicocyclus; species Cylicocyclus nassatus. The sequence goes on from CATQJL010000001.1 coordinate 78,169,354, forward strand.
GCTGAGAATTTTAGATTACTTTGAGTAGGGTTAGAATAAGTAAATTCGGTCTTTTCAAAACGGCGATTTTGATTCATTTCTAACTTAAAAAAAGCGCTGACACTCCATTTCTAAGTGCATAGGTCCAGTTTGTAAGTTAAAAATTTCGATTCTAACGACTGCAGCGGCGGCTTATCTAACTAGCGTAACATTTGTTATTATGTGTTCTCGTCTTGGAACCTGGGCATCTTTGACGTAAGTCCTCCGAAGAAGACGAGTTGTTCGAAACGTTAGGTCAATAAAGTTTCACCATACCAACCTGTGCGGCATAAGAAATACTAGTACGTAACATTTGTTTTTGGCAAATTTGCTTGGCTGGAAAACATTCTTGTAATCTAGATTCTGTGCCATGTGTACTGTATGCGGCTAGGCTTTTTCAAATGGCTTAGTAGTGTTTGTTAAAAATCAGTTGTCAAGTTGTTGAATTTCTGACGCTTACGTAGTGATGCACTGAAGATCACTTCCTTCAAAAGAGCCCCTTAAAAACTTGTTTTAAAACTTTCAATGAGTAGAGAAGAAAGCTATATTAGCATTGCAGGTTGCTCCATCCACTTGTAATCAGATTTTTGAGGTCCAAATTAAAGAATTGGTAACCAGTTAAAGACAAGCTAGAAGCAATAATTTGTTCTCTGCTCAAATGAGCACGTGAAAAACCACTTTGAAAATCAGCTACAGGGAAAGACAAAAAACTGTTTTTTCAATGATGTTCTGAGCATTTCCCTTTTGCTGTTTTATATGGATTAATGTCGAGTCAAGAAAACGATATAAACATACTGAATTACTTTATATACATACATTATATTCATAAAGCCGACATAGACGATCTAGTGTCATCTGTCGTCAGAGAGTTTACCCTATTTTAAGGACTATCAACATGTCTTCCAGTCCAGCACCGTTGGTAATAATTGTGACAGCTTTGAAAGCAAGCAATAAAACAAAGTTTGTTTTGAGGCTAGTTTTGTGTTCATGGTGACCATTGGATGTGCTGGACTGTGACCAGCGCCTTAGGCGTTTACCTAATAATTTGTACGCGATTCCTAGCAGATTGACCCTCGATGAACAGAAAGAACAGGATGACCAGTCAGCGCAATGATGTGCGGAACATATGATATGTACTCTTATTTTGCCCTGCGTTTCACCTCTGTTCCGTTTACTTCAGACTAATTGTAAACTGCCAAACTCCATGAAGGGACAATACATGTTTCCATTCTAGCTCAATCCACCTTATGTTTCTTTGTTCATTCAGAACTCCGCTGTAATTTGTAAGTTTCCTTTTGCGAAATTTTTTCAGTTAGCTGAATATTTGTGGAGATTTAGCAATTTATAGCAACACCGCGTACTTAGCTTTAGAAAGCCTTTACAAAGCATCGTCGACCACATTAATTAGGGCGAAATCTCGTCCACATTTAGCAAAACGACACTGCACTGTGCAATAGCAACAATGCGACGATTACATGACTTTTTCTACGTTCGGATTCTTTATGCGCCAGTTGAACACAGTATTGAATCTGAGCAGTCAATACCAAAAAGAAATTTGAACAGCATTTACAACTGAATCATCACTCAGTGTCATCCTCATCGTCCGACTGTGCCAAGAGAGTAAGAATCAATGACGAGTAGTTGTTCACACTGTACACATTGGTCAAGAAGAGCGAACTTGAAATAAAAAATCACATCTGCCAAATGGGGTTCCAAGAAGGTAAGAGTGGCCTGAGTAGTGATTGACACCTAGTCATCCTTTCATCGCCATGTTAACATTGACGTTTTGTATATCCCAAAGGAGAAGAAAGGTGTAGGGAGGAATGAGGTCTTAATTGCGTGACCGTAACATATAAATCTGTCACTGTTGATCCTGCTCCTAATGGGTAAGTAGTACCTCACTATCCATCTATTTTCCTCGTGCCAGTCCGATTAAAGAGCTCTTAGAAAATGCCCAAAAACGCAACACAAGGTTTTTGTCACAATTGAGTTTTGCCTTTCATTCTTCAAGTTTCTTCACCGAAATCCCGAGGAGCCCAAGTAAAATGTGGACAGAGCAAGCCCTACAGAAAATAAAACAAATTTTCTTTCTTTTCACACCTGGTCATAATATTGGATAGATTTTTTTCATTGAGATGACCGAGTTCCAGCAGGGTGACCTCAGACACAAACGTATCAAACATCAATAAATTTTCGGATTCTAAAGCTTTCGCAAATAAATTATGATTCAACGCTAATTTTGGTACTTTCCCGGACTTATTTTTCCAAAAGACTCTCATAAAATACGTTTTTTTCAATCTAAGAACAATTTTTCATAGATTTCACAAGGACTGCTACCTGCCATGTGTCAGGAAAATATTGACACGTTTTGGTCCATTTTGACATGTTTCTTTTCAAAATCATTTTCGGTGAGGTAAAAGAGCATTTGTAATTACTTAAAAGCTGTTCAGTTGTTTTCTATGGAAGCAAAACAATTTAGGACTTATATTAGAACATCTTCATCGTTTTCAGCAATGATTGAGCATTATCTTTCTCTTCAAACCTTTCGCCTTGAGGATTTAGCCAGACGAGACTATAAATGATGGCTTGAAAATCCTTGCTACTGCTTTTGGGTCACTTAGGTGGTGGAATCCAAGCTCACTTCTCTATTCTGGGCAAGTTTAATCTGTTTGATGATTACAAAATGGCGTTATCATGATAACAATGTTCATCTTTTGATATCAATCGAAAATAGGACCACTATTAACAAAAAATAGATTGAATTACGTCGCTAAGTAGGGCAACTCAAGCTCTTGTTTGCATTTGTTAAACATGTAAATGGCATATCAAATTTTTTTTGACACGTAACAGGAAGGTTGACACTCTTTCCTGTGAAGTTGGAAGCAAATATGTTCCGAAGGAAGAAGCATTATCCTTCTTTGAAAAAATGGGTCCGGATAACGAAAAGTACCCTAATTTTATTGAGCAAATAAGTACATACGCACTGGAAATATCAAATTTATTATTTTCCTAGTATTAAGAAGACGAGTTTAGAAACATTCAAAAGGCATACTTACAGACATAAATAACAATGATTCTATTCCCGAACACTTTACAAATCAGAAACGAAAAATACCTGTGAAGGGGAAACGGAGGCTTCGAATAATACCCGAGTTGCTCTTCGGTTGATGTTACGGAATTGAGTTGACCAAGTATGAAACTTGAAGCAAAGCATCAAAAATGAATTTGGAATTTTATGGAGTTAGCTATGGAAAGGGAAAATTTGTTTTGTATCCTATAGAGTTCGCTCTATCCACTCAGCACTTGCTCTTCTGCGAGGATTGGCAGAAACAAAATAGCGAAACATGACCGTGGCTGGATCTTTGGACATAATGAGGGCTCATTGGTTGGTCAAATTGGCACGAGAAAATGACCGTTTGAAAGAGGAACAAAGAGCTGCAGCGAGAGTGCCCAAAATCTTTTCAGAGCCCTTGTTCTGCAGATGTTACGCTTGTCAAAAAAGCTCGCTTACGAGCGATCCAATATATGTAAATGTCCGTTGTAGAATATGCATGAGCAAGTAACAGTGCACGGGAATTTTTTTGATAAAATTCCGATTGTCTTGATTTTTGGTCTTGCTAGATTTCAAACCCAATCTCTAATTGAATTGTTGCAAATGTTCGAACAACTTCTTGCAAAGCTTATTTAGTTCTATGGGAATGCACCCGAAACCTCTTTTAGACGTGGAAGGCTACGACTTACTGCCATGAATATTCAGAACAAAAAACTTAGGAGTGAATCTACTATTATTAAGCTGTTTGCGTTTCTTCGTTAATCGCCAGTATTTTCAAAACTTGAAACCTCGTGAAACGATTGCATATATGCATGCATTCAATGCAGCAAATTTTTTCCTTCTTGCCATTAGCAAAACCCAACTAACAAGGGAAGAATACTTGGTCGAAGTGGTCTTTCAGTATGAATTGTACACTATCTTATAGAGCATGGAACGCTGATTCCGAATCTGCTTTCTTTATCTGCAAAGCGCTTCAAGGAAGAAGTTATGGGGATTTTTTGAAGCAAAATGAACGCGCGGCCACAATAAAATCATTCAGAACTACAGCCTGTAAGCTCAAATGGGGCCACGATCGCCATCAGAGCGTTCAGTGCAATGATTACCTTCAATGTTATAAACTCATGTCAGTCATTACTCCTTTCAAGCGCCGGAAAGATCTCGACACCCGTTTTTACCTTAGCCAAATCATTGAATTTTTACCACAAAAAATTTCCAGAACTCCCCTCCCAGGAGCGCTTTGCAGATAAGAAAAACAGATTCTGAATCAGCTTTTCATCTGAATAGTTCTGAATAAAGGAAAGTTTATCATATAGTCCTAGAATAAACAAATATTGAATAAGTATAGTAAATTTTGTGATGTAAACTAGTATCTTTTGCTTTTGGTCCGGACGTTCGCGTCGTTTTCGACGCGCAAGCTTTTCAGAATAATGACAGGCCATTACTTCATATATTTATCGATGCAGAGTTTCCTGCTTTTTTCAAAAAAAGCGTTTACAAAAAGATTTTCTTGACAAGCGCTCAGATAAGCAACGCTGCTTTGATTGAAGCTGCAGTAGCTCATTACCTGAAGGAAAGCTTTTGAAGATAAACAAGTTCAGACAGTATCGACTTTGAATCCGAAGGTCTACCTCAGCAACTTTTACGTTTACAAGATCCAGCAGAGTACGTATTGAGAAACAAGGTCGAGTAAAGAGGGAAGAAAACGATAATGGGCAAAAACAATGGAAAGAATTCCAGAAGCTTCAGAACGTCTACAAGAAGCCACCGTAAAGATTGTTCAACGAATCTTGCCCGTGTAAACCCGATGCGTAAGCAGTCGCAATCGCGAATTAAGAAGTTTATGGATGACAATTGCCCGAACCCGAAACGAATGGGTAGAATGCTTGCAAGGCGTGCACGACTAGTGGGACGAGCTGTCTGAGTAATCAAAGTAAGTGGGCAGTACCACATACATTTCCGATCAAATTAATTCTGGTCAATTTTCGGTTGTCTCAAAAGTTTTCCAGTCTTACACATATATAATAATTGCTTTTAGAAAGTTCATAGAAATTTTCAGCAGAAGTCAAAAAATTGCAAAAGCACTGCACCGCAGTTTTGCTCTGTTCATTGGTTACCGAAATTTCACTGAAAACTTTATAGGTTAGATGAGGTGTATGAAAAAAAAGGGTTCCATCCCGTGGATTATCACCGCGCTTGTAAAAATCACTCTGTAACAAAGCCATTGGTAAGGGCTAAAATTTTGCATTGAGTGGTGTACGAGTTGGCCTATTTTTTATCAAAAGATTTCCACTGGCCAAGAAAATGGCACATTTCGGATTGACCTCATATTTTACAAGCGTTGCTTGCAGTTTCACAAAATTATTAGGTCGATCCGAAAAGGTTGTTCCATTTTCAAAAGTGTGACCGCTATCTTGCAGATTTTCTTTGCTATAATTTTGTTGAAGCACAAGCCTTTACTTTGTACTGCCGTCTTTCTCCCTTACGCTGGTTACGATTTATAGCCTGTTCTTCCCAAATGTAAAAAGTTTGTGCTGATTGCGTCTCTAGGAAAAGTTATGATCTCCTATTATAAACTCAGAAACCATGATTTCTCATAGAAACGTTCAATCGGCGCGTAGGGTAGGTAGGTAGCAAAACTAATGTATTAGGTTGCCCGGAAATTAATGTCGCATAGCATGCTCCCGCTTCAGAATGACCGCAATAAACAACAAATGGGGTATCATTTGATAGAGCAAAGTAAGCCCTACAAGGTAGTTTACGAACCTCCGCGGGAGGATCTTGCTCCACCTGAAGTTCGAATCCAAAATATAAAAAATTTCAAATACCGAAAGATCGTATCCTTGTTTATAGACGTCTTAGGGATCTCCAAATTGCACAGGCATGTACAATCCACAAGAAACATTTACCTGTATAATTTTGGTATGTTTCCATGGCTACAGTACGAGAAATAAAAAGAGGTCAAAAGTGCGAATACGTTGCGTTTTTCGGGTTTTTTGCAAACAATTTGGTTTTTCTCGAAAACTAGCGCTTGTCTAAAGCTAAAAATTTATGGCTAAACTCCTAAAGGTTCGTACTATAGAATCGCCTATGTAAGAAAAGCTCAGGATCGCTGTGGCAAAAATATGCCGAATATCGTTTTCTCAATTCCCAGCCATGGAAAAACCATGAGAATGTGCTTACGAGTGTCTCGTATAATGAATCCATTCGTGAGCAAGTTAGGGGTTTCTAGGGCTTTTCTGAACGTAAATACGATTTTTTGTCGTTTTTTAGATCTTTAGTGCCTTATGAAATTTGGCACCAAAGTTTACGTAAATCGAGTTGGCGCGAAGGTTTAAGCTCCATTTTGTAGAGCTTGCTCTGATCTATCGGTTGATTTGCCACTTACTTACCTGCTTTCGTGCGCACCCTGCTGATATTTCAATGGTGAACGATGCGTATTATTTTCCGGACAACCTTATGCTAACGATTCCGAAGTTTTCTGCAAACTTTCAGATTTTTGAAGGCCGCACTCTAGATGCTCGAAGCTTGAATGGTCTTCCTAATCCAGTTGTGCCTCTGCAACCAATGTTCGCGTGAAAAGCAGCACTACAGAGCAAAAAGCTTTTTTTTTCGGCATGATTACAGCAAAACAAATCTTTTAGATAGAGAGTTACGATTGTTTGAGAATCAAACGACACAATTTTAGGACCGACCTATTATTTAATTGAAATTGTTTTTTTTTGTCGAAATCTGATACACATTATTGCATCAAAAAGGACACAAAAGCTATCATTGTTTTAGCGATTTCGTCTGTGCACAATATGGTTTAGATACCAAATTTCAGTTTTTGAAATGCCCATAGGCAAGTTGCTCAAAAAAGTTTGCTTTTCCCTAAATCAATTATCCCAAATGTTATAAGAAGAATTTTAAAAAGCTCAACGGCACCGTCTATTTGAAGTGGGGGTTGACGATATTATGATGGCATACTAGCGTGGGTCACACTAAGCAAATCCCCAAGCTGCCCAGCAAAAGTTTGCTTCCGGAGCGAAAAATCCGCTCCGAAAGGGAGTAATCCAGTGCTGGTCACTACGCCCAGCTGGTCACGCCTACTTTGCAGGTTTGCAAATGACGCTCCCGGCGTATAGCAGCGCGCAGAGCCGCGACTTGCACTGCACCCTTTTTTAAACCGGTCGTTTTTGGGGGCTTCGCGAATTCTCGATTCTATTTTCGAAATGAGGGTCTTCAGAAGGCCTGGAAGCGATAAAATATGGGAGTCGAGAATTTGGGTAGACGGTGTTTTTGAATGCGTCAAATAGTCTATTCTACGTGCTAATAAAAAACGAAATTGCTACGTTTTCACTCGTCGTTCCTTCTCGTAGACGGAGTCAGAACCCGGCATGGGTGGCTTACCGAGCAAGGTGGATATCGTTTTGGAGGCAAAAAGCAAAGGGGATATCGTTTTTGCGGAAGAGCATGCTGCTGTCTTTCGGTCTGCTGCCGGCACGCTGCCGACATGCCGGCAGCATGGTCCCCCAACAAACAAAAAGCTTGTTTACAGCGAATTGAAAATGAAATGAAACCACAATGGGTGTGTAGATGGGCAATGGGGTGGGGTAGTACTATGTGCAGAAAATTACGAAAAAGTTATGTGAAAGTCGCGGCGAACTTTTTTCGGAGTTAGGTGGCTTTACAGCCACCTGGACAGCCACTTGAGGTGGCTGTAAAAAGAAAAAAGTCATAAGTTTCCCCTCCTTCACATAATTTTTTCATATGTTTAGCACATCTTTGTTCTACATCAAAAACCCTATACGTGAGTTTTTGAATCTCCCCAAACCCCTTTCTCCTCGCCTAGTTACAGCCCTCTATGTAAATATTTTGTATGGCGGCGGCAAGCCTGCTCTAAGCGCGCAACGGTGCGCGCCGGACACAGCATGCCGTTAATTCGAAGAGTACGAAGTTCTTTATTTCCTTTCAGTTTGTACATGCTGCTTTCAAGTTTTGTTTTTTATTTTTTGTTATTAGTGACTGATCCATTCCTGATCGTGTCATAGGTGATGTCGTATTTGTGTAGCAAAATTTGCGGGGACTTCGTTTTTGCAAAATTAAAAGCCACCTCATGCCGAGCCCTGGACGGAGTATGATTGGTTCCTAAGTCCTCGACGGAACTCCTCAGTAAGGGAGGAGGACTTGGAATCAAGCAAAAAGTTGGAAATTTTGATTGATTCTAATGCATTTAAAAATCCACTCCTCGAAATTTTGAGCGAGAATTTTTAAATTTATTGGAACTGGGCATGCCTGTTCGCTTCAAGAATCATGGTGATGGCTTTGAAAAGAATCCACATATCAGGCGTGTGGGTAGCAGAAAGGGCACAAATGTTGAATCTAATCTACCTAAGCCGCTAAATCATTAATTTTTGTAAGCTTCTATAAACAGATATATAAGCGAAGATTATTGAGCGAAATAACACATAAAATTTGACGGTAACTTCTTTGCGTACTTCAAAATAAACTCGATGACTTGCAAATTTTGAATTGAATTCAATATCATTCTTGAAAGAATGGAAGGCAGTTTAAACGCCAAAAGTGATTTGAGCATAAATTTATTGTCAGTAAGCTTGGACAAATGTCAGATACGGCGCTCAAATCATATTCCGCCTCCAGAAAACTCAAAAATGAAATCTTTCACTAACGCTACTTCATATATTGCTGGGGCAGCCCTTGACACGCATGAAATGCAAAAACCAAAAATTGGTAGAAAAAAGCGAAGTTATAGGAGAATCCAAGACCCCGGAGTGGCGACCAAAAAATGGTGCAGTGATTTGAGCGAATGCACTCGTCAGATATCTGGTTTCGAGAGATGTTTCTATGGATAAGGTACAATAAGGGTTTTTATATGACTTTCACAAGTTTTCTGTTTCTGCATTTTCATGCGAGATTCCTGCTACGGTAACTGGACTAGTGCTATTCTAAGATTCTGGCAGATTTTTTGAGAGGCATTCTTAATTTTATTGTTAGCGTTGCATCATTATGGGAGACGGTCAAGAGGCGCGGTTTCTCTGGCTGTCACCAACTTAAAACTCCAGTTTAATGCTATGCGAGTCTTCAAAAAATTACCGGATAAAGTGCATTAGCTTACTATCTGTTTGAGGTCACTACTTGCTGAGTTCCATGGTTTTTGCTATAAATCGGACTGAAATATTCACGAATTTGTTCTGAAATGCATTTTCATGAGTTTTTGAAAGTTGCAAAACACTTATTATGTGCTATTGGTGTCCAGCTGGCAATAAAAATCGCGCCTCTTGACATACACCGCACCATTATAAGGTCTGATTTAAAATTAAGCAATTTGAAGTACTCTTTTGCCAACCTGTTTTATGAACGGTAAGTAAGTCTTACAATTTCAAAAAAATTGGCACTTTTTTGTTTCCAAAAAAATTTTGCTTAGCTTCATATTCAGTAAAAAGACGAAATCACGTGCTTTTATAAGAAAACTTTATAGCAAAATTCTTAGTAAACAGTGCAAATTTTGGTTCTCTTCTTTTGCACTAACAAAAAAAACGGTGGAATCTCGAACCAGCCCTTCCAAGCAAAATCTATATCATCGTAACCCCTTGAAGTGGTGATTCATAACATAAAGGATAAGATGGAGTCGGCGACTTCATTACCCTATGCGGACATGGAAAGACATCATAGTCAAAGAGGCTTCTGAATGCGTGCAAACCTTCTACTGTGATTCGCGGGGTCAGTCAATTACAAATTCAGAGCTTCTACCCTTCCAAGTTGAAGGTAGGAGCTTTGGTTGGCAGTGGGTTTGAACTTTGGTCCGACTTGGTCATAACAGAGGCTTGTACCTCCACGTCACTTGTCTCCGATTCTCTAAATACGGGTATCCCAAAAAATGTGCACACTGTTTTCTTTGATACTTTCCTGTTTTAATGTCCTTTGTGAACTTTTAGGTACCATTCTGTAAAGCTGGCTTCAACTTAAATCCGCGGTATGGAGCAAATCTACGATCCTTTACATTACTGTAAAATTACGGTAGGAACTTTGAAGAGGGTTTCAAAGTATTAGCCGCATTTTGCCTCAAAAAGGAAGCCATACAAGCCTAAAACTCTCATACTAAGGCCAATCGGAGTCGCTAATCTCATGTCAGATATAAATTTTGCACGCGGGCCATGCTCCCTTTATAAGTTATATCAGGAAAACAATAATAAGTGCTTTTCTAATATTTTTTAAAGTTTCATTACCCTCTAAAAATGCTCAGAAATCTTGTAAAAAGTTGCGCAATAAAATCGGCACTTCGAAAACCCTGCTACACAGTTCTTTGAGTCTTTTGAAATTTTCCCATAGAAGGCTTGCTTGAGAATGGCGCTGTATGCTGAAAGTTCAAACCGAAATTCTACAGTAATAAAGAGAGATTAAAGATTGGATTTATACTGCAACCTAAGTTGAAGCTAGCTCTACAAAGTGGTTTTCAAAGATCCCGAATGACCTTGAAGAAAGCGAGTTATCAGTGATCAAACAGTGTGCGCATTTTTTGAAACACCTTGTATTTGATCATTATTTACGGAACGACTGCTTGCAAGGAGTTCGAAACGTTTTTTGCTTCTTGACAAGTACTCTCCAGCGCATGATTGGAGGGAAACTTTTAAAGAATGTGTTTGATTGCTGATGGTATGTTTTTTTTGGTAATTGAAACGCTCATAAAGCTGTGACTATCGCTCAGTCAGGCTGTTTAACAGCGGGCTTTATTGATTGAAATTTGAATAAGTTCTCGTATTCAGTTATGCCTGAGAATGGACCATGGTTCGACCATTTCATCTGTGAACATACTCAATGTCATTTAAAGTTTATTTCTGAAAGCTATCAACGTGATTACCATGCAAAACGATGACATTTTTTAAAGCATTTCCTCAGAAATCATGATTTCGTGAAAACCCTTAATTGCACAAACTCGATCGCTTGAATCCCGATCGGCTCAGGATTGGAATCCGGATATAATTTCTAATTAGTGTTTTTACAATAATGTAGAATTAGTAACAAGGAAAACCCACTATTAAAGCTGTTACTACCTAGCAGCGGCGTAACGAGGGGAGCCTCCCCTGAAAATGGGTTGCAAAATTTTTGAAAGTTACTTAAACGTGATATAAAACGTGCAGTCGAGTTGCTCTTACCTTTAAATAATTACAATAATTCTTAACTGTTTTTGAAGATTCAAATTAGTCCTGAAAAAAATTTTTTTCGAGTGCGTGGCTGTCGCCATACCCCTTTTTTGCAAATTCGGGATCAGGGGCTGCAAAAATTTTGGGAAGCATCCCAAAAAATTTTTCGGAGTGCGTGGCTAGCACCACGCATCTTCATCCGACAGAAATTCCTCCCCGCCCCCCCCCCCTCCCCCACGAACGGAAATTCTGGGTAGGCCACTGCTGCCTAGTGAGCAAAAAACTGCTCACCAAAGGCCCAACTCTGCTTTGAAGAAGCACTCAGAAGATGTTTTCAGAAATCCAAAGCAGCCGAAAAGGAACTTAATTTAGCGTATTCAAAAAACTTTGTAACCGTCATTTTAGCTGAACTTCACATCAGCGGAAATTTTTTGGAAGCGCTGTTATAAACACATGCTTCTTGAAAATTAAAGGTCCTCAGCTATGCATACAGTATTTTGTAGGCAATCTCTTTTGTGTCAACGTCTCGAGTCCTTCAAGCAAGACATTGTAGAGGTAATTCTAACATGAAATTACATCACAGAAGAACCCGTCGATCGTCTCAGTTTGAGGTAACGATTTAGAGTGCAGTTTTTCTAAACCAAATTCGGTCTCAGAATGAAATACAACACTTTGAGATTCTTGCACTAAGCCAAACAGCGTCTTTGATTGTAAATATGAATGCACCCCATTCTAATTCTCAATGCAAGTGCATTATGTCACAGCTATTTCTGGGAATTACTTGAAATTCATAATACCAGGCAAACGTTCTTACGCACATGTACAAGTTGAATAGCAAATTTAAATTGCATGAATATCTATCTGTAGAACTTTTGTGACCTTGAACAGTGACATTATTTTTGAAAACAGCTCAATCACACTGCGGCTAAGTGTCAAAAGTTCTGCAGCAATTCTACGCTGAAATGAAAGATTGCTCACGCATTATGGAGCCAAAATAGAGCCAGATTCATTAAGCAGTGTGTAAAGATTTATAGAAAACATTGAGGCTAAAGAAAAGTCAAATATGTATGCTTTTGAGAAAGCCTGCATAAACTTAACATATTATATGGAGTTGGATATGCACGTTTTCTTACCTTTTTCAACACTAACTCTAGAGGAGACAATTTTTGGACATTTTTCTTACAAGGGAAGGATACTTGGTGACCGTGGCTTTTTGAAATGAAACGTACACCATTAAATGTATCTTGAAGCGCTGATTCCAAATCTGCTTTCGGTATCTGCTGTGCGCTCTTCCGAAAGAAGTTATGAACATTTATTTACACCAAAATTTGCACTGTTTTTGATGCAGGATTCACCAATATCGTTAAAATGTTCGCTTACGTACTATAAAAAGAGCGTTCAAATAAAGAAGTTTTACGTTAAGCTTAGAAAAACTGACTCCGATATATCGGAGTCCAAAAAGCTTGGATTCTGACGCTTCTGACTGCCTAAATTTCGTAAAATAGATATGGAAAAAAGTCCATAATTTCGTTTAGAGAGTAGCACAGCAGATAGTGAACATGGATTTGGAATCAGCGTTTCAAGGCGCACCTACTGGCATACATTTCATTGCAAAAGGCTACGGTCACCAAGTATCCTTCCCTTGTTAGTAACTAAATAAACGCTTCTTTTAGTCTCTCAAGTAAGCTTCCATTTTCGGAAGTCATTGTTCAACCCGAAGCTTAAAGCCTTCAAAGGTATCAAACTTGAAAGTTTTCTCTTTCACTCTACTTCCTCTAAACCCATGAAAAAGGCCCAGATTCGCTTCAGTTAATAATAATTTAGTTATAACAGTGAAAATTCAAGTTACAACATGCTCATCAAGGTTGAATTTTTGAAATATCTTGAGCCAAAAAATTTTGATGCAAGTATGGTCAATCGCTGTATTACTCTACGCCAAAAGCTTCGTGAAATGCGATTGCAGATATTTCCCTCTGCACAAGTAGAACCGACATAGCACTACTAATGATAGAAAAAAGGCAAAAACTCCTCGTCTCTCAGAGTAAAAAACTTTAGAGGATTTCAAAAATTGCTGTTTTTTGCCTTTTCAAAATGCAGGAAAAAGTAGGCAGTTTTGGTCTCAATATTTTCATCCGAAAACGGCCGACCGTCAGCTATCAGCAAACAAAGTCTGTCCATTCTAGTGCTTTTGAGAGTAAGCTACGCCCTTCCAAATCAGAGCTTTCCAGAAAAAGTTTCTGAAAGCTTTCGGATCAAAAAGTCTTTCCCACACTGACTCAATTATATAAAAGTGTGCGTTGTATAGCCAAAGGTTTGCTATATATATTTTATATATATATAACAGTTTTCAATGTGCTCAAAGGGATTGTTTTAAAAAGAATTATCTTGGTTCAAATTTGAATTTTATAAAATTTTTAAGAGCAATGAAAAAGAAAAAGCATATATGAACCACCCTCATTCACTAGGACGTCCCAAAGTATTTTTGGTATTACCCAAAATTTCTGCATACGTTATTGCAATGTGGAATCTCCAGTGGTTTTACTCAATTAAAATTGCCCTGTTACAAACTTATGTGGTAATGTTGCTTTGCTGTATAAAAAGAGCAAATTTCCCTTCCAAGAACAAAAGAAAGGTTTTGCCTATTGTATGTTTATCTGCGAATCATGATTTTCAAAAGCAATAAATTATGAGATTATGTGATATCCAGTTTTCGTTATGAGCTCACAGACGTAACAAGTTATAATCTATAAAGAGTTGCTTTAGTCTAACGGCATTAAAGAAACAGATTTTGGAGGTGATTCGGAAGCACGACTCAACTTAACCGTGAAGTTTTGAGCCAAATTTTTTGACGAACCTTTATGGATTCCTTCACCTTCATCGCATGAAATCAGAAAAGAGTGCAAGAGTACATGCTGGAGCAATTAGGAAATCCTTTGGAATTTTTTTTACAGAAATACGATTTTTCTTAGCTATCAAACATTCGGAACTTTTTAGATCTCAACTTGAAAATCAATGAGGATAATACTTACTTAGATACTTAGATGGTCCGTCTTCACGTGCGTGCGGGCCACAGCACAAAAGTTTCCATCGATCCCTGTCACTCGCTTCAGACATCCATGATCTTCTTAGTTGACGTCGCTGGCTGCACGAGTTCCAAATGCGAAAATCGTATTTAGCTAATTTCTCAGCTGGTCCATCCGTTTCACGAACACGTCTGCCCTCGTTAGTCGCCTTCGTCGGGGACGTTTAGCTTCGCGAGGAATCTACTCACGAGGGAAGGATGGTTGGTCGAAGTGGCCTTTTGAGATCAGTTGCATACCATGTTGAAGGGCATAAAACGCTGATTCCAAATCTGTCTTCAATATCTGCGGGCGTTCCTGCACGAGAAGTTATGAACGACTACTGAAGAAAAAATTGATTATACAAATAATATAACTGTAGTAACATTTTTCCTAGCGCTCATATGGACCAATGGCAATCTTTCCAGCACTCTATGAAATAAATACTCTTATTGTTAGATGAGATATATCTGCACTCCGGTTGTCTCACTCAAGCGCTGGGAAAATTTTTGTAACTGTTTTTATCCCTAAAAAACATTCATTTTCTTGCTCCTTCAAAAGCTCATAATTCCTCGTCCAGGAACGCGTCGCAGATAAGGAGAACAGATTTGGAATCAGCATTTTACGCCCTCGAATATCGTATACAAATGATCACAGAAGGCCACTTCGACTGACCATCCTTTCCTTGTCGAATGTTTTCGATGTCCATCTGTCGTCTGTTCTTCTCATGATGTGACCCATTTCGCTTTCGCAACGTATTCCGCTGGGTCACGAAGACGGGACATTCTTTCTATATCCGCACTGCGGAGTCCAACTAGATGTTGCTTGCGTTGGGTCACATTCAAAGACTGCGCTCGAGCGCTCTGTGGGTGGTACGTAAAGCTTTCGACATGGCTACAGTGTCGGCCCAAGTCTCAGCTGCGTAACAGAGCATTGGGAGAACGGTTGAGTTGAACAGTTGGGCACGAAGCTCCTGGTCCGTCAGCTGGTCGGTAGCTTCCTTCAGAGGCCCGAATATGGCTCAGGCTGCTTTTCTTCTCTGTTAAGTTCTTTCCTCAGTTGTTCTCCATGTTAATCGAACGTCCGAGATACACGTAAGAAGACGTCTTCATAATCGGGGTGCCTTCTAATTCCATTTCTACATCTTCGCAAAGGGCGTTCCTCATGAACTGAGTCTTATTCCGATTTATTCGCAGTCCGATCTTCTTCCCTATTTCGTTTAGTTCCTTCAGCATCGTCTCTACTTCAGTGATAGTGCTCGAAAAGAGAACGATGTCATCCGCAAAATGAAGGTTGGACAAGAATTCCCCATCGACTCGTATGCCTCTCTCGTTCCAGTCCAGTAATCTCATCACCCACTGCAAGGCCGCGGTGAACAGCTTCGGCAAAATAGTGTCGCTTTGTCGGACCCCTTTTCAATTGGAATGGTCAGGGGGCGATAGAACAGCTGCATCGTTGTTGTAAGTCCCTGCAGCAGTCGGCTAATGTCCTCACGTAAGCTGGGTCCACTCCTTGATCGACTAGCGCTGACAGAATGGCGTTCGTTTCAACGCTGTCGAAGGCTTTCTCGTAGTCGACGAAGGTTAGGACGAGAGGCAGTCGGTATTCCCGGCACACTTCTATGACCTTCGAAACCGTCTGGATGTGGCCATGCAACTGAATCACTTGCGGTATCCAACTTGCTCTTGGGGTTGAGCTTCATCCAGTGTTCTAGATATGCGAGCGAGGATAATCTTCGTAAAAAGTTTGTAGTGCACACTCAGCAGGCATATTGGACGGTGATTTGAAGATCCTCCCGTTCGCCTTTTTTGAAGAGAAGGA
Source organism: Cylicocyclus nassatus (assembly GCA_958299035.1). Lineage (NCBI taxonomy): Eukaryota > Metazoa > Nematoda > Chromadorea > Rhabditida > Strongylidae > Cylicocyclus > Cylicocyclus nassatus. The sequence goes on from CATQJL010000001.1 coordinate 78,185,445, forward strand.
CGGTTCTTGATTTTTCCACTGGTCGGAAATCTTCTCCTTCTGAAGGCAAGATGTTATTATAAATGCGACGCTAGAACCTCGTGTAGATGGTTTCCTCCTGCTCGCAGAAATTCGATGGAAAGATGATCTGGTCCTGAGGCCGTGGAGTTCTTTATGATCTGTATCGCAATACGCACTTCAGCAGGTAGAATCCTTGGTGTTACTTCTCGAGTGGGAAAAACGGGCTTTGGCAAGGGTGTTGATGAGCGGAAGAGGTTGGTATAGGAATTCTTTGCGATAGATACCATCTTATATCGGGAAGAAGTAGGAGTCCCGTCTTCGTTCAATAGTGCAGCCAGCGGTACGTGATATTCACAGAGGTACCTTCGGCACTTCTTGAGACTTCGTCTTTCTAGGGCTGTTTCCAGTATTTTGGCTTGCCTGTATCTTGAGATCCTCCTGCAAAGCTGTTCTGCAACTGGCGTTGGCTATTAGTCGCTCGAGATGGGTTGCATTCGGATCCTGCCTTAGGAATCTTCTTTTTACGAGCAATTTCTTGGTGGTCTTCGAAATACGTTCCAAGTTCTTCTGAGAAGTCACTGAGGCGCACTCTCCGCAGGCTCGCAATCCTTTCAGAAGCAGGTCGTAGTCGTACGTTTGGTCCTCCTCGATGGGCCAGTCGCAAATTGATATGAGCTCTTCCAACCTGTTACCGTCATAAACGATTTCCTTCCTTCTCGCGGCACTGTAACAGACTTTCTTTTCCTACTTTCGACTAATCGTATCTTATCGCTCGAAGGAGGCGGTGATCGAAGCACTGCAAAAGTATGGAACTACTGATACATCGAGCAAGCTCCACCTTCGGTTGGTGAGAATGTGGTCGATTTTCGCGTATGTCGTTCCGTTGGGCGATTCCCATGTCTAACGGCGATGTTTCTTCATGAAGATGGAATTTCCATGAAAAGTCGTGCGGCGAAGAGAATCCCAAGGAGACGGTTGCCGTTTTCGGTCCAGAGCCCATATTTAAACTTCGATTCTGTATTCTTCTTCTAATGGCACCGATTCGCGCTGAAGTTGCTCACAGCGAACTTGTAAAAGGACTTCTCGTTGCGGACGACCTGCTCTACGTCTTCGTGGAAAGCATCTAGTTCTGAGTCGTCAGCTGCTGATGTAGGAGAGTAGCAGTTGGTGATGCTGATGGTCTTCTAGCGTGAAGGTCGAGTCGTAGGATTGAGTCGTAGGAAATTTGACGTATTGCACTTTGTTTATTTCATCGCATTTATCACTTTTGCAGCTTTTGCAAAAGGTAAACCGAAAATTTCGAGAAATCGCCAAAATAGGGTGTGGTAAAAACCAGGGATTCGAAAATTCAAACGAATATCCCAGTGACCATGTAAGCAGATGGTTTAAAAACATGTCTATTGCAAAGAGGAAAAAACTGCGTCAAAAATTTTATGAAGTTTTCCGCGCTTTTACCCCGCATACTCTTACAACAAGTCGAAAAAAACGAAAAGAACTTTCCGATCCACTGAATGCATATATCAGGCCTTCTTGAAAGTACTTTCGCTTTCTACGATCAAGCGCCATATGCTGCTGAACAAAGTATTATAAACGCTAACGTTCGGTTCAGCTTTTCATGCCCTTTAAACAATTATCTCCATCTTGCAGATTAACAAACTAGCTCTCGTAAGGTTGCTAAAATTTGCGATTCATGTTTATCATGGTCATGTTCCGCTATTATTTTTGTACTGATTTCCCGAAGAAGTTCAAGTAGCGGTTAAATAGAACAAACCCTATATGACACAATAGAAAGGGTGTTGCTGTTATACTCGGGTGTTATTCAAATTTAATCCTCTTTTTCAATGGGACGTTTTTGTTTTTAATTCGTCAATCTCGAGGGATAAAATCAACAAAATCCATGTTATTAAGGCGCTTCAATCCCGAAGGAATTCTAAGCTTGATATTTCGACTCCCTGAGCGCTCATATGTTCTGCAAAAGTACTAATTCATAATCAACATTTGAATTTTCATCTCGAGAATCTATTTGCGCTTGACTAGTTTGCGTTTGATATTACTAGGTCTGCTGGAATTTGATATGCAGTTCAAAATTCTGTCAAAAAATTATGGCAAGTTATGGCTTGCAAATCGCATCGAATGTCAACAAAACTCTCATAAAACTTTGTTCAGCAGAATATGGAGCTTGTTGAAAGTAAAAGATAAATTACTTTCGGGAAGACTTAATACAAAACCGTGCATGATTCGCCAAAAATTGGACTGCGACGCAGACGCAATCCACTAGAGTGCAGCGGAGTGCGCCGCACACTACTAGAGTCTGTCGGAATGCGCGTCGCGTTGCCATATCTCGCTTTAGAATGGACGAATTATGATTTCGAGGACATCGTTTGATTCAGCTCGGCGAGACGCATCATAAGGTATGTAGAAGTGCCACAATCTGCCGATGTACTGTAGGTATACGGTAAGCAGTGAGTTTTCGCTCAGATTGGTTGGTTAGATTAGCCAGTGTGCTGATCAACATCGTCATTGATTTGCTGCTGTTGGCGCATCGTACGGATATTGTGGGAGTACGGTAAAGAGCCACTTTGAACTTTGATCGATTTGTTCTAATTCTAGCTCAGGGCATTTCTGGCGCGCTGATTGCTGTAATTACACTCATTTGGTCCTTAGGGCTTACATCGCAGGGAGATCTGCGATGTAAGGTCATTTTGGTTGCGTTCGAAACGTTGATTACTGTTGTTTTCACGTGCCGCTCCTTCTAAACAGAAAGATTGCACGTCGCAGCTATCTGAAACGAAATGGTTCATCAAATGCGCCTTGGTGAGCTGATTCCTACTTTCTTTCCTTATTTGCAGAACGGTCTCCAGTAAAAGTTAGGCGTCTCCAAACTTCGCAAACAATCAGTATCACACAAGCGGTACAAAAACCCTTCATCATGTATCTAGTAAAATTTTTGCACTTTGTAATGAGTACACACAAGATCATGCCCATTATGGTCTTTCGAATTGGTCTTCAAAGTAATATGCAGATGTAGCACAATGACTCTATACTTCCAACCGCTCATAACTTTTCTCAAAGACTCGTCCGCAGCTGAGAAAGGTAGATGTTCCTATCAAGACGCCTTGAATATGCATTTTACGAAGATCGACAGTTGTAATCTAAGGTCATTGCCTTTTTAATAGTAGCTAATATTCATTATGACGTCATGACGTAAAGTACAATTGACTTTTTACTAAGCGCTCGTGATTTAGTTATGCGCGGTAAACATATTTTTTGTGAGCACATGTTTTCACCATAACATATCGCAGCACACATTGCACATAAGAGTCTCAGTAAGTATTTTTTCAGTAGAGCTGTGTCCACATAACATCCTCAATAGAATGCCACTCAAAGATTTTTTCTTTAGAGCCGAGAGAAAGAGTGGTTAATTTTGAGATTATGCAAGTTCTAGGAATTATCAATTTACCGTAAGTCTACAGCAGTACCTTAGAAAGTGAATTTTGCGTTAGTACTGTAACCTGCATGTTATATTGCCCATCTGAGCTGAGTTTCGCGTTGATTTTAGTTCTTCACCTCCCTTCTGCGGGCGGGTTCATGTAAATTCCCAACTCAATGCTTTAAAAAATTTATATTCACTCAAACACTCCCTATCGTAGCCTTACAGTAAGAAGCTATCTTGCAAAGGAGATATGATTTTCATGATCAGCGGGTCGGATAATCCTTATGGGAAGACTTTTAAATTGGGACATTTGGTTTTTTCTCGTTTCTCTTAAGCTCGCCGCAGGTTTTGGCTGAAATATGAACAATCTTAATTCTACCTGAAACATGCTTGCAAAGGTTTTAGGGTTCACTGTTTACGAAAACCTTAGCTATTCTGCACGAAAGGATTCTACTGTAAAGGTTACACTAAGCGGTACCAAGCTAAGTCACGCAAGCTTGGAAGTTTGCCTGCCCTTTTCGCCTATCTGCTAACGAACCTGCCTGCACATTTTGGAGGTTAGAGTCTTCGTGAACAGTACAGTCAGAGCATGCTTTATCTGCGCTTTCATCTGCACTATTTCCCAGATTATGAGCTTGCGAATTTACCTTCTCATGAATTTTATCCCAGATCTAAAAATCGCGTATAATGGCGAAATGTGTCGTAAGTGCATAACACACTAGTTACAAATACCAAAGTCATCTCGCACGTGAGACCAACAGATTTTCAAAATACGCGATTAGAAAATCTGATTCAGAATAATAAGATCGAACAACCCATGGGACGATACACATCTTGTCAAAAATTCAAACTGCTATTAGAACACCGACCTGAAACACTAAAAATGCGCTAATCGATGCCCATCTGGCAGTGAAAATCGTGCTTCTTGTCATACACCCGCTCTGAGTTTGGTGCGCGTTTCAGTCTATCGTGGAAATAGTGCATAACAGAAGAGGTGCAGTTAAAAAGTTCTTCCGAGTACATTTTGCTCGTAGATTCAGCAGGCATGACGGGGGTATCGTGGTGTGCAGTAATTTACAAATTTTGGAATTTCGCAAAATCTTAACCCAGGGGGTTATTCGACGCGCTATGTGTGTCAAATCACATAAAAAGCCTGAATTCGCATTCAATCAAAGCAGGACACTTTATGAAGCTAGGCTGATGCTTGTGCGTATCAATTCACGGTGAACATTTTGGAATTTTGTGTAGAAGTTCCTGCCTTAGAGGCAGCCAAACCAGCTTCACCGGCGAGACCAGAGTTTGCACCTTGCAGTTCTAAAACAAACGTGACAGCTACCCAAAAAATTCAGCCAATTTCATGCTTGCGAAGGATATGTGAAGGCATTTTCGCCTTAAGTTGCCAAACCATTCCTGCAAGACCAAAATTTGCAAGTGGCAGAGTTTTGGGCGCAGAAATAGAATTTTCTAATGTCTTCGATTTTTATTCTAAAAAATTATCGTAAAATCTTTACGTAAAAGTGGCCGACCCTATAAACTATCCAAGTAAATTTTCGCGCGGAGATCAAACTTTGCAAGCGGCGGAGTCTTGAGCACGGAAGTAGAATTTTTCCACTGTCTTAGATTTTCATGCTCGGAGCAGAAATAGAATGTCTCAATTATTTTCGATCTATATGAAAAATATGCGAGGAGTCCTTTGTGTAAAAGTGGACGCTGAAAACCATTCAAGCAAATTTTTCAGCGTGACAAAAGTTTGCAAGCTGCAAAATTCTAAGCAGAAATAAAATATTTTAATGTGCTCAGAATAAGATAAAGATCGACTAAGGGATACTTTCTATAAAAACATTCTGCTATAGAAATTGTCAAGTGTTTTTCAAAGAGACCGAAGTCGCATGCAGCAATTGTTCGTGGAGGAGCAGGAATTTCTCAAAAAACTCTCAACGATTTTTGGAAATAAAGGGAAAAGGTAAATTGAGAATCTATATATGAAAGTATCCCAAATTTTTTTGGACAGAGGAATTTGTACACCGCTATCCTTTAGCTGAAGTTGAATTTCTTTCCAGGAGATGCCCTTATATGGGTATTTCTCACCAAGTTTTTTGCAGGTTGTTGCGGAATATCCTCTGAAATGTCCTGCCATAAATCCGTTCAACCTTCCGAGACCAAAGCTTGCTCGGCACTTTTATTTGTAGAACAAAATTCTAATTCTCCTTCAAATGCAGCCAAGCATTGAAAAATTTAACGCTTGGGTGCATTTATAGAAGAGTTTGAATTTTGCTCTTCTTTTATCTCAATAAAAGCCTTCAATACGAGCGATAAAACGATTCCCATTTTTCCTTCGCTGTTCTGAAGTCAATGAAAACAAATAAAGATATTCTCTGTATTGTGGATTTGTCTTGAAAAATTTTGAGATCTTTAGCTTGACTTGTACAGATTGCAGTTCTTGCATGTTTATTTGGACAAATATATCAAATAAATCTACATTAGAGTCATCCCAGCAAATTTGGCAGCTGTTGTAATCCCCAATGTATGACCATCCTATTGTAGTAATGTTCAGAGTATGCATGGCTGGGTCGATTTACAAAGATCAGCTATAATGATTCAGCTCATAGCGTAATTAACGGTTGAATTTTGGTGCTATTTCAAGGGTCAGTGAACAACAATCGTCGCCAAATTCTCAATATTTTCGTTGATACAGCGAGGAGCCTATTAAACACTACCAAGCAAAGTACTTTAAGTAGCGTTCAAGTCTACTAAAATCAAACATGTATGTAGTCTAACAAGGATTTATTGACAAAAAGTTTGTAATGCGATCTAGTGGCAGTGTGCATGGTGGAAAAATGCTCAACAACTGCACTGCAAAGCTTCAGCTCCCATCAAAGTGACAAAAATAGGGAACGTTGACATGAATAATGGCTTTTCATTCGAGAAGACAACAAACAGAAGTCTGCGGAGCTTTGGATGCGCATGATGCAATGCAACAAGAAAAGCGCAAGCAATATCTGGGGATGATACTAGCATTACGGCACAAATCGCTAAATACAGCAGAAAAGTGCTAAATTCCCTTTTCTCCTTGAGATTGCTGATTTTGGAACGAATGCCACACAGTGTGGCTATACAGCTGCGAATGCGCACCCCGCGAGACCACCCCCAGAATTCTCTGTGGTTAAGCTCGCTCCTCACTTCGTGCGTTCCTACTCTTGAGTTACCGCCCACCGAAACCGCTTTCGATGTTATATTATATGGTGAATTTTGGCTTGATGTTGTGTCAAGGCGTTCATGTGGGTTGACCTTCTGAATCCATGTCCAGAGGCAAGGCAGCAATCGAGTGTCGCAACATGGCACGTGTATCTCCTTGCAATAAAACGCTTCAACTGCCCACAAAGGCGTTCAGCAGATAGATACGGGCGAAGGATTCGTATAAAAATTCCATAGTGTCTCGAACCATATGATATACACCCCGGGTGGAATGGCGGGTCTTTTAGCATTTTCGCGAAAGAATTACACAGCTTTTTGAGTAAATATAACTCGCAATCGTGCTAGATTTGTCAAACCCTGACTTTCCAAAACATATCAAATTTGATTATCCTTCACATATGACATTCGATGATTATAAAGCTTCAAACACCAAAATTCCAAAGGCTTTCGTTGTTTTGCTGCAGTAATGTTAAAAAATGACTTTATATATCTCCAACAAGAAGACTGGACGAACTCAGAGACACTCATATGTTTGTTTTATCGTCTAAAGCATATTTTCTTGAAGGTCAGAAATGTTCAGCAAATTGAGATTTTGAGTTTTGATTTTAAGCGTCTTATTATATTATGAGACAGAAATATTTTGGAAGGCATTTTCGCCTTGTTGCTCGGGTCTACAGTAAAGCGCGCTTTTTACATAAATGCTATTGTGCTACAAAAAGCTTATCGAAGCAAACGCAGAAGAAATTTCTGCTTAGAGATTCTAGCACTGTTCGAGAAGTGTCGCTTTGTAACATCCAATAAAATTGATCTCATTGATGATACAGTGATGGAATGGCAATTGTAATGGCATAAATAAACCGGGACCCCTCCCCTCTCCTTGAGTAGCGCGGAGCGCAGTTGTTACTTAAAACGAGATTGAATGTTTTCCATTTGTTTACGAGTGTCGCATGTTCAGCTGAACCCAAATCTTTATAGTTATCTGTTCTTCTCTGTCATTGATTAAGTGTCGTGAAAATGTGGAATAAATCTAGAAAAGTGTACCTCTTGCACTGCGTTACGGAGATTTTAGAGCAAATTACAGAAAGACTGTCGCCGGAAGGTTGTTACACATACGTGTAGTGTCGCTGTCCCTCTGTGGTCTTCATATGATAAAATCGTCTCGTGAGTGACACGATTGTGCAAGCGTGCATACTATTTTGCAAAGGTTTTTCAAAGAAATACCGCGTATTCTCATAAAAACAAAGTGGTACGTTCTCTTTTTTGACAAGGATGACAGGAGCAAGCATGCCTAGAAACGTAGACTATCCTGACTCTTTGAATTGACGATAACAGCAAAGATGAATGTTCAAAGAAACATCCTCGATAATGTTGGATCGAAACAGTCACAAAATTGGCGTCTACAATTACGTCTAATAAGTGAAATAATTTTCCATCTTAATCGCTTCATAGTTTCAGAAACGCGTATTTCACTTAATATGTCCATCATCTCGTAACAAACTTTTTTCTCCTGAAACTTATTGGTTTCGCAGTGCTTTGACAATTTGTGATGCCATTTTGGTCCATCGAAGGCCTTTCAAAGGTTTTATTTGATTGGTTGAGATTAGATAACCTGAGGACAACAGCCATTTATTCCAACTCCATGGCATTTACCAGAGTCAGCGAGTCCGGAACAATAGTAATCACATTATTAGAACTGAGTGACATATGGTTGCTTTCAACTGACTAACTCTTTCGTTCGTTTGCATCAAACCTGATGTTATACTATATTTAATTAATTTTATGGTGTACAATTTGCAATGCCAGACAACCATGAATCAGATTTCTAATAAAGATGATTAGTTTACTGCTCTAGCATGTAAAAGCACAGGATCTCAATTGGTTTTATGATCACATCAAGCTTCAATAGGCAGAATTTTTAATATCTTCTTTAGATTTGTAGTAACTTCAAACCATAAAACACCAAAGATTTGGAAACACTGGGATAAATACTGATCGGGATTATCTAGGCGACCATGCCCCTGGCGAGCTCTTGTTCTTGCTTCAGTATCCATAAAAACAAATGTTATAGCTTGAGTGACAAACGAGCAATCAGAACACTAACAACGCAATCACACTTTTATAACCCAACGTACAGTTGGTATAACATGTAAATAAGCGACTATGCATGCCATGTTTAATCACTTGACTCAATGTGCAACATCGAATTGTAACTTGGTTCCACTGAAAAGGCAATAATTAGAACCCAAGCTGCTTCTTATAGTTAGGTTCAATATTCAAGTCAGCAAAAGCCTATTTTTATTTTAGTAATATGGTTTTGAATACTCCTGACTCTTTGATCCTCAGTGCTGCTATCAGATCAACTTATTCCAAAAAATAAAGCTTGGAAAGTGCCTAAAATAAAAAAATGACATCTGTGCAGCTTTCTAGTGTATTGGTCTCAACCTTAGCAATTAGTGACAGAAAAAACCTTATTGGGAAGTGGGGAATATTGTAAGTATAATGACATATGTTTGCTTTTCGAGATCTTAAAGACACTCAAAATATGCTGCGGTTGAAACTTACCTTTTGAAGGCAGTGTCCAAGCAAATCCGAACACTTAGTTTCACAACAAAGGTAAACCGATGGGAGGCGGTTTGTAAGAGGGTATAATTTGGCTAAAGACGAAGGAAATGGAATAGTAGTCAAATATTCAAAAAAATTTCGAAAATAACACTTTTAAAAATTATAGTAAGAAAACGAAAATAACACTAAAAGCTCAAACACTATCGAAGGCGTTTATATGTGGCACAGATTTTGAATGCAGTAATGGCCCAAAAGTTCTGCTTCCGGGGCCTCAGTGAAGTCTAAAACATTCGACAAAAGCGCTTACCTCTACCATGACCATCAAGTTATTGTAAGTCTTTTTTGTAATGTTGCCCGCGGGCCCTGCAAAGCTCCGCCAAACCTGGTCTTTTTCGTAACCTGTGGTTTTTTTCAATTTTATGAATGGCGATAAAAGTTGAAGAAAGGGTCATATCTAGTCGCATCTAAATCTTTTCGGAACTATGGAAGCTTGTTTGCTGCAATTTGCTGTATTACAAAGCCATCTTTTTACCTTCTATTCTGAGAAATTCGGGTTGTTTCGTTGCGTTAGGTAATTTTCAAAACTTTGCACATGAAACCAGTTTTTAGTTTTTGGGATCGCATCTAAATTTGTTAAAATCTCACCTAAATAAACTTATAATCCTGACGGATACTTCGAAGTATTTGCCTGGATTATAAGTTGAAAATAAGCATTAGGTTGTCCGGAAATTAATGTCCGTTTTGACTTTCAACCGCATTAAGTCATAAAGTTCTCCTTTCTAAATAGACTGGAAAGTACCATCCGATAGAGCAAAGCAAGCTCTACAAGATGAAAATCACGCTTTAACAACAGCTCTAATACAGCTCAGTTTTAAGCCAAAAACGAAAAAGACCCAACTGCCCTAAAAATCGAGAAAAATCTTAACTCAGTTCATAAGTATCTTACAAAAATTCTCCGCACTCATAAACAATATCCACAAAAGGCATCTATATATGCCGTTGCCGTATTTTTTCCTCCGTTAGAAATCAAGAAAACGAAAACTCTCGTTAATTTGTCAAAGTGATGCTGTGTTGTCCACACATAGCTAGTTGCATACTACAGGCCTGTAGAAGTACAAACGCAAATTTTCAACTCTTTATAAGCTTTAATTCTCAAGTAATATCGAATATAGTTTACCCTAGTTAGGTGGTCCAAGCTGAAATTCACGTTTCTCGAGAACTAAAGCTTGTAGAGAGCTGGAAATTTACGTTTGTACTTCTACAGGTCGTAGTATACAGCTACTTATGTGGGAACGGCACAGCATCACTTTAGCATGTGCACGATTTCCGTTTTCTTCATTTCTAACATAGGAAAAAATACGGCAACGCCATATGTAGTTGTCTTTTGTGGATAGTGTTTACGTGGGCAAACTAGAATTTTTGTATAATTCTTATGAATTGAATTACGATTTTTCTCGATCTTGGGCAGTTGGGTCTTTTTAGTTTTTTGGCTTAAAACTCGAGCTGTATTAAAGTTGTTGCTAAAGCGAAACTATCATCTTGTAGAGCTTGCTTTGCTCTATCGAATGCTACTTTGCATTCTATCTAGAAATGGAACTTTATGACTTAATGCGGTTGAAAGTCAAAACGGACATGAATTTCCGGAAAACCTAACAATTATAATTCTGATTGCATCTAGATTAATTTGAGATCACTGCTCCTAAAAAGCTGAAAGTTTTATCTTTGAATGTCGGAGTGCTTTAATACACAACCTGTCTTCTGCAGCCTCTTCTTTTCTTTGGCCTTATTTACGAATTTTTGAGATACGGTGCTCACGAACGTTTTTGATATCGTTCTGGAAGGAGCTCAAATGGATTGCTCGCAGGAAAATCTGTGCGAAATGTGAGAAAAAAGTTTCTCAATTGCAAGCATTTTTACGCTCGATGATTAGCATATTTTTCCCTTCCAAAAAATGTGCAGCCTGAGCGGATCGGACTTAAGACCATGATTATAGTCCAAAGCGTTATTTCCAGAAACAAATATTGGGTTGACCCGAAAGTTCTTTCGCAGCATATTCAAAATTTCTTAACTTCTGGTTTTTTCAACTAATTTGCGTGTTTTCACTTACATCTGAAAGAGCAAGTCATTCTCTTCATAGAAATGTGTTAGCGGCATCCTAATGAGTATATACTGCATGGATATAAACGGTAGAAGGAAATTACTCAAATTTTAAATTTTCTGTGTAGGGTCATGACAAATCTGAAACTTACAGTAAAAATTGGAGCAGTCATCATAGGTTCTTTCGCCAGCTCTTTCTAACTGTGCATAGTTTGCACTGATTGAGCGTATCTATAAAAAGTTATGATTTTCGAGCAAGCAATACAAAAGGCAAACTTGATTTATTTTGGCATTTTCAAAGAAATCATAACTTTTCATAGAGACGCTCAATCAGCGCAAACTTTGCACAGAAAGAGCTGGCAAAAGAACCAATCACTGCTCCGATTTTTACTTAATTTTCAGATTTTTCATGGCCCTACACAGAAAATTTAAAATTTGAGTAATTTTCTTCTACCGCTTATATGTATTTAGGTAGTGTATGCTCAGTAGGATGCCGCTAAGACATCTCTATGAAAAAAAATGACTTGCTCTTTCAGGCAAAAATTAAACACGCAAATCGATTGAAAAACCAGAAGTTTTTTTTGAATTGAAAAAAATTGAAGTGAATTTTTGAATATGGTGCGAAAGAACTTTTGGGCCAACCTAATATATTAGGTCGTTTCGAAAGTAATGTCGCTTTTTTCAAATGGACGCCACATCTTGTGGAAGCATAAATTTTAAGAGCTTTTGTAAGCGTTCGATGCAGCATTTCATCCTCTTTCTAGTGGTTATAACTTCATTGCACAATATTCAATAAGCTCTCGAAAAATTAGCAAAATACACGACTCATGTTTTTTGTCATTGTCAAATTCAGTTACTTTTCTAAATTTTTTACTGATCACCGAAGAAGTGCAAGTGGTGGTCAGATATAGCAGATCTTATAGGATACGAAACAATTTTCTCCTTGTATTAGGTTGTCAAGAAAATAATGTCCGTTTTTATTTGCTTGCTTTAACAAAGCAACTACACTCAACCCAACAAAGGGTAAGGGGTACTGTTCGATAGAGCAAACCAAGCTCTACAAGATGGCACTCATGACTTTGCGCCATGCTCGATCCACGGAGAGTTCGAACTCAAAATCTAAAGATTTCCAAATGCCCAAAAAATCGAAAAAAATCAGATCTTCGTCCAAATAATTTCTACGGACCTCCCACTCGCTCACATCAATACTATCGATATCTGATATCCATATGTGCGATTCCGTATTTTTTCCTTGACTAGAAACTGAGAAAACGAAAATTTTCCTGATTTTCTCAAAGCAATGCTGAGCCGTTTTTGCATATGTAGTTCTATACTACAAGCCTAGGTAAGCATAACTGTAGATTTTCAGCCCATTCCCAGCGGTAGTTTTCGAAAAATAACGAATTCGGATTTTTTCGTTTCAGTTTCAGTGCTAAAATCGACATTTCTCGAAAAGTACCGCTCGAAATAGGCTGAAAACCTACAGTTATGCTTACCTAGGCTTGTAGTATAGAATTATATAAGTATAGAATACCATGATATTCGTTAACAATGTCAAATAGGCCCGTCATGCAAAATACTAGCACATTGATGTTTGTCCCATTATCGTATATCCACAGTAAGCATAACTGAAAATTTATAAAGCATAAGAGCATCGTTTTTTGAGTAGCAAGTAAGATTACCCCTATGATAGAGAATTCTGAGGTTTCTAAATACAAGACCACCTAAGTGAGATGGTCGTTTTCAAACACGTTACTTTGTTTCAGAGGTAACTTGACTACTTCTTTTTGCGCTTTATACAAGAAACTACTATTTCTTTGCTCACATTAGGAATCCTACTTCAGATGACCTCCAAATTAAGGAATTAAGAGCAGTTTAGATTACGAGGCTTAGGCTATTGAATATATTCTATAACATTCTTGTCGCCTTCACTTGCGATTCATGTAGTAGCACAGACTTAGCATGTTACCGTATCCTAATATTTTCGCATTATTTTATCAGTATTTTACATTTGCATAGGTAAGGAAAAACGATTGTATCGTCTTCTTGAAGAAACGTTTTCATATGAAATTTCTGCTATGTAAAGGGAAAGGTTAAGCAGTAACAAAAATATAAGAAACGCAGCTATTTGATCTGTTTGAAGGTAAGTTAATGGGGTGTGGCACCCCCCTGAAAAGCTGTAGCAGACACAGCTTTTTAAGGGTGGTACCACACTCCATTAACTATATCAAAAAATTTCTAGCGAATGTTATATATATGAATCGATAGCCTAGGCTTCGTAGTTTTAATAGGAGTGATTGAGCCTGATTCGTTTTCTTAGCGCTGAGTAATATTTGGTGAAAACACAGCCATTAAAAGCGAAAATAGGAAAAACAAGATTTTGGATGGCTTTTAATTCCAAAGTTAGGAGGTCTTTTGAAGCGTGATTTCTGAAGTGGCCAAAGAATGAATAGTGCTTTGTCTCGAGTGCAAAAACAGCTAGCTACTTCATCTTTGAAACAAAGTTAATCATGCTGGAAAATGGCGATTTTACTTAGGTGACCAGTGTCTTGAAACTTCAGAATTCGCTCAAACATTGTCTACAGAGGTTAATGAACATGCTTATTGTGAATATGTTGCCCATTATGTTTGACAGGGCCTTCAAGTAATGCTATCTTAGGTATATAGTTCAGGGGGTCTTGTTGAGACAGCAAAAAGAGGGCGCTCTTTGAAAAGAGCGACATTACTTTTGGAGCGACTTGATATTATTGAATAATGAATAAATAAAAAACAAAATAATGATAATAATAATAATAATAATAACAGTAATGATAATTTTGATTATAAAGTAATAATAAAAAATACTACAAGACTCACTTGCCTGTCCAAAGTCGCTTACTGAGCAGAGTTCCTTCCAAAACGTTGAATCACGCAAACATATTTAAACTGCGAAAATTTCTAATCAAACACGAACTCCCTCAATTATGTCTCGGTGATAAACAGTAAAGCAAAATTTATGATTTTCCGTTTCACTCCTCTCTTAGACGCAATTTTGTTTTTAGACCCTCTCCGGGACTCCTCAGTAAGGAAACAGGGTCTAGATTAATTTGGATAAAAGATTTTTGAAAAGTTTGAGAACTTATCTTGTTTGTTGCTAGTATTCTTTTGCGAGACGATATTCTGTGTGTGGTGAAGAAAGAATGAATTAGTTCTGGCATGTTTGTTTTTATTATATTATCATTTTAGAATATCATTTAAAGCATTTTATACATAAAGCTGAATGTCTGTTTGTATGTATGTATGTCTGTCTGTCTGTCTGTATGTCTGTGTGTACGTATGTTCCGAATAGAAAATTCCATTTCTAAACCGATCCGGACCAAACTTGGCACACATACACTTCGGGCCCCGGCGGGTGTCATAGGCTACTTTTCGTATCGATCGATATCGATTTTATCGATTTTTTGCAAAATTTGAGCTACGGAGCTGGGAGTTGGCACAGGGGGGTAATCGATATGTTGTATTTATACAATACGGATGGATTTATGTTAAGGCATTTAAAAATAAAAGATGTTATCGTATGAGTGTTCTATCCGCTTTTGATCAAGATAATTTAAGCTGTGATATTTTTTGTACAAAATCGGTTGAACAAGTGCATGTTCTTGCTATTTTTGAAGTTTCTTTATATACAGTGCTGGCCATAATTATAAAGGCACTTATAAAAACTGTCGTAATTTGCGTTCTCCTTGACGAATCTGTCTGAAGCTTTACGCTTTAGTGCACATGTTAGCGTAGTATGATCCCTCAAAATGGCTTCCGATTTTGTTGAGTTTGAATGGAGAAACTTAGAATAATTCAAAAACCCCTACCGAAAGCTGGACAGAATTATAAAGACATCTGGGTTTTTTTTAGCACTATCGCATCCCCTAACTTTATGATTTTTTGTGCATTTATATAGTAAAATATGAAACATTTGCAACATATGCGACCTGTCATCTTTCTCAAAGAGAAATGTTTACTGCATTTTTTTTCAAAAGCACCAAAATTCAATCTGCTTCAACAAACAGCTGGTTTGAAAAGTTTTCAAGCTCTTATTCATTTCAGATGATAGTCGTGGAATTCACTGAGCTTTTTCGAAAAATGAATTGAAAAGCGACTTCGTAAACTCTGCGTAATCGCTGATATTGACGGACAGACTCTAACTTCGGCATAGGTTTTTACGCGTTCATAGCACAAAACTCGGTTGGCAATGCTCATAAAGTGTTGGACTTGAATTATTACAATGCCTACATAATAATGCAGCTTTCTCAGCAAGTTTCAGATTTTTCCTAATGATGCGGTTGCAATTTAGACCTGAGGTACTTTCCACGAAAATTCTCTGCTAGCAGTGGATTCGAGATAATCATAAATTTCACTATTTTCCTCTTGAGATTAGCTAAGGTTTTGAAGTTTTGAGGGGTCTCCTGTTCTATCTCGTGATCTGTGTTGGCTATGATTATGCAGGGTGCTCCACTCAACATTCAGTAGATGACAATTCCGGCTGAAGCATTATACCAACTTCGAAATTCTTTTTCAACTATGCACACAAGTTTGCTGTTGTACAGCCGACGTAATGGCTACATTACTGTACTTTCTGTTGCTTAAAAATTGAGTTTTGTGGTTTGAAAGCGTGACAAACCTATGTTAAGGTTGGAGTCTGTCCGTCAGTATCAGCGATTGCAGAGTTTACGAAGACGCTCTTCAACTCATTTATCGAAAAGGGCTCAATGGATTCCATGATTATCATTTGAGATAAACAAGCGCTTGAAAACTCTTCAAACCAGTTGTTTGTTAGAGCAGATTGACTTTTGGTGCTTTTGAAAGCAAAAAATGAGCTGAACATTTCTATTTGAGAAGGATGACAGGTCGCATATGTTGCAAATGTTTCATATTTCAGTATATAAAAGTCAGCGGATGCGATAGTGCTCAAAAAAACCCAGGTGTCTTTATAATTTTCTCCAGCTTTCGGTAGGGGTTTTTGAATTATTCTAAGTTTCTCCATTCAAACCGAACAAAATCGGAAGCCGTTTTGAGGGATCATACTACGCTAACATGTGCACTAAAGCGCAAAGCTTCAGACACATTCATCAAGGAGAACGCAAAATACGACAGTTTTTAAAGTGTCTTTATAATTATGGCCAGCACTGTATAGTTGCTTTTTTGATATTAACTGAAATATTCGATGTTGAATGTATAATTCTTTTCACGTCGAAGTTAAAATGTTAGTTTATAGTTTTTAGTTTAGTTTTATCATTGAGTCGTTCCAAAAGTAATGTCGTTTTTTTTTTCGAATGAACGCCACATTTCGTGGAAGCAAAATTTTCAAACTTCGGTCGATGCAGCATTTCGTCCTTTTTGTAATATTTGTAATTTCAGTGCATGACATCCAAAAAGCCCTCAAAAAATTACCAACTTGCGACTCATACTTTTTGTCATGGTCAAGTTTGGCTATTTTTCTATGTTTTTGTACTGATTCCTCGAAGATGTGTGAGTAGCAGATAGTTAGAGCAAACCCTATAAGAAAGCAAACCCTATAAGAAACTAAACAATTTTTTTCTTTTCCTTATTTTGCTTCTTAGGGTTTCTAAAATCAATTTTTTAGTGCTATCAAATTCCATATTTGGTCAACTCAAACCTTACAGAACAACAACCTACAAGCAGCTCGGGTGCAATTCGACGCAGCTTCTTTCCCCTTCCACCCATTGTTTTTTGTTCCCGCTTCATGAAGTTTTCCGGGATAAAATCATCATAATTCAGATTTTACAGGACGCTCCAGGCTGTACCTAGAATTTTCGAAAGTTGCTAATCTGAAGCGGTGAATGCTCATTTGGCTTGTGAATTTAGTGTCAAAACATAATCCATCTTTGTAAGTTTTAAAATCCGAAGGTTTATTGGTGTTTGATGCATTTGTGTCTGAGGAGAGAATGCTAAAACTTGGTGATTCCATTGAAAAATCTTCAAAAAAATTATGACGAGCTACGGAAAGTAGAAAAAAATCGTGTTGTCTCCTATAGAGCTCAATCCACCTGTTACTTGGACTCTTTCGGAGGATTGTTGTAAGAATTCAGAAAAATTGTGAAACTTGACCTTCTCAAAAGCATGTCAGATTTCGGTTATTTTTTGGTTGTGCAATGCTAATATAATCGTTAGAAAGAGAAGGAAATGCTGCATCGAATGCTACCAAGATCTTCTATAAATCTTGCTTCCACGAAATGTAGCGTTCGCTTGAAAAAAGCGACATTACCTTCGGACGACCTAATATATAATTTTGTTATTACCAATCGTTGTTCTTTGTTTCAATAATTGAATCCAGATAGTTGCGATAATTTGTATGTGCTGCTTCTATCTGAAGCTTATAATCGTGAATTTTTTTGTCTAATTCACTGATGCTACTTTCATCTATATTATGTATAAGCAGTAAGTCATCCATACATCTTATTTATTTATATAATAACATTACATAATAGTAATGTGTAATATCAAAAAAGAAACTAATAGTTGGGGAGGAGAGTGAGATATGAAAAATGAATATAGCATTGAGGGAATTTTAAGCTCTAGTTTCATGCCATTAAACTTTCGTGTATATTCTAATGATAGTGCACATATTATGCATCTTACACATGTAGAGAGCTCCAATCACATGTACATTGATTTGCATAAGTGGCATTTTTGCTCTCAACAGCAGAGTAAGATGAAGTACTCGATGAAATCGACTATTTCCAAGTGTATCAGCCCATTCAATGGCCTATTACCGATCGATCCATCCATCCATCATTCCATCGTTTCACCATACACTTTACATACATACATGGGTTGTTTCTTTCCTTCATTCCTTTTTTGTTGAGAAATTGAAGCGTAGATCATTATAGAGACAAGAGCTGTCAACAATGCGTTTTTGTGGCAGATTACATTGAAGAAGTTTTGAATTTGTTTATAGTTTGATGAAGCTCATAGATTGAGCACTTAAACGTCTTGGGCAGGAAGCAAGAGACATGGTATGAAACGAAAACACAGAATTCGAAAAAAAAATCGTTTTACGGACGACGATCTTCATCAGCTAAAAAAGAATAATTTCGTAAGATGTAAGCGATCTACTGGCCAGTGATTACATATAGACTGTATAGACTGTAGTAGCAAGTGGAAGAGCTAGAACTGATACTTAAGGCAAAAATGAATATCGTTGTTGAAGTTTGTTCGAAACAGCAGTGTAAAGCTACAATTTTTGCATCTGTCAATGACCGAAGTAAGCGTATTTAGCAAGTTTTTGAAAGCAAAAGGGAAGTCGAAAAGTGAAGAAAAACGAAAAGTAGTGACTTTGTCATTTTTTGCGAAGTCTTTTTTTGATCTGTCGTGCGTCAAGTATTTCAAAAAGTTCTAGTTCATATCTGTCATACTGACAAGGAAAGGAAGGTTGGTCGAAGTGGCCTTTTGAAATGAGATGTATACTGCCTCGTAAAGCTTGGAACGCTGATTCCAAATCTACCTTTACTATGTGCTGCGGGCTTCTGGGCGAGGAGTTATGAAGGTTTTTGTGAGTGAAAATGTGAATGCAAGAGTAGGCTAAAGTCAGTCGTAACATTTTTTATAGGGCTTAATTGGTAGTCGGGTCACTCGGTGCAACAAGTATTCTTGATTATACCAATTCGCTGCTGCCTATTTGGACATTGGGAAAAGGTTACGACTGATTTTACCCTATTTTTGCATTCAGATTCTTACTCACAAAAACCTTCATAACTCCTTGCCCAGAAGCCCGCAGCAGATAGCAAAGGTAGATTTGAAATCAGCGTTCCAAGCTCTACAAGGCAGTATACAATTTAAATTCAAAAGGCCACATCGACCAACCTTCCTTCCCTTGTGAGTAAACCAAGCCTTTCACACTTTTCTTTGAAGATTTTACTGTTTATTGCAGCTATGGGATCTTTGGGAAGCCGTTGAAACCATCTTGCTGTCCTTTAAAACAAGTTATTGAACATTTGTTGATCACTTCTACGTCGAATCTTGGGATAATGTAAATTGAAAGCCTCGATCTTTCATTTATAGGGATAAAGGCCCAGTATTTACTTGCTTTTAGCTTGTTCTCTTCTCTTAAAACTAAGCAAAAAGTAAGATCAAATAAAACCGCCAAAAAGTGAGTTTTTTCAAATGGAATTTTTGAAGGCGGTCTTCGTAACTGGGTGGTGAATTTCTCTCGAACAAAGTACGTTTGATGTCTTGTATAAAGTTGTTGCACTTTTTCAAGTTTCTTGATGTGTTTTTTACGGAATGGAGATCATATCTGGGAGCAATATTCCAAGTGTGGAAGCACAAAGGTTTTATAGAGTAAAAGCAGAATTTCAGAAGAATTAGTGTTGGTACTACGAAAAAGCAAAAACAATGATGCGCACGCCTTTCTGACCATCATTTCAATATATTTAGTGAAGCTGAGTTTGGAGTCAATTAGAACTCCTAAATCTTTCGCGATTTCACAGTTTTTTAGCCTGCTACCATCAAGGTAATAGGTAGGTGTATTCTTTTGTTTCAAAATGAAGAACAGAGCATTTATTCAAATCAAATGTTAGATTCCAAGTTTTAGCCCATGTGCTCAGTTTATCTAGATATTTCTGGATTTTTGTAGATTGGTCTGTCCACTGCATTATCAGTATTGTACCTTCCGTAAATTTTGATGTCATCAGCGTATATTTGAACACTTATTTGTGGGGAAGTTTTCAAAGTAATCGGCAGATTAAGGATGTAGAAAAGGAAAGCAAAGGAGATAAAACACCTCCTTGCGGTACACCACTGATGCAGCGCTGTTTTTCAGAAAACCGATTACCTTCTTTGATGGTCATATGGCGATCTCGTAGATAAGACATCAGCCAAGAAAAGAGATTTCCGTCAACTCCGAGGTTACGCATTTTGGCGAGTAACTTGCTGCGACAGACTTCTTCAAAAGCTTCAAAAAGATCAACGTAGAAAACATCAACAAACTCCGCGTTATTAATTGTCACACTCCAGTCGAAGACACTGTCAACAAGATTGGTGGTGATGGAAGCTCTGCTAAGGAAGCCATGCTGTTCATCGAAAATCAAACCTAATTTGGTCAGCCAGTTCGATAGCTTATCACGTTTGATCTTTTCCATGAATTTGATGGGAGTAGGCAATAGTATAATTAGGAGAAATTCGTTGATAAGAGTGGCGTTATTAGTTTTTGTTATGGCCGTGACTATGGCTTTTTTCCATAAACTAGGTACTTCACCCACCAGCATCCGAAATTGAAAATGTGAGCGAGTGGAGCAGCAAGCGATGAAGCACATTTGAGATAGAAGATCTGAGGTATACCGTCGGTTTCAGTGACAGAGGGCTTGGGCTTTTTTAGATAACGATATACAATAAACGGATCAAAGTAGACATCATCACAGCATTTGCGAAGCGGAACAGTACTAGCATCGTTGAAAGCATTAGAATGTACATTTTCACCTTCGTCAGAGAACACACCAGCGAAGTATTTCCCAAGAGCCTGAGCTTTATCACCACCGCCAACGTAAGACTTCCCGAAAGAATCTCTGAGAGTTGTAAGAGTGGATTTGACTTCATTTTCAGCAAGCTTTCTTTCATGATAAGCGAAATTTTTTTACATGATGGTCTATACCAGCACAAACTTTTTTATAGAGGAAATCAGAAAGAGGATTAGGCAATGTGTCAAAGAGGCACTGCTTCTGGGAAATTAAGGCACGAATGTGAGCGGGAAATAATTCCCTTTTGTAGTTGGGAATTTTATGGAAAGAATTTGAAGAATGCGTTGTAAACTGTTCTGCCAAATTTATAATATACACTAGCTGGCTTACCAGGCTCCGCCCGGCCCTGTCAAAACACTATAATAAAGGTCACATCCCTATCCCTGTACAGCCTTTCCCTGTGCCCACTTCTACATGCCAATTCCCTATTCTTGCTGTGCTAATAATCAGCATGCTCACTTACCCCCTGCCCCAACTCCCAGCCCCGTAGCTCAAACTTTCAAAAAATCGATAAAATTGATAAAAGTAGCGGATAATTCCAAAAACTAATATCGTATTCGTAATCAGCATGCTCGATTACCCCCCTGTGCCAACTCCCAGCCCCGTAGGTGAACTCTGCAAAAAATCAATAAAAATCGATAAAATTGATATCGAGCGATGACGAAAAGTAGCCTATGACACCCGCCGGGGCCCGAAGTGTATGTGTGCCAAGTTTGGTCCGGATCGGAAATGGAATTTTCCATTCGGAACATACATACATACATACAGACAGACAGACATACAGACATGCAGACATACAAACAGACATTCAGCTGTATATATAAGATCACAGCAAAAAAAGTAATTAATAAACAACGAAAGTCAATCGATGTTATAGATGTAGTTGTCAAGAAGAGCGTAGTCTACGTCTGAAAATTAGGTACAGGATACAAAAAAGAGGAAGAATTCTCATAAACCTCAAAGCAAATAATAAAATGATCAAATGTACCAAAAGGAGGAAGCATAGTGATATTGGCAATGATCGGATAAGGCGACAATACTAAATCGAGGACGTTTTCAAAATGGGTAGGGGAGCTATTGTGCTGCTATAGTCCACACTTAGTTACGAAATCTAGGAAAGGAGTGGAAGCAGTATTCAAAGCTTTTATACTAGACCAGTCAATCTGCAAGTTCAAATCACCAAGAAAGATGTTTGCAATATTTTGATATGTTAAACGATTCATTATATCTATCAACTTATCATCACGGCTAGATTTGGATGGGCGGTATACGGCTACGAATTGTATGCGAGAATAGTTAGTAGGGTATAATCTTAGGTGAGTACGTCAACTTTGCTTTCGGTATTGACGTCGACGTCATAACCAAGGAGGTGTCCTTTTCTTATGCAGCAGACACCATCGCCCCTTCTATGTCCTCTATCAAACCGATAGAGAGTATAGGGCAAGCCAGAAACAACCTCGGAATCAAGAATTTTTGAGGTTAACCAAGTTTCTGTAGTGAAGAGAACAAGTTTATCGTGCCATAGGAACATTTGCAGATGTAGTTTATTATTTACACTATGTGCATTAAACAAAAAGATTTTCAATTTATTGAGGTGGTCACCATTTATAAAACAGTTCAACGAAAAGATTCAGCCATGCATGATTTCAGTTTTTTGGTGGCGAACTTTTGATTTTAGGAATATCCGCCGCTTTTACAACCTGCCCTCTAAAAACTACGCAAAACCTGTTTCCGTTGTGATCTCTCATTTTCAGACTACGTGCTTGCTCCCGCAGCTCCCGATTCTGATTCCTTTCCTCGCGGGTCATAGATTTGCGAATGAAAATCTTCTTAAGACCAGGCCAAAAACATCCTTTCCCTTCTTAACTTGCGCCGACGTTGTAAGACCATAGTAATACACGCGGCCGCTCACAACAAGTTCACAGATGAAAGTGAACTTTAAAAAGCTTCAATTAATCAAATTCCCATATTATATTAAATAAATAAAGAAATAAATAAATAATAAGAATACTGTAGCTGTCAATAAGAATACTACTCTAGTTCTATTTCTACCAAACACCGCAGCCTTCGAAAATCATCGCTAAAAAATGAAGAGTTTCAAGTTCAGTGTTGTGTGAGAGATTTTAAGTGTTTTTGTGAAATTTCGGGACTCGAAGGTAAAAGTAGAAAGTGGCAATCAGAAAATAATGTTAACTAACTTGCACGTGATAAACTTTTGCTTGTGTACAGCCTCGAAAGCATTACCGGCGTAGGTTTAATGGCAAATCTTATGAGATTTTTAGAGTTAAAATTTAGAATTAGAATAGTTTTGTAGTTATGGGACAAGCTGCATGTTGCATGACACAAGCCTGCAAATGTGTTTTTACGAATTTTGATTGTTTTGGTTCATTGACTCAAAAGGCAAGTATTCCTATATCTCAAAGGAACAAATGCACCTTGAATGAAAATCTCGGTTCTCAACAATTTGAAACTTCAAAAGTCATAAAACACAATGTTTCTATAAGGAAGTTGACTTTTCTTACCACTACAATTCCCAATTTACACTTACTTTTAGGCCCAGTGTGAATGCGCCTTCCAATGCATTACAAATTTGCTCTTTAATTCTTTTATCATCTAGCAAAGTTATGAAGATCTGTCTCTAGTAGATGTCCTTGATAAGTTTTCTTGAACCCTTGCCAAAATATTCTCCACAGCTTTCGCTATCTTAATCATCCCCTGTGGACATAAACGGCACCCCTTTGGTTCCCCTATACCACTTCCCCTTCCCTCCCCCCACCTTTACGACTTAGCTTCTCTCGACGCTTCGTTAAGCGCAGACTTGGGCCGCCAATGTAGCCACGTCGAAAGCTACACGGATCACCCCTATAGCGCTTGAGCGCAGTTTTTTAGAGATGACACGACACAGCAACATCTTGTCGGACCTCGCACTACGAATATGAGAAAAATGTCCCGTCGGTGAGCCAGTTGAAAGCTTGCGAAAGCGAAGCATCGATGAGTCGGCCAGATCATGAGAACAACAGACTAAAAATGAACATTAAGACAGAGTGGATTCCTTGCAAAGCAAAACGTCTCCGATAAAGATTTCCACAAAATGGGCAGTCGTGTTCGTGGAACGGATGGACCATTTGAGAAATTAGCTGGGTACGATTTTTGCATGGAACTCGTGGACGCCACCGACGTCAACCAAGAAGATTGTGGATGTCTGGAGCGAGGGATAGGGAAGAACGGAAACTTCTGTGCAGGCGTTTGCACATCACTTGAAGACGGGCATTCAAGTACTTAGTAAGCTAGAAGGATTCATTCTGCAACGACGATTTAGGTTGCGAATATATTAGGTCGTTCCATAAGTTCGTCGCGTTTTTATAAACCAACAGAGTCATCAATTTACGGTAAAAATCAGTCAGTAATATATTCCTCGATGTAGCGCACGATCTTTTAGCACATTCCTGTTAGCTTCTCAATTTCAGTTTTTCAACAGCACGCCGGGTCCCAAAAAAGTCATCTAACCAGCGATCAAATTACTCACTGAAATCTAGACAATCACCATTCTTGGGGTTTGTGAGAGAGCGGAACAAATGATAAACTGATAAAGCGAGATTTGGAGACTACATTGGGCACTGAGATACATATCACTCAGATCTTGCAGGACAGTTTTGACGATGTTTGCCGTATGTGGTCATTTTTCGCCATGCAAAAAAAAAACCACTGGATCTGCCTATTGGGCTTTTTTTACGGTAGGACTTGGTTTAAACGGTAAAGTCGAATTGCTTACGGTGTTTAACCGTTGCCTACTTGTCTAGCAATTTCCATGCATGTCCTCCTGCCGTCCCCTAAAAGTCTTGTTGAGGTTCACCCTGCTCATGCCTTTGATCTTTTGTAGCGATCCAATTCTTTTTTGTCTCATATTGATGTGCAAGCGCTATGTTCCATATTCGACAAGAGTTCTGCGCAAAAACGATTTTTTTCATGAGAAAAAATGCTCAAATGCCAAAATTGCTCCTTTTTGCCCTTCAACATTTCCATCTTTGGAAGCTAAGAGATCCGAGTAAATCGGCTTCCCACTGGAATTTGTAGACATATTTTAAACAGCATAATCGACATTTTCCAATTATCTATGCATCTTGCCGCAAATCAAAAGCTCCTCAAAGAAATGAGGACGAAAATGAAAACGATACGAACTTCTGGAACGACCTGATAGTGTCAAATGTGAAAAGCACATTGAATGATGCTTGTCTAAATAGAGCTTGTGAGGTTTGGATAGAGCAAATATGGATTATAGTTGAGCTGAATCAAGATGATCAAAGTTGAGCGAAGTAAGTCGAATAGTTTTAAATTAGCAGTTATCTTAGTGGAAGGACCACTATGCCTGCATAATTTTCAGAAACTGGAAAAAGCTGTGTCAAATACAGTTTAGAGTGTTTTTTCGCTGCAACTCGCCGTAACTTGCTGGAAGGTTTTGAAAAAACAATGAAATTTTGGAGGCATTTCATGTACTCATTACGAATTATAAACCTCGTGAGACAGATGGTACCAAACAAACATTAAAATTCTTTCAATAATTTCCATGTTGTGTTTTCTTTAAACTTGGGCATTGCTTATAATCTTCAACTCTGTTGTGCCGTACAGGTTTGTTATGGTGGCAGATTTATTAGCACTGGCTGAGTTAGAGGAGATATCTGATGGTCTCTTATTACGGATGATGCCTTGAGTCGTTTTCAGGCCTCGACGAAAGCGTCGAAACGTTAGGCCAGTACTAATAAATCTGCCACCATAACAAACCTGTACGGCAGAACAGAGTTGAAGGTTGAAATTCTTCATTCTCCAGATGCGCTCAACTTGGCTAATACTTAACTTACTGCAAGCACTGAAAAAGACAAATCTTGTATTGTAAATCAGTGCTTCTAAGATCTTCCGATCTGCTTCTCACAAGGGAGGGCGCCCAACTTGGGTCGGTCTTTTGCTAAACGGCACATATGTTCGGAATCAACTTGAAACGCTGAGTCCAAATTTGTTATTACCAGGGTAAAGCGGGGGGTGCGGCACGCCGCAAGGGGGGGTCGTAAGGGGGGGGGGTAGGTAGGGGGGGTCGTAAGGGGGGGGGGTAGGTAGGGGGGGTCGTATCGACCCAAGGTCAAAAGAGGTTTCTAAGGGGAAATGACTGCAGCTAAGTTCTTAGATGTGCCACGTTGTTGAAATCCTGCAAAATTCAAGTTGAACGACACAAACTTGCAGATAGCGTATGCCTACCGTAACCTACCGTACCTCTAATCAAGCATAATTGTCGTAATCCGCGTGTCGAATAACCCCTATGCGCCAAGTTTCAGCGAACTCTGAGGTCTCCGAGCAGTAAACAACCTTGTATAAAGCAGTAATTTAAAACATGATTAACTTCATCTTAACGGTGAGTAAGCTACCTCTTCTTGCACTCAATACAAAGCACTACTCCTTCTTTGTCCACCTCAGGAATCCCGCTTCAGAAGACCTCTAAACTATTGAATTAGAAGCCAACCGAAATCGCTTTTAGCTTTTGATCGCTGTGCTTTCACCAAATATTACTCAGAGCTAAGAAGACGAATCAGGCTCAAAACATCCCTATGGAATCTATGAGGTTTAGGCTATTGATTCATATAAATATTGTCCGCTAAAAATGCTTTTTTGATATAGTTAATGGCCTGCGGCACCCCCCCCCCTCAAAACCTGCGGCTGCCGCAGGTTTTGAGGGGGGGGGGTGCCGCAGGCCATTAACTTACCTTCAAATCGTTCAAACAGCTGCCTTTTTCATATCATCCTTTAGATTCATCCTTCCTCTCTCCGTAGTAGCTGTTTTCCCTCGAACCTTTTTCTTTAGAAGGAAATACATATGGTTTTTGCGAACCATATGCTGGGAAGTGTGGCCAAAAAATATTGGGTTACGGTAGCGCTAGAAAGATTGTCAAAACACACAGAGGCACAGTAGCAACGCACAAACATCGTGGCCCACGATGTTTGTGCGTTGCTATTCAACACATGTTTGGGAAATTCTGTTCGTTTAGTGTTGTATTTGAGTTATTTTTCAGTGTGCGCCTTAGCGTTGAATGTCGCTATCAAAAAGCGGTGGAGATGCACAATTGCTTGTTCTTGACATATGTGAGAAGGTGATCACTCTCGAAATCTCACCGCAAGATGCTTTCGCTAAGCTTGAAGAGTTGAAGGTAATGTGTCTGTACCAATGAAAATCATTTTTGCCTTTTGTGTTTCACCTCACATTTTTCAATAATTTATGTCCTGCATAATTTAGACAACTTTTCCGCTTCTGCCGTCTCTCCTTCTTGATGTACTCGTATCCGTCGAAGGTGATGCACAAAATAGCGAAGTCAAAGATAAACCTGTACCAAAATTTGCTGAATTCGTTGGTCTGGTGGCAGATAAGGTTAACATGTATCTTCTAAAAATACGTTTGCTGTTTAGATCATTCCTGCTGACATTCTGAAGATCGAACTGGATGTATTAGAGGCGTCTCTGCCAACAAATAAGCAACAGCTTGTGCGGTTGAAAACTAGGCTCTAGTGAGTTTATTTTCGTATGCATTTTTTTTCTCTTTTCCGCTTTATAAATTTTTTTAAAGCATCATGGTGGTATTTGCTTCCTGACGTTTGTGTTTATACACTAAGCATGATTACAGACGTTTCTAAGAAATAGTGTATGTTTGTTTCGTGGAACGATTTACCTAAAATAATGCTTGAGATAGTTTTTATCGATTGCTGGTTTCGAAAACACGTCAAGGTCCACTTTGGAACACATTTGATCTTCTTAACATGCTTACACTCTAGTACTGCAAACTTTTGCCATATTTCATTGCTACAATGCTTTTTCTGATTCAGCTGCAAGCAAGCCAAGTTCAACTTACTGCGCGAAGAAAGTGAAGGATATGCGAAGCTGATAACAGAGCTGATGGATGGCGGAGGTGGTATACCAGCAAAGACTATGATGACGAGAGTGTTGTGTCTGATCGGTAAGTAATTCAAGTAAAACTCTACCGTCGGTGGATTGCTTTTTGCGATCTGGTTACTTCGTTATACCCATGAAAGTCAAAGGTTTTTGCATTACTTTCCCTTTTTAGGTCAGTTCAATCTTGACCCGAATCGGGTAACAGACATTGCTTTGGTGTGCTTTGAGTGTTGCGCTTCTCAGAAGGAATTTTATATTGCTCTCCTGAAAGAAATCAAAGCCAACAAGGATTATTTGTGCACCCTTCTTGATTTCAAGTACACGTTCTATCATGTAAGTCTTTTGATTTTCTCGAAATTTTTTTTTGTCATATGAAGCCGATAACCGATAGACATTTGGATATGATGTACAATGTTGATTTTCTGAATCGAGTTTTTCAGGCTGCAGGGAAAGAGACACCCTTTTCGTTGTATGTTGTGACATCGTCTTTGATTCAAGAGGACATGATCGATCTGATGAAAATAACGGGCTTTGTAAGTCTAAAGTCGCTCGCTTAAAGTGCTCATGTTCATTGCCAATGGATATTCTGTGAATTTAGATGGTACCAAAAGCACAGAGAATCAAAGAAACACATCGCGCACGTGCAGCAAAAGCTGGAGAAAGGGCTAGAAAGGTAAGTCTTTGGCTTTGCCCTAGATTTTCGCAGACCTCTATAAATCCCTTGATTTGCTTGCTCAGATCTTCAAAATCCCTGCCTTTTTTATTACTGATGCAGTATACTTGAGCGTATAGTTGGTGACTTGTACATAGTTTTCAATACCATCCTTCTAGGCAGAAACAATCCTTGCGTCAAACATCCCTCTAGAAGTTTCTCGCAACTCGAATATTGATGCTATGGATACTGGGCAGTCCATTGTTGGGGTTTCTTTTGCCACAGTGGCTGCAATCCAAGAAGCCGACGATGCTAAACTTGCGGCTGAGCTCAACGAGGTCGGTTTTGGCCCATTCGATGAAAGCTTTCGCCCTGTTAGGTGAACTCGCTTTCTACCGGGATTAATGTTTCAATTTAGGAAGCCGTGCTTTCAACAAATCAAAAACTTGGACTGGTTTGCGCTCTCATCGAGGACGGTGCCTGGCCACTGGCAAAAATACTCATCGACAGATTGCCCGAATACTATGCAGTACAAGCAAGGTTGGCATCTTTCATCTCATTTTTTTTTCAGGGCAATTCAATTTTTTTGCTTGTTTATTTTACTTCTTTGTTAGTTCGTTTTGTTCCATACTCTTTTTTGCAATGAATTTTTTCAGTGTACGCGAGCTGCTGTAGACTCTGGTTATGTGCATAATGACATGCAAGTTGGACAGACTGGAAAAATTATTGCACCGGTCCGTAGCAATTTCAGTAATTTATTTTGGACATTGAAAATATATTTGCAGGAATTGTATAACGCTATTGCTATCTCTGGTGCTATACAGCATTGTTGGAATGAAGGACAGCAAGGTATGTATCAATAGCAAGTCGCTGCTATTACGGTCAGCTAAAAAACCATTTTTCCATGTTACTAAATTCATTTCTCTTTTATTCAACTCAACAACAGCTTTTTTGAAGTCATCTTTTTTGAGGTTGAGAATTAACAAGAATCCCGATGGGCCAATCTTCCAGGTAAACGTCTACCTTCTTTATATATATCTAGTTCGCGTTTAGAGCATGAAAAGGATGCATAATTTCTGTTGGCCATTTTAAATGTTTGGCATTTCTTCCAGGTGTCTGATTTTGGTTTGAAGGCAGATCTATTCAAGGCCTTTCCAGAGATGATTGCAGCTTTATGAACCAAATTCGCTCAATCTTATGCAGGCATTTTATTTAATCTTGCTTTCTTCCTACCCTCTCATAAAGTGTCTTCAAAATAAAATCATATGAAGCTTATGCTACAGCAATGACAATACACCAAGAATAGTTTCACCATTTTATCGATCTTTAACAACTTGAAAACTCTGAGAAAAACCCGAGATCGCATGAAGCTAGCGACACACAGCACTATTTACGGTCTTACATTTCAATAGGCTTATGGGGTGGAGGGAGGGGGGGGGGGGGTAGGGAATGGCGGGGGGGTCGTGCCGAGGTTCGGCCCAAGAGGGGGGGGGTCGTATCCGGCGGTCGCGTGCCGCACCCCCCGCTTTACCCTGGTTATTACTAGCTGCGAAGCGTTGTTTTGAAAAGAGTCACTAGCTTTTTATCACGCTCCATTAACGCACCACTGAACACGGGATAACTTCTACAAAAATTGATTCACAAACACATTACACACTTCTACACAAATTCGAAGAGCAAGATTTGTGAAACTTTGACGGGGAAAGTCACCTAACTTAGGTCGGCCTTATACCTTTTCTAAGCAGATTTATACTCATAGTTCATCTCGCTAGATATACGAAAAGTGTAAAAAAGTGGAATTTCTTATGAAAGTAGTTAAGAGAACTCCAAACCAACTCTTCTAGAGTAATATCAATTTAGGAAAGGATTTACTCCATGTGATATACACCAAAGCTTCTGTGTGAAAGAAAATTTCATAAAAAAAGGAAATCTTGTTGCTTCTGTCAAGGTCACGAAGAGCCAGGGCGACAATGCCGGAAGGGCGGCATAGGTTACAGAAAAAGCGGAGTGAACAAAAAAATAGAAAAAACTCACGACAATGCTCACTTCACCATTCGACCGATGTTTTATGAGATTTGGTGTACAGTCGTAGGCTTATGCAAAAATAATGACATTCGCGAATTTACACTCTGAGGTGCTATAACTTTCTGAAAGTTCTAAATTTTTGAACGCGATCAAGATCAAAAGCAGCGAACTTTTTTGCGACATAACGCACATTCATCTATGTTTACATCACAAGCGGGCAGAAAAAAATTGTATTGAAAAGCAAAAAAGTTTTTTTAAACCTTGTTTTTGACAGATCATGCCTCAAAAGTTGTTAATATGATTGATAAGCTGCTATCATGTAACCGCAAGCCAGTAGCACAAAAGAAAATGAAACGGGTTTGGACAAAGAAGTCTGCGAAAGAAAAAAAAATTAAAATTTAAGACCGTCGGTTTTTTCAACATTTTT
Source organism: Cylicocyclus nassatus (assembly GCA_958299035.1). Lineage (NCBI taxonomy): Eukaryota > Metazoa > Nematoda > Chromadorea > Rhabditida > Strongylidae > Cylicocyclus > Cylicocyclus nassatus. Next base: position 78,216,272 of record CATQJL010000001.1, read on the forward strand.
AAGAAAGTTTTAAAGTTCCGATTTGAAGTTTTAAAGTTCCGATTTATAGCATCTTCTAATTGTCTGAGTACAAAACCAGGAATGTTTTCGCAAAAACTGTCAACGGGATGCCTCACCCTTACGCTTACAGGAGCAAAGCTTTGGCGATTGCCTTCAGAACAAACTTATGGGCAGGGTCAAGCATGAAGTGTGGCATGCTCCACCTGGGGGATCGTATTGAGGAGTCGGGAAGGGGGGGGGGTCGTTATCAAGGTGAGCTGATGTTAGCGATAACATGATATTCGTCAACAATGTCATATAGGCACTGTGTAAAGATTTGCACATTGATGTTTTGACCTGCCATCGTATACTACAGCAAACGTAATAGAAGAGCACAATAAGCATAAGAGCATTATTAACTAACATGTCGAATAACCCCTGTGGGCCTAGTTTCAGCGACTTGTGAGGCTTCGAAATATTGTGCCATCCAAGTAAGATATTCATTTACAAACATATTATCTTCGTTATAAAGGTAGGCTAACTATTTTTTTCTGCACTTAATACAAAGAACTACTACTTCTTCGCTCACAATAGGGATTCAATTCCAAATAACATTCAAACTATAAAATTACGAGCAAGCCAAAATCGCATTTGTTCCATTTTCCGCTTCCAATGTCTCAGATTAGAGAGGACCAGTCAGGCTCAAATCACTTTTATGTAAATTATGAGGCTTATTCTATCAAATGTACTTATCCTTGTCGTCTTCTTTCGACCTTTTCGATTTATATAGTAGCGCAGACTAGGCATGTTACCGTAACTCAATATTTTCGCAGCACTTTCCATTTGCATAGGTAAAGGAAAACGACTACTCTTTTCCTGGAAGAAACAATTCCAAATTTTTTATCCTGTGTAAAGAAGATGATTGCAAAATAGCAACGACATAAAAAAACGCAGATATTTTTAATCACTTGAACAGAAACAGCGAGATTTTTGCTATCTAAGTGTACCTAATTTGTTTCCTAAAATTTTCTTTAGAGGTAAGTTAATTGTGGTACAACCCCTACCTCGTTGTTTCTGTAGAAGTGATTAGAAGTAATTTCGTTTTTTTCCTTTGAGTATAGTTGCTGGAAGCACAACCACTGCAAAGAAAAATGGGACAGACGGAATCAATTCTGGTTGGCTCCTAATTCCATAGTTTGATGGTTTTTTGAAGCAGGATTCATGGTATAGGCGAACTTGGAGTAGTGCTTTATATTGAGTACAAAAAGAGCTTTATTTAGTTTGAAATATGTTCAACCCTGTTTGAAAGTTGCCACTTCATCTGGGTGGCTCAATATTGGGAAATCTCACATTTCGCTAAAACTTGGCCCATAAGGATTTTCTGACATGATAATCACGCATATGCTATTAACTATGCTAAGTAAAGCCTTTATGCCTTGCTTACGGCAGGCAAACAAAATGGGGGGGGGGAGGGATATCGAGGCGGAACTTAGGGGAAGGGGGTCGTATCCGGCGGTTGTGCGCCACACCCCTTGCTCGACCCTGGTCATCGGTCATAGTATGGCCGCCAAGTTGATGTAACTAAACTCTGATTTTGGATGCGGTCATTTAAAGCTCTGTAACTAACTCTTCAACAGATGAAGCTGAAAGCGCTTCAACACCATCATCAGATAAAGCATGGAAAGACTTTTCGATCATATGCTACATTATTTCGAAGATGATTTTTTATTGAAAAAAGTTGTTTTGGAAAAAGACTTGAGAAAACGGCCATTATTTTTGCATCAACCTAATACATACCACGAAACTTTTGGACTATCCTATATACAGGGTGTTTCAAAAATATGCGCCTAATGTGTGATGGTCAGTAACTCTTGTTTAATGAAGTCTTTCGAGATTTAGCTTAGATTTACAGTTGATGCAAACCAAAAATCCCTCTTCATTACTGTAAGTACGATAGGAGCTTTGAGGAGGGTGTTGAGCAAATATGGGTCATAATTTCATTATATAAAATCAAAAAAGCTGAAAGCTTTTACACAAGCTTAGCTAGAATCGCTGATTCCAAAGATAAAACCGCACATCACCGTAACGCATTTTTCATAAGTTATATCAGATATAAGACAACAACCAACCTTTGCTATTGGCGAAAATCTGTCTAGGTTATTTAAAAAGTCAAAAAGCTCTACAAAAGGCAAAAATTTGTGTACTGAAATACTGAAATCAGCATACATGGAAATTTTGTTACACAATTTTTCAGATTTATTTGGCAATTTCTTCGAAACCCTTTCCACAGTGGCGCCATATGCTGCAAGTTCCTACCGTGCTCCTACGGTAACGAAAAGGGATTCTTAATTTGGCTCATCTTGTAGATCTAAACTGAAGCCAGCTTTACAAACTACTTGAAGCTTTGCAAAAGGCCTTTTCATTACAAGAGAGTTATTAACAATCAAACAGTAGGCACATCTTCTGTATAACGAAGGTATAAATTATGTGTCAAACACTACAGAAACCCAACTTGCAAATTTTACGGTCTAGTTCAAGGAAGCAGCGTTTATGGAAAGAATATTTGTATCCTATTATTTCAAAGAAATTGCAAAAGTCACATTCAGAACTCTGGATCCCACAGGAAAAATAGTCCACCATTTGGCGCACCCAAATCTCAATACCACGTAGGGTATGAAATGAGCTAGAAATTGCACAGTCTTTTGACCACAAAAGATGTACTCATTATACTCATTATGATATACTCATTTCTCAAACTGATGAAGTGTGAGATTTGTATGTCAATGAGGGAGAAAAGAATCCGCGCACAATCTACGACAAGCATGAAAAATATTGTCATCAGTTGTTGATAGAGTTTCGTTTCTGAGCTAAACAGTAAAGAAATGGAAGTTCGATACAAATCGAGCTCTGGCTATGATGCTTACAAATCTTTCTTCGCTATAACGATCTTCAGAAACTGAGAATGGTCAACGACTGAATTTCGAGTTGTTCACTTCAATGTGGCTACTTCAAGGGTATCGATTGGGTTTCTGTTCCGCTCTCTAACCTCCGTAGTATGTAGAGGATGTCCCAATGTAGGAAACATTTAATTTTTAATATAGCTCTCCTGTATGAATAAAAATTTGGATTATTGTGAAGTTGGCTTCATCTTAATTTCAACAGCAGAGCGCTGCTCATCGAATTACTTCCATGTCGGAAACATTTCACAAAAAGGTTTGCGCAATTAGTCATTATCGCGATTGAGTTGGAAACTCTGTTATTGAAAGATGGATGGTCTGTTGCTCATTCTAAGCATGGCACTTCACTAGACTCTAAATCAAAAGTTGACTCAGGTATATCGCAATAGCGTTGAGCCCGGTAATCATCAAAAAGCCACACTAACTTCATGTGATATCGTTACACACCTGTGCATGCTTATTTGCTGGAATTAAAGTGAGTCGAAAAAATTCACCACAAAAGTTTCAATAATTACCTAAATATCTGGCAAGGTAGCTAAATTTGAGGAGCGCCGTTATGTCACATGTTTCTATCTCATTCTCAAAGGGTAGAAGAAATGGCTCGTCTTTCTCTGTCACTCTGCAATAAGATATCCAAAGTTATGCGAAGTCATTTTTTATACTCTTTATATAACGTTACGCTATCGAACCTGATAAGCTGAAAAGTATGCAAATGTAGACCATTTGACCGATATACATATTCATAATGTTAAATTTCTACGGGAAAACTCTCTTTGTTTGTTTACATGAGTTGGGAAAGCTGGAGCGTGCATCTGAAAGTTCATTGGGAAAGCTATGAGCCTTTGGAGAAATTCGCACCCCTTTCTAATGCAATCAATGTTAAGCTCAAAAAGCTGCGAATCAAATAAAGCCAACTATTTCATGCGACCATGTTAAAAAATATTGCAAGTTTGTATAAGGAGTATAGCAGATAGTTGAAAAAATGTTCCAATTCACATGATGATCGTTGTTAAGAAGGCACTGAGCTTTTCATTGCTCAGCGTACACATATAGTAATCGTACTGCGGATAGCCGTACCAAAGCGGGGTTGCAACTGCCGTGCTCGTTTTGAGAATTACTCATAAGCAAGTTGAAGTTGAAATATAAGTTTGAGCGATAATTGAATATTGACGTCTTGATACTGTTAACTTTTACAGCTTTCACAACGAGGAGGAAAAGCAGAAGCGCTGCCTTCATTAAAGAAGTGTTTGAATTATTTTCAAATCATCTGAAATTGTGTGCGGTCATATTTTTCCTAATAGCAAGTAAACATAAGCAGGCTCTATCTGGTTCCCTTTGTCTTGATATGTATAAAAGGATTAAACAGTAATGCATGCTGAAAACTTTATTCTTTGCTCGAGTAAGCAAGGTCTTTTCAGGCATCCTCTTGAGGGAAAGAGTATACAACTCCATGCTCGTTGATGGAATAATTCCTGTTCGCAGCAATCATAGACATAGGATCTCTTGCTGGTTCAAAGTAGCAAAACGCCATTCCCATTGTGTTCGGCCCCTCCTTATCGAAGTCGTCTTCACACGCACATCCAGTCCATCCATTGCTCTAAAAATACATTGCGGAAAGTTTTATTTTCTATGTTACTATCTGAAGGGCTATAAATTGCAGGAAAAGTGAACATGCTCATCTTATGCAAGACCACAGTATTTACACTTGTACTTCTGATTTTCAAAAATCTGGGAAATTTTCGCTTAATTTCGTACCTGAGGCATGTTAACGGCGTGCAAATTTTTAATCAACGACACCGTCATCTGCGGCTTGCGCGCAGACCTTTTTTTGAAATTTTTGATTTTTTTCGTCTTCGTTTCTGGCGCGCTAGGGGCATCTGAGCCCCCATATGAAAGAGTTGGAGTTGTATTTGAAAAATACAGGAAAGAAAAATGGAAATGCTTCAAAAAACTCAAAAAATGAAAATTACAGTGCGCTTACAAAACTATTGTAATCTTGCTGGTATTTGCGTAAACCACCGATCATGCTGGTCAATAGACCATGTCAAGCCCCACGTACAAAGCAAATCTTGAAATTCTAAGACTTCTGGAATTTTCCAAACTTGTTTTTAAAAAGAAAAGAATCTCGATTTTTTTATGTTTTCGGCTAAGATTGTTATTCTTAGACTAGGACTGTTAGTGGTGAAGTTGCCATTTTCGTTTTTTCATTTCTTTGATGCTACAAATAAATAATAATTTATTTCAGAGTACTTTTGTTAAAGGCCTGATCTCATTGCCAAAGAATTTTGATTTTTTTTTTGAAGAAGACGTGCGAAGCACTTTCAAAACAACCCGATGTATTGGGTAAGATGATAGTTCTTTCTTCAAATCTGACTAGTTCGTATCTGCACCCCATTTGAAGTATTTGCTTACAATAACTTTTATCAAAAAAGAATACTCATCTATTTTATAACACATCTTTGCTGCTCTTCAACAACAGGGGACTCTAGTAAAATTTCGAAGAGATCTATCCTGCTATATTCTAAAATGGAGCGTCAAAAGTCTAGAACGCTGCAGAACAATCTGTAAACATGCTCCTCATAATCTGCTCAAGTTGCTCTTTTTAGCAGTGCAAAAATTGTGTTTATCAAGCTTTCCTTGAAAAAGTTTTTTGCAAAAAATCGTTTTTGCGTTTTTTGCTTTTCCCGCGAAAATTTTAACTCTATAGAGAAACGCTCAAACCAGCACAAATTTTACACTGCTCGAAAGGGAGCTTACACAAAAAAATGTTTTTATCTGCAGCGTTATACACTTCTGAGATTTCATTATAGAGCGAAAGCTAGAGTGGCCCCCCTGTTACGAAAACTTCTAAAGCTGTACTAATTATCTAACCCAACAGCGCTAAGCATATTTCGTTTTGATAAGAAAAAATTCGTTATTGTTATTGAATTTTTTGATGAACTAGGAGAAGAGAGAGCTAAAAGAAGATGAAGAAATTTTCAAGGATGGTAATTCTTGAAAATAAAGAAAAAGAATATCAAAACCATAATTTCCCTAAGAGAGAAACTTCGTTACATACCATTTATTCCTACCAAGGTTTTATTCTGCGACCCTTCAGTATTTTAGTCATAATGTTTGAAAAAAGCTGTTTTGTTCAAACTTCTTCATCTGCTTCTAACTCTTATATACAAGATGTCTCAAATGAATGACACACATTCACAATGACACACATTCACATGTGATCAGGGCCGGGCACAAAGTGGGCAAACGGGGTTTTCCAAAACGAATTCCCCTTTAATCCCAATAATTTTTACGATTACCCCCTTGAGCCCAAAAAATGACGCTTTGTGCTTGTGCAATGAGAGTATCGGCCACACTTCGCCTAAAAGCGCTCAAAAGCGAACAAATTGCTCAAAGTCCTCAAACTACTCCTCAGCTCTATCAAGATAAAAAACAGGAAGAAAAATAAGCAAGAAAAATGATGGAGGAATGAGAAAATATCAAAGTAACGCAGTCATAGGAATGAGAGACGCCGTTCCCGTGCGTATCGATTGACTGGGGCGCGCTTTCCATCTTAGAAAGCTAGGCTGCTGTTGCGATTTTGGGCTCTAACAAGGACAAGAGGAGGAGTTTGGGAACCAAAATTTCACCATGTAGTAAACTTTAGGTGTACAACAGATTTAGTAAGAATTTTGAAAAAATTATGTGAATTAAAAGTTTTGCCCACCTGAGGTGGGCATTAGGTGGGCAATTGCCCACCTAATTTGGAAAAAAGCTAAGCACGCTTTTCATTCACATAAGTTTTTCATAATTTTTTATACGTTGTTCCTTAGTCCTACTGCGCGTATACACACCAAGTTTCGCACGATTTCGTTTTCTCTGCGCTGCAAGCGAGCCATTTTTCCATTTTCTTGATAGGGGGAAAATATCAGAAAAAAGCTTGCCCCAACCTTCATTCACATAATTTTTCGATGAAACTTCTAAGTTAAGCCTTGCAAACCTGTGTTCATGTATCCACCAAGTTCCATAACGTATGGTCATCTGTGCGCTGCAAACGAGCCATTTGAATTCACATCTTCATTTATCAGTTTTGCAAAATTTTTGGAAAAAATGCTTATTACTCCTCCCATTCACATAAGTTTTTCATAATATCTCATACTTGGTTTCTACTAGCCTTTCTTCGTTCGCTTACGTAATTTGGTGTTATATCGTTACGCCTGCATTGAGAACTGATCATGTAATCATGCTGTTCAACGGCATCTCTTATGCGACGTCGCGCACGCGGCAGTTAGCGGGGGCGCGGCGTAGCGCGCGCGAACTCTGCTGCGCGTTGAGGCTTATGAAAATACAGTCTGCCCCAATCCTAACCAGGCCAAAATTGGCACGGCGGGAGTCCGCGCCGCGAGGGTTTCGCGCCACTTCTGCGGCTAGCTAGTCTGCTCCCTCCTCAATCTCATCGTCTCTGCGACAGCGCGCATACGCAGCGCAGACCCCTAGCGCTGCGAGCGCGCAAAATCAGCCGACGGTTCGGCCTGATCCCGATTGGGGCAGACTGTACTTTTCATTGAATTGAATCAGATGTATGAGGTAACAAGCATGATTAGACCTTCTTTTGCTTGCACTTGGAATCTTCTTCCGGGCCGCCCCGAACCCTGCAAAAACGATTTCATCCTTGCTTTTTCCACCAAAAACGATTTCCAGCTTGTCATTTGCCCACCTCGTACCGGGCCCTGCATGTGATACAGTAAATTACATTGCTGTCTTCGCAGCAACTATTTTCTTTACAATAGCTGTTTTTTTAGTCCTGCTGAACTACTTATTATGAATGGACTATGATCCATTAACTTGCAAACAACGCATGTGGAGCAACATGCACTTGTCATGTGATTATTTCAAAAATCATCTAATGTGTATTTATTGTTTATCCTACTTTTACGAAATTGTGTAAACTCAAAATAATTATCATTATCGCAAAACACAGTCTTTTTTAGACCACTTGACCAACTCTCCAGTCGGCAGGTTTTTACCCTGGAGAGTTTGAGAGATAATGATTCGGCAGGGCTGCTGCCAGGGTTCATGACTGACCCTATTAGTGTTTGATGAATTTTTTGAATCTTAGTTTACTTTTGAATAAACGGGACTTTGATGTTATAAATGATATTCTAAAATGATAATACAATAAAAACAAACATGCCAGAACTAGTTCATTCTTTCTTCACCACACACAGAAGATCATCTCACAAAAGAAGACTAGCAACCAACAAGATAAATTCTCAAAATTTTCAACAATCTTTTATCGAAATTAATCTAGACCCTCTTTCCTTACTAAAGAGTCCCGGAGAGGGTCTAAAACAAAATTCCGTCTAAGGGAAGAGTGAAATGGAAAATCATAAATTTTGCTTTACTGTTCATCACCGAGACAAAATTGAGGAAGTTCGTGTTTGATTGAAGATTTTCTCAGTTTGAATAAGTTTGCGTGATTTAATGTTTTGGAAGGAAGTTTGCTCAATAAGCGACATTTGGACTGGCAAGTCAGTTTTGTAGTTTAATTATTACTTTATATTAGTGAACCGAAAGTTCGTTCGCACCATTTTTGAAAAATCACAACATCCTTCCCTCAGAACGTTTTTGCGCAGTTCAAACTTTTTTTAAAAGCGTAAAGCACGTAGTTTCCAAAGATCCCCGGGGGTTTCCAGCATGCTCAGGTTGCAGAGGTAATAATGGAAGAACGAGATCATCCAAAATTCGGAATTTTTGAGCAAAAATTTTAAAAATCTAGAAATTGTGCGATAAAATCCAAAACAGCCATCTTCCTAAGTTTTTTTTTATATTTTATTGCTAACTGAATCAAGTTTGTGCTGATCGAGCTCTTCTTTCAAAAGTTATGATTTTTTGAAAAAATAATGCCGAAAAATCAGTTTCCTAAGGATTCTTAAGAAATCGGTTTATCGACATTTTTTTTTGAAAAATCGTAACTTTTGAAAGAAGAGCTCGATCAGCACAAACTTGATTCAGTTAGCAATAAAATATAAAAAAACTTAGGAAGATGGCTGTTTTGGATTTTATCGCACAATTTCTAGATTTTTAAAATTTTTGCTGAAAAATTCCGAATTTTGGATGATCTCGTGCCAGGGCTCAGCACAGCTGGCACCGGGTCAAGCTGGATATCGTTTTTAGCGCGGAAAGCAAAGAGGATATCGTTTTTACAGGGGCCGAGGCGGAGAACTGCCGCAAAAATGCCGCCGGCATGCCACCGGCATGCCATTGGCAAGCTGTCCATCAACAAACAAAGGCGTTGTTTTCAGCCAAAACGCAATAGTATGACACCAAATTTGGTGTGTGCATGCGCGTTGGTGGACCGGAACTATGGGCCAAGAATTTATGAAAACTTATGTGAATAAAAAGCTGTGCCTAACTTTTTTCTGAATTAGCTGGCACCGTGCCAGCTGGGTGCCAGCTGAGCTGGCACCGACACTTTGCTCACATAAGTTTTCATACTTTTTTACATAAAATGTATCTACACTGTAAAGGATTACATACGGAGAAGAAACAGTTTCATAATGTTCTCTTTTCAGCGTTTTATAGCAATTTGAAAACCACTCGGTCCGCTCCGCCGCCGTCGTCGAAAAATCAGCTTTTTCTGCTTCTCAAGATGTTATTTGACCAATTAAAAAGCTCAGAAAGCTGTGAAACGTTCTTTCATGAAATTAGAAATGGTGCTCAGAAAGCTGTTAAACGTGCTTTCATGAAATTAGAAATGCATGAAAACACTACTACATTTTTTTACATAATATAAAAGCGATGAGGGGTTTTCAAAACAGGTCAAAAGGGACTTCGTACGAAATTTTTAATATCAAACGGGACTTCGTTTTGAAATTTCCCTGGTGCCAGCTCGTGCCGAGCCCTGTCTCGTGCTTCCATTATTACCTCTGCAACCTGAGCATGTTGGAAACCCCCGGGAACCTTTGAAAACTACGTGCTTTACGCTTTTAAAAGCATTTGAACTGCGCAAAAACGGTGTGAGGGAAGGATGTTATGATTTTTTGAAAATGGTGCGAACGAACTTTCGGACCAACCTAACTTGATGTTGAATTTCTAAGCGAAAACTCTCTTTGTTTGTTTACCTGAGTTGCGGAAGCTGTAGCGTGCATCTGGGAGGTCATTGTGAAAGAGACGAGCCTTTGGAGAATTTCGCATGCCTTTCTATTACAATCATGGTTAAGCTCAAAAAGCTGCGAATCAATAAACCCAACTATTTTCATGTGGCCATGTTAAAGAATATTGCAAGTTTGTATAGGGACTGTATGGCAGATAGTTGAAAAAATGTTCCAATTCAGTGAAGATTGTTGTTAAGAGGGCACTGAGCTTTTTATTGCTCAGCGTGCAAATATACTAACTAGCGACCCTACGGGTCGCTAGTAAGTGGGTTGGGGCAGATACATTGATAACTGTCTGCGTGCAATTAAGCTCACAATGCAAGTAGTTATAGAAGCAAGATTAGGCTCTCAAGGAAACTTACGACGACTAACTTCCAAATCATATAAACTGTTCTTCTTGCAAAGACCCCCCAGCTCCTAAAATGAAAATCGCCTAAGCAGTCATCTACGTAGAACAGCTGATTCAACCCGAAATTCAGGCTGACTTTCGGGAATGTGCGACGGCCGCAAACACATCGAGCTTCGCGATCATGCACAGTCCTTTACTCTCCTCATAACATCTCGCGAAATCATTTCTTGAAGCGAGACCAAAGTTCGCTCAAAGCTTTCTCCTGAACAATCTTAGCAAACATGCTGCCGCATGAAGCCGTTAGGCCTTCCTTTTCTCTCGAAACCAAGCTCTCGCTTTGCTTCTTTGTTATAGGAGGCAGAGGTATGATTTCTGCGAAATATTAAGTTGGAAAGAAAGAGTCGGGACTTTTGAAGATTTTGTTTTCCGATGCATTTTTCTGCTTCTCGTCGGAATTTGACACCATTGTATACTGTTTGGTAGAAGGAAAACCTAATCTTTTCGAAGCCGCTTCTAATCTTCATCGATGCCAAAACATGCATGATCTGCACATCGAAAAAGGAATTTTTCCTAACCATGACAATTCAATTTCACAATTTTTCTTCCTGCGGCCATTTTTTTTTGTGAAGTTCATAGGTTTTCGTCTGTAAGGCCGGTACATTGTATTTCTTTGTGCGGCCTTAACCCATTATCATAAATTCCCATGTCACAATTCCGGGGCGTGACCGGAGAAAGTCCTGATGTTAGCGCAATGTTGCAACCTTAGTTTCTTTACGCTACGGGGCTAGCGCATCATAAATAACCAGCCAGGATTCTAGCCCTGTTGAAACGCCGCCAACATAGCTGAAACTACACCACCTCCCAACAACCATTTATTCCCAACACAGAATACACATACACACACTACATAAATCATCCCCGCGCTAGGGCCTTGCATCATTGACAGGATCAATCAAGATAGTGAAATTAGCGGATGACATATCGGGTGAAAAGGAAAGGATCATCCATAGGAACAAAGAGGTTACTAGGTTAACTAGCGGGCCTCCGGAGAGGAGGCCCTCATAGGAAAGTTGAGGGAATATAGAACGGCAATCAAAAGCAAAACTTATACAATACTACTCCCTTACAACGAATTCTGTGATGCTTGTATAGTGCTTTACAGACCGGGCGCTACAAGTTCTTTTACTCCTCTACTCCAGATTTCTTTTCTGTCGTCCGCCATCAATTGTCCAACAAGGCATGAGTGGTACCATTAATTCTTCTAACAAAGGCATGAGTAATCTCTAGGAGCCACTTCTTCCTTCCTTCCAGTCCCATTGGTACTACGACTTCCAAGAAGCAGTTCTTTTTCCTCCTTTACAGTCAGGCGCATGATCGAGGCTTCCAAGTACGATCAAAAGCGTTTCGTGCATAATCGAAAGTTTCCTTACACGTCCAAATCGTGTGTGATCCAATCGAGGAGACTGTTAGCTTCTGACCCGCAGCTGCACTCGAGTTTTGCGATCTGCGCTCAGAAATTAGCTGTCAAACTGCAGCTGACATCGCTTCTGCGAGGATCGCAATTTAGTCCAAAAGATGTATAAGGCATTAACCCAACAAATCTTCGCATCAAAAATTTGATTCCTTCTGTGCAGAACGAGAAGACTTCATATTCGCTTACTCGAAAAATGGTGCATTTTTGAGGCAAAAAATGGTCGATTTCTTAACCTTTCGGGAAAAACTTATTTTGCAGATAGTCGCTCAAAAACGTAAATAGTCTCCAAGATAGTCCCAGCAGACTATAACTACAGTCGAGTAGATTTAGCGGTAAATATAGTGTGCTTGCACAGAAGGTGAAATGCGGTGAAATTTGCGCGTGAACAAGTAGCCACGTCAGTACCGCGGGTATCTTGCGCGCGCAATTGGCCGGCGTCACAGTCGGAGCTATTTTTTCACGCGCCAATTTCACCGCATATCACCTTTTGTGCAAGCACACTATATTTACCGCTAAATCTACTCGACTGTACAGCATATGAGCTGTCCAGCTCTCACCATGCCTGAGATACTCTGCGCAAATCGGTTACTTTTCGCTCGATCTTTTTCCCTTCTGCGCACGCTGGTGGAGCGCAGCGGGGCGCTGAAAAGCCAGCAAGGTAAATATATGTTGTAAACAAAATTGTCTTTGCGAAGTCTGTAACTTTGAAGAAGAATCAATCAGCTTGAAGTTACAGCGATTTGAAAAAAAATTCTTGCAAGTGCCCGGGAACTTTGTTTTATTGGCAAAAGTAGGGTTTTCACAAAGCAGAGGCCGCCAAAAACAAATGCAGCAAGTTTCTGTGAATTTTCACATTAAAAAAATCTAGTTGAAAGAAATGTGTTTTCGAGTGGATTTGTTAAGTCTTTCCTTCCAGCAGACCGAGCTCCCTCTGCTCATTTGTGTTTAGAGGCTAAAATAATATTTTCACAATGTAAAAGCATCCAATAAGTATTTAACAGGTTTTTGGAAATTCAGCATTTAATCCTAGAAATTTGACAAAATGAGCCTAAAAAATTAGAAAGTAATACCCATGAATCGACTGATTCTTTTCTTCCAGCGAGACGTAGCTCCCCCTTTTTTTCTATTTCCAGAGGCAAAAGCAATCTTTTAAAAAAGTAAAATTCAAGAGGTGAGGTAAGCGAATCCCCGTAAAATTGATAGGTTATATTTTATTTTCCTAATCTTCATATTGTTTATAATCATAATATTCTTATCGAAAACTAATGATTGTAAGAAGTTAGGCAGGATACGAAGCAAAATGGAGAGTTTTCCAAATTATGATAACAAGTGGGGGTCAGACATTTGCACTAATTCGGTAGTCTGAAATCAATACTTCGTTGTTTTTGAGCTCTGTACATGACACGCACTTGATCCCCTTCTTGCTTGTTTATGAATGAGGAGGTGATCTTTGACGATTGTTGCCCATATTTGCACTTTCCATGCGGAGCAAGCTCTATAATTTTAGCTCTATAATTTTCCAGACTGTATGCACTTTAAGTGCATACAGTCTGGAAACTAAGTGCGAATGCCGTCAACTCTACGTCGCTGTTATGCAAAGTATATGGATCCTCCTTGAGTGCATGCGCTCCCCAGTACTCTCTCGGCGTTTCTTTGCACATCCTTGTTAGTTCATGTATGGCAGTTATAATTCGTCGCCGCATAATCTGGACTGCCCTCGTTGTCGCGAATCTGTTGTTAACAGAGTAAGTGAACACATAGCACAACGGTGAAGCATATGGGGGAGGAGAGTACTCTCGTCGCATCACTTTGGCAGTTACCAAAAGATATTATGGTAAGATCGTAGTAACGGATAGCCGTACCAAAGCAGGGGTTACCGCTGCCGTGCTCGTTTTCAAGAATTCCTCATAAGCAAGTTGAAGTTGAAATAGAACTTTGATAATTAGAGCGATAATTAGATGTTGACGTCTTGATTCTACTGTTAACTTTTATAGTTTTCACAACGAGAAGGAAAAGCAGAAGCGCTGCCTTCACTAAAGAAGTGCTTGAATTATTTTCAAATCATCTGAAGTTGTGTGCGGTCATATTTGCCCTCATAGCAACTAAACGTAAACAGGCACTATCTGGTTGCCTCTGTCTTGATATGTAGAAAAGGATTAAACAGTAATGCATGCTGAAAGCTTTACTCTTTGCTCGAGTAGGAAAGGTTTTTTCAGGCATCCTCTTGAGGGAAAGAGTATACAACTCCATGCGCACTGATGGAATAATTCCTGTTCGCAGCGATCATAGACGTAGGATTATTTTCGGCTGGAAAATGACAAAACACCGTTCCCATTGAGTTCGATCCTTCCCCAATGAAGTTGTCTTTACACGCACATCCAAGGAATCCATTGCCCTAAAAAATACATTGCGGAAAAATTTATTTTCTATTTTACTATCTGAAGGGCTACAAATTGCAGGAAAAGTGAACATAACATGCTCATTATGCAGGGTGTCCGTAAAGTATGTATACACTGTTTGATCGTTAATATCTCTTTTTCCAAGAAGTCTTTTGCCTTGCTTCAGGTACTATTTTGTAGAGCTGACTTCAACTTAGATTTGCAGTTTAGAACGAAAAACCCATCTCTCTTCTTTACTGTAGGATTACGGTAGAAACTTGAAACATTGGTGTCAATGTGGAAAAAGCTGCCGTTTAAAGATTTTTCAAAAAAATGTGAAAACTTGTGTAATAGGGTTTTTAAGGATGCTGAGTTCAATACTCAATTATTCACAAGATTGCGAAGCTTTCTAAACGGTGCTACCTCACCTTTTAGGAACATTGAAAAAATGGCCGCTACCTCTTATCTGGCATAACTCTTCAATGAAGCATCACAATAAGTTGGGAACCTTACGATTAGAATCAGCAACTCTATTTAGCCTAGTGTAAAAGTTTTCAGGCTGTTTTGTCTCCTTTATGAGGCAAAATATGGCCTTTTATGGCCTAAGACCCTCTTTCAATTTTCTACCATAATCCTACAGTGAAGGAGAAAGATGGACGGTTCGCTCTATACTGTAAATCTAAGTTGAAGCCAGCTCTACAAAATGGTACCTGAAGCAAGGCAAAAGACTTCTTGTGAAAAGAGATATTAACGATCAAACAGTGTATACATACTTTACGGACACCCTGTATATAAGATTACACTGTTTACACTTGTACCTCTGATTTTCAAAAATCTAGGAAGTTTTCACTTAATTTCGTACCTGAGGAATTTGACGGCGTGCAAATTTTTAATCAATGACACTGTAATCCGCGGCTTGCGCGCAGACCTTTTTTTATATTTGATGTTTTTCGCCTTTGTTTCTGGCGCTAGAGGCATCTGAGTCCCCATATGAAAGAGTTGGAATTGTATTTAAAACAATACAGGAAAGAAAAATGGAAATGCTTTTGAAAAAACTTAAAAAATGAAAATTAGAGTGCCCTTACAAAACTGTTGTAATCTTGCTGGCTATTTGCGTAAACCACCGATCATGTTGGTTAATAGACCATGTCAAGCCCCACGTACAAAGCAAATCTTGAAATCTAAGACTTCTGGAATTTTCCAAACTTGTTGGCTTGGAAAGAAAAGAATCTCGATTTTTTTTTTGTTTTCGGCTAAGATTGTTATTCTTAGACTAGGACTGTTAGTGTTGGAGTTGCTATTTTCCTTTTTTCATTTCTTTGATGCTACAAATAAATAATAATTTATTTCAGAGTACTTTTGTTAAAGGCCTGATCTCATTGCCAAAGAATTTTGATTTTTTTTTGAAGAAGACGTGCGAAGCACCTTCAAAACAACCCGATGTATTGGGTAAGATGATAGTTCTTTCTTCAATCTGATTGATTCGCATCTGCACCCCATTCGAACGTATTTGCTTACAATAACTTGTTCAAAATTGTTCTATCAAGCTCTTTTAGTGGTGTAATCACACCTTTTGACGGGCAATGGAAAAAAGATGTTCAGACTATTGAAAACTTCGCAACTTTTTGACAAATGGATTCCGCTAAAGTCATTTTTTAAATAGAGCATGAAAAGAGAATTCAATAGTACGCTGCGTATTTTTCAGAGAAGAAATTTTGATGAGAAAAAGCTGTCCTGAGAAGCGCTCGAAAAACGGCTATTATTTTTGCAGCAACCTAACAGCATAAGTTTATAAGACTGAAGGCATCAACAGAATAAAGCTCCCAGGCTGTAGTCATGGCCCATTTGGCTCACAGACTACGGTTTTGGATCATTTTATTGTAGCCGCGCGTTCAAGCTTTTTAGTTAAAAATTCCTACAATTCCCCTACTAGAAGCGCATTGCAGATACAGAAAGCAGAATTAAAGTCAGCATTCCATGCTCTATAATACTGTATTCACTTTACATGAAACGCCACTTCGCCCGAGTTACCTTCCCTTGTTAGATTTTTGCATGTTTGAGTATTGTTTTTCAGGTGAATTAGACGCTTACCACTGTAACGGGAAGACTTCGCAAAATATCACCAGTAATGCGAGTCTAAAGGTGTTTGTGCTATTTCATTGACTTCACATTTTTCACGGCATATTGCCCATAGCTGTTGCTTATACAATCTCGATTTTTCGTCAGAATGTCATTTCCCTTTGGAAAAAGGGTTGGAAAGCGAAAGGTGATTGAGTGACAAATCTTGTCGATTTTGAGATACGTATGCGATGATCGCATTCGTCATCAGTCTCTAAACGTTTGCATCACTAACCTCTCCGATTTCGTTCCGATATCTAATAGATACCGATGCGCCGATGAATCCGGGAGGACTCGTTCGCCTAGAAAAAAGTGATTATCCAAGATGCCACCCTGAGCAGCTTACCAAGCAGCTTACGTATAAAGCACGGGTTTACACTTCGAGGACCCTCCCGCAAAACATAGTTTTGCTTCTTTTACGTAATCATCCTTCCAGAACTGAAACTATGAAGTTTTTCTGCAGTGATGTTTGCCATTTCAAAAGTGTAATTAAGCATGGGCCAGCGAGCACTATTTTCTGTTAATTGAAAAAAAAAGAAGTTTTTCAGAATCATGTTTGACCAACCACTTCTTCGCTCTTCTGAAGCTGTTGAAATGCCATGCTGACAGCAATTGACACCTCATCCTCAGCTTCTTTAGTCAACTTATTTTTTCGACAAATACTCGATGCTCTCATTTTTGCAGCAAGCAGTATCTGAAATTATATGACTTCTTATGCTAAAACCCTATTAATATTGAAACATAATTGATTACCGCAAGAAGAGCAAAAAGCAGGCTCATCTCGACTGATTTAGTGAACGCGCTTACACTTTATATACTGGAAGCAGCAATTACAGCGCACAATAATTTTTAGCCTTAATAGAACAAAATTTGCTAATAGATGAGATAGGTATTTTTAACCAGCAAAATTAGCGTTCATTGCGCTTCGCAAGTGCAAATTCAAGGTTGAACCAAACTGTATTACAGTCGAGTCACTTCATATGATCATGTGTGTCACTGCACACACAGTCCACCTTTGGCGTCCTCATCCTGGATATGCAATCGCAAAAATTACCTATTTATATCGATTACATTGACATGAATTGATTATTACCTAATAAGGAAAGAAAACATTGAGAACACATTGAAAACACTTACCTGAAGGGGGGAACACCAAAGGGGACTGTCTGTGCAACGGCACACATGATCATACGAAATGACTCGACTGTACATTCTTGCTGGTACTTGTAGAGCGCCACGCTTTGCAGCTAAAAGCATTAGTTACTGATCAATCGCGCTAGGGACAGTTCTGCAGATCTCCGACATACATCTGTCAGAAGCATGAACGACAATAGCTTACGTGATCAAAAAAAAACCTTGGCTTAGGTGGTAAACTATCCACTCAAATACATACATGGTCTAGAGTCGGCGGTCTGAGTAGTTCTGAATCAATGCGATTTGTAGATCTTTAGAAATAGAGTGCAAGAATCTTTTGCAAGCATTCCATGTGAATCGTCTTACTCATCTCTATTTACTGCACCTCTACTCCTCCTGAGGCCCTCTCTGCTCTTGTCGTTTTATCAGGCAACAGCAAAATTATTTACATATATCCTTGCCGCTGTTGGCTGTTTCTGAAACTTTTGATATAGGTGAAACTTATCATTGTAAGATCGTAGCGGTAGAGTCAAAAATAACGACTAGGTGCGGTTCGCTTAGCTGTCTTGCAGAAGTTACGGTTTATTATTACCCGAGCACGTCAAAAATGAACACCCAACAGCTACTTCAAAAACCAACCTTTTATTCTTCCAAATCGAAAAGGATGCTTTAAGAATGTCGGTAGAGTTTTTAAGTTTTTGCTGCACGTGCGGAATCAGAACCCCTACCTATCCGCACAAGACGTACAACGGCTTTATCCAAACAGGTGCAGCTGCTTGGATCAAATAATAAATGCCATCATTTTCTGTCTTTCATGTCGCTTATGGTAAGATGTTGCTTGGATTGCGTCACAGACGGATGCGACACTAGGAGCTATAGCAATAAATTCTTAGATTTCGGCAAAATTTGCCATGTGCGAAGGATTCCATTTGTAGTCTCTTAGTCGTTGGTCAACTGTATAAAATCGACTTAGTTTTGTATTTAGAGTTTTTGCCCTTACAAGTTCATCTTAAACGCACCACCACCAGATTGAGAATGGTAGTTTTGAAAGAAACTTTGTAGGGTTAGAATAAGTAAAGTGGTCTTTTTAAAACGGCTCGATTTAGATTTATTAATAGCTTCAACACGCTTAATTTCGAAGTTCATAGGTCTAGTCGGTGAGAAAAATCGGCTCTAGAGATTGCAGCGACGGGTGCTCATCTAACAAGCGTAGCACTTGTTTTTGGCAAATTTTGTTGGCTAGATCTCCCTTGTAGTCTCAGGTCCCTGCAGGAGTACTGCTTACGGCTAAGCTCTTTCACACGGCACTAGTACCGCTTGTTGAAAATTGAGCTGGGAAAGTGTTAAAATCCTCACGCTTATGTAGTGATGCATCTGGGAATCATCTTGTTCAGAAGAGCCCTAAGCGGTTGTTTCAAAAATTTTCAATAAGCAGTGAAGAAGGCTATATCAGGGTTACAGGTTGCTCTATGCACTTGTTATCAGATTTTTTAATGTCCAAATTGAAGATCTGACAATACAATTAGTTAGACGAATAGCAAGCTAAAAACAACAACTTGTTACTTCTACTCAAGTGAGCGCGAAAAAAATCAGTTCAAAAATCATTCCTAGGGAAAGGATACTGTTGTCGATGATTTTCTGATCAATCCCCTTTTACTATTTTATGTGGTTCGATATTGAGTCCGGAAAACGGGATAAACATTCTGGATCACGTTATATACATTACGTTTACGAAGTTAACATAAACATCTAGTGCCATCTTTCACCAAAGAGTTTACCCTGCTAAAAAGACTGTCTACATGTGTTCCACTCCGACACCGTTCGGAATAATTGGTGACACCTTTTTAGGCAAGCAATAAAGCAAAGTTTCTTTCAAAACTACCACTCTCAATCTGGTGGTGGTGCGTTTAAGATGAACGTAGGGGCAAAAACTCTAAATACAAAACCAAGTCGATTTTATACAGTTGACCAAAAACTAAGAGACTACAAATGGAATCCTTCGCACATGGCAAATTTTGCTGAAATCTAAGAGTTTATTGCTATAGCTCCTAGTGTCGCATCCGTCTGTGACGCAATCCAAGCAACATCTTACCATAAGCGACATGAAAGACAGAAAATGATGGCATTTATTATTTGATCCAAGCAGCTGCACCTGTTTGGATAAAGCCGTTGTACGTCTTGTGCGGATAGGTAGGGGTTCTGATTCCGCACGTGCAGCAAAAACTTAAAAATTCTACCGACATTCTTAAAGCATCCTTTTCGATTTGGAAGAATAAAAGGTTGGTTTTTGAAGTAGCTGTTGGGTGTTCATTTTTGACGTGCTCGGGTAATAATAAACCGTAACTTCTGCAAGACAGCTAAGCGAACCGCACCTACTCGTTATTTTTGGCTCTACCGCTACGACCATACACTAAACCATAAGTTTCAGCTATATCAAAGTTTTAGAAATAACCAACAACGGCAAGGATATATGTAAATAATATTGATTGTTGCCTGATAAGACGACATGAGCAGAGAGCGCCTCGGGAAGAGGCGCTCTCTGCTCATGTCGTCTTATCAGGCAACAATCAAAATCATTTAGGTGCAGTAAATAGAGATGAGTAGGGCGATTCAAACGGAAGGCTTGCAAAAGATTCTGGCGCTCTATTTCTATGGATTCTACGAATCGCATTGATTCAGAACTACTTAAGCCACCGACTATAGAACCATGTATTTGAGCGGAACGATAATTTACCACCTAAACCACGGCTTCTTTTTGATCTCGTAAGCTACTGTCGTTTATGCTTCTGATAGATGTATTTCAGAGATCTGCAGAGTGTCCTTAGCGCGACTGAACAGTAATAAAGCGTTTTTAGCTGCAAAGCGCGGCGTTCCACGAGTACGAGCAAAAATGTAATGATTGGTTCAACCTTGGATTTGCACTTGCAAATAGCAATGAACGCCAGATTTGTTAAGAGTTAAAAATACCTATTTCATCTATTAGCAAATTTTGGGCAGTTAAGGCTAAAATTTATTGTGCGCTGTAATTGCTGCTTCCAGTATATAAAGTGTAAGCTCGTTCACTAAATCATTGGAGATGAGCCTCCTTTTTGCTCTTCTTGCGGTGATTAACTTTTTTTCAATATTAGTAAGTTTTTTTTATTATAAGAAGTCATATAATTTCAGATACTGCTTGCTGCAAAAATGAGAGCGTCGAGTATTTGTGGCAGAAATAATGAGTTGACTGATGCAGCCAGAGTTGGGGTGTTAACGTCTGTTGAAATGGTATTACAACAGGCTGGGAAGAGCATAACGCCGGTTGGTCAAACTTAGTTTTGAGAAACTTTTTTCTTTTCTAAACTTACAGAAAAATAGTGCTCGCCGCCCCATACTTGTCATTGCAGTACCTGAAATGGCAAACATCATTACAGAAAAGCTTTATAAATTCAGATTTGGATGATTCCCTGCATTGATCATGCAAAACTATGTCTTGTAACAACGCGCCCAGAGTGTAAGCCCGTGCTTTATACGTAAGCTGCTTGGTAAGCTGCTCAGGGTGGCATCTTGGATAACCACTTTTTTTCTAGGCGAACGAGTCCTCCCGGATTCATCGGCGGATCGGTATCTGTGGAATATCGGACCGAAATCTTACAGGTTAGTGATGCAAACATTTAGAGACTGATGACGAATGCGATCATCGTCGCATGCGTATCTCAAAATCGACAAGATTTGTCGCTTAATCACCTTTCGCTTCCTAACCTTTTTCCAAGAAATGACATTTTGACGAAAAATCTAAATTGTATAGCGACAAGTATGGGCAATCTGCTATAGAAAATATGGAGTGAATGAAGTAGCACAAACACCATTGGACTCGCATCACTGGTGAAATTTTGCGAAGTCTTCCCGTTACAGTGGCAAGCGTCTCATTCACCTGAAAAACAATGCTCAAACCTGCGTCTAATAAGGGAAGGTAACTCGGGCGAAGTGGCGTTTTCAAATAAAGTGAATACAGTATTATAGAGCATGGAATGCTGACTCCAAATCTGCTTTCTGTATCTGCAATGCGCTTCTAGGAGGGAATTGTAGGAATTTTTAACTAAAAAACTTGAACGCGCGGCTAATAAAATGATCCAAAACCGTAGTCTGTGAGCCAAATGGGCCATGACTACAGCCTGGGAGCTTTATTCTGTTGATGCCTCCAGTCATATAAACTTATGCTGTTAGGTTGCTGCAAAAATAATAAGCGTTTTTTCGAGCGCTTTTTAGGACAGCTTTTTCTCATCAAAATTTCTTTCTACATTTCTTGAAGTTCCTTAGCACCTTTTTCTAAAAACATGGTTTTCTTTTCCCCTTGAAGATTATGCATTTTTGTCTAGAAACAATTCTTGCTCTGCACAACAGTGCCTTTGAGCTGACCCAGTAAGAGTCATGCAAATATGGATTTTTTTAGCAGGATCAAGAACAACTCTAAATTTTGTTTGAAAGAGAGAAATATGTACATTACAGTATTTTTTTTTTGTTTTGAATTATAATGTGAAAATACTACAGGGTGTCCCAAATAACTGAACACTGTTTGATCGGTAACAACTCTCTTGCTTTCACTTCGCCGAACTTGAGGTATCATATCGTAAAGGTTCAAATTGTTGTTGCAAAAGTAGTACCAAACCTCTCGAAGGACGCTTTTTATCATTCATTATCTTGCTCCAAAACAGGTTCTATATTCGATAGAGCAAAGCAACTTCTACAAGGTAGTGTTATGATCTGAATCAAGTTTGAATTATGCGAAGTTGTAACCAGAAACTAAAGTGCGGTTCATAATTATACGAACACCCAAAATTTTGTAAGTTTTCGGATTTTTTGGGAGAAACTCAAAAAGCCGTTGGTACCACGCGATAGAACACAACCGAAAACGGTATATGATTCATAATAATGAGAAATGATGTCAATCTTAGGAGTGTTTTCGCGCCTAATGCGAATTTTTAGCGGTTCATAATTATACGAACACCTCAAACAAAGGTCAATTTTTCATTCAAGATTGCAACCATTTAAATCCAAATTTTTTGTAGAGTTACAGTAACAAAGTCTGACACATCTGCTACACACTGAACCCAATGCAGTTCTAAAAGAGAAGCGTTACTTTTTCGGAAGGCTCTAAATGCTTATGGAGTGATTGCGCTCCAAAAACATCCGTTCTTCTGTAGTTTACACGCTCTAGTTAGCTTCTACCAAAGCTATGAGATAAAATAAGCTCTTTCGCTAGGTATTTTGTTTGACGCTTAGAAAATCTCTGCGTTTTCGTGCCATTTTTTCAACTAAGTTCCAACCTTACCACAGAGTTAGCACGATTTCGGGCCTCAAAACTCAGCTTCTCTCTTGCGCAAACATTTGATATGGAACAGCTGCATTGTTTGCATGATGGCGTTTCTGTGCCAAAGTTTTTGGGTTTTTTATAGAACTGATCTTGAAGCTGTGGAGCTACAGACCAAATAAAGGTGTGTTTGCAATAGTAAAACAGTGTTTTTGGTAAAATGACGTATGCGTGGCCGAAACAAACGCTCAACGCTGCTGATTCTTTCTAGCCAAACATACAGTCTTATGGACTTCTACATGCTATATGCTTACTTCATTATACGGCTTCAGAAGCTGAGTTTCGAGGCTCGAAATTGTGCTAACTCTAAGGTAAGGTTGGAACTTGGTTGAGAAGGGGCACGAAAACGCAAGAGTTTTCCAATCGTCAAACAAAATACCTATCGAAAGAGCTTATTTTATCTCATAGCTTTGGTAGAAGTCAATTAGAGCGTGTAACCACAGAAGAACGGAAGTTTTTGGAGCGCAGGCACTCCAAAAGCATTTAGAGCCATCTGAAAATGTGAGAATCCTCTTTTTGAATTGCACTGGGTCCAGTGTGCAGCAGATATGTCAGACTTTGTTACTGTAACTCTACAAAAAATTTGGACTCAAATGATTGCAATCTTGAATGAAAAATGGACCTTTGTTTGAGGTGTTCGTATAATTATGAACCGCTAAAAATTCGCATTAGGCGCGAAAACACTCCTAAGATCGACATCATTTCTCATTATTATGAATCATATACCGTTTTCGGCTGTGTTCTATCGCGTGGTACCAACGGCTTTTTGAGTTTCTCCCAAAAAGTCCAAAAACTTACAAAATTTTGGGTGTTCGTATAATTATGAACCGCACTTTAGAATCCAGATGTCCGAAAAATCGAAAAGAAAGTTGAAAATCCTTTAAAGAAAAACTAGGGACACCTGCAATCTGCTCAGTAGATACATTTACAAACAGATGTACACAAGTACACCTATCTCGGCTGAAAATGGGAAAACGGAAGTTTTCTTACTTCCGACAGGCAGTACCCTGTCGGAAGCCTCAAGGTCAAAAGACGTTCAGAATGAATTTCTCCTTCCTATGTTGCAAAGACAACACGTTCCAAATGTTAAAACTCATAATTTCTAGTCTGTCACTTTCCATCCTTCATTGTTTATCCGAAAGATTTGAGATCTATCCTTCAAACCTGCACAACTCGTAATGAGGCTAGCTAATGGGCGGGGCAAGTGGGCGGGCCGTCTAAGAAGTGCAAGGGGCCTTGGAGCTGCTAAGTACTCCTGCAAGAAAAAGCGGCAGGGCTTTGGGAACTCCTGGGCCGCCCCCTAGTTTCTCGACTTACGCTCTCCTGATCGAGGTCCCAATTTGCATTTTTAGGCTGCCCACCTAAGTTTAAAGACCCATATCTCCGTCGTTAAAATTCGCACTCAGCTGTTCTGTTCTAAAACTTGTGAAGGACTTCCTGTAGATTCATAATTAGAGAACGATTAGGAGATTTCTAGGCAGTGAATTCCTTTACTGCTTCTCAAACTCGCAGCTTTCACTCAACTTCACAAACATCACTGATGACTATTTTTATGTAAAAATTGGGGAAAAAAGAAAATCCTTATGGACTTTCGCTCTACAGAAAGATACCTCGAGCTCATAACGATCAAACAGTGTTCACATTCATTTGAGACATCTTGTATATAAGAGTTAGAAGCAGATGAAGAAGTTTGAACAAAACAGCTTTTTTCAAACATTATGACTAAAAATACTGAAGGGTCGCAGAATAAAACCTTGGTAGGAATAAATGGTATGTAACGAAGTTTCTCTCTTAGGGAAATTATGGTTTTGATATTCTTTTCCTTTATTTTCAAGAATTACCATCCTTGAAAATTTCTTCATCTTCTTTTAGCTCTCTCTTCTCCTAGTTCATCAAAAAATTCAATAACAATAACGAATTTTTTCTTATCAAAACGAAATATGCTTAGCGCTGTTGGGTTAGATAATTAGTACAGCTTTAGAAGTTTTCGTAACAGGGGGGCCACTCTAGCTTTCGCTCTATAATGAAATCTCAGAAGTGTATAACGCTGCAGATAAAAACATTTTTTTGTGTAAGCTCCCTTTCGAGCAGTGTAAAATTTGTGCTGGTTTGAGCGTTTCTCTATAGAGTTAAAATTTTCGCGGGAAAAGCAAAAAACGCAAAAACGATTTTTTGCAAAAAACTTTTTCAAGGAAAGCTTGATAAACACAATTTTTGCACTGCTAAAAAGAGCAACTTGAGCAGATTATGAGGAGCATGTTTACAGATTGTTCTGCAGCGTTCTAGACTTTTGACGCTCCATTTTAGAATATAGCAGGATAGATCTCTTCGAAATTTTACTAGAGTCCCCTGTTGTTGAAGAGCAGCAAAGATGTGTTATAAAATAGATGAGTATTCTTTTTTGATAAAAGTTATTGTAAGCAAATACTTCAAATGGGGTGCAGATACGAACTAGTCAGATTTGAAGAAAGAACTATCATCTTACCCAATACATCGGGTTGTTTTGAAAGTGCTTCGCACGTCTTCTTCAAAAAAAATCAAAATTCTTTGGCAATGAGATCAGGCCTTTAACAAAAGTACTCTGAAATAAATTATTATTTATTTGTAGCATCAAAGAAATGAAAAAACGAAAATGGCAACTTCACCACTAACAGTCCTAGTCTAAGAATAACAATCTTAGCCGAAAACATAAAAAAATCGAGATTCTTTTCTTTTTAAAAACAAGTTTGGAAAATTCCAGAAGTCTTAGAATTTCAAGATTTGCTTTGTACGTGGGGCTTGACATGGTCTATTGACCAGCATGATCGGTGGTTTACGCAAATACCAGCAAGATTACAATAGTTTTGTAAGCGCACTGTAATTTTCATTTTTTGAGTTTTTTGAAGCATTTCCATTTTTCTTTCCTGTATTTTTCAAATACAACTCCAACTCTTTCATATGGGGGCTCAGATGCCCCTAGCGCGCCAGAAACGAAGACGAAAAAAATCAAAAATTTCAAAAAAAGGTCTGCGCGCAAGCCGCAGATGACGGTGTCGTTGATTAAAAATTTGCACGCCGTTAACATGCCTCAGGTACGAAATTAAGCGAAAATTTCCCAGATTTTTGAAAATCAGAAGTACAAGTGTAAATACTGTGGTCTTGCATAAGATGAGCATGTTCACTTTTCCTGCAATTTATAGCCCTTCAGATAGTAACATAGAAAATAAAACTTTCCGCAATGTATTTTTAGAGCAATGGATGGACTGGATGTGCGTGTGAAGACGACTTCGATAAGGAGGGGCCGAACACAATGGGAATGGCGTTTTGCTACTTTGAACCAGCAAGAGATCCTATGTCTATGATTGCTGCGAACAGGAATTATTCCATCAACGAGCATGGAGTTGTATACTCTTTCCCTCAAGAGGATGCCTGAAAAGACCTTGCTTACTCGAACAAAGAATAAAGTTTTCAGCATGCATTACTGTTTAATCCTTTTATACATATCAAGACAAAGGGAACCAGATAGAGCCTGCTTATGTTTACTTGCTATTAGGAAAAATATGACCGCACACAATTTCAGATGATTTGAAAATAATTCAAACACTTCTTTAATGAAGGCAGCGCTTCTGCTTTTCCTCCTCGTTGTGAAAGCTGTAAAAGTTAACAGTATCAAGACGTCAATATTCAATTATCGCTCAAACTTATATTTCAACTTCAACTTGCTTATGAGTAATTCTCAAAACGAGCACGGCAGTTGCAACCCCGCTTTGGTACGGCTATCCGCAGTACGATTACTATATGTGTACGCTGAGCAATGAAAAGCTCAGTGCCTTCTTAACAACGATCATCATGTGAATTGGAACATTTTTTCAACTATCTGCTATACTCCTTATACAAACTTGCAATATTTTTTAACATGGTCGCATGAAATAGTTGGCTTTATTTGATTCGCAGCTTTTTGAGCTTAACATTGATTGCATTAGAAAGGGGTGCGAATTTCTCCAAAGGCTCATAGCTTTCCCAATGAACTTTCAGATGCACGCTCCAGCTTTCCCAACTCATGTAAACAAACAAAGAGAGTTTTCCCGTAGAAATTTAACATTATGAATATGTATATCGCGTTATCGCATTCCTCAAATGGTCTACATTTGCATACTTTTCAGCTTATCAGGTTTGATAGCGTAACTTTACTTGAAGGGTATGAAAAATTACTTCGCAAAACTTTGGATACCTTATCGCAGAGCGACAGAAAAAAACGGGCCACTTTTTCTACCCTTTGAGAATGCGATAGAAACACGTGGCATAGCGGCGCTCCTCAAATTGGTTGCCGTTTCAGATATTCTGGATAATCAATGAAGCCTTTGTGGAGAATTTTTTGAACTCACTCCAATTTCAGCAAACAAGCATGCACAGGTGTGTAACGCCATCACAAAAAGTTAGTGTGGCTTTTTGATGATTACCGGGCTTAGCGCTATTGCGATACACCTGAGTCAACTTTTGAGTTAGAGTTTAGTGAAATGCCATGCTTAGAATGACCGACAGCTATCCCTCTTTCATTAACAGAGTTTCCGACTCAATCGCAATAATGACTGATTGCGCAAAAGCTTTTGTGAAATGTTTCCGACATGACTTCGATGAACAGTTCTCTGCTGTTAAATTAAGGTGAAGCCAACTTCACAATAACCCAAATTTTTATTTATACAGGAGAGTTGTTAAAGAAATGTTTGCCACATTATTTGGACATCCCCTGCATATTACGAAGGTTTAAAAGCGGAACAGAAACCTAATCGATATCCTTAAGTCAGCCACATTGAAGTGAACAACTCGAAATTCAGTCATTAACCATTCTTAGTTTCCGAAGATCGTTATAGCGAATGAAGAAAGATTTGTAAGCATCATAGCCAAAGCACGATTTATATCAAACTTCCATTTCTTTACTGTTTAGCTCAGTAAACGAAACTCTATTAACAACTGATGACAATATTTTTCATGCTTGTCATAGATTGTGCGCGGATTCTTTCCCTCATTGACATACAAATCTCACACTTCATCATGAGAAATGAGTATAATGAGTACATCTTTTGTGGCCGAAAGACTGTGCGATTCCTATCTCATTTCATACCCCACATAACACTGAGATTTGGGTGCGCCAAAATATGTTTATTTTTTCTTGTGGATTCAGAGTTCTGCCTGTGTATTTTGCAATTTCTTTGAAATAGCAGGATAAAAATATTATTTCCATCAGTGTTTCCATGAACTAGACTATGAAATTTACAAGTTGAGTTTCGGTAGAGTTTCACACATAATTTATATCTTTGTTATATAGAAGATGTGCCTGCTGTTTGATTGTTAATAAATCTCTTATAATGAAGAGTCTTTCGGGAAGCTTCAGGTAGTTTGTAGAGCTGGTTTCAATTTAGATTTACAGGAAATCCCTTTTCTTTACTGAAGGAGCACGGTAGGAGCTTGCAGCATATGGCGCCACTGTGAAAAAGGCAGTTTGAAAGAAATTGCCAAAGAATTCTGAAACATTGTGTACAGCGTTTCCATGCATGCTCATACCAGTATACAAATTTATACCTTTCGTAGAGCTTTTGCCTTTCTAAATCACCTAGACGGATTTTCGCCAGTAGCAAAAGTTGGTTGTTATGGTATATCTGGCATAACTTATGAAAAATGCGTTACGGTGAAGTTTTATCTTTGGAATCAGCGACTCAAGTTAAGCCAGTGTAAGAGCTTTCAGCTTTTTTTTTGGTTCTATTTTAGATATGAATTACCCATATCAACATCCTCCTCAAAGCTCCTACCCGTACTTACAGTAATGAAGAGGGATTTTTGGTTTGCACCATACTATAAATCTAAGCTAAATCTCGAAAGACTTCATAACAAAAGAGTTATTAACTATCACACACTAGGCACATCTTTTTGCGACACCCTTTATATAGGGTAGTCCGAAAGTTTTATCGGCATGTATTAGGTTGATGCAAAATAATGGCCGTTTTTACAAGTCTTTTTTCATAACATTTTTTTTTCAGTAAAAATTCATTTTCGGAATGATGTAGTATATTATCGATAAGTCTTTCCATGCTTTATCTGATGATGGTGTTGAAGCGGCCTTCCAGCTCCATCTGTTGAAGAGTTGCAGAGCTTCCAATAACCGCATCCGAAATCAGAGTTTTGTTACATCAACTTAGCGGTCATTCTAAGCCGTAAAAACAGGGTCGAGCAAGAAGTGTGGCGCACAACCGCCTTATACGACCCCCCCCCCCTCCCCTAAGCTCTCAATACCCCCCCCCCCCCCTCCCTCCATTTTCTTTGCCTGCCGTAAGCATGGCATAAAGGACTTGCTTAGTTTAGTTAGTAGCTTATTTGTGTTTATTATGTCAGAAATCCCTATGGGCCAATAGCAAATTCTGAGATTTTCCAATATTGAGCCATCTAACATAAGTGAAGTGGCCATTTTCAGACAGAGTTGATTATGTTTTAAATTGAATCAGCTACCTCTTTTTGTACTCGATACAAAGCACTACTCCAAGTTCGCCTATACCATGAATGCTGCTTCAAAAAACCATCAAGCCATGGTTTTTGAAAAAAAACCGTAGTCTAAAAAACCATCAACTCAACTACAACATCACCGCTTTCAATCTGGGTGGTTGTGCGCTTAAAATAAATCTATAAGCAGCAAAAAGTCCAAACACAAAATTAAGTCGATGTGAGACAGTTGACCAAAGGATAAGAGACTACAAGGGAAAATCTTCGCACATATTAGGTGTTTTGTGGATAAAATCTCCTTGGCACAAGAATTCCTAACATTTTGTCCTATCAAGGGGAGAAAAAACTTTGTTCAGGGTCTACAGGTGTAACGAAATTTGAGCAGATGTTGTTGCTTATGCTATGTTAACTTAAGTTCCTATGATTAGGGGTATTATAAATTGTGTGACGTTGTAACCGCTGTTATCATGATGTACACATACTATAAAATCTCTTCCGGTTATCTTAGGAGGCGAATAATTTTGGAAGTGAAATGAATCTCAACTTTATAATTTGCTTCATAGAATTGAGAGGAAAATTGTTCCTTGCATTTGTCATTAAGCTTCGGAAGGGCTTCATAGCCGGAGTGGAGCAAGAGGTGCAGAACACGTCTGCCGGATTCGACCCCCCTCCCCCCTTGAGTGTGCCCTAGTACGACCCTCCCCCTCTTACCCTCAAATGTACAATTCATTCGTTGACGGCACGGACTGCACATCACTATGAAGCACGCCGCGGGGTAAAACGCTTGCCCCAGTACAAATCCGCCACTGCACAAATCGCGCTCTCGCAATTAGCCGCAGCGTTTGAGCAACGCGTGCGGTCAACAAATCAACGATACTTTATGGTGGTGGGTCAGATTTTCTATGGGAATCGGGTACGCAACAAATAATTGCAGATAAACTAACGCTCAATGCTTGTTATCATGGATACCATAAAATGTCTCACGAAGTAAGTAAGCTCAAAAATTGATAAAAAACAGAAAAGTTTCTCTTACCTGCTTCTTTGCCTAATGCTTGCCGACAATGTATAAATAGATGAAGAAAGACCGCTTCAAATAGCCTTCAAGTGTAACTATAATACTAGGCAAGTAGCTTACGAGGAGAGTGCTTTCACTGGCCGTGGCCGCTTGACATGAGATGTATATCGGCTATACCAGTTTTGAACGCTGATAAATCTGCACCTCTCTTCTGCGGGACGAAAGAGAATTACGGACGCCTGAAAATCCCGTACTTGGGTGTCCCCTAAGTTCAAGTACGCTGCTATGTAGCTTATCGATGCAGTGTTGTAGTGGTTAGCGTGCTGGCATCAGAGGCGAGAGATCAGTGGACCGGTGGAGAGGCTCTTATTCCATGCAGCTGTGCCAAAAGACTTTCTTTTCTTAAGTCAAATGTGCCAAAAATGTCGCCGCAAATGCGCGCAGGTTTCAAATGTTTATCTAACTCACAGTCAACATCCAAACTGGTTCATTTTTTACGTCGAACCATCGGCGTCTCCCCTTTTATACGAGCATGCTAACCATTATAACTGTGCATCACCAACGTACATGGTATGCGTCTTCGAACTTGTGGCAGTGGCTCAACAAAACCGAGCACCTCAAAACTTTGATGCTCTCCAAACAGGTTGCTTGCTCTCCAAACATGAGAACAGAGCAAGTCGGAGGTCGCAACGTGTTGCCCCTGCTTAGAAAAGTGCCCCTAGTCCCGTGCGCGCAAGCCATTCTTACATGCACTCGGACGAGTTTGCGATTCCCTTTTACAGTTAGAGGCGGCATGCTGCATTATGACCATGAGGGTCCTGCAACGACTCTACGTCTCTAGCCAAGTAGGGAACAGTTCCACTCGTCCAATTACAAAATAAGAGGTCTTGAAAAGCTGATCTTTGCCGTTTTCGCACTCTTTAAAGTGGGTTTTCGTAATCAGCACGTCGAATTACTACCTCAGGTAAGCAAAAAAAACTGTGGCCAAAAATTTGGCGAGCCAATGCCTTTAAGGAGACCCAAAAACAGGATTTTCATACTTTCACAACTCCTTTTAGAAGAGCGTTTCGCACAAGCGGAAAGCAGACTTGAAATCAGCGTTAGGAATTGCTCTAGCCGATATGCATCTAACACCAAACGATAGCGGCAATTGAAGGCACTCCCTTTGTTAGAAAGGAATCAGAAGCAAGAAAACTTTGAAAAACCCGTTGCTTAGGAACTTTTCGCCTTGAACTTGCTTTAGGCCTGGCTTCGAAGTTACCATTTTGTCGGCAATTACTTGCATAAGAAACAAATGCTCCCTACAACAAAGTTTTTTCTGTAAAGACTGAAACTGACAAAAGAGAATTGCGGAGAAGAGACATTTAGTAGTTTTATCTACAGCTGGTTTCCAGCCATAAAGGCCAGTTTTTAAGCTGTCAACAGTAGAGGGGAAGAAACAGCAATCATTTTAAAAAGGGAGAACAACAGAATTAGTACGCTAGAAAAACACACACGTTTACACGCTCACAAGAAAAAGGAACTTGAGGAAATGGCAGGAACTTGAAACATATGGTGTCAATTCGGAAAAAGCTGCCGTTTCAAAATTTTTCAAAAAAATGAAAACTTGTGTAGTAGGGTTTTTATGGATGGTGAGTTCAATACTCAACTACTTACAAGATTGCAAAGCTTTTCAAAGGGTGTAATCGCACTTTTTAGGAACATTGAAAAGATGGCGGCTACCTCTTACCTGGCATAACTCTTCAATGAACCATCATAATAAGTTGGGAACTTTACAATTAGAATCAGCAACCCAATTAACCTAGTGTGGTTTTCAGGCTGTTTTGATTCCTTTCTGAGGCAAAATATGGCCTTTCATGGCTCAAGACCCTCTTTGAAGTTTCCACCGTAATCTTACAGTAGTGAAGAGAGATGGATGATTCGCTCCATACTGCAAACCTAAGCTGAAGCCAGCTCTACAAAAAGGTACTGAAGCAAGGCAAAATACTTCTTGGGAAAAGAGATAATAATGATCAAACAGCGAGTACATTTTTTTGGGACACCCTGTATATATACAGGGTGTCTCAAAAAGATGTGCACACTGTTTGATCGTTAATAACTCTCTTGCTTTCATGTCTTTTGCCAAGCTTGAGGTACCATTTTGTAGAGCAAGGATAAACTTAGATTTACAGTATAGAGCGAATCCCCAGTTAATCCTCGTTACTGTAGGATCACAGTATGAATTTTCAGCATGCAGCGTCACTGTGGAATAAGCCTTTTGATGAATTAATTTTGAAAAAATCTAAAAATTTGTGTAACAAGATTTTTAGGCGTGCTGATTTCACTACATAAATTTCTACCAGTTTTTCAGCTTTCTTAATGGCGTATTCATATCTCTGACGAACATTGAAAAATCAGTTGTTACTCTAAATGTAAAATATTCAGGAAAGAAACACTGTACTGAAGCGCAATTTTCATATTTAGAATCAGCGATTTCGATTAACCCAGCTTAAGAGTTTCTGGCTTGTTTGGTTTTCTCTCTGAGGTAAAATACCGCTTTCAATGGCTCAAAATCCTCCTCGATGTTCTTACCGTAATCCTACAGTAATGAGGAGCGGCTGATAATTCGCTCCATACCATAAATCTAAGTTGAACCTCGCTCTAAAGATTGGTACCTCAAGCTCGGTAAAAGACATGAAAGTAAGAGAGTTATTAACGATCAAACAGTGCGCACATTTTTTTGGGACACCCTGTATATACTAGCGGCTGGGACTGCATCCAACTATCAAGGGTGTTCACATCTCCTCTCTAAAGAAGCTAAATAAATGAAAAATCAAACTTCGCAGGTAGACACAGAAAATATGTGATCCATCCTTTTACATACCACCATCAGAATTTAGTTATTTGATACAATTTGCTTGTTTCGTTGCTTATTGAGGCAAAATCAAAATAATCCCTTCCCCAAAAGGCTGAGAATGCAGATGCATGCCAAGTCTTCACTTCGGGAGCAAGGGCAAAATAAAGGATTCCAAAACAAAGATGATTGGCCGTTGAAAATCAAACAATTGGGGAAAAGTCCCAGGGTTTGAAAGCAAAAGCTGAGATGGTTGCAGGCCGTGGGCAATGTGGCGTAAATTTCGCTGAGATTGAGATTTTCACTGCTTTGTGGATGCATTGCTGGGTCTTCACTCCGGGAGCAGAGGCATTTTCTGTGGTGAAAATTCTGTCGAAATCGAGGTTTTCACCGTTTTTCGTGGAAATTGTGGGTTCGCTCCAAAAACTGGCCAGCCGCAGGGAGACCCTGCGAAAAATGCATTTTTTGCTGTTCAATTACTCTTCGGTTTGGGATTTTCGTGAACATTTCAGAAAATGTTGAGCTCTGACGACTTTTCTAAGAACAATCACAATGCTCAGCTTTCATATTTCATATCAAAGTATTATGTATTTAAAATGGCAAGGGAGGCAAGGAAATCTTTGGAATGAAACTGAAGTAATGTAGCTAGGGACATGAAAAGAAGTGGAACTGTGTACGTAAGCAGTAGATGCTCCATGTTGAAAGCCGTGATCAAACCGAACACAGGGTGTTTCATCACGATTCGTCAGCGCATGCAAAGTCAAAACGTGTCGTCATTACTTGCGGTGTAGGGTGCGATCAGTAGTCAAATGTCGAGACGACCCTCCCCTCTCGAGCCTGTCTGCAGATAGAAGTACACCGTTTCTCTAAATTTCTCACCGTCCGTAACCTCTGCGAGAGAGTGTGATGTCTCGCGCGCTCACACTGTCAACAACTCCTCCTCCGCAACGCTGAAGGGGAGCGTCGGGGTGGGTGAACAATGTGTAGTTTTCGTCGTCTCGCCGGATGTTTCCAGTTTATATATAAGAAGGATATACGGGGTGTCCCAAAAAAATGTATCAAACGTTTGATCGTTAATATCTCTCTTCTAAAGAAGTCTTTTCTCTTGCTTCAGACCAATCTGCAGAGCTGGCTTCAACTTAGGTTTGCATTATAGAACGAATCACTCATTTCTCTTCATTACTGTAGGATTACGGTAGAAACTTCAAAGAGGGTTTTAAGCAATGAAAGGCCATATTTTGCTTCAGAAAAGAAACAAAACAGCCTGAAAGCTTTGACACTAGGCTAAATAGAGTTGCTGATTATAACTGTAAAGTCCTTAATTTATTATGATGCTTCATTGAAGAGTTATGACAGGTAAGCAGTAGCGGCCATTTTTTCAATGCTCCTAAAAAGTGCGGTTACACCCTTGAAAGCTTCGTAATCTTGTGAAGAGTTGAGTATTAAACTCAGCGTCTATAAAAACCCCAATACACAAGTTTTCACATTTTTTTGAAAAATTTTAAAACGGCAGCTTTTTCGACATTGACACCATATGTTTCAAGTTTCTACCGTAATCCTACAGTAATGAAGAGAGATGGTAATTCGTTCTATAATGCAAATCTAAGTTCAAGCCAGCTCTACAAAACGGTACCTGAAGCAAGGCAAAAGACTTTTTGGGAAGAGAGATATTAACGATCAAACGTTCGATACATTTTTTTGGGACACCCTGTATATGTAAATACATGTTACATGGGGAGTATCTAGTGGTATGGATTGGTTTCAACCTTATGACTGGAAGACCAGCACACAGAAAGACAAAACAGCGTTTCTTTTGATTACAGAAACAATAACATGGCCCTTGGGCCAACAATAAACAAGAACGACGAACTAAAATTTGGCTACGAGAGAAATTTGACTGTTCAGCAGGGTAAGCCTCTGTCAGTACCTGGGTTCTACTCGGTCGATACTTGAGGAAAAGCCTGGCTCTCTTCTGACCAGCTCGTTTCAACTCTCGCGAACCTCTTCTGATCCCCCCCCCCTTCTTCCTTTCTTTTTTAGCCTGCTGCTAGGTCAAATTGGCCTTTTCTTTTCCCGCCACCAAATGTTGGTACATCGGTGATCCCTTCCATCTAAAATCCCTCTCCTCCGGGGAACCGACGTCCTCGGCGGCTGCTTCAGATTGCTGAGCTTTGCGCGGGAGCTGTCCTGTGGGTGTTGTAGAGCTGCCCTGATCCATCCATTCTTGAAATGCATATTAGAAAACTGAGAACTACCATCGGTTCTTCCTGCTTCTTCAATCACTTCCCCTTTTCTATTCTCGAGGAGGCTGAAGTAAACAACTGATTTGGGCTTGCATATTCCTTCAATATTGTGTCAATCACCGACAACACTTTTAACTTCGTTTTCCGTACATACTTGTTCAGATCCTCACAATCATTTATTGTTCAAATATCATATCAATATATCAAATAAAAAAGTCTAATATGCATATACAAGCACAATTAAAAAAAGCGTAAGCGAAAACCTTGATAAGCCCCTTGACGCTGCTTGAAGTCATGGCTTTTACATGAACTTTGGCTCCTCCCCTTCTTTATCGCTTCTAGCGACACTCTGCACATGAAAATTTTGTTTTTGTTTTGTCTTCGGTTTTCCTCCGCCGCCGACTTAACGAGTGATTCCGTTGATTTACGTGGAGCTCACCCTCTCCCGCCTGCCGAAAGCGAGAGCGTGCTCAGCCTCTCATAGTGGGCCAGTTTGCGAATTTTTTGGCGGGGAGGAGGGGAACTTTTCAGTTGAGTGGGTTGAAGCCCGGCCACGTGTTGTACTTCATCACAATTACAATCAAAAGAACAACAATCTGCCAGATAACTAAAGATTATACAATTGAGCAACAACTATTTTCAAGCTTTCGTGTTTCAACAGCACTGTCATTTTCTTCTTCACTAATGAAGATATCTGCAATAATGGATGTCTTCGTTACGATTTACAATTGCGCGAACTTAGGCTTACTTAGGAGATACAAAGGGGCACAAAGCACTTATGTGATTCTTCATTTCGCGGTTTGTGGTCGAGCAATAAAAACAAGGTACAATTGCGCGTGCTCTTTCATTTGACATGTGCTGTTGGAAGCAGCGTATGCACAGGTGCATTTGCCTCATCCTCTCCCTGCGATCGCTTATGGTTGCGTAAACTTCACGATCTGTAGCGTAGATATGGATGGAGGATCCACAGGCAAATTTCCACTTGCGCTTTTTACAAATAGAAACTTCAATTGCGATTTTGCTGCTTGTTCTTGCGCTGCCGCCTTCTGTTGTTGTGGTCGTGGAGTGGGCTCCTCACTCGATTTTCCGTCGGTTGGATCCTCGGCTCATTAGTAGGGCCTTGAGTTGCTGCCCTATTCTGTTGATATTTTCCCTGGCTTTTTTGGCAGCCATCTGAAAACATCTCAAATCAAAACTTTTTACAACATTAGAGACCAACATTTTTAATTTTTCTCCGCCTTGACCTTGAAAGTGAGGCCGTTGAAGGTTTTCGGTAACTTAGCCAAATCTTAAAAATAGGAAACCAGCAACTCATTTTTAATGTTTGCTGTTCTTCCCTTTAGATTTTTTTAGATTTTTTGCAAAAGTAAATTTTACTTACTTCCTTTTCTTTTGCGTCCTAACGAAGCTGTTCGAGCTTCTCGTTGAGCTTATTGATCACATCCTAAATTGGATTTGCGACCTCTTTTACATAAGCGTCGCTGCCTGGAGTACGTTGGGAGTTTACGCCTTCTTTCTCGTTTTCTTCCATGTCTACTTCGGAATATTTTGAAGGAACTGGGACGTCCGACATTTTAACTAAAAAAGAAAAGTTCTTTCATAGTTTGCGGATAATTCGATACGACAGTACGCGGCACAACCATTCACAAAGGGTACGAATAAGATATACGATAGCGAATAATGGGCGAGAAATAAAGGGAACCAAAAAGAGAAGTAAGAAACGTACATATGAATAATACATCCAACATAGTTTATGATTACGAGTATTTTAGATGATAGAATTGTTTTTGAGTGATATCATGAAGACACTAGTAGTGATTAGGATTTTTTTAATGAGTATACAATATAAGTTCGAATAGCTGTCTTAAGTGAAAAATGTCTGGAAAGAAAAATTCAGCTTTCGTCAGTGATAGATGGAACTTTTATGAGTTGAGAAAAGGAAATGTCTGCGAAATTGCTGATGAATTGCAAGATACCCGAGAAATCGAGGAGCACAGTTTTCCGCACTTTGCAGAACAAAGTATTCTAATGTTAGCTTTGTTAAAAGCGTATTGAACTGAAGTGGTTATTGGTGCTTCCAGACATGGAATTGCGAATGACTGCGATTTACATTCGACTTGCGCTAAAGCTTGTACGACATTGGCCTGACAAGTAAAATCGACCTTGGCACCGCGTCCACAGTTGTAGCATCCAATGAGGGATGATGTATGAATGACGCAAGTAAATTCCTCTACGATCATGCCGACATTCGATTTAGTTACGTTTGATGATAATAAGATTTCGACTGACGCTACCTCTGAAATTACTCTAAGATATGGATTTATTTTCGATGGCACGATTACAAATTCAGGGTACGTGACCGGTAGCGTAGACTTGAATGTAAAAAGATCATTTGGTTTTTGTTAGAGCAAAAACAAGGCGCCTTATTTCCAGCTGGGGTACATTTGCATGTATCAATGACTGTACATTGCGATAAGTGAGTTTCATCGCGAGAAAGACAATAGTATCATGGTGTATATTCATTTTCGATAGTAGCGGTATGATTTCTATTAATAATTAACTGAGTAAGAAAGGGTACTGGAGGTAATGCAAGATTCGTAACAAAAAGTAGAGCTTTGAAAATGTTTTTTCCAGCGTTCGGTATCACAGATAAATGAAACTGATGGGTTTTTCCGGACTTACGATAGATTTCATAGAATAATTCAATGCGTTACTAAGCGGAACAATTTACGATTCCATAATTTTCGTTGTCAAGAGGCTCCTTGTAGATACGATAAAAAAGGCAACCGGAGATGGAATCCGCAGTCACAGCCCCAGAATCCGCATGATTCCGAACAATTAGTTAAATCGGGGTACATATTTGCTTCCGATAATTCTTCACTAAGAGTGCTGGAATTGAATTGTTTACAATTTCCGCCTACACATGAGCCCAAATGTGCGCTTACGAGATTGTACTCTTGTTTGCTATTACGAAAGAAATCTAAGGTATTTGCGTTGAGAGAGATCTGCCTGAGGTTAATTTTGATTGTCTAAAATATATTGACTCATGCTATAAGAGTTACGCAAAATTCTTTTGTGCGAAGGCTCAACTTTATTATGATGTTTTTGCAGTGTAACAAAACTTTTCTTGTTCGGAACATTGAACGGTATCGGTTGCGATAGGAAATACCTGTTGACAAGAAAGGATTGGAGTTACGTATGAATAATTACGAAGGCAAAACACTAATGAAAATGTACCGACCTCTTAAAGTCATTCCTTGATGGGGAAATGGCGACTAAAGGTATGTTATCACTTGTGTCTTGTGCGCAGAAGAGTTTTGTGTAAAGTTGATGTACGTATTTGATAAGCTTTCTACCTGCGCATATTGCGACTGCAAGAGTCACGATGGCGATGTATGCGAACATGGCTGCCATGGCAATAGCAGTACGAGGCCAACAGTCCGGATTGTTAATCATGAGAGAGCAGAAATAACAATTATTTATCTTACAAATGAGACTGGCGGGGTACGGAAGGATGTGAATTCTAGTGTCTTAGAGTATCTACTCTTACGGTGTGCTCGTGTATGCAGATGCTTCATGGAAGCATCACGGAAATTTGCTTTTCAACTGTCTGTGTTTGATAAAATTTTTTGCTGCTCATGCAATCGATGTACCTGGTGTAAGATTAGTCAGAAGAATTCCTCCCTTTACGCAAGAAAAGTCATTATCCCTTGCCGTTACGTCTGCCGATGTACAACCGATTATTATGGATAATAACAATGTTAAGAGAAAAAAGCGATGCATTTATGTTTATTTTCGCGAAGTTATTTGGTATCACGTCCACCTTTTCGGCATATGCTACTTTTTTCTTTGATCTCCGCGGTAGTCGTATTCTGTTTTTCCGATGGCGGAGTTTGAGCTTTGAATGCATCGGGATAAGATTCACCGCTTGAGAGTTCTAGCGAAATGAGCATGTTCGCCGCAAGATGTTTCCTTTGGCGTTACCAACATCCGTTGATCGAATAACTTGATCTCGCCGGTGTGTACTTGGTTACGATTCCCAGGTTCCACGTTGTTTGATGACTATTTTCGTCCATCAAAAGTACCGTCTCCTTGTTGCGGGTTTATTTTCGCTGACCGTTTTTCGAATTGCATTCGTAGATCGCGGAGACTATCGAGATAAGTTCGTGACCAGACTTCCCGATTTTGTGAGTAATTTTCGTGTTTCTTCTAACAACTGTATTGCTTCGTTTCTTGACGATAACAGTCTGCTGCTTGGGTCGTAGTCAGGTTCAAAATTCCACGGGGTGATATGAGCATTAGGTTGCAGAAAATCCATTGGGCGCATGAGATCATAATCGTGGAAGCTGATGTGACATACGTTGAAGGTTTCGCATTTACGATAGCTTTGGACTTTGTATAAACTGCACGGAAATTCATTCTCCGATAGGAACTTACGCTTGATAGACTTACGCAAACATGTTTTTACATTTCCGACCAACCTTTCGTAAAAACCTTCCTTCCATGGTGATAAAGGTTAAATTTCCAAGATATTCCAATTGTACTAAGGAAATGATTCATTTTATAATAGTTGAAATCATATCTTCTCTCAGTAATTGTTCGATGACGTTATGCCCTAGCTCAAAGGCAGTGTCCGGGCAAGAACTCGATTTTGAGATTTTGTGCTTACCCGGGCCTATTCGCTATGCTGAACCCGAAAATCCACACTGAAGAGCGCGGAAACGGCGAAAAAGAGCTTTAACGCAGGCGGAAGGTAGCAAGTGGGCGGGGTCTTCCCCACTGTAAATTCACGCTTCCAGCTTGCAGGACAATTTTCTCGAATCCGTTAGCTGCCCTGACATCACTACCGATCAAGTGCAAACGAATGACTTGAAACCAGAATCAAAAGAGATCGCCCCCGAAGCTCGGAGCGTGAATTCACAGTGGGAAAGACCCCGCCCACTTGCTGATTTCCCTCCAGTGTTAGAGCCCTTTTTCGTCGTTTTCGCGCTCTCCAATGTGGATTTTCGGATTCAGCATAGCGAATAGGCTTGGGTAAGCACAAAATCTCAAAATCGAGTTTTTGCCCGGACACTGCCTTTAAAGGTCGTAGCGTTGTCTGATATTACGTATAGTGAAATGCCTCTTTAAACTGCAAATCTTCTTAAGGTTTGTATAAAGTCTAAAGCTGAGAGTCCGTCAACTGTTTCCAGGTGAATAGTTCTTGTGGTCATACATGTTAGAAGACAAATCCATCTCTTGTGCACGTTATTCGGCATTCTAACCGTGAATGGTCTAGCATAATCTTTACCTACGTTTTCGAAGGGGTATGATTGCCGAACACTTTCTGAAAGTAGAACTAGGGGCTGTTCCGGGTATTTGTAGGGTAACCCGTGTATTTTTTGCAAGTTATACAATTGCGAAGAACCTTTTTGACTACTTGTCGACCTTGCGGTATCCAATATTTTCTATGAATCGCCGCCAGAGTTAAATTAACTTTTTGATGACCTATTTTCTCGTGACAATATACGATAAGCACTTTTAAGATTTGGTGATATGACAAAATAATTATAGGATTAGCTGTCTCTTCTCCAAGATGTGAATTTGGCAATCTGCTGCTGCATCTATTAGGTTGTTACATAAGTTTTGTTACACTTTAACTTCTGATGGCGATAAGTCATGCACCTCATATTCTTGACAGGCTACAGGGTATCATTTGATAGAGCAAAGCAAGCTCTGCAAGGGAGTATGCAAAATTCGCATTAACTTTGACCCTATGTTAGTTTGCATCCAAAATCTGAGTTGTACTGAAAGCTTAAAAAATCGCGAAAAGTTCATATCTCTGTTCAAAAAAATTCCACGAATCTCCAGCTTGCTCCTAAAAATTGCACACTATATCAAACACTTATATGTACCGTTGCTGTAATTTTACCTTATCTAGAAATTGAAAAAACGAAAATTTTCTTGTTTTTACAAAGACGAAGCTATGCTGTTTTTATGCATGTAGCTGTGTACTACATGTCCTTAGAAGTATAACTATAAATGCTTAGCTTTCCAGAAGCCTTGATTTTCGAAAAACACCGAATTTAGCTTTTTCACTTAGGTGTTTAATGCCAAATTAGGTAATTTTCAAAAACTAGGGCATCTGGAAAGCTGAAAATCTATGGTTATACTTTTAAGGGCTTGTAGTATACATCTACATGAGTAGAAACTGCATAGCTTCGTTTTTGTAAAAAGGAGAAAATTTTCGTCTTCTCGGTTTCTAAATGAGGAAAAAATACAGCAACGGTACATATGAGTGTCTGATATGGGGTGCAATCTGTGTGAGCAAGTTGGAGATCCTGGGACTTCTTTGAACAAAGAAATGAAATTTTCGCGACTTTATGAGTCTTCGGTACGACCCAGATTTTGGATGCAAACGTACAGGGGGTCGGAGTTGGTGCGAATTTTGCATACTACCTTGTAGAGCTTGCTTTGTTCTATCGAACGGTACCCTTGAGCCCTGTAAAGAATATGAGGTGCATGACTTATTGCCGTAAGAAGTTAAAATGTAACAAGACTTATGTAACAACCTGATATATATGTTGTTGTCGATGTACAAGTGCAAGTATTCGTATTTTTGAAATGTTCACTTGTCATATGAAGATAGTTGTCTCTTATGAGTACATTTTCGGCTAAAATAAAATCAGTTCGATCGCATCGAATCATCGTTCTCCGTTTTACGATAACTATTTTTTGCGATTTTCTTGATAAATTTCAACATTACAGCCGTTGATCTTCTCAATTTATCCCATTGCGATAATCCATAGCGGAATATATAGGAGTTCTTTCATTTACGCTTTTCAGAAAAATTCTCATTACTACCTCAGAACCATTCCATTTCATTTCGTATTCTGTGACAAATGACCATTCTTCTTTTTTGCACGAAGAAAACTTGGTCCTGTCCACCATTGATGGTCACCGAATTCCGGAATTCTCAAGCCTCTTGTAGCACAATCCGCTGATTTTCCGCTGTGTTGATATGGTAACAACATGATTCTAGTGTCTTGCATCCAAGATGCAAGATATACGCCGATTTTGCGTACTCTATTGTTTACGAATGTTCCCATCGCTTTTGTCAAGATGTACCTGTGAGAGGGCAATATAGCTGTCCGGGAAAGTATGAATTTTACTTATTTTGATGTTAAGTTCGTTGAGCAAGTAATCTATCAGCTGGTAACCAATAAAGATTGCGAGAAGTTCTAATTTCGGTAATGTGGCTAAAGATCTGCCTGTAAGATAGCTCAAGCGCTAAGCGATACTTGTCATAAATTAGTTCCATTTCTGTTATGTTGTCCGTACTACTGCGGAGATATGAGCACGCCGCATATGCGTTTGTTGATGCATCTACGAACGTACATAATTCAAAATATTTTGTCTTTTTCGTACCGATAGATTTCTTCAGAAATTTTACGAATTTGCTGCCTTCCAGGCATATTGTTTTCCATCTGTTTTCATCAGTCATATTTTTTTGACCCATAAAGTTTACAGAAAAATTCTAGCTTGCATCAGTACTGGGACTAACAGCCCTAATGGATCAAATGTCGAATGTATTGCTTACAGAACTTTCCTTTCAATAGACTGTTACTGGGATTTCAGCTCCGATTTCAATAAATTGATATCGTTTGATGTGTTCCATAGAATTCTGAGTATTTTTACGTTCTGGTCCGGTTCTTTATCTTCTTCTGCAATCTTGCCTCGTAGATATGAACTATTTGTTGCGAACTGACAAAGATTCATTGACATCTCTTCGAAATTATGCTTGCTCTTTTGATATTAGGTTGTTACATAAGTCTTGTTACATTCTGTATACTTACAGCGATAGGTCCTACGCTTCATACTTTCACTAAGGCTTTAGGGTACCATTCGATAGAGCAAAGCAAGCTTTACAGATGGCACGCGCAAGTTCGCATTAGCTTTGACCCGCCGCAAGTTTGGAGTCGAAATGCGACTCGTACTCAGTACTCAAAAAATCAAAAAAATTCTATATCTCTGTTCAAAAACATCCTACGGAACTCCCGCTTGCTCACATAGATAACACTTCACATCAGGCATTCATATTTACAGTTAATGTATTTTTTGCTTAG
Organism: Cylicocyclus nassatus; assembly: GCA_958299035.1. Taxonomy (NCBI): domain Eukaryota; kingdom Metazoa; phylum Nematoda; class Chromadorea; order Rhabditida; family Strongylidae; genus Cylicocyclus; species Cylicocyclus nassatus. The sequence goes on from CATQJL010000001.1 coordinate 78,259,811, forward strand.
CCAGGAGTCGAGAAAATCGAAATTTATGTACTTACACAAAAACGAAGCTATGCTGTTTTCACGCATGTAATTGTTTACTACATGCCTTAAGAAATATAAACGTAAATTTTCAGCCTTTTATAAGGTCTAGTTTTCGAAAAATGTTGATTTTAATATGGAACACCCAAGTGAAGAGGGCTAAATTCGATGTATCTCGAAAACTAGAGCTTGTGCGAAGCCGAAAATTTTTCGATGGTACTTCTTAAGGACTGTAGTAAACAATTACATGCGTAAAAACAGCATAGCTTCGTTTTTGTGTAGGTACAGAAATTTCGATATTTTCGACTCCCAGCTAAGCAAAAAATACAGTAACTGTATATATGAATGCCTTATATGAGGTGTTACCTATGTGAACAAGCGGGAGATCCGTAGGATGTTTTTGAACAGAGATATAGATTTTTTTTTGATTTTTTGAGTACTGAGTACGAGTCGCATTTCGGCTCCAAACTTGCGGCGGGTCAAAGCTAGTGCGAACTTGCGCGTGCCATCTTGTAGAGCTTGCTTTGCTCTACCGAATGGTACCCTAAAGCCCTAGTGAAAGTATGAAGCTTAGGACCTATCGCTGTACGTATACAGAGTGTAACAAGACTTATGTGACAACCTAATATTTGACAACCGTCTTCATCAGAATTAGCTTTCGTATATTGTCAACATAAAGATTGCGTGCGATTTGCTGACATAATTCTGTTGCTTGTGGGATCAAGCATATATTAGGTTAAATCGGAAGTTCTGTCGTTTTATTTTTCAAATATTTGTACTTCGCGAAATTTCAACGGATTTGCTTGCTTGTAATTTTATTAGAAAGATCAGGTCTTCCGCTTTCAAAAACTTTTTTTCATAGCTTCCATCACGCGCTGACTGCAGAAATAAAATTGGAAAAAGAAGACCATATAAACTTTGGTCATTTTAGGTTAGGTCAAAAAATCTGGAACGCTGCAAAAAAATCTAAGATCGCCGGTACATATGCTTTTTGGCCTACTCTTTGCAACTGTGGAGAGTATGTACTGTTCGGACGTCTCTGTGAGAAGTTATGATTTTCGCGAAAATTGACAAATTAATCAATTTTGGCGTTTTCCATAGTAAACTCAATCTTCATAACTTTTCACAGAGACGTTCAAACAGCCCAAATTCTTCAAAATTGCAAGGAGTAGGCCAAAAAACATATATGCTGACGATTTCAGATTTTTCTGCAACATTCCAGATTTTTTGGTGACCTAACTTAAAATGGTCAAAGTTTACATGGTCTTAGTTTTCCATTTTTATCTCTGCACTCAGTGTGAAACAGAAACTCCCCAAAACAGCGATTGAAAGCAGAAGACCTAATTTTTCTAATAAAATTACAAGCAAGCATCCGTTGAAATCTCGCTAAGTTACAAATTTTTGAAAATGAAACGACAGAGCTTTCGGTTCAACCTAATATTTTATGGACATTGCTAATAATGCAAGTCTTGTTTTGGTTCCGAACAGTACTTTTGTAAAGCGTAGTTTTCGATTGTTATTTGGTGTTGGAGGCTTGTGATTGTCGTTGAGCCAAAGAAAACGGTTGCGTCTTTTTGCGACTCTTGTAAGCGTATCATATAAAGTGCTTTCTCCACATCTCCTATTAAGATGTATTCGTACGTGCGAGCTCTCAGCAGTATTTCGAGTAAAGTACATAGGTAATAGGGTTGGCCCTTTGTATAGGACATCGTTCAACGAGAGCTGTCCTACCTTTTTTGCGCTTGCGCCCAAAACTATTTCTACTTTCGCGGTATTGCTGCTTGGTTTAAGCAGCAATACCACGAAAGTAAAAAGCATCAGCACTGTTTGATGCGGTATATATCAAGGGGCAGTCTTTCAATTGAGGTTTTGACGGAATGTCTTCTATGATTTTTTTGCGAAGCTGTTTCTCTGTTATTTTGCAATATTTTTCCCATAAATCTTTCTTAGACGACAATGAATTATAGAGTTGCACTAATCTACTAAAGGCAATTTTGGATGTCTAACAAGTTTGAATTATTGTCTATTATTAACTTTATCTCGTTCGATTTCCAAGAAAATTTTACATAGATTTCCTTATTACGTATTTTTATGGTATCGTAAAATTTTTTTTGATTTTCTTCCGTTTCCGATATAGTATCCGTGATTCCTATGTTTTCTAGGTTCCACATTGCTGAAAAGTCAGGCAATGTTTTCTCGTAAAAAGATGTTGACGAGTTGGAATTTATTAACGAGTTGGAATTTATTAATGTCTCCGAAATTGTGTTTCATCTAATCCCGTGATTGCGTATCCAAAAATAGTTGGAACGCGTATAGGCCGGACGATAATTGAATGGGAGTTGCTGAGATATCTAAGATTTCGTTGTAGTAGTCGATACTTACAAGTACTTCCGGTAATGCTTCGATATCCATGTCATTCAAAATGCCGCTTTCAATATTCCTCTCAAAGCATATTTGATATCTTCGCTTGATAATCGCGTTAGAGCGACTGGTTCTGTGATAGTGTCGGACGTCAAAAGACATCGAAAGGTGTTCGCTATTGCTTACTATTGCTTGTGCGAGTACTTCCCGAGAAGTTTTCCTTACTCGATTACCTCCGAAAGTTGACAATACGTAGGACGCATCTTTCACCGTTGCGAGTTAGAGTCGATCCGCTAGATTTTTCGATATGAAGTTTCTGGTCGCTCCAGTGTCTAATAGTGCATGCACTTTTTCGATATTTCGGGTTTCATTATTTTTCAGAAAGAGCATTATTATCATTAGACGTGGATCAGTCCAATTTTTGGCGATGGTTCTAATTTTGTTGATCTGTACGAGTTCTTCGTCTTCTTCTTCTGAAATGCTTATGAGTTCGTCTGTGGTTATATTAGTGGTATGAGCCAAAATTGATTCCGGTGAATTTTCGCGATAACGGTAAGGAGTTGGCGAGCGTGTGCGACTGCGATATCGATGTCTGCTCGAATAAGCAGGAGGCGATCGGGAGCGTGACTTTGAATAAAACCTGAAATTTCGTTCCGAGGAGTGTGATCTACTCCTGTTACGTGCATTAAAGCTATTTCTCCTGTCTGCTTGATAAGGTTACACTTTGGTTTCGACAATTGACATCTTTTACCTGATCACCAAAGCTATTATATATTGCCATATTGTGAGGTTTTCTACAGTTGCGACAATTCAATTTTTTACATTGACTGCTGAGATGTTGCGTTGAAAAGCACTTGAAACATTTACTCATTTCTACGATACGTTGGCGCCTAACCTGAACTGTTCTGAATCTATTACAAAATCTAAGCTTGTGTGCACCCTCGCAAGCTGCACATCTGTATTACGCAAGTTTTCGAAGTTTTGTAAGCAATATTGTAGATTTTGTTGTTACTGCGGAGCTAGCGCAGGTATGGATTTGCGTGAGTTCGCATTTCTTCAGAACTTTGCGAACTTCTAACAGTTGTTCCATTGTTCAGGTTTTGTCTTATATTCTTTCGAGAGAGGCGTACTTTAAACAGCTTCTGGAAACTTCTGCAGCAGCTTACTTTTGCATTCGCGTGGGTCTACGTGTGTTTCAGCGCGTGATAATGGGACTATAACTGCCATTATATCATTCAGGGTTGTTCGTAGTTACGTCGCATCATTTGATAACTTTGGAATACTATCCAATTGTTGCAGAAGAAGTTTTACGTTCAATTCGTTGTTTTGGAACCGTTCTTTGAGCTGGAATACGGCGTTCTTGTATGACAAACCTTTACGAGGTAGTATTCCAGCGCCTCTGTCTTGCACTTATCGAACAGTACTGTGAGCTTTTCGATGTCGGAGTAAGACTGTTTGTCTATTAGTTCAGCAAAAATTTTCCAAAACTGCTCAAACTCCATGGGGTTTCCGAAAAATTCCGGTATTCTGAGTTCTTTCCTATACCAGTGCGCCTGGATTTGACTAGATCTTGGCTGAGGTGTATCAGATTGCGAAATAAATGTACTTGGAGTTACAAATTGTGTGACATGGGTTTCGTTTGCGCGCTGTATTTCGATTTATCCGAATTCGTCAGCACAAGCTATTTGCATTTCTTGCACACTTATTGTTAGTTCCACAAGCCTCATTTCTTAGTTTTGTACCATCTCCTAGCCGCTTCTAAAATGTTTTCGCCGTCTTTTTCAGCTCATTACGCATCAAAATCTTTTTTAGTTTCTGCTACCCTTACGTTGTACAAATTGAGCCGAAGAGGTTTTCCATTGCCTCCATAGATTCGCATTAGGGTATCGATTTTCGACTCAAATTTGGCAATAGTGTTTTGTATAACTGAGCGCTGTGTACGAGTAAACACGTAGAGTTCCAGTTATTGATGTTCAAATACGATCAGTACCATTATATCGTAACTATACACTCAGATAATCGCCGGGAGCAGGCGGCCATGCGAATTTTGAGCAAGCGCGCACCGGAAAAATAATTCGCTGATTTCTTGCGGTCCGCTTGCAGATATTTGGAAGAACTTTAGCGAAATTTTAGACGACTTGGAGAACAATCGCGGTTTCCTTATAGATTAGCTGCGGCGCAGTGGCGCATTCTCGCGGACTTTCCACGAAAATATGCAAAATTTTCGAGGGCCGCACGGTTCTTTGGGAGGACCGCGCAGTCCCTAGGTAGTCTCCGCCGAGGGAAAGTACCCAAACTTGAGTAATTAAACCAACGGTGACACCCCTGCCACACAGAGTTTTACCTGTGCTCGACGTATGCCCGAAACTGCGTAGAAAGTGTCCGAGCGCCTGCTGAAAGTTCGGCTAGCGTTTGCTGAAAGAGATTATTTAACGAGCGCCTGCAGAAAATTCTGTGTTGCTGCCCGCTGGCAGAACATTAGACAGTAAAGGAAGTACCGCTCGCTAAAGGTTTGGTCACGCCCCAAAATCCTGCTGATCGCTTGCAGAAAAGCGCTAGTTTGCGGACCGCCTGCTCCAGGCAATTATCTGAGAAGTGTGGCGTGCCACACCCCACGCTTGACCTGGTCATGACATTTTCAAGGTAATCCTCGATCAGTACAAACTCGATCGCTTAAATCTCGATTGCCTTGGGACCAAACCTGGATATAATCTTTACATGAGCGTCTTTTCAATATCATAAATAGTAGCAAAGAAAACCCAAAATTTGATTTAACCCGATACTACTTAGTGAGCAAAAGATACTCACCAAAGGCCCAACTGCTTTGAAGAAATATCCTGAAAACGTTCTCAGAAATCTAAAGCAGCCAAAAAACGGACGCAGTTTAGCATATTCAGAAGAACTTTTGTAGCAGTCATTTTAGCTGAACTTTGCATCAGCTAAAAAATTTTCTAATGCCTTTTACAAACACCTGCTTTTTGAATATTTTATGCTTATTGTCCCCAGCTATGGGCAGTGTTTTGTCGCTAACTTTTTTGTGTCAACGGAGTTCTTCAAGCATCATATTGTAGACTTACAACCAATATAAATTTACATTGCAGAATAGACCATCGCTCGTTTTAGTCCGGCGGTAATAATCTAAAGTGCACGTTTTGGAAACCAAATTCAGTCTCAAAATGAAATACAAGAATTTGTGATTTTCGCACTGGGCCAAACAATGTTGCTGATTTTGAACATAAAATCTGCACTTCAAATTATTTTTGGTGCAAGTGCATCATTTCACAGCTATTCCATGAATTGCTTGGAATTATGAAAGTACCAGTCAAACATTTTTGAACACATCTACAAGTTGAATAGCGAATTCAAATTGCGTGAATATAAGTGAAATGAAATACTGCTCACGTATTATGGAGCCAAAACAGAGCCAGTTTTAAATGTAGAACTTTTGTGACCATGAACAGTGACGCTATTTTTGAAATCACAATGGCGCTAAGTGCCAGTTCTGCAGCAATATTACTTTTGTAGCCCTATGGGTTGTCCTTCAAAATTTCTACGATTTATTTTTTGAGACCAAATTTTACATTCAGTCTATTTTAACCTCGTAGAATATAAAATGTTAGACATTTCAGTCACCGATCGATGCAACTTTTTCCCCTCCTTCCAAGGCTTTTCTCTTTTTGCCGAGACAGGCGAAACTTTTTGGGAAAATCGCAGTATTTCTCAATTTTAGGAGTGCGCCCCGAATCCTATGTTTCAAAATCTTCATAATTTGAAGCGAAAAACGCTTATTTACTTTGTAAAGGTATCAATAGTAATAATCGATTGCTGAAACCTCCGTATCCTGTAGGTTTTGCAGTGTTTGGTGCAATAACAGGTTGTGCGATTTTTTCAAAACACAAGACTTTTAGAAAATTATTTAGCAAAAATCTGAAAAAGCAGCTGAAAAAAGAAAAAAATTGCTTCTATTGGCAAAAGGTTTGCCCTATTTGCTGGTTATTAGGGCTCCTCGGAAACTATCATAGAAAAATTTTGAAAATTAGCGAAAGTTGGACATGGTAAAAATGAGTGGTTGCAGTTTCCAGCAAATATCTCGTCACTCTCACAACGCAACACAATGTGTTGCGTTGTGAGTCTAGCAGCTGGAAAGAGGAAGAAATTCTGCATCGGACACGTTTTGGAGCGTTTGTTTATCTTCATTCTAGCGTGCTTGCCGATGGATTCAAAAAAACTCACAAAACTTTTGTACCAACCTAATAATCTAAGTTATGACTGCGAAGAGTTGTGCTATAAAATGTTCGTCAGACAATTCGAAAAATCTTGGGCCGAGAAGCTTTGACTCAAATTTGTTCGATCCCTGGGACCGTTCACGCCTTATAAAAAGCTTAGGTGAAACCAATTGCACAACTTTTGGCTTAGCACAGGTAGAGCAAACTTAGAGCTTTTCCGAAAAGGTTCTCGGAAACCTTCGGGTCAAAAATCTTTCCCATAGTGACTACAATATGTAATTATATTAATTATTTATTTTTATAATTATTGATTTCAAAGAGCGTTGTGTAGCCGAAAGTTTGGTGTTTGCAATAATTTTTTCAAAAAGAATTGTTCTGATTTTGAGTTGAAGTTTAGAAAATTTTTAAGCGCAGTGAAAAAGAAAAAACATATATTAACCACCCTAATTTATTAGTTTGTCCCAAAAGTTTTTTTTCGATATTTAAATTTTAATGTGTACATTATTACTATTTGGAATCTCAAGTATTCTACAAACGGTAAAATTGCCCTGATATGACTCTAAGTGATAATTGTTGCTTTTGCTGTACAGAAAAAAACGAGTTTTCTTTCCACGAACAAGGGAAAAGCTAGTAAGAAACGTGGTAGATTTCGGGAATTTCGGCTATTATATGTTTATCCGCAAATGACTTACAAGAGCAACAGATTGCGAGATTCGTGGGCTACCTAAGTTTTGTTTTAGCTCATAGCCGTGACCGAAAAAGTTGGAACCCCACAGAGAGCTGCTTCATTCTGAAGTCAGTAGAAAATCACATTTGTAGGTGATTCGGAAGCATAACTCAGCCTAACCACAAAATTTCAAGCCTTGAGAGATCCTCATAGATTTTTTATCTTAGTTTCATAGAAGCAGAAGAGAGTACAACAGCACTGGCTGAAAAATTAGGAAGTTCATAAAGTTTTTAAAAATAGATAAGAATTTTTCAGCTTTTTAGTCAGTGGATTTTAGATTTTGCCTTCACCTTATATGGATCAAACGTTAAGCAAATATCTGGGGGTGCGGCTGTAAAACTTGCCTTGCTTTGTCGAACGGTACCATCAAACATTTAGAAACCAACAAGTATATAAGCTGTTACGGGAGAAGTTAAAAACGGAAGAGTTTCCAAAATAGCTGATCAAAGCAAACGCAGTGCAGCGCTATGAATTGCATCCCATCTCCATCTGATTATAATCTTCGATAACATTCAGAGGTAAGATCGTCTCAATTGTAAAGTTTTTTGGGTGCCCATATGGCTGTATACGAAATTCTGAAATTTGATATCTCAAAGGTACGAACGCTCATTTCTCTAGTAAAGTAAAAGTAGAGTGAAATTCAAGTTTTGAAACTCTTGAGTTACATAGATTCCTTAGTGTCTGATGTCTGGTGCGTTTGTGTGTCATGCGACTTTACAAATGTAAACACTTTCGAAAAAATCATTTTACAATACCGGAAAACTAGTCGGAGACGTGAGCAGGCTGCGGCTGTAAATCTTGCTTTGCTCTGTTGAACGGTACTTTAAAACATTTAGAATGCTTCAAGAATATGAACTGTGATAGGGATTCAAGGAAAAATTTATGAGACGACCCAGATTAAATCAGTTCGAAATTTCTGCCGTTTGATTTTCAAGAAATTGTAACTTCTTACTATTTGTAGAGACTGGTTTGCTTTAATTTTATTGAAAAGAAGAAGCTTTTAATTTTTTGTCCTGCCTCAACGAATTTATCCGGGGCACTAGTTTAAGGGACAAGATTGGCTGAAGAAGATCAATCAAGCTTAGCAATTTGATATAGATTCAAAATAGAACGCTGCAGAAAAAGTTGAGTCTAAAAATCTGAAACCTACAGGTGAGATCGTCATTACATTTCTATCTGACTACGAAAAGTTTGTACTAATCGATCTCTGCGAAAAGTTATGATTCTTAAAAACTGACAAATTAATCAATTTCATCAATTTCTGTTTTAACTTTTCACAGTCGGAAAGAGTGTTTTGAAACCTTGCAAGTGCTAGAACAAGAGGGCTTCTTTTTTTCAATTACAGTAAAAGAATGTTTTCAAACAACGAGAAGTTACGAAATTTCGATTGAAACGACAAAATATTCAGACCACTTATTAGGTTGTCCTAAGAGTAGAGCGTATCTCTGAATAAATAAATAATAATAAATAAATAATATTTGTTTTCCTAGCAGACTTTGGGTATCATTCTATAGAGCACAAGCTCTACAAAATGAGCACTAAAGATCCGCATAAGTCTAATCCAGTCAAAATTTCAAGCAAAAATCAAAAAAATTATCATTTGAAAATAGGATTTTTGTCCCGCGGACCTCAGACTTGGTCATTGTACAGCAGACACATAGTGATGCTCAAATATGTTTTGAAGAGATTTTTTTCTGCGTTTAGAAAGCGAGAAAAAAGACAGTCTGAGGTGGTAAACTCCACCGCCCGTCCGTCCCACATATGTCATTGTATACTGCAAGGTTTAGTAAGTATAACCGTGGAATTTTACCATGTTTTGCTTTGGTAATCGAGAAACACCAAGTTTGACAAAAAAAAACCCCAAAAAAGCGGCATCCTTGCATTTTCGGATCATTATTTTCCAGCTTTGAGCCCCGAAAAAATTTACCAGATACTTTAATGAGTACTACTATGTGTCTAGTGTATAATGACCAACTAGGAGGTTCGGAATTTTCTGGAAGGAGGTAGTAATGGTAGTTGAAAATTTTTGGTTTTTGGATTCAAATAACCTGATCACGACATTTTTGTCGGTCATTTTGTAGAGCTTGCTTTGCTCTATCAAATAGTACCCTAAGGGCCGCATGCACTAACATTCCCGCTGGGGAGGGGAATGCAGCTCAAAAGACTTCATATTCTAAAGCTCCAGATATCTGGATTTCACGCTGTTCACCTGTCCGTAAGCATTCCTACTGTCCTTCACTATGAACATGTTGAACAGGAGCGAGAAGCTGTACGAACCGCATTTTCCAGCCTTTGTATGACCCCTGATGATCCCCGGCGCTTTTCTTTAAAGTCGTTTTTCTTTCTCCGAAGTCAACAAAAACCTTCCAAAGTTGTACTGAACATCTAACAGAACAATGCTAAGCATGTTGCTGATGAGAACATATGAGTTTTTGAAAAATCAAATTTTTCTGTAAACCTCAAATTTCGACCTGTCACTTCAACATCATTTGTTCTTATTAGGAACATGCTTAGCACTTTTGGATTAGATAATCTGCACAACTTTGGAAGTTTTTCGTTAACTTCGGAGAAAGAAAAAAGATTTTGAAGAAAAGCGCCGGGGTCATCAGGGGATCATACAAAAGCTAGAAAATGCGGTTCGTACAACTTCTCGCTCCGCTTCAACTTGTTCATAGTGAAGGGTAGTAGGAATGCTTACGGATAGGTACACAACGTGAAATCCAGGTAACTGGAGTTTCGAAATATGAAGCTTTCTTTTGCGCTGCGATCCCCTCCCCGCGGCGATGTTAGTGCATGCGGCCCTAAGTCTCCTAGGAAAATAAAAGCAGTTTGATTTATTTAGAAATACGGTTTACTTTTGGGACAACCTAATAATGTATTAAGTCGCTCAGATTTTTACGTCTCTTACGTATCATAGAAAGATGAAGCATAAATGGTCAAACTCTTTACAAACTATTCGATTTTCTTCCTCTTTCTAGGATCTACGGTAAGTTCGGTAATTTTTCAATTTTTCATTTTCGAAATTTCAGAAGATTTTCAATAATTGCTGGATAGAGAAAACCAAGTGCAAGTATATATCCTTGTAGCCTATTCAACTTGTATTTAATTGCCAAAATCATTTTTCTAATACTTACAAATTCCATATTAGGTCAGGCTAAACCCCCACGACTTTGCAAATCAAATATACCTTCGGAAAATCCTCCTTTAAAAATACCGGAAGTTTAATTTAGTAAGAAAGAAAATGGTTTGTAGACATGATAGTTGCAAAGAGAAAGGAGAATTGCGTCGAACATTTACTAATTTCTGCCCTCGTTTATTCCGCGTGCTCCTATAACAAGTGGAAGAAACATGAAGAAGTTTTGGAACGACCTAATGCATGTGTCATGTCCCAAAAGTAATTTCACTTTTATTAAACGAGCGTGATATTCCGCGGAGTAAAGGTTTTTAGAAGTTGTGATAACAGTCGTGCAGTTCTTTATGATATTTCTAATAATTATCGTCCTGCAGATCAACAAACCAGCCCTCAAAACACTACCAAAAAACAATCCATAATTTTTGCGAAGGTTCAAGATTCGCTATTTTTTCAATCTTTGTGCTGATTCCAGGATGATGTCCAAGTAAGGGGTAGATAGAAAACCAACAGAACCGAAGATCACTACAAAAATTTAGAAAAACAGCGAGACTTGACCATGACAACAACCATCAATTGCAAGTTTTTGTAATCTTCCAAGAGCTCTAGTTCTAGATCTGCAAGATAAAGATAATTATTTGAGAATGCATGAACTGCATCGGACTTTAGCATAAGTTTCAAATACCTTCCTGTTTCGCGGAATACGGAACAAAAAAAACTTTCGGAACACCTGATGTATGCATTAAGTAGATCCAAAAGTTCTTTCCGTTTTCGACTTGTTACAAGAGCATACGGAAAAGGGAGAAACTCCGAGGAAGTTTGACGCAGTTTCTTCCTCTTTGCAAAAATCATAATTTCAAACCATCTCTTTCTTGGTCTCTGAGATAACCGTCGAAATTTCGAACCCTTGTTTTAGCCACACCCAATGCAATTCCTCATAATTTTCGGTCTCAACTTCTGCAAGAACTGTGATAACATGCGGTGAAATAGTAGCCAAAGTGCAGTACAACACGTTTTTTGCTTATGTCTCCGATAGTTTTCCGGTATTTTGAGATGATTATTTCGAAAATCACTTTTGCAAAGTTGCTTGATACACAAACGCATCAGACACTAAGGAATCTATGAAATTCAAAAGTTTCAAAACACATATATCACTTTACTTCTATTTTAAATAATGAGCATTTGCATTTCAAGGTGTATTTCAAAATTACAGCCGTAGGTGCACCCAAAAATTTCGCACTTAAGACGTTACCTCTGAATGTTTCTGGCAATTATGACCAGTTGGAGACAGGAGGTAATTTATAGCGCGCGTTGCACTGCGTTTTCTTGGAGCAGCTATTTTCGAAACTCACCCATTAATATCTCCCGTAATAACTTATACTCTTGTTGCTTTCTGAATATTTGGTGGTACCGTTCGACAAAGCAAGGCAAGTTTTGCAGGCACCTAAATATTTGCTCAATTGATTACATAAGTTCAAAGCCGAAATCTAGAAAGATACAATTGGCTAAAAAGTTGAGGAAAAACTTGTACCTATGTCCAGAAAATTCTACAGACTTCCTAATTGCTTAGGCACATACTCTTGTACTCTCTTCTGCGTTATAGTAATAGAGGTGAAGAAATCTGTAAGGATCTGTCTTAAACTTGCTTAAAACTGCGTGGTTGAGTTGGGCTATGCTTCCGAAACACCTAGATCTGGTTTTTATTGACTTCAAAGTAAGGAAGCTTTCTATGGAGTTTCAAAGAACTTCCGTTACGTCTATAAGCCTGAAACAGAAACCCTAAATATTTTCAAATTTTGCAATTTTTTGCTTTTGAAAGTAATGTTTCAGATAGATATGTTGTAGACAAAAGTTCTAGAATCCACCAAGTTTTCTATTAGCCTCTCCATTGTTCTTGGAATAAACGCTCCCTATTTTTATAAAGCAAAAGCACCAATTGTCATTTAAGTCCATACCAGAGCAATTATACCATATATAGAACTATATGAGATTTTATATAGTAATAACGCGCGCATGAAAAATCGGATAATACTGAAAATACTTCTGGGACGGCCTTATGTATTAGGGTGGCTCATAAAACGTTTTTTCCTTTTTCATTGCTCCTAAAACTTTCTAAACTCAACTTCGAATAAAGATAATTTTTTCAGCCTCGGCATCCTTTCTCTGTGGCTGATCAGTTTTTGCAGTGAAAAGTTTTGTTTTCCCCCCACAATTTCTATGAAAAACGGTGAAAACCCCGATTTTGCCAGAATGTACGCCACAAAAATGCCTTTGCCCCGGGGTGGAGGACATTAGGTCGCCGGAAAAGGGCGGTCCCCGCGGTCATTTGGGACAAGTACGCACCCTTGTACATGCGCGGACATGCGTTCCTGCAGGGAATCCGCGCGGGACTCTTCCAAATTCGGCGACCTAATGTCCTCCACCCCTTTGCCCCGAGAGTGAAGAGCCCGCATAGAACCTGTGGTCTCGCTGGTCAAGCTCGGCATCTCTTCTCTGTGGCTGATCAGTTTTTGCAGTGAAAAGTTTTTGTTCCCCCCCCCCCCTCCCCTCCCCAAACAATTTTCATGAAAAACAGTGAAAACCCCGTTTTTGCCAGAATTTACGCCACAAAAAAGCCTTTGCTCCCGGAGTGAAGATCCAGCATGGAAGCAGTGGTCTTGCTGGTCGAATTGTGATGAAATACCGTATGTTCGGTTTGATCACGGCTTTCACAGCTGGAGCAGCTCTACTGCTTACATTCACGGTTCTTCTTTATGTCCTCAGCTACATTCCACCTTCATTCGAAAGATTCCCTTTCCCCTTGCCATTTTGCATAATAGTTTGATATGAAATCCGCAGTGGTGGTAATTTGGTCGAAACCATCGAATGATGTGATGGTTCACTCATGTTTACATCGTGGTAAACGTGATCATCTTCTTACGGTTACTTAGCTCAATCGGTCATACAAAATCATGGAACATGCAAGTAAGTAGCATGTCACCACGATTGTTCCATGAACGTTTCATGGAACATTTTATTTGGAACATCTTTGAGCATTGCAACTCTCCTTGGATTAGTAACTCAACATTTTCTGAAACGTTGGCGAAAATCCCAGTCCGAAGAGCAACCAATCAAAAAAATGCATTTTTCGCAGGCTTTCTCTGTGGCTGATGTTTTTGGAATGGACGGTTTTGTTACCCTTCACAATTTCCATAAAAAGCGGTGAAAACCTCGATTTCGACGGAATTTGCGCCAAATCGCCCACAGCCTCCAACCACCTCAGCTTTTGTTTTGAAACCCTGGGACTTTCCCCCCCCCCCCCCATTGTTTGATTTCCAACGGCCTACCATCTCTGCTTTACAGTCCTTTATTCTGCGCTTCATCCCGGAATGCAGACCCAACATGCATCTGCATTGGTCAACATTGTTAGTTAAGCGATTATGTTGATTTTAACTAAGCAACGGAAGAAGCAAGCTGTATCAAATAACTGAATTCTGGTGGTGGTATTTGGAAGGAGCAGTGGCGTAACGAGGGGAGGCCCCCCCCTGAGAATAAGTCGCGAAATAAAAATGTGCAGAGGACTTGTTTTTACTTGTAAATAATTGCGTGGCTGACGCTACGCACCTTCATTACAAAAAAACTTTTGTCCCTCCCCCTCCGAGCCGAAGTCCTGAGTACACTGGGAAGGAGGGATCAGATACTTTCTGTGTCTGCCTGCGATGTTTGATTTTTCATTTATTTAGCTCCCCTAGAGAGGAGATGTGAACACCGTTTGTAGTTAGATGCAGTCCCAACCAAGCAAATATTAATGTATCTGCCCCGACCCACTTACAGCGGCCGTAGGTTCGCTAGTGTACATATAAAGCAGAAAATCTGTGTGTCTGTCTGTCTGTGCACATTTTCCATGGTCATGAAAAACAGTGAAGCTCATTTTGATCTGGTCTCGATTATGGATATGGTAAGAAAGCGAACTCAAGACGAATCGGAATTAAAGAAGGGTAGATTTCGCTACACGAGAGATCGAGCACGATGGACTGGTTCCAAAACGGAGTGGATTCCCAGATGCCAGCTCGTATATACAGGGTGTCTCAAAAGTATGTATACACTGTTTGACCGCTAATATCTTCTTTCCCAAGAAGCCTTTTGTCCACCTTCAGGTACCATTTAGTAGAGATGGCTTCAACTAAGATTCAAAGTATGGAGCGAATCAAGGATCGCTGTTTACTACTAAAGGATTACGGTAGGAACTTTCAGCTTGTAGCGTCATTACGAATTTACCGTGTTTCTAAAAAAGTTCCCAAAAATCTGAAAATTGTTGTATAGGGTTTTCAAGCTTGCTGATTTTATTATTCAACTTTTTACGAGTCTGCAAAGCTTCTAAAATGATGTAATCACGAATTTATGGAGTCTTGCAAAAACGGCTATTGCGGTCTACCTGGCATACTTATGAAGGAAGCACTGCGGTAAAGTGCGAACATATATTTGGTTTAAGCGGCTTGAATTGACCTAGTATAAAAGTTTTTCGGTTGTTCGGTCTGCTTTCTGAGGCGAAGTAGGGCCCGATGGCTCACAACCCTTCTTGAAATTTCTGAAGCAATCTACAGTAATGAATAGCGATCGGTGATTCGCTCCATACTGTAAATCTAAGTTGAAGCCAGCTTTACAAAATGGTGCTTAGAGGTAGGCAAAAGACTTCTTGGGAAAAGAGATATCGACGTCAAAAAATGTATACATACTTTTGGGACACCTTTTGTATAAAACAGAAAATCTGTAGGTCTGTGCACATTACCCATAGTCATAAAGGAGAGCGGTTAAGCGCGTTTTGATCTGCGGGTCATCAAATCATGCTAAGGACGGTAGGAAGCGAACTCAAGACGAGTCTGAATTGAAAGAAAGGTTTTCGCTACTTGAGAGGTCAAGCACGTTGGAATAGCTCTGAACCAGGGTGGAACCCAGGATGCCAGCTTGCATATTATAAAAAGCCGTGTATACCTTTCACGGAAATTCAGAAGCCTCGTTATTTCATGCACAAGTTGCATATCGTTGAAAGCTTTATAAAACGTTAATTTGAATCTTTCGCCCATCTCTACCTACATAACACATTGTGGGCGAATTTGAAACGTTTTATGGCAAGAAGATAATAGACTTCATTCTTAGACAATGGAATGTTGCTTCACCTCTAAAAATGGATTCTGCAAATCAACCTACATAACGCTTTGACACAGCATTAAGCCAAAGTGGACTCTGTATGACCAAATTTGGTGCGTTCATGCATTTTTTTCGCGGAATGTTCTCAACGTCGCAGTTTACCATAAGTCCCTCCTCAAAATTTGCATACGTTCACTAAAGTTTGAAAGCTTTACGCATTTTTGCTTTGATTTGTAAAAAGGAAATGCCAAAAATTCGCATGAAATAAACAAATTAGCAAATTGTAGCAAACATACTCAAACAAATGAATATCAGTTAATTTCCTTTTCCTAAATTTATTGAAATTGAATAGTCATCAGCATATTATAAAACTTGAATAGTCGAATTAGGTCGTTCCTCAAGTTCTTAGCGTTTACATCAGCCAAAAGAAATCATCTTTATAGTAGGATCTCAATTTTTTAAACGGCAGCGCGCCGAGTCCAGAGAAAGGCATTTAACCAGCGCTCAAACTAATCATTGAAATCGAATCATGCGCCGTTTATAAGGTTGGAAAGTTGGAACAAATGATAATCTGTTAGAGCAAGATTTGGGAGTATATATGAGTGTCTTCCGGTCAGATCTTGCAGAACAGCTTTGACGACGTTTGCTGTATGGGGTCACGTTTTGTCGTGCAGAAAACTCAGTGTACCTGCATACAAGCCTTTTCTGCGGTATGGCCTTGTTTAGACGGTGAAGTTGCATTGCATACGGTACGGTCAACAGTCTCCTTTTTGCCCAGCGATTTTCAGCGTAGGACCTCCTGCCCATCTTTCAAAAAGTCTTGTTCAGGGACACACTGCTCAACTCTTGCTTTCAAAGCAGGCTAATCCCTTTTTGTCCTACTGATGAGCGAACGCTATTTTCCATAATATCCAATAAATGTGCAGCTTTACATGAATAACAGCTAGTATGATTCGAATAGCATGATCAGCCCTTTCCAATGATATACACATCTTGCCGCAAATCGACCGCTTTTCGAAGACCTGAGGATAAAAATGAAAACGCTACGGACTTGTGGAATGAGATAATACAGTGCTGGTCACAGCTAAAAAGCCACCTCTCATTTCCAATCTGTAATACGTTTTTTGAACCTGAAATTTTTTGTACATATACAACATCAAAATATAAAACATTTATCACACTTATAAGCAGTCGCATTTTCAAAAAGGAGATTTATGCTGCATTTTTTGCTTCAACAAATATAAGAAATTATAATGTTCGGAAAAACTGCCTTTTCACCGAAATCTCAAGCATTTTTTTGATTCGGATAAAGGTCGTACTTCGCCGAGCCTTTGCAATGAATATGGTGAAAAGCGCAGGGTCGACAAGGCGTAGTCGATGATATCGATAGACGAGCCTCAAACTCACCTCCAGGTAGACGAGTTTTCGAATCGCAGAAATTGAGTTCCAATGTGTTCTAATGCCCGCAAAGCTCTGTAACGTGCTCAGCGCGTCGCCTGTACAACGACAGACTCGTGCACATAGCTTGAACGTCATCGCAACTCTTAGGATTTTGATTCCGCCTTGAACGCCTTTTTCCAAGAATGAGTGGTGGCACTCTGCCTGATCGTGACACACTCTGACCTCTCGATCGAGCGGAAAACCGCTCAAAACTTCAAAATTCTAATATTCCTGACAGTTTTGTTAGATTTGACTTGAAGAGGGGTTCAAAGCAGTAAAATTTGAAGTCATGTGAAATATACTGCGCACAACCGAACTGCAGACAAAGCGAGTTCAGTTCAATGCTGCAAGCACGTCTTTGTAAAATACCTGACAGCTTCTGCATGAATGCCGCACCATGCAAACAAGATGTCAACTTCCAACCGAAAATTTTTTGCGCGTCAGAATTCGAGTTTTGCGTCTCAGAAGCGTGCTTACACCTCGGTAAGATGAGGCTCGTTTATCAAGATCAGCGATTACGCAATGGAGTCCAGCACTTTTTACCATATTCATTGCAAAGGCTCGGCAAAGCCTAGGACCTTCATCCGAGTCAAATAAATGCTTTGAATTAGGTGAAAAGGCAGTTTCTCCAAACATCATAACTTTTTATACATTTTGTAGCAAAAAATGCAGGGTGAATCTTCTTTTTAAAAAGGCGACTGCCAAAACCAATGAAATTGGGAGCCGTCCTGGTCAATGATATGACGTTAGTGCACACAGATTAGTGGTTTTTCAGACAATTTCGAACAAAAGGGAGCAAATTACAGTGATTTTTGAGGTGGCTTTATAGCTATGGCCAGCACTGTATTAGGTTGGCACACAAAATTTGCAAGTAATTTTGTAATTATCTTTTTGAGTGTGACATATTCATTTTTGGGCATAATGTAGATTAGGCTGTAGACTGCAAATATGCGCAAACAGTTCGATTTCTGGTAGCAGTGGAGAAAATTTGCGACTATTTCCAAAGCCGGTCAAATTTAAAATTTCAGGGATCGAAAAACCAAAAACAAAGCCGTTCGCAGTCTGAATGAAGCGTATAAAGTCGAAGCTGTACCCAAGTTGTTGATGGAGGAATCTCTAATGATCAATGCACTCGATGCGTTTGACTCAAAGCGGAAACGGCTTTATTCTCTGTTTTTCGACCCTTAAAATTTCGCATTTGACCAGCTTTCGAAAAACGCGTAATTATTCTTCCGTTCGTTATCAAAAATCGAACTATTTGCACAAGTTTGCACTACCTAGTCTACATTATGCTTAAAATCGAATGCGTCACAGTCGAAAAGAGAAAATCACAAAATGGTTGGTTGCAAAACTTATGCGCCAAATTACTCCAACAAAAAAGTGCCCGAAAAATTGAGAAAAAGTCGTAACTCCAAAAAATCCTAAAAACCTAACTTGCTCACGCATGTACTTTTCGCATAAGACGTTTATATATGCCATTGTTGTAATTTTTTCTAAACTAGAATTTGAAAAAACGAAAATTTCTAATCTTTCGACACATTGACGCTCTGCTGCTCCCACATAAACATAAGCGTGTTCAAAATCAAATGTAAATTTTCAGATTTTTACAATCGTTCGTTCTCGAGAAATGTCGATTGATGCTACTCTTGCTTAAGCTCCCACTCCCCGTGGTCTTGAAAAAATCAATCAAAAACAAAATTTACCCTGCCGCAAGAACAGCATAGAATTCTTGCAGGTTAAACAACATCACAATTAATCTTGTTGATTGTTCACATACTCGGGCCAAAGCATTGGAGGCAGGGCCATTGACTGCGTTTCGCTCGCTTTTTGAAAGTTTTTCTTAAAGTTGTTCATTCTATACTCCCATCAATAGAAGTGGCTGGGCATGGTGGAAATGTTTGAAAGTGGTTCGAATCCTAATAAGAAACGCGACAAATAACATGAAAGTGGGAAACAGCCTTCTGGTAGGCATACTTATCTTAGCGGGTACCACAGAAAAAATGTTTTGTCTTCCTTATCGCTCTTGGTTAACACAGTGGACCTAATTCTATCCTTCAGTTTTTTTAGTAAATTACAGGCTGTCCCAATAGGGTGCAAGGCTTGGGCATAGTTGCGATAGGGGGAGTGATGGATCTTACCCCCTTCACTTTGAGGCCAAACTCCGGATGACCCCCTTCACCTGAGCTGAGAGGTATTGTACTCTGAGAATATAAAATAAAAATCGTTGTTATGAGGTTTTGCAGACTAAGTACCTTAAATACAAGTACACTCAAAAATTTTCAAAAACGGTATTTATGTTTATTCATATTATTTATCTATAAAAAAAGCATTTACAGAAGCACAAACTCTTTTCGAGCATTCATAAATACGTCCCTGAGCGTTACACTTCCATGAAAATTAATCAATCCTATTTTAGTAATATAATCAACATTTCTTTGTTCAAAGCTACAACTCTTTTGGGTATATTGCGACGGTAAGTGAGGACACAAAATCAGTTGATTCTTGAAGTACATAAAATCCCTCATATCTCGCGACACAAAAGACTTAGAAAAAAGGCGTCAACCAATTTCGATTCTCCATAATCTCAGCTTTCGAATGATATACAGCATGTTAAAGCTTCTTTGCTTCCCGGCTCTAAAAAGCACTTGTTCCGGTGACCGATAAAAGCCAACACATTGTAAGAGCGAGGTGGAGCAGGCTAATAGTAAATATCTCCACCCCATTTTTGAAAACTGGTACGTTTTTTCGCCCAGCAACTTATATACCATTCGAGAGCTCAGGAAAAGGGGATTCGGCCTAGACCGTCGACTTCATTCTAGCCCCCTCTATCGAGAGATACACCGCGTTTTATCTGAAAACATGTCCATTTTCAACAGCAGATTTCTGCCAAACGAAGACCTAATCACTACTGATTATCTATCTTTGTCGAAAAACAAGTCTTCATTAACAAACATAGACCGTCGACTTTCTCGTAGCATTTATTTGAAGAGCAGAAAGTAAGGACACAAAATCAGTTGATTTTTGAAGTAAAATCCCTCATATCTCGCGACACAGAAGACCTAGAAAAAAGGCGTCGATCCACGTCGATTCTCCATTCTCAGCTTTCAAATGGTATACAGCATGTTAAAGCTTCTTTGCTTCCCGGCTCTAAAAAGCACTTGCTCCGGTGACCAAAAAAAGCCAACACATTGTAAGAGCGAGGTGGAGCAAGCTAATAGTAAAAAATGCGCTGTAGATTGGCATCGTTATCAGCACTAACGGGAACGCGAGCGAACGCGTCTATTTGAGTGTGCTTATCGTTATATGTTTTTTTTAGTAAAAAATGCGCTTTTGATTGACAGTTGTGCCATCATTATCAGCACATACTCAGAAAACTGTGGGAGATTGGTGTCCACACTTTCACACAAAAACCCGCCCATTTCTGTAATCTTTACTCTGTAAACCTAGTGATGAAGAAGGTCACTTTTGTGAAAACGCTCTAGACTCACCTAATTGTAGAGAATGGTTGACTTCAATGAATCAAAAACTTAAAGGCATTCAGAAGAACAACATGTTATTATTAGGTTGTAAAGAAAGTGTCCGGGCACTTGCGAAAACTTTTTCAAAACGTTGTAACTTCAGGCAGGCTGTTTCTTTTTTGAACCTACAAACTTCATTGCAAAGACAATTTTGTCCACAACATATATCTGTCTTGCTGGCTTCTCAGCACCTCACTGCGGTCCACCAGCATTCGCAGAAGGGAAGAAGGTCGTCGCGAAAAGCGGCCCATTTGTGCAGGATTATCTCAGGCAAAATGAAAGCTGGAAAGCCCAGATGCTGTAGTTATATAGAGGTCTGCTGGGGCTGTTATGGGGATCATTCATGCATTTGAACGACCACCTTCAAAAAAATTTTCCCCAGAAAGTTTGAAAAATCGACCATTTTTCGCCCCTAAAAATGCACAATTTTTCGAGTAGGTGAATATGAAGTTTTCTAGTTCTGCACAGAAAGGATTAAATCTTTGATTACTGAAAATATTGTTAGGGTGATGCCTTGCACATCTTTTGGATCCATCTCCCAGGCGTGGCGATCCCTGCAGAAGCGACGTCAGCTACGAAAAAAGTAGCAGTCAGAGGCAGGTTCGACAGCTTAAATCGCAAAACTCGAGTACACCGACGGGTTAGAAGTTAACAGGCTTCTTAATCAAATCACCCATGATTTGGACGAAATTCTTTGAACTGCACAAAAAAATGGCTGTAGGAAGAAAAATTGTGAAACTTTTGTGTTTGGAAAGATTTCTGTTCTTGACGTGTAGATCAAATACGTTTTGGCATCGATGACAGTCAGAAGGCTTGTTGAAAACTTCGGGCTTCTTTTTACTGAACGGTATAAAAAACTTGGTGTTTAAGTCTGACCGAGCGCCGAAAAAATGCGTTCAAAAATGAAATTTCTAAAAGTGCCCGGGAACTTTCTTTACAACCCAATAAAATATCCTTCAATATTTGAAAAGGTTGGCAGTTTGAAGAAGAATGGCAGGCAGAATACTTTACAAAATTGCAGATTACTCGCATGTGTTCCAGTTCAACAGCGAGGCAGAAGGAGAATCTTACGCCGACGAAAATGTTGTCGACATTGATACAGGGTTGACAATTGAGCGAAACTCTCTATTTCGTACATCAGAAACCCAAGCAGATTGCCTAGTTTCAATGAGGAAATGTCCAAGAAGTCCATTGCTGATCTTCAGGTTGCTGAAGATCTAAATTCACAAACATGGATACTAACAATGGGGAGGTGTTAGTACAAAGCATAGCTACTGCTCTTAGACCCCGACTAGAGTACGAACTTAATTCCTGTGCTTTATGCTGCTGGAGGTATCTTGCCTTGTGACATTATGACCTATGATATTGAAAAAAAAGCAACGCGCAGCATAGTATCCACTTTTTCGGCTATTCCGGAGATGTTGTTGAAGAAGAAGTTGAGCAGCTTTCTCA
Source organism: Cylicocyclus nassatus (assembly GCA_958299035.1). NCBI lineage: Eukaryota > Metazoa > Nematoda > Chromadorea > Rhabditida > Strongylidae > Cylicocyclus > Cylicocyclus nassatus. The sequence continues at coordinate 78,281,810 of CATQJL010000001.1, forward strand.
TCAGCTAACAAGACGAGGAGGTGAAGCCAGAGTTCGGCAAGGCCCAAAAAGTATGCAATATTTCCCTCCCGTGTTGCGAAAGCATATGCGATCTTGCTCTTTCCCCATTACTTCCCTCAAAAATCTGATGGACTTACTAGCAAGCTATTAGGTTGTCCCATAAGTCTTTTCATACCTGAATTTACACGTCATAAATCAGTTCTTCTTGAACTCCTGATAAATTGCAGGGTACCATTCGACAGATCAAAGTAAGCTCTACAAGATGGCGTTCAAAAATTCGCACCAAGTCCAATCCGCAACGTGCTCCAAACCAAAATAAAAAATTTTCCCGAATTTCCGAAAAAACGAAAATCATCATATCTCAGTTCAAAACAGCTCTGCAAATTTCCTATTTTTTCATGCATATACTCTCCTCATCGGATATTTATAAATGCACTTGCTGCATTTTTCTGATGGCTAGAAACCAAGAAAAAAATAATGCGCTCAATTTTCAAACTTTGCCTGTATCACTTCTGTATTCCCCGCAAGTAGGTGATTATATAGCTTATTCGCTCAGAATTACTGCCAAAAATTTGCAGCCTACTAAGTGCTGTAGTTCCTGAGAAAAATCGAATTGAAGGTCCGAATATGAAAAAACTTATGGGACAACCTAATAGTTTCCATTCCGATTAGCACGGCAGAGGTGGAGGGGGGATTTTTCCATCTACTCTGTTATCAGAACGCAACGCAGAACTCGTAGAACGGTGGAGCATCTAAGCAATTACTTAAGATTTGTCAATCTTCTACTAAACATATTGTTATCTAAAAACTTCATTTAAAGGATTGCTATAAGTGGTCCAGACAGGCTGTCATCGTATGACTTTTTAATATCCTAAAAGATGGTATGAAGAAACTGGTCACCTACCTGCTGACTTCCTGGTGCTACAAGAGGGCCAGGAAAAAAAAACACAAAAGCGCTTAGAAGAAGAAGAACGCTTCAAATCCATTTTCGACTCAAAACGCTTTTTGACGCAATTCTACTTCTACTTCGATGATCTTTTGAAGGAAGAAGAGAGCTTTCAGGCAGCACTTGTCGTCTCTGACATTAGCGATAGTGTTATTGTTGATAATGACGTGCAGGAATTGTAAGTTGTTCCTAACTTGTACATTCTGGGATTAACCTTATTGCTTTCGTTTTTTGTTGATGCAATGAAATAGGAGCACAGATCTTCATAAAGTCAATTTTTTTGAATTATTATTTTTTTAAATTCTAAAAAAAATTTATTTTCAGTTTGTGCCTAAATAAGGTACAAATTAGAGCTTTTCATATCACGCTTTTTTTACCTTTTCTCTCTTCTCCCCCCCCCCCCCCGCCTAGGCTCACATACCCCTTCATCTTGGAAGGCCGGAAACAGCCGAGAACCCCTTCACCTGGAGAGAGCCTGGCTCCCCCTATCGCACCTATGATGTAAGCTGAAGCGTTTGCGTGCATTTGTGAGCTCGTAGCGTTAACGGTATGTCCTGCATATGCACACTGTCAGAGGGAGCGATATGAAGAGAGTAGGCAATCAAGCCGTAAGCATGACGCTCAACCCTAGCTGCGCGGCTTCCCGCCATGTAAATTTTGGCCTGATGGGGAGCGCAAACTGTAAAAATCCAGCTATATGCTGATGACATCAAAATGGACGGTAGCAGTGTCAAGAAACTTCTCCTGTTGTGCATAACGAGTTGAAACTGCCATTGCTTTTTTTGATTGGGCCAAAAGCAATGACGTGACACCTGATTTATACAGATGTACTAGCTGGCTTACCCGGCTCCGCCGTATCCGGACCAAACTTGGCACACATACACTTCGGGCCCCGGCGGGTGTCACAGTCCACTTTTCGTTATCGATCGATGTCGATTTTACCGATTTTTATCGATTTTTTTGCAGAGTTCACCTACAGGGCTAGGAGTTGGCACAGGGGGGGAAGTGAGCATGGGGATTCCGAATACAGTATTAGTTTTCAGGATCGTCCATTACTTTTATCGATTTTATCGATTTTTTTTGTAAAGTTTGACCTGCGAGGCTGGAAGTTTGCACAGGGGGGTAATCGAGCATGCTGATTACGAACACAATATTAGTTTTCAGGATCGTCCATTACTTTTATCGATTTTATCGATTTTTTTGTAAAGTTTGACCTGCGGGGCTGGGAGTTTGCACAGGGGGGTAATCGAGCATGCAGATTACGAACACAAAATTAGTTTTCAGGATCGTCCATTACTTTTATCGATTTTATCGATTTTTTGAAAATTTGAGCTAGGGGGCTGGAATTTGGCAAGGGGTGTAATCGAGCATGCTGATCACCCCCCTTGGGGGTGATCAGCATGCTCGATTACCCCCCTGTGCCAACTCCCAGCCCCCTAGCTCAAACTTTGCAAAAAATCGATAAAATCGATAATAGTAATCGATAATCCAGAAAACCAATATTGTATTCGGAATCCCCATGCTCGATTACCCCCCTGTGCGAACTCCCAGCCCCGTAACTCAAACTTTGCAAAAAAATCGATAAAATCGATAAAAGTAATCGATAATCCTGAAAACCAATATTGTATTCGGAATCCCCATGCTCGATTACCCCCCTGTGCCAACTCCCAGCCCCGTAGCTCAAACTTTGCAAAAAAATCGATAAAATCGATAAAAGTAATCGATAATCCTGAAAACCAATATTGTATTCGGAATCCCCATGCTCGATTACCCCCCTATGCCAACTCCCAGCCCCGTAGGTGAACTCAGCAAAAAAATCGATAAAAATCGATAAAATCGATATCGATCAATGACGAAAAGTAGCCTATGACACCCGCCGGGGCCCGTAGTGTATGTGTGCCAAGTTTGGTCCGGATCGGTTCAGAAATGGAATTTTCTATTCGGAACATACGTACACACAGACAGACAGACAGACAGACATACATACAAACAGACATTCAGCTTTATATATAAGATGATATTGCGTGATGATTTGGAATAACCTAGTTACAAAATCAAAAGCATCCCGTTGAAAAGTGACGATACGGTAGAATATGGAGTATTAGTTGATTTTAAGTTGAAGTGGAGCATATTGAGGAGGCGGTTGATAATGCTTATAGGGCTTTCACGACTTTCGAAACATGCACATTATAGCACTAAAGTGATAATTAGGCTGCACAAGTATATATTCTACCACGCCTTAAATATTGCTAGCAGCTTTGGAGCCGTAGTTTGAAGTGAGAAATAAGAAAACTGGAGAAAGTCCAAGACACATTTACTAGGGTTCTACTTCACGAAGTTTTTAGGAGGGCCTTGTTCATGCCTAGCTATAAGAACAGGTTCAAGGCTTTCTCCTTACAAATCCTCAATTACAGAAAATTCGCAATGACTCAGCTTTTTTTCGTGTTTCAATAAAGAAACGAACTTAAAGCAGAGTGGGTACTGAGTATTTTGACCTAGCTCAACCAAAATATCTTCAATCAAACTAAATTATGGGAGGCTAGTGAGCAAATACTAGTTGGCATTCAACTTACTCTTTTTGTCGCACAATTCGGTGGATAGAAGTACTGCCTAACGAGATGCTATGTCTAGCAACAAGTAAAAATTTTAGAATTAAGCACAAAAAGGCGTCATTCCTACAGTGTTTGAAAGTAAGTGCACTTTTGTTCATGCTGTTGGGCTCCGAATAGTAGTTTTGCATTGTCTACTTATTCACGTCAAATTTATACACTGATTCATTTCACTCATACCGCAAGGACGGGTTTGAGCAGCAGCTGATATTTTATTCTCTACTGGTATGTAATCCCTACAACGCAATCGAAAAAATCTTTTCACAAGCAGTTCCAAACCTCACCGATCGTAATAACGCACATGCGACCCTTCTTGCCATTACATCGTTACTCTACACTGCCAACCCGCTCGGACCTAACCTGAGCATAGTTACATCGTCGTATTTATTAAACAGGAATCCTCCATTACGTTTTGTTAATTTGTTTTCTTTGTTGTTGCATTGACGGCAGTATGCAAAAGGATCTAGAATTATTTTTAGTCTAATCCTTCCGATGTTGGCTTTTCAACATACTTAAACTTCGTCTACAAGTTGGTCTGGGTCAAATCCACCCTTTTTATTGTTAGTTGGAAATAGCTTGTCGGGCCTGATTAACTTTTTGCACCGTGCAAACTCTTACCTCTGGGCTATGCTCTCCCTCTCTCCAAACATTGGTTGGGCGGATTTTTCCTATACACCCAGACACCAGCTTCCTCCATATACACTCAGCTAATCGCCGGGGGCAGGCGAATCGCAAACTGTCGCTTTCTCAATTCAGCAGAATTTTGTGGCGTCGCCAAACCTTCAGCGAACGGTACTTCCCTCCCTTACTGTCGCATGTTCTGCCAGCGGGAAGCAAAACAAAATTTTCTGCGAGCACTCGTCAAATTCTTTCAGCAAACGCTGACCAAATTTTCAGCGAGCGCTGTGACTTTTGTTTCGCAGTTTCGCGCCTACGCCAAGCAAAGGTAACGTTCTATATAGCAGATATATTGTCTCGTTTAAATAACTCGAGTTTGGTGTACTATCACTCAGCTACCTACGAGATCCTTCACAAATGGGTGAACCAAATCGCGCGGCGTCGGGGCGTAAGCCGCGTATGCGGCGTACTCAGCGCAGTTTTTAGCTTAAAGGACCTCGGCCTTCAACAATTTTACCTCTTTTCCAGGAAAGTCCAGGATGCGGCCACTGCGCCGCAATCAATATATGAAAAAGCCGCGATTGTACTCTGAGCGTTCGTCTTGATAGTGGCCAAGATTCTCACGAATTTCTGCAAGAGGGCCGCAAGAAATCAGCGACCTATGTTTTCGGCGCCCGCCTGCCTATAAATCGCAGGACCCCCTACCCTCGGCAAATCTCTGGGCATTTGCTTGATTAAATAATCTAGGAGCACTTTTGCTACAATCAGAGAACATGAAAGAGCTTTTCGATAAAATAAATTCTCTCTCTAAACAAGCAATCCGTTGTAATCGTATATTTAAGGAGCTGTGGCCGTATCCATCAAAGAATTCTGAGAGTAAGAATTATTTTTGAAATTGAATTTTACGACTAGAAAGCATAAAACAAGTTTTGCGAAGCACACGGTTGGCTTAACCTCAAAGGTCAAAATTAGCCCTAAGGGTACATCTTACCCCGCAAAGCGATTAACCTGTGTTTATCAAAAACTCCCAAGGTAAATCGTCCTCTTGAGGACGTGGCTCATCAGGATAAAGTATCCCTAGCATAAAGCAAGGTAATTTGCAATGACACTTCGTAATAAACATAATTTGATCTCTCAATGGACCCCTCACCCTCAACGATACTGTTTTGACAACAAACACATTACTTTTTAATATTTTGTTGGTCAACTTAACACGTATCTAGTTGAGCTAGATCATGTTGCGCTGCATTTATCTGCAGCCGCTCTTTGCAGCAGTTGGCTTTGCAAGGCTGCACTGATGTTTGTGTGTGTCCACTTATGTGCGCACATCAAAATTTTTAATATCCAATTTTAAGTCATTTTTGAATTTTAAAATTCCACCACACAATAGAATCATGGCACATATTTTTTATATTGCACATTAAGTGTCAAGTTGACCAACAAAATATTGAAAAGTAATGTGTTTGTTGTCAAAACAGTATCGTTGAGGGTGAGGGGTCCATTGAGAGATCAAATTATGTTTGTTACGAAGTGTCATGGTAAATTAAACCTGGCTTTATGCTAGGGATACTTTATCCTGATGAGCCTCGTCCTCATGAGGACGATTTACCTTGGGAGTTTTGATAAACACAGGTTAAGCTTTGCGGTGTAAGATGTACCCTTAGGGCTAATTTTAACCTTTGAGGTTAAGCCAACCGTGTGCTTCGCAAAACTTGTTTTATGCTTTCTAAGCGTAAAATTCAATTTCAAGGATAATTCCTCAGGATTCAAGGCCTTGGTCCGACTATGTGAACAATTAATAAGATTGATTGTGATGTTGATTAACCTGCCGGAAATCTATGCTGTTCTTGCGGCAGGGTAGATTTTGTCTTTGATCAATTTTTTCATGACCACTGGGAGTGGGAGTTATGCTAATAAGTCTGAATTCTTCAGAATCACTTGCGCTTAAAAGTTTCTGAAATTGGCACTACATTTGCTTCTTTCCATAAATAAACTCGTACTAATGGAAAAGTTAAGAATGAAAGTCAATGTTTTACACAATGAGGAAGCACATTGCTTGTACACTATTGGCGGGATGGCGTCATAAGGGACGCAGATGGCTTTAGATGCTTCAGTATAAACCTTATGACTCGATTCAATATTATTATTGAAGTTCTATACAAAACATGACATTAATTAGATACACTCGCAGATATCTCGCTAAATTTTCAGCTTTTTTCTCGTCTGTGGTAAACAATCTGCCTAGCGAGTCTTTAAGAACAGGCATGGCTTCTTGGGAATTATTTTCCAGCGAATAGAATCAAAAATTAGTCTGTTTTGCCTCCTTCCGTAACTTTTCGCTCTTTGATCTTGATGAGCTCTTTTTATACATTGTGTAGAATGGGATACGGGCTACAAAATGAAGCAAACCGCTCCCTTTTTAGCCATATATTTGAAAAAAAATTTGGGCATTTTTTGAAATTTAGTGAAGTTTGAGGATTTATGGGGTTCTGAGCAAAGATAAAGCCGTTCACAACATAGATTACGCACAACTATTCAACTGTATGGAGTTTGTTGCCAGAGGTTGTCTTATTCGAGATAATCCGAGATCTGGCCTTTTCACGAAGCCGAACGATCGCTGTACGCACAGCTGTTCAGGGGCACCTTCAAGATTTAAGATATGTCATAAGGGACTTACTTGACGTGCTAAACACAAAGATGATACTTATTTGCTCGATAAACCCCTCTTTTCGTGTTTGAGGCAAAACTCAAGAGTTTTCGTGATCAGCATGTCAATCACTCTATGCCAAGTTAGGGGTTGGGCATTCTTCACTCGATTTCAGTCGCGACGCGATTCGGCAATTCGTCGAAAGTATTCAGATCCAACGTTAGCAAACTGCACATGCATAGTACGTACAACTTACGTGGATTGATAAAATGTTCTGTCCTTTGTACATTTGAAAGGGCTATGGTGAGTTATTGATTTGGAACATTTCCAACTCGCTTCACGACTGAAATCGTGCAAAGTGTGCCCGGTCCGTTTCAGCCGAATCTGTGAAGATCCAAATTTTTTCCTTTTACACCGTACACTTACCATAATCCTCAATATGGCGGCAAAATTTTAATAGGATGACTGCACTTGTAACTTGAGTGAGAGCTTACATAACGGCAAAATTTGAGCGTGTCATTTTCGAAAAGAAAAAACTTTGAAAAAAAAAGTAGCAAAACTTAGTCTCCTTTCTCTCTAATCTCTTCTCTTCATTAACAAAATATTTTTTAAATGGAGATCAACACCGGAACAAATTTTTTTTGTATACAGAACAGTATGCAAGAAATTGTCAAAAGATTCGGAGATACGATTTTTCTAAGTAATCAATCTTTTAAGATGAGCGAAATAATTCATCTTGGAAAATTTACAGTTGGAGGTGAATAAACAATATAAACAAAGAATGGAATACACCTTACTGCAAAATAACAATAACATCAGAAATAGAGCAATGTTCATTGAAAACTTAAAGCCAATCAATGGCACTCAGAAAAAGATTGCAAGATAATCAGCGTGAGAATAACCATGTAAAGGCAGATTTGGAGTTTTTGTTCCAGTCAATCTATAAGCTAAAGTTTTTTAACAAATTTGATTCATAACTAGTAGTGATCACTTCAGTTACGTGACTTACGATTTCTTCTTCACATGTATCATAACAAATTCGGAGGGCGCAGGCTGATATGCTTAGTTATGTTATACTAAAAAAGGATTTCGACTATAAAAATGTCTGCATGCGATCCAAAACCGTATTTGATTTTACAAGCTACGATGGAAGACTTTGCCAAACAACAAATTCCTCCATCTTTTCTTTATATTTCCATCAACTCTGAACAAAATGTACGGAAAAAATCCTATTATCTCACAATCTTCTAGCTTCGTTGTCTTCAAGTCTTAGTAATGAAATACAAATCATGTTTCTCTTAACTCATTAAAACATGTCATTGATCGACATTCTTGATCAAGCTTCGAGCATTTGTAAGAAAACATTTCATTTGATCATTTGGGATTCAGCGTTTCATGCAATTCTAGAAGTATTGAGTGCTACTTTGAAGTAGCTCCGAAATTATTTCAGTTCGCGGGGAAACTACCCACTGCCTCACTGTTCGCCACTGTTCCGTTCCCCGTCTATTTGGAAAACCGCGAACGCCATTTTTTTCCTCAGGGTCATGTTTTCTTTGATAAAAACTGTAAATACGGCTCGTTTGAAGCAAACGAGCATTTGCTAAAGCGGTATTCCAACATCTTTCGAAGAAGGGACCACTTTGACAAGCCGGGGACGGAGTCCGCCTGTACGCAGTACTTTTTAAACTTAAATTCTACAAAGATATCAAGAACAGAACTTTCGAGATTTTCTGCTTGCCAGTTAATTAGCATTCAGGTAAAGATACATCCTCATCTGATTCTTCAAGGCCACTGGTGACGATGCTGCCTCAAAGTTCTGGTTCGATGCAGTTTCCAACAAAATCATCTGTTATTTTTAAAAAAAGGAGAAGTATTTTCTCTACGGTAGCGTCCTTGTTAAGGGCCATGACAAATTCCAGCAGATTTTTAGCAAACATCGCATGAAATTTAGGACCATCAAATTAGGAAGGGTTTGCTTTTGAACTCCAGAAAAAGCGTGCTGATAGATTTGCCCCTAACAATCTTTGGACCCATGCTCTACAATATCGATTATTCAAAAGGCGCTGAGCAAGTGATGACAACACATAAAAAAGAATGAAAGAAACTTCATATGAATGAAGACTCATATTTAGAAGCATGAAATAGTTCAAAAAACTTTAAGGAAAGATAAAGAAAGCAACACAATTGAGCATAGGCTACAAAAACTCGGTAATAAAAACAGAGCGGGAAAAAAGCGACCGCTCGCTCCCACTGTCACATTTGATTGGTTTTGCTTTATTCTCGGACATCTTGGACGAGCGACAAGCCTTCATGCCCTGCTGGGCAGGTCGCGAGGGAGGACGCGCAGGAGAAACCAAGGCTATGCCGCCATATATCCAGGGGACTCCCAACAGCCATGATTAGGCTCCGCCCATTGCCCCGCCCACAAGACGCTCACAGTGTGCGCTAAACAGTGACAGAGAAGACACCACGGAATTGAGGGCAATTAAGAATAATTAGAGGTTAAAACCTAGCTTAAAGACCAAGCAAGATTGATCTTTGTTAAACAGGTTTACAAATATACGTTTCTACAATTTAGATAATAAGTATTAGGTGTCGTAGATCGATTGGAAGAGAAATCAGAGGCTCAGATGTGAAACAACACCATTTGAGAAGAGGTTTGAAATATTTTACATAAGGTAGAGATATGGTCGTGCAAAATTGAGTGAAAGTACACTTCCAGTATAATTGAAACCATACAAAGCAGTTTAAGAAGTGTTATAAAAATTTATATTCGCATGAAGCAATGAAGAATCAAGAAACAGACGGGCTGTATACGTAGAGTTTCGCCCTTTCGAATGAAGACAATTTTCACCATACAGATTTGAGGTGCGAAACCTCGTCCGAGTAACATTCCAGCCGTTGGCAGCCGTTTGGGCATGATTTTGGGAAAGTCGATCAAGAACTCCGTATAAATAGAGGAAAAACCATGGAAAAATTTTTCAACGCATCATGTCTTTCAATAGCAACACCAATGCTTTCTACTCGCCCAGCGATTTTCCTGAGCTTCCTCAAGACGTGAGTTGAGCTTACATAACAGTTCTGCGCTACATTCGATATGAATTTAGGATTTGTACATAGACCAGTTCTTCCCCAGTGACTGGAATGAAACAATCCCTAACCAGACTCATTCCCAACAAAATCATATACATGAAGAAGAGGTCTAAAAACAAATCTACTCATTAAGCACATCAAACTATATTTCAGCTTACTTCCGTGGTGTCTGAGACAAATCGAATAATACCACACCAATCAGATTACACTCAGGTAGCTCTTAAAAGACGAGTCGCGTCAAATTTTGTATTTATTTAGTTTTTTACTACTCCACCACAGACTCAACCGTTTTCGGCACAATCGACTCCGCAGCTTTTTGGGAACGAGGTTTGAAACGAATCGATGTAGTTTGCATTTTTATGAGATGTATTTAGTTAAATGTGCAGCCGCCCCTCACTCAGTATTATCCTCAAGATAAGCACGAGAACCAGGTTCCACTCGATTTATTGCTAGTTTCATCAAATCATAGTTCCATTTAGTTCTAAACCCAGCCACTCTCAGCACAATATTACCCTCAACAGAATTCCAAAAATCAGGTTTTAACGGCAGCTGATGCAAATCGACTAGCTCACAATTTCATTTTCAGTTTTATGCGCAGTCAACCTCTACTCATTAATATTCTCAACAGACTTCCGAAAACCAGGTTCTATTTGGATTAGAAATGAATTGATTTTTAGCAATGTCATGTTCAGTACTACATACAGCCGTCATCCACACAAAATCATCCTCAACAAATCTATGAGAACCAGGTACCACTGCAGCTTTATATGTAATAACTTATGGCAAATTTTTAGTTTCATAAGCGCCCGTCTCAGCCTCAGCCGTATCCATACGTGACTGATGACCAGGTTTGACTCAAAAATGCTTGTAGACTCCCGCAAATTCAAATCTAGCCAGTTCCATGCTATCCCGAACCATTATTATCCCATGCAGCCATTCCATGAACAAAGGGTTGATGTTCAGGTACAGTCAAGTATTGCAGGCATTGAAACACATTGATGGTTTGTATATGATAGGCACAACCTCAGCAACAAGGACAACTCCAGCCGCTACTACACCCGCAGAACTATAATACTCTGCCTCCTGGAAATGTTAGCTATTCCACTACTCGTAGTGAGGGTCCACGTACATTTCCAGGAGCCAGAGAGGTAAGTCAAAAGGGCATACATAAAGTTATCGTTTATGAAATTCCAGGCAGCACCCGATCTTACGTATTCATGCACAAGCGGAAGACGTCACAGCAGATCGTCGCGAAGTACATCTGTGTGCACTGCAAAAAAGGTAACAAATACACTGCAATTTCGGTATGTTCATTTGTTTGGTTAGATGTAACCTAAAGTAGCTGCTTTCAGGTCAGCGGAGACGAACTTTTGGAAGACCCAGCTTTGCTCAGTCACTCGTGTATACCCACCGAAAGGACCAAAGACAAGGCCGACAGATTATCATACGAGGTGAGTGAAATCTTTGCAGCTTCTCTTAGCAAACAGGAGAACTCCTGTGGATTTCAGTGTCTCCAGCAAGTGAGAGAGAATCCTGAGGCGACTCTCCAACCGACATTATCCTATTTTAACAAGGTTGTGGACAACATTGAAAATGAGTTGGGGAGGTGAACAGAGTCTTCAACTCAAAGATCACGTTCAGCCATTTATAGATGCCGAGAAGAGAACATCGGTGATGGCGCATTACATGGAGACAAATGGCTACGAAAGACAAGACAGACGAAGCGCTTTGAATCGGTGAAAATCACGCAGGAAATTTCGTTTTCCTAAACCGCTAACGGCAATGATTTAGTGCTGTAAATAGAACGGTCCGCGAAGTGACGATGACCAACGTACCTGAAGCACTACGAACTCTTGCAGAAGGGGAATCCTTCCTGCAAGTGCAAGAGCCGGATCTGCACATCTACATGTCCCAAATCATCGTCAAGGTCACGTTTTTACAAGTTGTTTAGAGGCCAGATGTTCGCTTTCAGCAGGCCGTTGAGAACAATCTCTTCGCACTTGTTGGAGACAGAATTCACAAGCTTAATCCGCGCAGTCGACGTGGCACCGCGGTGCGCATGGAAGGGGGACAGGTATACACCATACATGGGATCTGTGCAGGAGGTTTTGAGGTGAGCTTGCAGAATTTTCAATTTCCTTTCCCATAGATCTCATTGCAGATACCGCTCCTCTTCGCAATCACGAAGAACAAGCGCGAGGGGGATTATGCATATTCAACAAACTTAAAGTCGCAATACAAGAAGCTGCCGAAGGCTTAAATCAAACGGAGTCGGAACTGAGGATTATCCTGGATTTCGAATTGGCGGCCATAAATGCGGCAGGACTGTCTTCCCGAGTGCTTCTGTGCAGGGCTGCGCATGGCACCTAAGCCAAGCTTGGGTGAGGAAGAGGAATACCCTAGAGATTCTCCACTTTTTAAAAGGAAGCGGGAGATGCGTACAAGTCGTTCGATGGTGGAGGACCCTGAAAGGGCTACCATTCCTACCCACGAAGCATTTGAATCACGGCAGTGCGATGCGAACGCCGCCCGTGGGGGAACATCCTGCGTATGGCCCATGCAAGAAGTTTTTGAATTACTTGCGCAACACATGGCTCGATGGGCCGTTTAAAACGATGTGGTGCAAGTATGGGAAAGACGTCTAACGAACGACTAACTCCGCTGAGAATTATCATGGGTTAGATAAAGGTTCTTGTTTTAAGCCTCCTCTTAATCCTTATTTTAGGAGACTCAGAAAAATTCTCGGCAAAAGACACCCGCCCTGGGCCAGTTAATATTAGCCTTTCGAAGCCTCACATCTGTGGCTAAAGGCACACTGGCAGGGATGGAACTAAGAAGAGGCCGCAACAAGACGCTCAGGAAGAGGGACCGCCTCAGAAGGGAGAAAGTCGAGGCGCAATGGCCACATTCGAGGAGATTCGTAGTAGCAATGACTTCAACACAGCCACAATAGAGGATGAGGAAGATGTCCAAATACACGTCCGATAAGGCGATATAGATTACTGCATGCATCCCTATTTTTACCAGAATTTCCAGAGTTTATTGCATTCAACTTTATCTGTACAAATGCATGCACCTCCGTTTTAACAGTTTCAATGTCTACTGCATGCAATGTTCCTGCACGATTGCATGCCCCCGATAAGAGAAGCTTCACAGAGTTTGTTGCATGATATGTTTCCTGCATGAATGCATGCCCCAGAATTTTTCAGATTTTCTATACTCAGAGTTTAGTGCATGCAGAAAACTAGAATACATAGACCTCTCGTTCAATGTAGAATATGTGCCTGTTATAGACGTTTGTCATGATAGGTTTGAATAATCTCTTTGCACTAGTTTCCCTCCCCCCCCCCCCCCAATGAGAATATTTATTGTGTGATTTGATAATGTATCGTCGAGTCATTCGTAAATTAATATGCATAGTGCACACTAAGCACGCTAACTGAACAGCAAAACAAGAACCTCCTCGTTTTCAGTGACTTCTGCTTGTTTCCTTGTCTCTTTTGTTTCTGTTGATCACATGTTATTCAAGAAAACACATTTCTACACTTTGTTAGGCTAAAAAATGTTTCAGTTAAAAGTTACCAATAAAGGTTCCGTCGCTGATAGGGCTTAGTGTGCAATTTCACATATTAAGTTACAAATGACTGGAGGTTATTTGCTTAGATAAGTTTCTTCTTCCATTCCTTTTTGGCTTTCACTGTGCGTATGTGTGCATGTTTTCTGCAAAGGTCATCATACAGCTATCGATTGACACTAAACAGCAGCAGCTAATTAGCGAAAAAGATGAACTTTAGCAACATTAGCAAGTTTTTGAACAAGGGTACTCAAAAAGATAGTCTTCGTGTGGAAAAGACAAGAACTGAAAAGGTGAAATCAAATATTGGGACTGCAAGTCTCACCCCTTTTGAGAAGTAGACGTTTTCTAATTTGCAAGTCTCACCTCTTTTGAGAAGTAGACGTTTCTGATTCGGTTTAAACATATTTCTGCATTCTTTTGAAAGATATTAGGTCGTTCAGAAAGTAATGTCGCTTTTTTCAAATGAAAGCCACATTTCATGGAATCAAGATTCTTAAGAAATCTTAGGAGCATTCGATGCAACATTTCATCCTCTTTCTAACGGTTGTAATTTCATTGCATAACTTTCATTGAGCTTGCGAAAAATTAACAAAATCTGCAACTCATGCTTTTTGCCATGGTCAAGTTCGGCTACTTTTTAAAATTTGTGTACCTATTCACCGAAGAAGTACAAATGGCAGGTAGATAGAGCAAACCCTATAGGACATAAAGTAATTTTTTTCTTGTCCTTAGCTTGCTTCTTAGAGTTTCTGGAATCAGTTTTAAAATGCCATCAAATTTCATATTTGGTCAACTCAAACCTTACAGAACAACAATCGGCAAGCAACTCGGGTGTCATTCGACGCAGCTTTTTTCTCCTCTTTTTACCAGCTGTTTTTGATTTCCGATTCATCAAGTTTTCCGAGATAAAATCATCATTTCAGGTTTTCCAGGGCGCCTCCGGCTGTACCCGGAATTTTTGAAAGTTGCTAATCTGAAGCGGTGAACGCTCATTTGCTTTGTAAAGTTAGTGTAAAACCATAATCCATTTTTGTAAGCTTCAAAATCCGACAATTTCTTGGTGTTTGATGCATTTGTGCCTGAGACGAGCCTGCTAAAATTCGGTGGTTCCATCAAAAAATCTATACAGAAATTATGACGAGCTCTGAAAAGCAGAAAAAAGTTGTGGTTTTTTCTGTAGGGTTTGCTCCATCCATCCATTACTTGGACTCCTTCTGAGGTTTGTTATAAATTTTTTAAAAATTGTGAAACTTGGCCATCTCAAAAAGCATAGGTCGCAGATTTTGATGTTTTTCTGGAAGCTCATTGACTGTATTGCAACAACCTTCATGATCATTAGAAAGAGAATGAAATGCTGCATCAAATGCTGCCAGAATATCTTACACATCTTTGTTCCACGAAAAATGGCGTACGTTTGAAAAAAGCGACATTACTTTCGAAACGACCTAATACATGTCTCCTTCATTTCGGTTTTTTGGAAAATAAATGTTTTCTTCGTATTGGTTTCACATCACAGCAATCCTAAGATTGATTGATTGAGTAACTCCATTCTTCGTTGCTCTGCTTCACCGCCCTCCTTGAGTACTTGAGCTGCATGGAAAAAATGGGAACTACTAGCAAAATTTCCCATTTATATAGGCAGCTTATCATTTTTACATGAAAACTGTTAAGGAATGAAGAGTGTTGTTTCGGATAAGATAAGACATGTAAAAGACCATTCATAAGAACCGCCTTTTCAGTTAGGGCAGGAAACCGTTTTCCCCATTTCTGAAACTCTACTCTTAATCATTTTGTCAGTCTTTTTCCCTCAAGAAATACCTGGGAAAAAGGGCAATACCCAGGCTCAACGCTGAGGGGGCGGAGTTTGGATGACTGCCAAATCCTCCATGCATGGCTCGCGCCCTTAATTGCGCTTCTGGGATACAGGCGGCATAGCTTTGGTTCCTCCTGCTACGCCGCCGGTCGCGAGCCTAAAATTGTGGGCGTGGTCTTGTTGCGAGCGACGTGCCTTCGCTGCTGATTTTGAAGGCGGCGGACTTCGCACCTACCAGCGCTGGGCCATCTCTTTGTGTGGGCGGGCAGCGTGAAAGTGTCGGGGTCCTTATCTCGGATCATTCTATAATTCTTTCATTGGTGTAGTGTACATTTTTATCAGTGCTGTTTCCGTGAGTTGGTGCCCATCGTGAGCTGCTATCGTGAGCTCATCAATAAGATTTAATCCTTCAGGCAGGGCAGGGTAAGCTCAAACAGACTCATTTGTCAATCAAGCAACATCATAATAGATGTGATACAAGCCATCCTCAGGTTAATCTTTGCGAATAACCATTACAACATGATCTTATATATAAAGCTGAATGTCTCTTTGTCTGTCTGTCTGTATGTCTGTCTGTCTGTCTGTCTGTCTGTCTGTCTGTACGTATGTTCCGAATAGAAAATTCCATATCTGAACCGACCCGGACCAAACTTGGCATACATACATATCGGGCCCCGGCGAGTGTCATGGGCTACTTTTCGTCATCGATCGATATCGATTTCATCGATTTTTATCAATTTTTTGTAAAGTTTGAACTGCGGAGCTGGGAGTTGACACAGGGGGGAGGTAATCGAGCATGCTGATTACGAATACAATATTAGTTTTTGGATTCATCCTTTATTTTTATCGATTTTATCGATTCTTTTGTAAATTTTGACATGCAGGGCTGGGAGTTTGCACAGGGGGGTAATCGAGCATGCTGATTACGAATACAATATTAGTTTTTGATTCATCCATTACTTTTATTGATTTATCGATTTTTATCGACAATTTTGCAGAGTTCACCTACGGGGCTGGGTGTTGGCACAGGCGGTAATAATCGAGCATGCTGATTACGAATACAATATTAGTTTTTGGATTCATCCTTTATTTTTATCGATTTTATCGATTCTTTTGTAAATTTTGACATGCAGGGCTGGGAGTTTGCACAGGGGGTAATCGAGCATGCTGATTACGAATACAATATTAGTTTTTAAATTGCCCACTACTTTTATTGATTTTATCGATTTTTTGCATAGTTCAAGCTACGGGATTGGGAGTTGGCACAGAGGGGTAACTGAGCATGCTGATTACGAATGTAGTAGCTGTTTGTGAGAATATCAATACTTTGTTTTTTTAGAGCCTTGGATTAGAAGGATGTAAGTTGGTACTTGGTTATGCTTATTCAAGCCAGCTATTCTTTATTTTCATCAATCCTGAATCAAAATATTTCTCCTGCCATCTGGGACTGGATTTCGGTGAGGGATAAGCGAGTGCGCTGATTACAAAACAGCCTCCCTGAAATTATTCGAGTGCTAATGCCACGATCAAACGTATTGAAAAAGTACACTGATCATTTAAAATCAAAACAATTTTGATTTTTTGGCGAAGTCTGAATTTGAAGTTTTCTGGCGTATTCTGAAAAATGTTTTATTTATGAAACACTCTTTTGGAATTCAGGTTCTAATAGACTTGGACAAATTGTTGAATTTTTGCATGCACACATTGTATATGTGGGTAAACATACATGAACATTTCAGGAAAAAACCGTTCTTCCAGGTTTTAAGTTTATTGGGAGGAATTCATGATGGCGTCTTCGAATGAGAAAGAGAAAAAAATTTGAGTGGCACCGCCGGATTGGCCATTAAAAGTTAGCATATATGTGTTTTTGACGCAAGGTCCCAGGATGTCTCTAATTGTAAGACGAGATACAAGCATTTTTGATTCTTCTGTAAAAATTCCGGTTTCACCGAGTGTTGATATATTCGTACGCTTTCAGCGATTGAACCGCGGGTTCCGCCTCGATTGAGGTGGCTGAATGGCTCTCTCGACGGAGGCGTTGAGCCAGTGGTTCCATTTTTGTTACAACCTCAATTGTCCTCGACAGAGGCAACCGATGGTTGTCCTCGCAACCGAGTAATTGTTCCTCCGAGTGAAGGCAACCGAGTGGTTGTTGCTTCCGAGTGGAGGCAACAGAGTGGTTGTTGCCTCCGAGTGGAAGCAACCGAGTGGTTGTTGCCTCCGAGTAAAGGCAACAGAGTGGTTGTTCCTCAGAGTGGTTGTCCGCGAGTGAGGCAGGCAAGGCACGAGGCAACCACCGGAAATGACCGGTGCCGCGACGCCTCGCCTTATATACCCTCCAAGGGGGCGGGGCAAGGAGCGGTCCAAAGTGGGCGGTCCAATTCGTGTGGTTAAGCATAGACTTTCCATACAAATACTATCCGCCCTTTCCGAGTTGGTGTGACCAATCACAGCCGGTCCCGCCCCTTTCTGAGGGGTATATAAGGCGGCCGACTTCGGCATTGTCGGTCACTCACCTTTGCTAGCCGGCGGCTACTGAACCACTGAGAGCTCTGAGTACCAAGCGAGATCCGAAGATCTAAGGACCTGAAGACCTGATACAGGACCAAGGATCTAAGGACCAAGCGAAAAAGCCTAAAGGCTTTTTCTTCCTCGATATAGAGAAGCCAAGAGGCTTTACCTCGAGTACCGAGAGCCTAAAGGCTCTACATATCTAGGGCACCGAGCAGCTCCTAGCCAAAGGCTTTCTTATAAACAGGATGCCGCCGAAGAAGCGTGCATCCATCGGAAAAGTTGATGCAACGTCAAAAAGGTCAGGGATCAACGAGAGGCTAAGACCTCGGAGCAGCGCCAGGAACGGCTAGAAGGCAATCGTGCCAGAATAGCCGAGGCGAGGGCAACGCAAACGCTGAAACAGCGTGAGGCAAGTCTCTCGCAAACTCGCCTGCGGCTTGCTGCTCTGAGAGCCTCAGAGCCACAAAAAAGTCGTGACTCTCGACTCGATGATATGCGGTTGAGAAACGCTGAGGCCAGATCTCAGGGGACGGCCGAACAGCGCGAATCTCGACTCGATGACGACCGAGTGAGACACGCCGAAGCCAGATCCTAAGAGACGGCCGAACAGCGCGAATCTCGACTCGATGATTTGCGGTCGAGAAACGCTGAGGCCAAATCTCAGGAGACGGCCGAACAGCGCGAGTCTCAACCCGACAGCAGTCGAATGAGGACTGAGGCTTCACGAGGAGCGGAAACTGGTGCAGCGCATTCAGTACGGCTCGAACGTGATCCTGCTCAACATGTCCACGCTCGACAAACATCTAGGCGAGTAGATCTTCACCTCGCGGCATCGAACTACGATGCCCAAGTCAACTACTCGACCCATCCGAAGGTACTAATCGGAAAGATGGATATCGTATGCGACAAATGTCAAGCCAGAAAGTTCAGAGCCGAACCTCCTGGCATGCGCTCCAGCGGCAAAGTCGACCTTCCGCCTCTACGTAAGCCGCCTGAGCCGCTTCGTTCATACATGTCCGGCACCAGTGCTGTGTCCAGGCATTTCTTGCAAAACATCAGGAAGTACAATGCGTGCTTCCAGATGACGTCCTTCGGCACTCGCCATGTCTGACGTTGAGGAACAGGGCTTCATGCGAACGCTTAAGGTGCAGGGACAGGGCTATCAGAGTTGGATCCCTGCTTCTCAATGGCAACGATAGCCCCAAATTCTTGCAGCTTACTTCGTCTGCGACGAGCAGCTGCAAGCGGATCAACATTGCGGCATCATCGGTGGCACAAGGCCGGACGTCGTGCTAGAACTGCGAAGAATGCTGCATCAGCACAACAACCTGGTGAAGGACTTCAAGACCAACTTGGACCAAATGCCTACAGACGAGTATAAGGTCGTTATCCGTGCTGACAGGAGCCCTGCTGGTCAGCATGAACGGTGCTTCAACGCTCCTCTGTAAACGAGATGGCGGTGGTCTTGGTTGGCGAAGGCACTGCGGCGGGCATGACATTATCATCCAAAAACCTTGGAGTTGCGAAACGTTGCAGCGCATCTCTGAAACCCATAGGTCCGTCGATGCCCTGCAGTACCCACTCATGTTCTGGAAAGGGAAGACGGGTATCACTTCGAACTATGGCAGCGAAATCCTAGCCCTCGTGCCCCTACCAAGAAGAGAATATCGGCTATGGATTTCTATGCGCGTCGAGTGATGATAAGGTCCACGTCCCTCAACCACGTCTTGAAATATCGCCAACTAATTCACCAGTTCATCGTGGACATGTACGCCAAGATTGAGAGTGAACGGCTTCTCTTCATTCGACGCAATCAGCGAAAGCTGCTTGCAGACGACTACATCCACCTGCGGGATGCCGTGGCCGGAGATGGAAATGTCACGACCTCGGGCAAATGGTCATACTACCATCCTCCTTCACGGGCGGTTCACGCCACATGCACGAGTACACTCAGGACGCAATGGCCTACGTTAGAGCGTACGGGCGTCCTGATCTGTTCATCACGTTAACGTGCAACCCGGCGTGGACCGAAATTGCGGAAGGGCTCTTTCCTGATGAAGTCCTTCTGACCGCCACGACATCACGGCGAGAGTCTTTAAAAAGAAGCTCACGAAGCCTATAGACGTGCTAACGAAGAGCCACGTCTACGGAGACACTCGCTGCTGAATGTACACCGGGAATAGCAGAAACGCGGTCTTCCGCATGCCCACATCTTAGTGTGGCTAAAGGAGAAAATACGCTCAGATCAGATCGACAGCTTTATCTCGGCGGAGCTTCCCAGTCGAGAAGAGAACCCTCTTCTATTCGATGTTGTCCTCAAAAACATGATCCATGGACCATGTGGACCACTAAATCCGAGGTCGCCTTGCATGAAGGACCGCACATGCACCAAAAGGTACCCTCGGCAATTGATTCCTCTATACAGAAGGCGAAAGCCTGATAATGGAGGACACACCGCCGTGATCAGAGGTGCGATGGAGGGAGCCGGGCCCCCCAAAAGTGAAGGTGGTCCCAGCTACCACTGGCCGGCCAAAAGTGAAGGTGGTAGTGTCGGACACTTACCCCCCAAAAACGTCGACGGGAGGGGCGGGGGGGGGGGGAGATGCGGGGGGGGGGGGGGTAGAACGAACGAACAGAGCTATCTTTCTAGTTCGAACTGTGACCCAAAGGCCCTCTTTAGGGCCACAGATACGATGAATATTAAAAATATCTATAAATTATATTTATAAAAATTCAAAATAGACGTGTTTAGTGAATGGTGTATTTGGAAGTAAAAGTTTGCTGGACTGTACGGTTTTTATTGAGCAAATTTAATTATAACGTACAGCGAAGAAAGTAGATCGATTTAGGCAGTAACGGCCGAGAACCAGAATTCTGAATAATTAAATGGTGAAAAATCATGCAAAATTTCCACTGTTATAAATCTGTTGTTTGAAGATGTCAGCAGTTGCGACTTCATAGCTTTCAAAGAGTAAATGGTGCTCTATCAACTAGTGAAAGAATCAGTGGATTTGAGAGATAGCCGTTGAAAACCAGAATTCTAAATATTTACGCCATTTTTGCGTGTTTTTTGACAGTTGACAGTTAAACTCATATAAATCTTGAATGTGAAAGTGTGTGATGTTGCGACTTCATAGGTTTTATAGAGTAAGGTTTGCCTTATCAGGGTATACCTTAGCCGTTCCGATCCATTGAAACACCTCCGAGATCCAGAGTCTTGAAAAAGCAGGTAAAAAAGCGCTTTTTGAATTTCAACAGCTCATAACTTTTTCAGAACTGCATGAATCATGTTGCGACTTCATAGGTTAGGTTCCTCTCATCAAGAGCTTTCAGATGATATATAATATGTGGGGGTTTAGAGCCTCCTACGAATTATGCCCGTGGGGGGAGCCTTTTCATACCAAAGTCTCCCCCTAGCCCACTTTGATGTTTTGGAGGGGGAAGACTTTAGTAAGAAAAGGCTCCCCCCACGGGCATAACTCGTAGGAGGCTCTAAACCCCCACATATTATACATCATCTGAAAGCTCTTGAGGAGAAGAATCTAACCTATGAAGTCGCAACATGATTCATGCAGTTCCTAAGGAATTATGAGCTGTTGAAATTCAAAAAACGGTTTTTTACCTGTTTTTTTTTGAGAGCTTGAATCTCGGCGGTATCCTGATGGATCGGTACGGCTAAGACAAAGTCCGATTCCAATAGAGCAATTTTTTACTTTACAAAACCTATGGAGTCGCAACATTGCGCACCTTCACATTCCAGATTTATAGGAGTCTAAACGTAAATCTTATGAAGTCGCAACTGCTGACATCTTCAAACAACAGATTTACAACAGTGGAAATCCCGCATGATTTTTCACTATTCAAATATTCAAAATTCTGGTTTTCGGCCGTTACTGCCTAGATCGACCTACTTCCTTCGCAGTATGTTATGACAAGATTTACTTAATAAAATCCGTACAGTCCAGGAAACTTTTACTTCCAAATACATTATTTGATAAGCACGTTTATTTTAGATATTTATGACGCTGTATACATAAAAATATGCTTGCAGCAATCCCTTTTGCATTTGTTTTGCTTATTTTCCGCGCACTGGCGGCAACGACCTGGAAGGATAGACGGTAATGCCCCTTCCCGGTCGACGTTTTTGAGAGGTGAGTGTTCGGCACTACCACCTTCACTTTTGGCCGGCCAGTGATAGCTGGCCGGCCAAAAGTGAAGGTTTTTCTTTTTTCATAGCTAGCCTTGATTTTTCAAAAGATTTTTCAACAAAACCATCGATTTTGGCATGCCTACGTCACCACATTCGCATCAAACACCAACAAATCTTCGGAATATAAAACTTCCAAGGTGGTAATATGATTTAGCACTAATTTCACAAAGCGAATGAAAGTTTAGGGATTCAAAATATCAAATTTCGAGTTTTTCGGGTACAGCCTTGGGCGCGTTCAAAAACACGATTTATGATGATTTTATCCCCAAAGACTGAACGAATCGGTAACATAAACATCTATTAGAAAGACGAGAACAAGCTGCATCGAATGACTCCCGAGCTGCCCACCGTTTGATGTTCTACGATGTTTAAGTTGACCAAGAATGGAAATTGGTAGCATCAATCAAGATTCTATCAAGAAATTTTGAGAAGTTATGTGAAGGAGAAAAAATGGTTTTGTATCCTGTAGGGTTTGCTCTATCGAATCGATACTTGAAACTCCTTTGTAGGATTGATGTACAAATTTAGAAAAATTGTGAAACTTGAGCATCTCAAAAAGCATGGATCGGAGACTTTCGTAAAATTCCAAAAGCTTATTGACTATGCTGCAAAAATTTTATAGCAGTTGGAAAGAGGACGAAATTCTGCATTGACTGCTACCAAAATCTTTTAGAAATCTTCGTTCCATCACATGTGGCGTCCCTTTGAAACGAAATTACTTTTGGAATGACCTGATATATATTAAGTATGTACTAGACTTAACTTGTCTTTTACAAGATTCTATTCAGATACCTGCTGCTGGCTTCCTACTTTTGTCTGAGCTTGAACAAGACTCAAAGTTTTCTGTAAATGCCATTCATTTCGTTGCAAGAAAAAAACTCTTACCTTAATCCATTCCACTGCATCTCCGTGGCAGATATGGATTGGAGAAACTTTTGCTGGCGATAATAGGTATAAATTTGATGCGAGTTAGAAGCATTGTTCTATCCAGTTTTTGAATTCTACATTTCTTTGCTTTCTTTATTGTTTTAATGTGTTTTCGATTTCATGTATCCCACGAAGTCCTCAGCTTTCTTGACCAACGTTGAAAAAACATTTGCGTTCTTTTGGTGATTGCGTTCTAGTGATGTTGAACTGGACGTTTAGATTGAATGTATTATGTTGCCTCATAAGCAGGGTCAAGCGTGGGGTGCGGCACGCCGCACCTGGGGGGCCGTATTGAGGAGTCAAAAGGGGAGGGGGTCGTAGTTGTGTAATCTGGTAATAGTGATAACATGATATTTGTAGCCCCTGTAAACAAAGTTTGAGCGAATTTTGAAGATTCAAAATACTAGGCTACTAAGTGAAATGGCCATTTCCCAACAAGGTTAACTTTGTTTCAAAGGTGAATTAGCTACCCGTTTTTGCACTCAAGACAAAGCACTATTCCTTCTTTGTCCACCTCAGGAATCCCGCTTCAGAAGACCTCCAAACTGTGTAATAAGAAACCAACCAAAATCTTGTTTTTCCCATTTTTCGCTTTTGATCGCTGTGCTTTCACCAAATATTATTTAGAGCTAGGAAGACGAATCAGGCTCAAAACAATTCTATGGAATCTACAAGGTTTAGGCTATCGATTCATATAAATACTGTCCGCTTAAAATGTTTTTTGATACAGTTAATGGGGTGCGGCACACCCCCTTAAAAGGTGCAGCGGCCGCAGCTTTTAAGGGGGTGTGCCGCACCCCATTAACTATGTCATAAAAACATTTTTAGCAAAGCGTATTTATATAAATCGATAGCCTAGATCTCTTTGCTTTCACAAGAGTGATTTGAGCTTGATTCGTTTTCTTTGCTTTGAGTAATATTTGGTGATAGCACAGCCATTAAAAGCGAAAAATGGGAAAAATGAGATTTTGGTTGATTTCTAATTCTACAGTTTGGAGGTCTTCTGAAGCGTGATTTTTGTGGTAAACAAGGAGGGAGTAGTGCTTTGTCTTGAGTGCAAAACGGATAGCTAATTCACCTTTGAAACAAAGTTAACCATTTGGAATTTGACCATTTCACTTAGGTAGCCTAGTATCTTGCATCTTCAGAATTCGCTCACACTTTGTCTTTGGGGTTATTTAACATGCTAATTATCGATATGTTGCCCATTATGTTTGACGGGGCCTTCAAGTAGTGCTATCTTAAGTGTATAGTTCAGGGGGGGGGGGTCTTATTAAGACAGCAATCAGAGGAGGGGGTCGTAACCAGCGATCGTGTGCCACACCCCTTGCTTGACCCTGCTCATAAGTCTTTTCATTTTTGAGTTTGCGCTGTGACAAGTCGTGCACTTGTCATTCTGAGTAGGCACCAGGATACCATTCAATAGATCAAAGTAAGTTATACAAGGTGGCGTTAATGCTTTTTCACCAGCTTCGATCCACCTCAAGTTTAAAACCAACATCTAAAGATTTCCGGATGCCCAATAAATTGAAAATTTTTATATCTTCGTTCAAAAAATTCCTACAAATCTCTCACTCGCTCACGCATAGACACTTTACATCAGACACTCATATTGTGCTTTTGCTGTATTTTTTTATCAATTAGAAAACAAGAAAACAAAAGTTTCTATGTTTTTACCAAAGTGATGCTGTGCTGTTCTTACACTAAAGTTGTATGCTACAAGCCTTTAGAAGTACAACCGCAAATTTTTAGCTCTCTATGAGCTCTAGTTACCGAGAAATGCTAGGTTAAGCGTAAAAAGCCCGAATGAGGAAAGCTTAGTTCGATATTTCTCGGGAGCTAGAGTTCACAGAGAGCTAAAAATCTAGGGTTGCACTTCTAAGGGCTTGTAGTATACAACAGTTAGTGCTAGTGTAAGAACAACACAGCATCACTTTGCCAAAAACATGAAATTTTTCGTTTTCTTGATTTTTAGCCAATGAAAAAATACGGCAACAACACATGTGAGTGCCTGATGCGAAGTGCATATGCGTGAGCAAGTGATAGATTTGTAGGACTTTTTTGGACGAAAATATAGAAAATTTTCAGTTTTTTGGGCATCCGAAACTTTTTAGGTTTTGGTTTTAAACTTGAGGTGGATCGAAGCTCGTGCAAAAGCATAAACATCATCTTATAGAGCTTGATTTGATCTATCGAATGCTATCCTAACGTTTATTTAGAATAAGAAGTGCATCACTTATTGCAGCGAAAACTCAAAAATAAAAAGACTTATGGGACAAACTAATATATGCTTGAATAGTATAACAACGTTGTTTTACCAAGAATCAGTCGGACCCTTCACTGTAATGCCTTTTTCCTTGTCGGAACAACATAATCCTAATTTAAGCATATTTATTTATTTGCTGAGCATGACCAGTTTGACACTACTAGAAGGCAGTGATGAAGGCAGTGGTGGACCAAGATGTGACCTCCCCCTTTCCAATTCGAGAATAGGTCGCGATATTTCTAAACTCTTCTTACATGGGTAATAAAATAGTGCAAGTGACTTGTTTAATCTTGTGAATAATAAATAATTTTTGAAGTTTTAAAAATTCAAATTATTTTTGTAAAATAAATTCCTTTGGGGGCGTGGTTGCCGCCATACGTGCAGAAAATTTGAGAAGCACCCCAAGGAATGCTTTCGGAGTGTGTAGCTATGTCACACACTTTAATTTGGAAAAAAAATTTCGTTCCCCCCCCCCCTCCCAAACGGAAATCCTGCAACCGACTGCCAAAAGGAGATGATTGTTTTTTCTACAACAGCGCTTAATATCGAAATTGAGAAGGACTAACGATTGAGACTGATCGAGAAAACATCGATTGCAAATTTCGAGCTGTTTTGCTACTGATTTTTTCATCCTTGTTAATGAATGGTTTGGGCAATCTATTTTTTGGAAAGTTGGTGTTAATTACTAGTAAAGATTGTAACATTTGAAGTGTAACATATCATTTGAACTTTCCAATAACATCTATAAATTTGGAAAATGCTGAGTTTTTCAAATCTCAACTGGACCTTTTTTATTATAGCGGACTTTCCAATCCGGCTTTTGAACCATTGACATTTGGAGGGTAAGGGGAAAGGGATTCCAAAGGAGACTTCGTAAAGTTTTCAAAAGTCAAGGGAATTCGTTTTTAAAGGCCTAGAAACAAACTCGTGCCGGACCGTGACCTAAACGTCAAAGACTATAAGCCTAATTACTTGCCACTGCGCCACACCCACCATGTGCTGACGCAATCCGCGCGTACTTGTGTTAAGCCGGGCGATTTCGCAAAATTGGACTCTTATATCTTAACGGACCGCTTCGCAGATACGTAAAGCTGTTTTGCAAGCCGCATATCGTAACCTACAAAATTACATAGATTTTGTTGTCAGAGACAGCGTCCAGGCACGCCTGTACACATGGGGATCTCACGTGGATAGGCAGCTCAGGTAGTGCTTTAACGGCTGAAATATTCCCTTCGAAAATGGACCCCAGGATAGTATTTCGCATGACTCACGGCGCGACGCGCTGGTCCTCGCGCGACTGCCATGAATCCATGCGAATACAATCCTAGGGTCCAGTTTGGAGGCGTATATCTCAGCCGTTAGTGAGTCACCTGCACAGCAGCTTGGGCAATGCCTTAGTTAGGGCCCAGGTCCAGATCTGCCGGACTGCGCCTTTATAAGCAGTGCCCGGGCAAAAACTCGATTTTTTGGTGCTTACCTGGGTCTATTTGCTACGCTGAACCCGAAAATGCACACTGGAGAACGCGAATACGGCGAAAAAGGGTTCTAATACAGGAGAGAAGTCAGCAGGTGGGCGGGTCCTCCCCACTGTGACACGCCCCTAGCTTCCGGAGCAATCATTTCACTTCCGGTTTCAAGTCAGTCATTCGCACTTAGCCGGTAGCGATTTTAGGACGGCTAGCGGAACCAAGAAGACCGCTCCGCAAGCTGGGAGCGTGAATTTACAGCGGGAAAAACCCCGCCCACCTGCTGCTTATATCTTGCGCTAGAGCCTCTTTGCCGTTTTCGCGCTTTCCATTGTGGATTTTTGGATTCAGCATGGCGAATAGAGCCGTATAAGCACAAAATCTCAAAATCGAGCTTTTGCCCGGACGTTGCCTATGAAGGCCATTTCGAGTTCGCACCCCCCCTTGTCAGAAGGACCAATGCAGCTTGGTCAAAGTGGATCTCACAAGAGCCCTTGCAACAAAAGAACACATCGAAAGCACATGGGTCCCATATATATCGTAAAATGATCCATCCGATACCTTCTATGGTATCTAATGCTTGCCGTGCACGCACAACGATGAACGCAAATAGGCGTATGGACACGAGAATGTTGAGGTGGGCCTCTGGGAATCACCATGCTAGATTATGTTTCGAAAAAAATATCATAAGAAATGAAGGTTGCCTCCGATCGTCGAGAAGCTACAAGCGTCTACGATGGTACAGGCATGTGTGTAGGAGAGAAAGCCTCATGACTATGTGCGTCTTATCACTAAAAGCTCACAAACGCCAAAAAGCAGAAGATCAGAACTGAGATGGATAGACAAAATCCAATCAGACCTGAGAGAGTTTGGAATAAATGAAAACCAAACATCAACAATAACAATGGAGGAGACTCACAAAAGTGGCGAATCCTGCGCGAACGAGAAAACGTAAAAAAACTGTTTTTTGGAGCTCCTCTCCAGACTTTCTATAACGACACCTTTGTTTTTCCGATAATACAACTTGCCCCGTAAGCCACCTTACCGAGCCTCACTGCAATGTTTATGGTTATGAAAGAAAAGGGGAGCCATGCGCAACCTTTATCGAGCATAGCAGTTAGAAATGTCGATAGTAGTTTAATATATGCCTTTACTACGCTACATAAGAAACGAAAGGTCGATGCAGTCAGGCTCTGGCGTCTTCGAGAATTCGGAGGTGTTTCTAAGGTGTTGTTTCGTTAACGGCCGCGGACATCGTCACTACAAAGCAAGCGGTTACGACTCATAGTGCCTATTCTAAATCAATTTTACTCGCTATTCATAGTCATCGTCCACCCAAAATGAAAGTAATGAGTTTTGATGCCATATAATAGCGGGCCTCTAATCAAGCATCACCTTATGTGTTGTTATAAAAGACAAATTCCAGAGCGAAAAAATCGACAAAAGGTAGAAGCGGCCACGAGGCCTCCGCTTGTGTGGGGCAGAAGTCCAAACTGGGGCTTCAATATATCCACGATTATAATAGATGAACCTTTTGTTTAGACCGTAAATTTTGCGAAACTTTCATGTTTGCCCTGTGCCTCAATATCGGACTTGTACCTTCCGTTGAAAGCCACGTTAAAATACTGGCTAGCATAACATAGCTTTCGATGTGCACAAAAAGCTGTGGACATCTTAAACTTCTTAAGGCAGTCAAGATGCTCCCCAGTTCTTGTGCACAAGGGTGTGCCGGTTTCTCGTATTCACTGATCACCGCATCTTGAGAGAAAGTATTCCTAATTTTATGCAAAGGCCTGACTTTCCAGACGGTCAGATAATACAATCGGCATTCCTGCAAATTCTTCGATTACGGCTAAGTTTTTTTTTTTTTTTTGAGAGCAGCAACTGGGATGTTGGGGACTAATGGCGTAGTGATATGAGGCGCCGCTATGACCAGATCAAACCTAGACTCGATTTCCGCTCCTGGGTTAACCAAGCACTCTTTCATCGGGACGGTAAATTGGTATCAGAGCGATCTGAGGATAAAAGCACTGATTTGGTAATCGGCTGGCTCCCGCAAGTCACTATAATAGGCTCGCACGCTTTCAGTCGCCTCTTCGACTATGAAGTAACATGCGTTTTGGCCTGCCCGATGAGGGTATTGAAGACGCCGAGTCCTTTATTCTTATTTATTACTTGGGATATATGAATATGATGGAGTTTCTGAGGCCCACTTGAGACAGAGGCAAACAAAGACCAAGACATACGATCTCGCCAATCAAGACCTTTAACGTTCAAGGATGATAAATTGGTTTCAGAGTGATCTAGAACGATAGATGCTGCGCATTTACGACCCCCTTGCGACAGTCGCAGCTCGACCGTGTCAGGCTTTTCAACATTTACTGGCACTCCATCGCTTGATTAGACTAGATCTATTGCCAAACAAGGATTTAAGAAGCCAGATCTTCAATATACATCTTTCAGGAGTCCCTGTAGACGCCCGACGCGTTGTACGGCTTATTGACTGATAATAAAGCCTTGTTATCAAACTTGGTAGACAACTCAAGTGTACATTAAAACCCAGTTCGCAATGCAGATGTTTTTCTCGAAAGTCGAGCAGGGTGTCTTATTTTCAGATGACATGAAGTACCGTGCGGCAATGCTTGCTCGAATAACGTAACCAGGAATATTGGCTCCACTTGTCGTCTGATGTGTACAAGAGAAAATACGATGCATGCTGAAGACTTTACGCTTTAACAAGAGGTTGGCGTTTCCTTAACCAATTTCACAAATCCGTTTTCGCAAGTATGACTCGACTCGTCATCGAAAAAAATCGGAGAAAAAAAACAAAACATCATTCCAGTGGTCATCGGACTGTTTTGCGTCCTCGGATTGTCGTGACACGCACATCCAAAGCTTCCGCCGCCCTGAAAAGTTAAGAAGTTTTTCTGTTTTTTTTTCTCGTTTTACTCTTATAAAGCTACAATCTGTCATAGGGACAAAGCAGTGACTCGGGAAAATTGCAGCTGTGCAAGAAACCGCCAATGACAGCGACTGGTTGTAGAGGATTGTGACACCACTCATTTTGGCGGATTGCCTGATTGGCTCAAGCAGCCAATCGCGACTCGGCTGCGGGAATCCCCGCTCCAGCTTCTTCTGCATTCCAAGGCCAGAAAACGTCATAAAAAGCACTTTTTGACTTTTCAAGCACAGCTCTGATCTAAAGGCATCTAGAAGGCCAATGAGGAACAGAAGTGCAATTGCTGAAACTTGCAGTTTAGCCACTGCCTTCAAGCATGCTCATCTGCATAAAGTTAGCGGTTCTGCTACACTGTTTCTAACAATCAAAAAGCTCAGAAGCTTTCTTTCAAACTCGTGTTTTAGAGTTGCAGATGTTTAACCATTGTCAGCGTGACATTCGTATCCGTGCACCGCAAAACACCGTCTTTGAGTGGGAGTACTAATGAGCTGACATTCTTTCGCATTGTGGGAATTCTAATGAGCTGGCATTCTTTCGCGTGAAAGAGCGGAAAGCAATGGTGACCGTGCAGGGTATCTTATATATGTAACTGAATGTCTGTTTGTCTGTATGTCTGTATGTCTGTCTGTATGTGTGTATGTATGTTCCGAATAGAAAATTCCATTTCTGAACCGATCCGGACCAAACTTGGCACAAATACACTTCGGGCCCCGGCGGGTGTCATAGGCTACTTTTCGTCATCGATCGATATCGATTTTATCGTTTTTTTCAAAATTTGAGCTACGGGGCTGGGAGTTGACACAAAAGGTAATCGAGCATGCTGATTACGAATATAATAATGACAGGGCCGGGCGGAGCCGGGTAAGTCAACTAGTGCTTTATATTATCGAATGGGAGGATGGTACAATCATGTCTACACATGTTCATCTGACGACTGTGCGCCATGTTAGTACATACTCGCATTTTGACGAGGGCAATATTTTTTGGAAAGACCAGAAATCTGTAAAATTTTGCGTATCAAACTGTACACGATGCACACAAGCGTTGAACTTTTTGTTAAAAGTGGATTTTTTCATATAATTTTACCCTTATCTTCTGACAAGCTAAAGGTCAAAAATCTGTCCATGACCACAAAGACATTTTCATATCATTGCCTTTCCTTTACTTTTGCCTGAAATTTCTTCATAAATCGCCTTCTTAGATAATGCGCTCCAATGTCAAACTCTTGTGCATGCAAAGTAATCAGCTCCACTTCGGATTTTTACTCTATACTCTTTTCTTGTCTAGGAACCAATTCGTGCCGGACCCTGAATGGAGATCACTGCGGAGCACGCGCTAAAAGTTTGAACACTTGCCCCAGTACAAATTCGCCAATGTACAAATTGTGCTCTCGCAACCTTTCAGCAGCTCCGTGCGTTGTCTGCAGCGTTCGAGCAGTTTGTGCGGTCAACGCCAGATATGTATGTTTCGGCTGGAGAATTCCATGTATAAAGCGATATCCCAACCAAACATGCACATTTGGCGGTATCGTGCGCTACTCAGATCAATTTCAATCGTTTTTTTGCCTACTCAAGCTACAAGATTGGATTTGGTAGGGCGTGAGTGAGCTTGCTCAATACTAATAAAGCAAAATTTGCAATTCACACATTACTTTGAGGATTTAATTGGTTTTTTGTATACTTTGAGCTGCGGAACTTTGAGTCCGCATAGCAAGATAAGTGACGATGTAAGGGTATGCTGATTAGGAAAATAATGAGGGCAAGGAATTGGCATATAAAAGTGGAACACCACAGGAAATTATTACTGAAAGCAAAGGAAGGTGAGGAAGGCTTATGGTGTGTAAGCAGGGCCAAGCGAAGTCGGGTATCCCGGCCAAATTACGAAGTAAAATCCTGTTGACCTTCTTTAACGATTTGTTTGCTTTTGCACTTTTTTTCACGTTCAAATCTAGAGCACAAGATTACAAGCAGTTCTGCATCTACAGTCTCAGAAGACAGTAGTCTGAATCCCTTCACAAGACTGAACAGAACAAACACGCTTTTATAGTCTCGAAAATATCGATGATTTTATCGCCGAATAATGGCACCTTAACGGCTGGTAAGCATAAAATTTGCAGATATCGATAACGTCCCTTATGAAAAGTTGAATAATGTACATCTGCTACCGCGGCAGGACGAACAGCACAAACTCATTAGATTATTTGTTGAAGCAAGCTGAGAGAGAGAGATTTTGTATGAGATCCAAATAACTGCATCAATCATGATCTGCTTGAAACTTGAAGCCAAAATTTGAAATTTAAAGCAAAAACGTAAGATCTTCGCTGAAAAGTTTTATCAAGCCATTTTCATTCAATTACGTCAGTACATAGTGAGAATATACTAGTAGTTGAGCATATACTTTTTTATGGCTAGGTTACAAAAAACGAATTGACTTCGCCTATACAGTTCAGTAAACAGTTAAACGCAAAAAAAGTGTGTTAAGTTATCTATCATATCTGCCGCATAAGTTTTTACGAACCTTTAAGAAGTACTAGTCTTCGAATACATGCAAGGATGTGCCAAAATTACACGCGCGTGTTTCCTTGGGTGCCAGAGATGTACAAGACAGGCCTGGCGAAGGATCAAGGATGCCTCGATTTTTATCAGTCATTAACATCCTAATGCAATAGTTAAATCTCAACTTGCCGCCTCAATTTAAAAAAATCTGAGATCCCCTCGTCAGCAGGACTGTATCATGTATGCAGACACAACTTTATTGTTTTCGAAAACCTTTACTCTTGCTTTGAAAATGTGCAGTAAAGTAGAGCAAGCCTTCATTTCTAACATATTCTGCATGAAAACTTGGAAAGCAATTTTTTTGCAAGTGCAGTTATAATTTGGTAGTGCAAAGTGTGCCCTATAACTTTTTGTTTGGAATAATTTATAAAGGCTTTGATTTCATTTGATTACAGAGCAAGTAAGAGTAGAAAAAATTCCAGTCATGCTTTTTTAAACTGATTTTTTTTGATTTTCACATTCTAAAAAACGGTTTTCTTACTATAAAAGGTTCTTTGCAGAAGCAGAGTTTAATTAATGCATTCTAAGAAATGAATTCGAAAATACATTTCTCAGTTGTTTTTCCGTGAGACACTGGTGCAAACTACCGCTATTGGCTCACCCTGTGAATTTTCGTGGAGATATCCGATCACCGAAATTTTGTTGTTAGAAAGCAGGTCATAAAATCAAATTAGACTTAAATTGTGATTCAGTTATATCGTTCAGCATTTTTAATGACCGGATCTCAAGTCTTAAGATTTTCGGCGCCATACTGAAAGACATTGTAAAAAAGGATTGAGAACTATTCAGTACCCCATTTTCAGATGTATAAGCCGCACTTTTTCAAATTTTCAAACGAGCCGCTCAGCCGCTTCACTATGTTTCAGAAAGCGATTCTTATGCCGCACGATTCTTCAAAGCAATACGTAGCACGGTATAGGGTCATTTGGTTGCGAAGTCTTCTGGCCTGTTTGGGCTGGTCGATTTTAGAAAAAAATCCCCCGCGGCTTATACACCTGAAAATGGGGTAATTATTTAGCCCGCCCTACTTTTTAGTAGAAAATTTGTAGAACCAGCTTAAGCAGCTTCCAGCATTATGGCATTGTTGTTCGAAATTCAAAAAATTAAAAATTTCTTTCTGACTAATCTGCATTGGCCAGATAGCCGACAGTGACGCTCGCCTTCAGCACATTCAGTTTGTAACCACTGAAAAACGAAAAGGAAATAAAGCAGATTTGTTTTGTATGTTTTGCAAACCTTACAAGATTTCTTCAAGGGGTTGCAAAAGACGAGAAAATAAACGGTAAAGTGCTTTTCTGTTGTTTTTTGTGCTGTCGTTTTCAGCATCTACGCTCAATACCTTGTCAATGCCTTAGATTATTTCGGACTAACTGGTACACCCGGCCTGCTCCGCCCTCACCCTGTGATTACTACACTATAATAGATATCTTCGTGTTTTAGTTCTGTGCGGCAAATTCTTGTCCCGGTCTCACCTACATACTTCAGTATACCCTGTACGTTCGTGATTAGCATGCTTCATACCCCCTTGAAGGCAGCGTCTCACCAGACTGGGGGTACCTGGCTTTCGTAATGATGTGATAGTAGACCCCCTACCTAAGCGATGACTGAAGTTCGGAGCGAAAAAGAGGGTCTACCAAGCCTGAAATTTGCTCCGAAATTGGGCCGAATCTTACGGTAGGATCGGACGAGTGCGAGGCGTATGCAAGGTAGAGACGCAGAGTCGTTGCGGGTCCCTGCACTCATGATGTGCGCGCTATACCCGCCCTGGCCCTGCAAATCGATATTGCCGTGTGGGCGGCGTCCGGCCCTACCCTAAGATACGGCCCACTTTCGGCGCACATTTCAGGCTTGGT
Organism: Cylicocyclus nassatus; assembly: GCA_958299035.1. Taxonomy (NCBI): domain Eukaryota; kingdom Metazoa; phylum Nematoda; class Chromadorea; order Rhabditida; family Strongylidae; genus Cylicocyclus; species Cylicocyclus nassatus. The sequence continues at coordinate 78,315,863 of CATQJL010000001.1, forward strand.
AGACTCCCTTTTTCGCTCCGAACTTCAGTCATCGCCTAGGTAGGGGTCTACTATCACATCATTACGAAAGCCAGATACCCTCAATCTGGTAGGACACTGCCTTTAAGCCCCCCCCCGCGTAGCTCAAAGTTCGAAGAAATCGATTTTTCATATCGAACCATAGCGAAATTCAGCCTATAACAACCCACTCGCCCTTCCCCTTTGCGTGTGTGCAGTGTATGGTTCAGATCGGTACAGAAATAAATATTTTCATTCGGAAAATACATACACACCACAGACATCCAGCCTAATATATAATATACGATGGCAAAGCTGAAAGGACGAGTTTCCACTCTTCCCTGGTTTATAGGAAAAAACTTCACTTTTATACAAGCAAATAGAAGTGTGGGTCAACGAAAGAGCCCCCAGTCGTATGGCTGAAATTGACGCAATTACTGTGCTTGTTGCAGGCACGTCAATCATACGCCAACTGTTTTGTACAAGGAGTCACAAGATGTCAATGTAAGTGTCGAGCAGATGGCTGGAATAGTTTGTGCAAAAACTGCGTTTCCTTTGCAGACGTCATTTATAAAGTATCATAAAAACTTGCTCTTTCTTTGCAAACGCCATTTATTAAGTATCATAATTAAAAGGAACCTATCTTTTTTCGTAACTTTCTTGATGCATCAGAAAAGGTGATGCAACTCACAAGGGAATGGTCAGAATTCGAAGTGGGCAGTCCCAACAAGCTGCATATCACCAAAACCCAGCGACTGTTGGACTACACCTCCGCCAATTAAAGGCAGTTCCGGGCTATTTCTAGAAAATTTACTCACCGGGGTTATCCGAAAATCTACATTAGAAGGCGCGAAAATGGCGAGAACATGCGTTTTCCAAAGCCTTAGAGTTTGAAATTCGACGGTCTCCGCCAAGCAAAGACGCAGAGTCCCTGAGGGACCCTACAATTTTGACTGTGACGGCATGCATACTGTGCCGCATAGCAGGATTTCGAACAGGTCGGAGGACCCCGCCTCAAGGCATAAGTTCTCCACCTTCTGGTTGTTTTCCTTGCTTTAGGTCGAGCGTTGAGGCCTCGCACTTGCGCGATGTCGTGTCCGAGGAAGGCCACTTTCACGTGGCACTGAAATCCCAAAACAACTTGCCCGGACACTGCCTTTAACTGCTAAACGGCCGTTTACGCAAAATTACAGGCGCTAGATTTTGCTAAGGTCTATGAGCGCCTGTATTTACAGGCAGCCCACAAACAAACGAATGTTGAAGCATTGCAAGATGGTGAACACGTGAGCTATTGCCTGTAGTCATGGGTTTCCTTTTGCTACTTTCTTGCAAACTATCTTCGATAACTTCTTTGAAATGAAGTTCCTAATATTAGGTTGTCCCAAAAGTAAATCGTATTTTTGAATAGATTAAACTATTTTTGTTTTCCTGGCAGACTTGAGCTACCATTCGGTAGAGCGAAGCAAACAATGCAAAATGACCACCAAGGATCCGCTTAAGTCGCACTCCATGTAAAGTTTGAAGCCAAAACCCAGAAAAAAATTTATTACCTAAAAATTGGATTTTTTGCGAAGAATAGTCGTACGAAACTCAAACTTGGTCATTATACAGTGGACATATAGAGGTACTCAAATATGCCTTTACTGGATTTTTTCCGGGCTTATAAAGGGATAAAAAAGAGATAGTCTGAAAATGGCAAACTCCGAACCAGCTCCTCCCATATATGTCATTGAATACTACAAGCCCTACTGAGTATAACCTCAAAGCTTACCCCTGTATGTGCTCTTATGGTTGAGAGATACCAAGTTTCAATTGAAAAAATTGAAAAAGTGCATTTTGGCATTTTGGGACCCCCTTCGTTTCTCAGTTTTGAACTTCGGAAGAAATCAACCAAAAATATTAGGTCATTCCGAAAGTAATTTCGTTTTTTTCAAAGGGGCTTCACATCTGACGGAACGAAGTTTTCTATGAGATCTTGGTAGCATTCGAAATTCTGCATCCTCTTTCTAAAGGTTGTAAAATTATTGCACATAGTCAATGACTTTTGGAAGATTACGAAAGTCTGCGATCAATGCTTTTTGAGATGCTTGAGTTTCACAATTTTTCTTAATGTTTACATCAATCCTCCAAAGGAGTCCAAGTAACGATTTGATAGAGCAAACCCTACAGGATACAAAACGATTTATTTCTCCTTCACGTTGCTCCTCAAAATTTGTTAATAGAATTTTGATTGATGCTACCAATTTCCATTCTTGGTCAACTCAAACATCGTAGAACATCAAACGCTTTGCAGCTCGAGTGTCATTCTATGCAGCTTTTTCTGCTCTTTCTAATGGATGTTTTTTGTTTCCCTTCCGCGAAGTTTTCGCAAATAAAATCATCATAATTTATATTTTCGAATGCGTTCTGGGCTGTACCCGAATCCGAAGATTTATTGGTGTTTGATGCGAGTGTGGCTGACGTTGGCCTGTCAAAATTCGATGGTTTAAATAATGAATTTTTTAAGAATTTATGGCGAAATATAGAAACGAGAAAAAAGTCAAGCCATATGCTATGAGGTTTGCTCTATCGAACCGTTACTTGAGCTTCTTCGGAGGGTTGATGTAAAAATTCAGAAAAATTGGGAAACTTGAGCATCTCAAGAAAGAATGGATCGCAGACTTTCGTAATTTTTCCAAAGTTCATTGAATGTGCTGCAATAATTTTATAATCATCAGAAAGAGGAAGAAATTTTGCATCGAATGCTACCAAGTTCTCTTAGAAATCTTTGTTCCATCACATATGGCGTCCGTTTGAAAAAAGCGAAATTACTTTCGGAATGAGTAAATATTTTTCGATACTATGTGTCTACTATATAAGAACCAAGTTGGGAGTCTGTTGGAATTTTGTGGAAGGAGATCCGATTTTTAGGGTAGCTGAAAAATTTTGATTTTTGGGTCCAAATTTTATTAGGTGGAGTGCCTTTGAGAAGTTGAATAAGTCAGATGCGTCAAGTTTTGAAGGCAGTTTGTTAACTAAGCTGCGTAAAGCCAGAATTCGCTATAACATTGCACGGTAGGGCAATCCTATACGGTGAACACGATTATCATATTCATTTGTCGCTAAAATGAAATTCATTTTTTGATCTTACGAACGAGGCTTTTTCATGCGAAACTGATCTCATTTTTGTGATCAGCATGTCGATAAGCCCTATAGGTCAAGTTTCAGCAAAATGTGATGCATTCTAAAATTTCTTCTATAGTACCGTAAACCTATTGTAATCCCTATTAGGTCGTTCCGAAAGTAATGTCGCTTTTTTCGAATGAACGCCACTATTCGTGGAATCAACATTTTCAAGAGATCTTAGGAGCATTTGATGCAGCATTTCATCCTCTTTCTAATGGTTTTAATTTCGCTGCATAATGTTTAATGAGCTCTCGAAAAATTATCAAAATCTGCAACTCATGCTTTTTGCCATGATCAAGTTCGGCTATTTTTCCAAATTTTTGTACCTAATCTCCGAAAAGGTGCAAGCGGCAGGTAGATAGGGCAAACAATATAGAACACAGAGCAATTTTTTCTTTTCCTTAGCTTGCTTTTCAGAGTTTCTACAATCAATTTCTCAATGCCATCAAATTCCATATTTAGCAAAGTCAAACCTCACAGAACAACAACCGGCAAGCGAGTCAGGTGTCATTCGATGTAGCTTTTTCTCCTCTTTCTAGCGGTCGTTTTTCTTTCCCGAATCATCAAGTTTTCCGGGATAAAATCATCATAATTTGATTTTTCCAAGGCACCCCAAGGTGTACCCGAAATTTCCGAAAGTTGCTAAACCGAAGCGGTGAATGCTCGTTTGGTTTGTAAAATTGTTGCCAAACCATAATCCATCTTTGTAAGTTTTAAAATCCGCAGACTTGTTGGCGTTTGATGCACTTGTGTCTGAGACGAGCTTGCTAAAACTTGGTGGTTCCATTAAAAAATCTATACAAAAATTATGACGAGCTCTGGAGAGTAGAAAAAAGTTGTGCTGTTTCCTGTAGAGTTTGCTCCATCCACTCATTACTTGGACTCCTTCTGAGGTTTGTTATGAAATTTTAGAAAAATTGTGAAACTTGGCCATCTCAAAAAGCATAGGTCGCACATTTTGACTCTTTTCTGGAAGCTCATTGACTTTATTGCAACAACTTCATAACCGTTAGAAAGGGAATGAAATGCTGCATCAAGTGCTGCCAGAATCTCTTACACATCTTTGTTCCAGGAGATGTGGCATATGTTTGAAAAAAACGACATTACTTTCGGAACGACCTAATATAAAATGGTGAAATTCGGTAAAAATGTGTGCATTAGAAACTTACATCATAATCCTTACATTGCCAAAAAATGAATGGTTACGTTCAAAGAGACATAAGTTACATAAAAAGTTGCATTACTTATGTATCAACCTAATACCTGGGTAACGACTTAGACATTTCTTTGGTGGTCATTTTGAGAGCTTGCTTCGCTCTATCGAATGCTGCCCCAAGTCCGCCAGAAAAATAAGAACAGTTTGATTTATGCAGGAATACGGTTTGCTTTTGGAACAACTTAATAAGAGTGAAACGCCACTTGATAGATTGGAAACTTAAAAGCCTTTTGTTCTTGATTCATATGCCAAGCTCATTCTAAGCAAAGGTATCATAATAAAAGAAACAAACAATTACGAAAAAAAGGTATGATTTAGAAACTCAGATTCTAATAAAATTCTAAAAAAATTCGTACATTTTTGTAAAGTAGTTTAATATGTTAATGACAAGGTACACTTCTATCTTCCTGTGTGGCCGAGCCGTTTTACTAATTATAATATTAGCCAGAACCAACGAAGATTGTTATCTACATCATGCCTACAGTAGCTCTACGTGGCTACCAGAACTGTAGATCATTTTTAAGCAGGGAAAAATTATGAGACAGGTTTCTCTCAGAAATCGTTCTAGTAAAGTGTAGGTAAGCAAACAAAGAGTTATTTATATGTCATTTAATGAGTTTTGAACAAGAAATTACCGTATTCGTACGTATCATTATTGAAGGAACTTCATAATAAGATTGGCTAAACGACTGATTTTGTCACTCAGTCAACTCTCTCTTGTCTTTGCTGCGAAAATTATTCCTTGTCAGTGCAGTAAAACTTCCAAAATCTTCTACAGTAGCCTAAACTTATGAAGTGCAAGGAAAACTTTTTAAATTCTTACTGCAAATGGAACTTAGTTCATTAAAAGGCCGCAAAAGGAAAAGGAAAAGTAGTATGAATGTGAATAAGGATCCAACAATGAACTTATTCTTTTGGATACTATTAGGTCGTACCGAAAGTTTTTGCGCACGATTTTCAAAAATTCATAATTTTTTGAATTCTTAACAAATTTGTACGACCAAAATTTTACTTAAGAGAGGAACTCATGCTCTTTGCAACTCTACCTGAGTTGTTCGTTAATGTGCACAAATGAAGGAGGTAGAAGCTCAAAATCAAAATCACTCAAAATTTGGATTTTTCGTGTAGGGTCATAAAAAAATCGGAGACTTGCAACAAAAATCGGAGCAGTCAGTTATAGGTCTTCCACCAGCTCTTTCCAACAGTGCAAAGTTTGCGCCGATTGAGCGTCTCCATGAAAAGTTATGATTTTAGAGCAATCAATACAAAAAAGCGATTTTTATTTATTTTGACATTTTTCAGGGAAATCGTAACTTTTCATGGAGATGCTCAATCGGCGCAAATTTTGCACTGTTGGAAAAGAGCTGGTGAAAGAACCTATATTACTGACTGCTCCGATTTTTGTTGCAAGTCTCCGATTTTTTATGACCCTACACGAAAAATTTAAATTTTGAGTGATTTTCGTGATCAGATTAAACATACGGTATTTTATCACAATTCCTCATCGCAGGCAAAGTCAAAACACGTGCCGTCAACGCATGACGTGTAGGGTGCGATTAATTGACAAATGTCGAAACAACTATCTCCTCTCTAGCTTGTCTGCGGGTAGGAACACACCGTTTTTCCAAACCTCTCATCGTCCAAAACTTCTGCGAGAGAGTGTGATGTCTCGCGCGCTCATACTATCAACAACTCCCCCTCCGCATCGCTGAAGGGGAGGGGGTCAGGGTGGGAGAACGAAGTATACTTTTCGTCGTCGCGCAGGATGTTTCCAGTCTATATATAACAAGGATTTAAAACAGTGGTGACATGATATAACAACGAGACTTTAAACATTAAAAACTTCAATCTTACATATAAAGCTGAATGTCTGTTTGTATGGTCTGTCTGTGTGTACGTATGTTCCAAATAGAAAATTCCATTTCTGAACCGATCCAGACCAAACTTTGCACACATACACTTCGGTGCCGGGCGGGTGTCATAGGCTACTTTTCGTCATTGATCGATACCGATTTTATTGATTTTTCAAAAAGTTCGAGCTACGATGCTGGGAGTTGGCACAGGGGGTAAGTGAGCATGCTGATTACAAATATATTATTGACAGGGCCAGGCGGAACCGGGTTTGTCAGCTAGTTTTTCATAAAGCCAACTTCTCAAATGATAATTGCCAGAGTAGAACAGCCGCCCATTCACAAAATTGCGCAGACACAACTTATTCGACGAGTTACACGGCATTCAAAAGTGCTACTACAAATTTGTTTCTGTCTGACTTACAAGGGAATGGTCAGAAATCAAAGTGGTCAATCCATACAAGCTGCATACAGATGCAGCATAAAACGATGACTCTAAATCTGTCTTCCTTACCTGCAGAGCGCTTTTGTGGAAAAAATTATAAACAGTTGAAGGCCATTGTTTTGCTAAGAAATTGTGCGTGTAAAGTGCAAACATGGCGTACAAAGCCATTCTCGGCTCAGTGTTAGACCAAAACATACAACTAGGTTACTTCATAGCACTCGTACCTAGAGGTGAGCTGAAAGGGCAATAATGTCCCCAATTTCGTAAATTTTGTTTACGATTTTTTGCAGTAAAACTGCTCATGACTTCGTCCACAAAGGCGCTCTGCAGATATGGGATACAGATTTGAAATCAGCATTCTATGCTGCATCAAATGGTATGCAGCTTGTATGGATTGACCACTTCGACTTCTGACCCCTTGTTAGCAGAGCTATACTTACAACGGGAAAACAAGCCATACCGGCAAATAGAGGAGAATTCATTATGCTGATTTAAAGTAGTGCACGACTGCAGAAACAGGGGATCCATACTTTGGACCAAATTGAATGAAGATTGTTCAATCAATTGTATTCATTTAAAACTCCAAGCGGAATTTTCCATTTCTAAATAAAATTCGAAAGCTCGATTAACCAAACGAGTTTTATATAAAATCAAAAACTTGAATTACCAAAAAAGAAATTTCGAACAAAATGCGAAAACTAGAATTATTGGGAATTGCGATTTCGAACTAATATTATTCGAATGTTCTTCTCGAATTCGCATTCGAGTCTGGCAAAGCCAATGGCGCATATGAGGAACCCTATTCTGTTGGAAGTGCGAGATTTGATGCCAATGGCGAAAAATTTCCGTTTGAGGGAAGGGGACAAAAATTGCTTTTGCTGAAGGTGCGTGGCGTTAGCCACGCCCTCCGAAAAAATTTGTGGTATGCTTCCCGATTTTTTCGCTGACCATAACAGCGAAGTCTCTGAAAAGGGAGCGTGGCACTATCTAAAAACAAATTTGTTTGTAAGACTAGATTGAATTTTCAAAAAATTTCGAGATTATTTTAATTATTTAAAACATGAACACTTTGCTTGCACATTTTCGTAGCTCATGTAAGTAACTTTTAACCCCGCCCTTCTACAACTTGACGCGTATGTGATTTAGCCGAGTTTCCATTTATCTAGCATAAGATTAGAAGAAGAGACGTTCATTACCTACCCGGCTGCTCGCTTTGATCTAGATTACTTTTCTGTATCTTGTACAAACAATTACTTTACGATCAACGTATCGCCTCATTTTGGCAATGATCGTGACCACTTCTAATATACGTTGAGATGAGACTATGTTGAGGAAGGGAAGTGAATGAGTGCTTTCGGTTTCACTGATTTTCTGCTACTTTTGGGCTGAAGCGCTGATGTTGTTCAGCAAATTGATCGTGCTGAATACGAAGACACAGTGGAGACAAGGAAATGAATACGAAAGACGTGGGGTAAGAAATGTTGCTCATAAATGAGGCTTAAATATGGGTCCCATCAGGATAGTGCCGATCCGAGAATGTCAGCAAGTTTTGAATCGATTGTGCTAAAGTAAATGATTGTCAGTTATTGAGGGCTGAAAATTTTAGGGCTGAAAAAATAAACTATTACGGAATAAGAACTAAGAAACAAGTGGAACAACGAATATCGATTATATTCGAACAACGAAGGTCGAATTGGTCGATAATTGATTCATCAAAAGATTGATATTTCAAACTTTTTTGCTGGTTCATTCGAATTCAACCATCCAGCCAACATGTGTTTCTGCGAAATATCGATCATGTTTCGAAGTTACTTTATTTGATATTTGTCATTCGACAGAAGATTCTGAATTTGTAGCAAAAGTATATAAATAGTATTTATTATATTGATGCAGTGAGGTCTTAACAGGGTTCGGCGTGAGCTAACACTAAGGAAATCTCAAAACGAAGTTCCATTCAATCTTGAAAATTTCTTACGAAGTCCCCTTTGACCTTAAACCATAATCTGAAAACCCTAAAAAACGAAACGTGCTATTTTTGTGTCTTTTTGGCCACAAAAACAATATCCCTTTGTTTTTTATCCCAAAAACAATATTCAGCTTGACCCGGTGCCAGCTGTGCCCAGTCTTGGATCATAATTGCAAATCGTGAACATTTGATCAAGCTAAAGTAGTTTTGTACCAAAAGTTTTCAGTAGGTCAGAAGATTTTCTGAATTTTTGCAAAACCAACAATTATGAACGTAAGCTCAATATGAGTGGCCAGAATGGTGTCAAGAACACAGGCTTCAAGAATGCTTGCTATCACGACTTATAATATCATAACTTATAATAAAGCGCTAAGCGTGTGTGTGTATATATGAAATCATAGAGGAAGCTGCAGCCAAGCTATCGAGCTACGATATTGCATAACACCACCATTATGTAGGTCCACTATGCACACGGACGAGCCGGTTCGATAAGCGGGTCCTTCAAAACTTCCTCAAACGGGTCCACGCGGCTTTCAGCAAAAAAAATTAGGTCGCTAGTTCGACTTTTGCGAAGGCATGATTTTTTCTGACAAGTAAAATGAATTTTAGTCCAAAAAGTGTTTCAAAAGTTTGCTTCTGCAAAGACAGCACCAAAGAATGGTGATCTCCCAGGTAATCGATTTGACAAGGTTCTACCTTGAAATTTGAAAGGATTTTTACACAGAAATGTAGCTCAAAGCGACTATTGCGACTATTAGCTTTATGACTACTACCAAGCCAGAACAATTTTAGCAACCCATTCAAATTCGCCTTTGTTCTTTGCGAAAAAGTTTGCTTCTCAAAATCACCGATCTTACATGGGGATGCTCCAAGAATGAACAGCTGTTTACGGTTCATTTGTGATGTTCAGCGTCGTGTGGTAAGTTTTGAAGTCATCGTTGAGCAAGCATGAGAAAGGCACACGGATGGGACAGCCAGTGCGTCTGGCATGTAATCTTCCTTTCGATTTTCCAATGCGGAATAAAATTTTTCATTAGATATCAATTCGCCGAGCAGCTAGAGTAGTGCTACTATTAGAGAAACTTCCATAAAAAAACCTGCTGCAAACTTCGGGGTTATTTGGCTGTCAGATAATTTCTATTTCTTTTTCTTTTCAATTTCTTTGAAATCTTAGAAACTTTCGGAAATTCTTATGTTTAAGGAGTGTTGATAGGGTGCAAAGTTAACCCACCGATACTGCCAGGTCCTTGGTGTGTCAGTAATATACACGCTTTATTGGGAGTATTTTTAGGGACACTTTTGTCCATGGGCTGGCATTCTTCCAGGTGATCAGGGAGAGACAGCAAGATATGATAAGGCATGGTCCACATTTTTAGCGAATACTGGGGATGGCACAATTATGTCCGCACACGTTCAATTGAGTAACATCATGTCAGCTCCATTCGTCTTTTAACATGAAGAACCAACTTTTAGGATTTGAAAAAATATCATCTATTCTATGATTAGGAGACGCGAGAATGCATTGCGGACATTGTCTTAATAGGTTTGAGTTTGTCCCCCCTTGTTTCCAAAGAGTGAATAAACCGGAAGGAGATAAATAACAAGAATCTGCTAAATACACTATTAGGCTTGTTTAAACAATATGTGCAATGCGTCTTGCTCTCCTAGTCGTAGAATGAATGATATTATCAAACTCTCTGTATTAAAACCAACACAATGCACACAAAAATAAAAATTTTCCATCAAGTTTTAATTATTTCTCGAGACTAGCGGCACAAAGGTTCTGTCACAAAAAAAACAGCGCTGAAATGTGTTCCAAAAAAGTTATGGGAGAGAAAGAACAACTCGACGCAGAGAAGAAAACCAAAGAAAACATGACAATTTTGACTGTGCTTACAAGGTTGTCGTAAACTTGTTAGCTTTGAGCCATAGTTGCGATAGGGGGAGTGATGGATCTTACCCACTTCACTTTGAGGCCAAACTCCCGATGACCCCCTTCACCTGGGCTGAGATTGGTATCGTACTCTGAGAATATGATGATCGTTATGAAAGGCAGGCTAAGTACCTCAAACAACAAGTGCACTCATAAATTTACTAAAGAAACGGTATTTATGTTTATTTATATTATTTATTTATCCTCGTAGCATTTTGGAGAGAAGAAAGTAAGTACACAAAATCAGTTAATTTTTGAAGCACATGAAATCCCTCATATCTCGCGGCACAGAAGACCTAGAAAAAAGTCGACAGTCTAGGTCGATTCTCCATGATCTCAGCTTTCGAATGGTATACAGTATGTTAGAGCTTCTTTGCTTCCCGGCTCTAAAAATCATTTGCTCCGGTAACCCATAAAAGCCAATACATTGGTGGAGCTGGGTTGGAGCAAGCTAATAGTAGATATCTCCACCCCATTTTTGAAAACTGGTTAGTTTTTTCGCCCAGCAACTTATATACCATTCGAAAGCCCAGCAAAAGGGGATTCGACCTAGACCGTCGACTTCTTTCTAGCCCCCCTCTATCGGGAGATACACCGCATTTTATCTGAAAACATGGTCATTTTCAACAGCAGATTTCTGCCAAATGAAGAGCTAATCACTGCTGATTATCTATTTGTGTTAAAGAGCAAGTCTTCATTAACAAACGTAAACCGTCGACTTTCTCGTAGCATTCATTTGGAGGGCAGAAAGTGAGGACACAAAATCAGTTAATTTTTAATGCACATGAAATCCCTCATATCTCGCGGCAGAGAAGACCTAGAAAAAAGTCGACGGTCTACGTCGATTCTCCATGATCTCAGCTTTCGAATGGCATACAGCATGTTAGGGATTCTTTGCTTCCCGGCTCTAAAAATCATTTGCTCCGGTAACCCATAAAAGCCAACACATTGTATAGGTCGTCCCAAAAGTTTTTGCGCACAATTTTCAAAAATTCATAACTTCTGATTTTTCCAACCGATTTGACTGCTTTCACTTTTATGTGAAAGGGTAAGTCATGCTCTTTATAATGACATCCCAGCTGCTTAGCAATGGTCATCTGTTGCATAGATAGAAGCTCAAAACAAAATCACTCAAAATTTGAATTTTTGTGTAGGGTCATGAAAAATTAGAAACTTGCAACAAAATCGGAGCAGTCAAGGTTCTTTCACCAACTCTTTCTAACAGTGCAAAGTTTGCCCCGATTGAGCGTCTCCATGAAAAGTTATAATTTCCGAGCAAGCAGTACAAAAAGGCGAATTTGATTTATTTTGGTATTCTTCGGGGAAATCATAACTTTTCATGGGGACGCTCAATCGGCGCAAGCTTTGCACTGTTAGAAAGAGCTGGTGAAAGAACCTACAGTACTGAGTGCTCCGATTTTTGTTGCAAGTCTCCGATTTTTTATGACCCTACACAAAAAATTAAAATTTTTACCATTTTTCTTCTATCGCTCCTATCTATGCAACAGATGACCATTACTAAGCAGCTGAGATGTCATTATAAAGAGCATGGCTTACCCTTTCACATAAAAGTAAAAGCAGTCAAATCGGTTGGAAAAATCAGAAGTTATGCATTTTGAAATTCGTGTGCAAAAACTTTCTGGACGACCTAGTAAGAGCGAGGTGGAGCAAGTTAATAGTAAAAAATGTGCTGTGGATTGACGTTATCAGCACTAACGGGAAGCGAGAGCGAACGCGTCTATTTGAGCGTGCTTATCGTTGTTATATGTTTATGTTTTTTTGGTAAAAAATGCGCTTTTGATTGACAGTTATGCCATCATTGTTAGCACACACTCAAAAAACTATGGGAGATTGGTGAATTTCCACAACTTCACACAAGACCCGCCCATTTCTGGAATCTATACTCTGTATACCTAGTGCTGAAGAAGGTCACTTTCGTGAAAACGCTCTACACTCACCTTACATAATTTGTAAATAATGGTTGGTTTCAATGAATTAAAAACTCTAAGACATTCAGAAGAATAACATGTTATTGAAATATTCCTCAATGTTTTGGAAAGGTTGGCAGTTTGAAGAAGAAACGGCAGGCAGAATACTTTACAAAATCGCAGATGACTCGCATGTGTTCCAGTTCAACAGCGAGGCAGAAGGAGAATCTTACGCCGACGAAAATGTTGTCGACATTGATACAGAGTTGGCAATTGAGCGAAACTCTCTGATTTCCTGCATAAGGAATCCAAGCAGATTGTCTAGTTTCAATGAGGAAATGTCCAGGAAGTCCATTGCTGATCTTAAGGTTGCTGAAGAATTCAAGGCTGCTAAATTTACAAACATGGATATGAACAAAAGGAAGGTGTTAGTACAAAGCATAGTTACTGCGCTTAGATCACGGCTGGAGTGCGAACCCAACTCTGTGCTTTATGCTTTTGAAAGTTATTCGCCTTGTGACAATATGACCTATGATATTGAAAAAAACAACGCGCAGCATAGTACCTCCTTTTTTCGGCTATTCCGCAGATGCTGTTAAAGAAGAAGTTGAGCAGCTTTCTAATCAGCTAACAGGACGTATGCCAGAGGAGGTGAAGCCAGAGTTCGACAAGGCCAAAAAAGTACACTATTTCCTTCCCGTGTTGCGAAAGCATATGAGATCTGGCTCTTTTCCCATTACTTACCGTAAAAATCTGATGGACCTACTAGCAAAGCTAGTTTCCATTCCGACTAGCACGGCAGAGGTGGAGAAAGAAATTTTCTATCTACTCTGTTAACAGAACACAACGCAGAAGTCGTACAGCGATAGAGCATCTAAGCAAATACTTAAGATTTGTCAACCTTCTACTAAACACATTGTTATCTAAAAACTTCATTTAAAGGATTGGTATAAGTGGTCCAGACAGGCTGTTACCCTATGACTTTTTGAAATATCCTAAAAGAAGGTATGAAGAAACTGGTCACCTACCTGCTGACTTCCTGGTGCTACCAGAAGGCCAGGAAAAAAATCACAAAAGCGCTTAAAAGAAGAAGAAAGTTTCAAATCCATTTTCGACTCAGAACGCTTTTGCACGCAATTCTACTACTACTCCGATGACCTTTTGGAGGAAGAAGAAGATCTTTTAGGCAGCGAACTTGTTGTCTCTGACGTTAGCGATAGTGATATTGTTGATAATGATGTGCAGGAATTGTAAGTTGTTCCCAACTCGTTCTTTTGGGATAAACATTATTGCTTTCGTTTTTTGTTGATGCAGTGAAACAGGAGCACAGATCTTCATAGTCAATTTTTTTAAAAAATTTTAATTTCTTTTGAAAATTTTTAAATTTTTTTCAATTTGTGCCTAAATAAGGTACAAATTAGAGCTCTTCATACCACGCTTTTTTACCTTTTCTCTCTTCCTCCCCCCCCCCCCCCCCTCCCTAGACTCACATACCCCCTCACCTTGGAAGGTCGGGAACAGCGAGACCCCCTTCACCTGGGGAGAGCCCGGCTCCCCCTAACGCACCTATGCTTTGAGCCCTACATATAGAGCAAATTTCGAGATTCAAGAAAGATTCCGGGATTTTTCGCAACTTTACTGAAGAAGCGTAAAATATTGACAATCTAACATTAATTTCTAATCAAACTCGTTCTTGCTTGGTTGTATTATACATGCTCGACGATGCGCGAAATACCAAACATTCGATGTGATCTGCTGACTGAGCGTTGTAATTTTCGAGGCAATTTTTTTTTGAACAAATGTTTTATTTTGTGATATAGTTGACTAGAGGAGGGCTATGCATTTGAGTTCATCTCTCCTCAAAGAAAATTCTAACACAACTTTCTACGATAACTTTAAGCGGTTTACAAACATTGAGTTAGTCCAAAAGCTCCGTCGCACCATTTTCAAAAATTCGTATTTCTTCTTGCACAAATCTCCTTCTTGGCCTTAATTTTATTGATAAGGTCGAGTCACGTTTTTTTTACACCTTGCTTCACTTTGTATAATTGAATGCAGAAATAAAAATGGAAAAATTTTCGAGATTCTTCGATCTGAGGCAAGCGGTTAAAAAACCAAATCTTATATGTAAAGCTGAATGTGTGTCTGTCTGTCTGTCTGTATGTCTGTCTGTTGTGCGGAATAGAAATTTTTATTTCTAAACCGATTTGGACCAAACTTGGCACACATACACTTCGGGCCCCGGCGGGTGTCATAGGCTACTTTTCGTCATTGATCGATATTGATTTTATCGATTTTTATCGAGTTTCTGTAAAGTTTGAGCTACAGGGCTGGGAGTTGGCTTAGGGGGGGGGGATCGAGCATGCCAGTTGCGAATACAATATTAGTTTAAAGAATTATCCGGTGTTTTTATCGCTTTTATCGATTTTTCACAAAGTTTAAGCTAAGGGGCTGGGAGTTGGCACTGGGGGGGGGTAAGTGGGCATGCTGATTTCGAAAACAGCACAGGGAAAGGGAAATGAAGTGTAGAAGTGGGCACAGGGAAAGGCTGTACAAGAATAGGGGTGACCCGAGCGGAGCCGGGTAAGCAAGCTAGTGTGCAATAAAGCCCATGATGGCGTCATAAGTTTTCTGAGCTTCTCTTTCTAACTGAACAAGTTTGTGCCGATCGAGCTTTTCTCAAAAAAAATGATTTCCCAACTCTCCAAAAAAAGTTTGATTGGCACAAACTTTGCTCATTGTCAGTCAGAAAGAAGAGGATACAAAGCTTTATGCTTTGGGTCCTTTGGATTTTATCGCACAGTTTTTGGATTTGCGGGTTGCACCAAGTCTTTAAACCTTGAAAGATCTCATTTTTCCAATTTCATCTCTGCAACCAGAACATAGTGAAAATTGCACAGGATGCCATGAGATAGAGCATAATTTATTCTTTTCAAAAGTGTTAATGTCGAGGAAGATTGTGAGAAGAAGAATTTATGACTTTTTGTGGCGCGACAGAATTTTCGGACCAACTAATACTAGTCGTAACCCTCTTACTTTAGCAAATGTTGTTTTGTAGCCTACAAGAAAAGTGAGCAAAGTTGCTCTCTTATTTTGCGCTATATTCTCAAAATGCAAGACCCAAACTGCTTAAACACTATCTCTGCATATAGAAACAAGATTATTACCAGGATCACTGGCAACTTACAGTTGAACAAGCGTACACTTGCGGTTATCTCTATAGATCACAAGTAAACTAACACAAGTTTTCTTCTTCTGCAGCTATATCGGAACTTTCAAGAAGTATGATTCATGAAGCACGTGTAATGCCTATCGTACCATTTCTGAACCGAATTAACCCTTATTGTATACCTTTCACAGTATGTTCATGCCACTATCGCATCGAATTTGTACTATTACAAGATCAATCACATGTCAGATTCTAGGCAGGGTGAGCTTATCTCTTACTCAAAAGCAGTATTACGAGAAACTATGGTGATAGAGTACATACACTGGGAGATTCATTTCAAAAGATGTGCTCTTTGATGAAAGTCACAATAAGGTAGAAGACGGGCTTGTCGCAACAATTTCAGTATACAGGGCATGTACACTATCATAAAGTGCATGCAGTAATACATTGATGGCTTATTGGCTACGGTAAACTTACGACTTAAAATTGCAAAAACGCATCTTTTTATGGCTCGTGTTCAGATGAAAGCAAGAGTTGCTGCATAAAATTTTGCAATTTGGTTACTAACAGTTTGTCGCTGTGGAAAGCGTTCGAAACTTCCACCAGTGATGCAAATCTTACCGTATGACCTTATCCCTTCTCCACAGTAGATGATAGCCTAAAGCTAATGCATAGACATTATAGATTTTTTGTCAAATAAGTAGTTTATAAAAAGTATGCTCATCACCGTGGCAAGTTCCTTCTATGTTGGGAGAAGGTCTTGATAAGCAAAAGGTAATCGAACAACAAACCTGTCGAATTTCAAACAAGTGTGCAATGTTTGCATTGTCCCCTATTTCTAAAAATGTTAGCACCACTTACCCGTGCCAGTTTAGCCATATACCTAGCAGCTGCCTGTTGAGCGAGCATTCTAGTCGTATCCCGTTCGCTGAACAAAGTACTGATTCAAAATGCCACAACGGAAAAGATTCGCTATGCAGCTTACTTATAAAGAACCGCCTCACAGTCGTGGGTAAGCTTCTCAAAGCATAGTCGACCTATGTATTCAAAATGCGTCGACCAAGTCTGAAAATAAGAAGCTTTGTTTGCTATTCCAGAGTTACTGTATATTCAAGTTTCTGGCAACTAGCACTATTGTTCATAATAAATTTCTTCGAATCAAGCTTGACCGACCGCTTCCGTCCGTAATCCCAGACGTCGCCTCTCCAAAGTAAAGTACGTTGTCAGCTCTTTCTGGGCCTCCCAAGTTAGCCTATATATATCGTCATGGCAGAATCGTTCTGCTCTCGCGCCATTACAGGTGACACTCAAAGCAAGCAATATCTGAAGTCACAACTGTTGACGCTAAAAGTTCTTACTGATATTGAAAAAGGATGAGTCACCTTAAGAATAAAACGTAGACTCATCTCGAACGACTGGTGCACGAGCATACATTTTATATACCGGAGTCCTTTATATAATGGAGTCTGACGCCGTGCGGATGTTTCATCAATTATAGCGCATCTGCCATCTCAAATGCGTATTTTTAGCTCTTAACAATTCTACCACTCGTTGCATTTTACTTCTATTCTATTACGCGACAGATGAAACAGTTCTACAAGTGAAACTTAAGGTCAAAGAGCACTTTATTACACTTTTATTAGTATTTGTAGAACGCGCTTCGTCACTAATTTATCATTACTGCGGCTTTTGCACTATTGATGTACTGAATACATTTTGTTGCTCGTTCGATCGCGCTAAAGACAATTCTGCAAAAACGGCTCTCATCTTTGGAGTCCTTTATTTTACCCTTGCTCCCGGAGTGAAGACTCAGCATGCACCTGCATTGGTCAGTCTTTAGGAAAGGCATTACGTTGATTTTAACTAAGCAACAAAAGAAGCAAGCTGTATTACCCTATTTTCCGGCTTATAAGCCGCACCTTATATAAGCCGCACCCGCCGCAGCGAACAATGGCGCGAAAGCGCCTTTGAAAAGAGTTATGTAGCAAATTGAAAACTCGGTGCGCTCTAGTGCGGATAGTCATGTCTTCAGGTATTTTTTTTACTCCTTCAAAAGTGTGTGTGCTAATTTTGGTGTCATAGGTGGGAGGAAGTCCTATACAGCCGAATTTAAACTGAAAGCAGTAGATTATAAGAGATTAGAGATAGAGAGTAGATTAAATCAAATAAAGAACGCAAGCAGAAAGCTCGTATAAGATTACCGCGCGAAATAGATAGTGATTGCTGTTTGTGCGGTTTCGTGCATCGCGAACGACATCGCATTTCAGCCGGCGCGCGGTGAAAAGAACTGCGGCTTATACGCCGGAAAATAGGGTATATAACGATTCTGGTGGTATTTGGAAGGAAGGATCAGATATTTTTTGTGTCTACCTGCGAAGTTTGATTTTTCACAAATTTAGTATTTCTAAAGAGGGGATGTGAACACCGTTTATGGCTGGATGCAGTCTCAACTAAGCAAATACTAATGTATCTGCCCCGACCCACTTACAGCGGCCCCTAGGGCCGCTAGTCTTCGGGTATATTACTAGTCCATGTTTCAAGCCCTGCACATGCTGTATCCAAAAAAATCAAAATGTATTTTTTCAATTCATGAACGCTCGCTTCTCGTAAAATCAGGGTTGAATTATAATCTAATCTTTAAACGTTTGATTTCCAAGAAATTTAGTGGTGCATGATGCGTTTACGTTTGACAATGAGATAGCCTGCTGAATTTAGTGGTTTTTTATGGAATTAAATCATTTGGTGGGATTGGGAAAAAGAAAGAAATTGTCTTGTATCTCTCAAAATTACTCTTCTATTCATATGTCACCCGGACTTCCCCAGGAGGTCGATATAGAAATTTGAAAGAAGGAAACTTGATCGCAGCAAAGCATGGCATGTTGTTCTTGTTGATTTTTGAGAGCTTGTTGGTTGCACTGCAATGTAATCAAAAACATTTGAAATGCGACCTTTGACCTTCCAAGATCTTTTGATTTGTGGCGGCGCTTGTTTGAAAAAGCGCAATATTTCCGGAACAACTCAGTATAATGGGTTATCATAGGAGGTTGATTTAAAACTTCTTATCAAATAATACTATAATATGTCATAATTTTGCTGCATTAGATAGGCCTCGGGAGCAAGCGTTATAAGAACATGCCTGAACGCTCGCACCGATATGATTCAGGCATCAGAAGCAGAATATATACAGATCCAAAGGCCCAAAAAATCAATACAAATTATAACTCCGTCTTTAAGATCCCTGCAATTTTCCTAACCGCTTACGCACTTACGTTCCACGAAGGATGTTCGTACACAAAGCTCTGCATTTTCTTCAACCACAAAAAATGGCCAGACCAATCTATGTTGAAATTGAGCTGTTCAAGATGTTTCTACACTGAATAATGTTACACTATCCTATTCTGGAAATATTACCGTGAATTCCTAGACGATCGTCTCTGGAGGAGAACAGTAGGTGCTTCAATTTCGATCTGCGACCAAATTCGTTCTAGTGCCAAAAAAACTTTGCAGAGGAAATTCGACAACCTTTTGACTAGATCACGGGATAAGGTTGCTACCGAGCCAATTTCTTAAATACCTCTAGATAGGAGTGAAAGTGAGACTAAAACCTCAGACCGTAAGGCAACATCACGAGTAACTGTAATTGGAGGTTTTCCCCTTTCCGCAAATGCACGTTCTATTCTAGAGTTAGGGCCAAGTTTCTCACCTTCACAGCCAATTTCCAAAGTCGTCCTACGCAAAATCACATGCAGTCTACATGACCTTCAAGATAAACTTCGCAAGCACGCAAATCTAGAAAACGGGAGCGAGATTCAAAAATCTTCTCGTACATGCCTATCAATACCTTTTCCGAGTAGCTTCTATAAGCAACAACAGGCCAACCCCAGTGTCGATATCAGGTTCCGTCTCTTTGCGGACGAAGTCTTTAAACTTATAACACGGGTGCGCCAACGTAAAATAAAGTCTAACCTCTCTCACCTACAAAAACAGGGCATAAAAGAGATACAAGTATTGATAAGATCAACTCAAGTAAGACTATCAGTTAGTGATAAAGGTGGCGAGTTTGTAATCATACCCCACCACTTAGACGTTGCGATAACAAAACTACATTTAGAGGACGTTTCGCTTTACCGCGCTGCTTCCGTTGACGAATTTCAGAAACATATCGTGAGCTCAATAAGAAATGGATTGAGGTAGCTAAAGCAGCGAACATGTCACACGATGTTATTGCGCGTCTCAAAATTGATCTACCGATTTGCCCCGTTTTGTACTTATTAATAAAAACGCATAAGCTTGATTCCGACAGCGATTTGGCCTCTACTAGTCCTTCCAACTTTAAGGTGGGACCAATCATAAGTTGCATAGGAGGACCCACGGATAGAATTGGGTGGTTCATTACACTGATACTTACGCAACTACTCAAATTCATCCCCTCTCATCTGGCCAACACGAAAATGTTTTTGGAACGTTTCCGCGCAACATGCATAAATAGCGAGTGTGTCATAGAATCTTTTGATGTCAATGCACTTTACACGAATGTCCAAAACGAATCTGCATTGCAGGCTGTGCATGAGCTCCTTGTAGAAATCGGAAATTCCATCAACCTCTACAGATTCTCAATACAGCAGATTATGACTCTCTTGCAAGCATGTCTGAACTGCAACGTTTTCAAGTGGTCCGGGAGCTATTATGCACAAAAAAGAGGGTTAGCCATGGGACAAAGGTTGGCTCCCACCCTTGCGATAGCTTACATGGCAAAAATTGAAGCGCCTGTGCTAGGTCGTTCGCTGCTATACTGCCGCTATATTGACGATTGCTTTCTAGTCTGTGCTTGTCAGGAAGATATGGATAAGTGTTTCAATTTGTTGAATGAGCAATCTCAATATATACAATTGGCAAGAGAGAAGCCGAAAGATCAGTGGTTACCATTCTTGAACGTGCAGGTTAATATCAGTTATGGTGCGCACACGACAAAATGGTACCGCAAGCCGAATAATAAAAATATTCTTGTCCATTCACTTTCGGTCCATCCGCCATGGACGAAGAGAGCCATTATCAACAACATGTTTCGCACTGCTTCTCAAGTCTGTAGTGGTCCGAAAGAAAAGACAGAATCGATAGCGCTTGCTCGTAGAATAGCGGCCTCTAATGGATACGGACAGCATGCAGGTAGAACAAAGAAAAGTGCCAAAGATCGCGTACAAAAAGATGTTTCCTATACGCCCAAAAAAGTTACATTTTGCGTCCCTTATATATCTAAAGAAGTAAGCGCATCATTGCGACAATGTTTGAAAAGAGTAGGATTTGAAGATTTAGTTACGATTGTTGAACTACCTCCGAATAACTTGAAGACCATCCTAGTTCGCAGTCGCTTGTATGATCGCAATTGCGTTACCCCGAATTGCATAATCTGCCCTGCGAGCAGAGAAGGGGACTGCATGGCAGCTGGAGTCATCTACTTGATTTCATGCGCGATCTGCGGCGACGAATACATTGGTGAAACAGCGCGTCCACTATGTATCCGTATTAAAGAGCATCTAGACGGCAGAGATAAAGCACGTACATCAACACCCCTAGGCACCCACAGAGTAGTGCAGCATGCAGGAACGAACTTTAAAATTTCAGTGAGAATCCTGGCCTATGAGTCCCAAACGCAAGCACGTAAGTGTTTAGAGGCGTTTTAGATTCATGCAAGAAGCCCAAAAATGAATTGGAAAGAGGAAAACTTAGCAATTACGCATGAACTCTCGCCTTATCTAGATCAATTATTTTGATCTGATGTATATAAATAGCGGTCTGCATACACGTTTAACGAGTCCATCTTCCTCTAGCAGTGGACAACGTGACATCCACTTTCCTCCAGAGTGGTATCGGCGTATCCAGAAGGTACGTGCTCGAGTGCAGCTGAATCAGTGGTCGAAAACAAGGTTTAACATTTCGCCTGTTCAGCTGTAAGGCTTGTTCGAATCGGCTGCGGATCGTATTGTTGCTTACAGGCTCTGACGAAGGCGATCTGCCGAAACGTTAGCCGTCAATTAAATAAATCAATTACCAATCTCGTGTATGGCTCAAGAAGAAAGAACAAATTACCGTGAATTTCCGGATTTCCAACGACTGTATACACAGAATCTCATGTGGAAAGCGTTTCATGAGCTCATATGTAGAAGATCCGTTTTTTAGACGTAGATGTGATTTGAACTCGATCTTCTAGGCAGGCATTTGAATTCTTCAACTTTCGGCTCTAAACTACATGACTGCTGCAGATTCATTCACACACCCTTTTGTTTTGCTCCATTAAACGGTACCCGCGAACGAATTTGAAAGAAATGATGTGTGATTTATTGGGGTATGAATTATCACAGTAACTGCTGCAGAACTCTATGGGTATCGCCTTGTGGAAGTTTGATTTATGAAACTTATGTTGGCTGTCTGCAAATTGTTCTTGAAGCTATCACAAACCAAATCGTTTTTAGTACATTTGAACTGCTGAACGGACTGCAGCTGAAAATCAATTGTAAAGTGCTTTCTAAAAGGAAAAAAAAGGTAATAGAGTTGTAAATGTTAGAATTCCACTTGTATGAAACTATCTGATAACAAATCTATTCTTAAGTAGGTTTGCACAAGTTATTTCTAGGCCTTAGGCTAAACTAGTTTTCAAGCATTCAAACCTAATACTACGAAGAAGTAAAGTAGGATGATAACAATGCAATGAGCTAAACATAGCCTTTCATTAAAAGGCAAACTGTAAAGAACTTTCGTTAGAATGTGTTGTTGTCGCATAATGTCAGTTTCCAGTATAAAAAGGTCGGCTTGTTAAGCATATTATCCAGAATGATGCGCATATGTCTCGCGGTATTTGCGGTGACTTATGTTTTTCTGTTATCAATAAAGCTTTTGACATCAAAATCTGTGTGCTTTTAGTCACTGTTCGTCTTGTGCGCCGCCTCAGATTCTGGCTCAGAAAGCGAGAGAGCGCGTTTTTGCGATCATTTTGCGGTGGTCAATTTGTAGAGTTTGCTTCGCTCTATCTATAGAATGATATTTCAAGACTGCCAGGAGAACAAATACAATTTGATTTATTTAGAAATTTTTTATTTTTGGGACAGCCTAATAGTTTTTTTTCACAATGTTTAATGATTAACAAGTAAACTAGTAAATCACATGCACTGCAAAAGTTGTCTGATAATTCTCGGAGAGACTCTTTTTTCTACGCTGCTTTCCCCTTTTCATTGTCAGTGATGTACTGAAGAAATATTTGGTGCTTTTGCGACAAATCAAAAGCAGCTTTGGAGAAAACCTTTCCGCCATCAAGACCATAAAATTCTAATTTATTGGAATCCTACAAAGTTACAAATTTTGTGAAGTTTTACATGTGGGGCTGGTTATCTTTCTTATCAAAGCATAGATGTATTATAAGGTACCTGCTGCTAAAGCAACAAAAGTGTGTGCTTACCTTATGTAGCAGTCTGCGAAGTCTTCCCACCTCGGAAGAGCCTAACGCCAGCTCCCTTAGTCGCTCACTTCCCTTTCGCTTCCAACCTATATAATATTCGAAAGTAAAAGCTTCATCACGATCACGAATTTTTTGGCCACAGTTTTTCTCGTGCCCGCTCAAAGTAGGGCAAGCGCAGGAAATGACGCCTTAGAAAGTCTGGAATGGTACGTAATGCACTTTACATTTCTTGGATAAAGCCAGCCTTTTTACATGGTAAAGTCCGTTAGAAAGACACTGAACCTTTTCGAAAGCAAAGTGTTCACCCCCTCTGTGCCAGTTCTATCCAACATCCTCAAAACGAAGGAATTTCACAGTACAAACCTGGCACTGTATAATATAGTATAACAACATCCTCAAAACTATTTTTCGAAGTCTCTGGCGCTCTACTCATAAATTTGATTTTACGTTGTACAAACGTAGAGTTTCTGAAGGATTCTTTTCAGAGCAATGGGCGTACCGTATGTACGTGTAAGGACAACTTTGGCCTTGCGAATGCGGATAAACACTGCAGCCCTTATGGAACTCTATACTGCGTTTTCACAGCAGAGCGATCTATGAAACCTCTCACTTACAACGGAACGAACTATGTCTACAAAGATGGAATTTTTCAATCAAAGGCGGAATGCCTTGCGTGAATAGAGAGTAAAATCATCAGCATGCATAACTGTCTACCGTGTCATGTACATATTGGAGCCAAAGGATCACAGCGTTAGCCCCTCAGTTTTGTCTAAATAAGCAGAGCACACGAAAGATCGTTCCAAAGATTATTTTAATAGCTCTTCTAATAACGCAGAGCTCTAATGCTTTATGCTTCTCCTGCATGAAGCATGAAGCATTAGAGCTCTGCGTTTTGAGAGCTGTGGACCTTATTGGTATACTTAAGACAATAAGATGCGATTATGGCTCAAACCTTCACAGCTTTGATTAGCTTACAGTAGACTTCGATAGAATAAGGCGGCACCAATAGAAAATGTACCTACTCTTCCTCAATTCGGCCTTTTCTTGCTAAGCAAGGAGTGGTCAAAAATTAACCGACCTATACCAAACATGTTGTATATTATCGGACTCGTCTCAAAACGCTGATCACAAATATATGTTTATCATCTGCCAAGCAACTATCTGAGAGGAGTTACGAGTGTTCAAATGTGTGATTTGTCAAGTGTTCTGTAGCCTATGTTCCACAAAATATGTTTCAAAAACACTCATTTAGGTTTTGGTTAGTGTGTTTCTTCCTTGTGATCAAATTAACCAAACCACTGTAAATCAGCCATCACGCTGCTTTTGAAGGGAAATACATATATTCGTCGAAACTCGAAGAATTTCTCATATTTGAGCGCTCTTAACCGCTCCCAGATAGTCGCTTGGCAGAAAAAAAAAACGTATATTTGAAATCAGTGTTTTAAGACGAGTCCAGTGATATACAGCTTGTTTGAAATGGTTTGGTTGTTCTGATCATGTCCTCGTAAGTCACCAAGATGTACGTTGAACAATGAACAGAGCCCCTTCTAAAGAAAGAAATTTCTTGGTCATGACGACTTGTTTGGGTACTATGGTCAAGTGTATTGATGCGATCCAGGACCCCTTTTACCCCCCCCCCTCCCCTCCTTCAAAAGTATTTCGGATGTGCGTGTAGGGGCGAATTTATCCGTTCGTACGACCCCCCACTCCGCCATCTCCATGCAATTGTGTAGCCGCATTAACTAATGCAAATCACCTCAAAAGATGCTAATGGACCCTATGTAGAAATCATACGTTAGAGGTGGAAAAATCTACATACAAATTGGCCAGTTATGCTTGTTCGCTCAAAAAATAAATTTGCTTAGATTAAGTAAGTAGGTAAATTCTACGAAGATATTGCTGTACTTTACCGTGGTCGTAAAAATGGATGGTATAAAGACTATGTTAAGTCTGATGCCGACCTTCAATCTCCAACTTCTATGTAAACTGGATTGTAAACGAGAACTGATTAAAATAACAAAATTTAGGGATACAGGGCAGTTTACTTCAGCTGTTAAGACTGATTATTTTTGATGTTAGGTCGGGTTTTGGACTAACTTTGACAACGCTTGGATAGAAGACATCTTTAGCCGGCTTCTTGAAATTTTTGAAAATATCTTTTCGATATTTTCATCCCACCACATTTGGCACCACAAAGAACAATAAGCGGCGAGCAATCAGGACGTCAATCGATGTAGCTTCTTCTCCTCTTTTTAAACCCCTTTCTGGCGATTACTCAGGCGCATCTCAAAGTAATCTGAACAAACATCACCACTAGAAAAAGGAGGAAATTCTGCATCGAGCACTGCTTCGTTTGCCTATCGTTGTTCTGGGTGGTTTCAGCATGGGTCTGAACAAGGCACGAACTTTCGGACCGATTTAATATCATATAATCATATTTTTTAAAAAACATAAACAAAAAAAATAAAAATAAAATAAAAACAAAAATCAAACAAATAAACAAATAAAAATAAAATAAAAACGTAAACATACGTGTTTGCCATGTGTTATGTTAGTGTCTGATCAGTTGTTTCCTCGTATGATCTGCCCTCGCTGAGGCGCCTGCGACCTCAATGCGCGGGAAATGAGCGCTATAAAAGGCGCTCGCTGTTAGCCATTGTCAGTTCGTTCGTTCACTCATCTGCCTCATATTCTATTGTTCTCTATTATTTCTTTAATAAATATATTTCCTTCTGTGCCTGCCTCAGGACGAAGAGTCGACGTGTCCGACGTGGAGGACACAACACCATGTTTATTTCTTACTAAATGTAGTGAAAGTCATTTGTTATGGCTCTGGAGATAAGAAAGCTTCAGAATAAAATGATATAGGTATAGGTAATGGTACTATATATCAATTTCATTTTTTTGCAACATCATTTTTTTGTAAAAGGAAGAAGTGCTACTATTGAGAAGTAGGGAATGTTTGCGACCGAAAAACCATTTCTTACTTTCTGCACAGATCTTTCCACAAAACCATTTAGGCGTCTTCTTCGAACGGCGTCACAGCGTGCATGAGCATGGGACTTGAAAAAATTCGTAACAAAGCAGGGAAGGCGCCTTAGATTGGCCTTTCATATATAGAAACGTATAGAGTTGCAACCACCTTCAGATGCTGATTTCAGATATGTTTCTAGCTGCGGCACATCCTTAGCAAATTAAATTGATCTTTTATCTGTTAAAGTTTTGCAACCTTTGACCTACTGGCTTTACGTTATTTCCATTTAATTGCTAATTTAGTGCGTTAAGCTTCTTGTCATAAACAGAAAACTTCATCTGATACTACTTCAATGTCCAGCACCGTATTTAGACAAACATCTACAGGCAGCCATGTTGGATAAGCCAATTTCGCGAAAACCACAGAAATATATAATCCAGTACGGCATGGTGGTCTGAAAATCATAATCTCATTTTTTAATGAAGCTAACGGCAAGTGGAACTTCGATGAAGAGTTACGATTTATATATTGTGCAAACTTTTAAGTTAATCTAATATATACATCAGCGAATGAACCGACGACAACTACACAGACTTTTGGAAACACTCAGAAAAATCTAAAAAGAAATCTTAAACCAATTCATTATTCGATAGAAAAAACAATTACTTTGGATAAGTTTTGCATTACCTGGAAGGAAACTTTTCGAAAAACAAGACCTGTTTTTTATAGATTTTTATAGAATAAAAGAAAGCTCTGCGGCTGTCACGCCTGATGGTAACAGGATCACAATCTCCATGTTTTTCCATGAAATCTCATAGAGCGCGAAAATTTTTATAACGGATCTAATTAGTAAAAAGTATAGTTCCAAGTGATGATTTTATCTTGTGATTGTTTTATGTTTCGTTTAGGGGGATGAATCTAAATTGAAATTCTTCTGTGAGTTCTTAACACAGGGGAGGTGGGGAAACAATTCAGATGACTCGAAGCTGACTCTTTCTTCTTCATAGCTCAAATCGGTTATTTCAGCGTTTTGGTCACTCAACGGGACTTAGGAAGCATACAAGATGTCCCAAAATTATGTACGTACTGTTACATCGTTAATATCTCTCTTCTTTAGAAGTCTTTTGTCTATCTTCAGGTACCATTTCGTAGAGCTACCTTCAACTTAAATCCAAAGTATGGAGCAAATCAGCGACCCTTGATCATTACTGTAAAATTACGATAGGAACTTTAGGAGGAGTTTTAAGCCATTGAAGGCTCTATAACCTTACAAAGCAAATTGAACAATCTGAAGACTCTCACACTAGGCTGATTAGAGTCGCTTAAACCAAATATGAACTCTGCATTCGACCGCAATGGTTCCTTTATAACTTATGCCAGGTTAAACCGTAATAGCTATCTTTACAATGCTCCCTAAAATTGTAATCAATCATTTGAAAGCTTTACAAAAAATTTGAGCAATGAAATCAATGTGTTAAAATTCCTGATACACCACTTTTCAGAATTTTTGGAGACTTTTTTGAAGCATGACATCCACGATGTGCTCTAAGCCGAAAATTTCTGCCAAAATCCTACAGTAATGAAGAGAATCGGTAGCCCTCCACATATTGTAAATCTAAGTTGAAGCCAGCTCTACAAAATGGTACTCTAAGGTAGGTAAAAGACGTTTCAGGGAGAGAAATAGTAACGATCAAACAGTGTACATATACTTTTGGGGCGCCCTGTATTTTCCTCAAGCTGTTATCATTATGCAAAAGCCATAAAAGGATTCAAATGATGGTGTAAAGTCGTGCTCTTCGCTTCGCCATCCTTCTTTGCT
This sequence comes from Cylicocyclus nassatus, assembly GCA_958299035.1. Lineage (NCBI taxonomy): Eukaryota > Metazoa > Nematoda > Chromadorea > Rhabditida > Strongylidae > Cylicocyclus > Cylicocyclus nassatus. The sequence goes on from CATQJL010000001.1 coordinate 78,343,775, forward strand.
TTACCTAAATCAGTAAACTTACTTTGAAGCAAGATGGCATTTATCATTTCAATGTTAAGTCGAATCATAACTAACACATGTTCCTTGGACTACTAACGTAAAGTAGAATGCAAGAAACGTATTATTTCCAACAGAGAAACAAGCTCTACGAAATGGCATTCAAAAATTTACAAGAAGCTCAATCCATATAAAATTGGACGACAATATCAAGGCGAATTTAAAAAAAAATTCAAGTGCCCAAGAATCCGGTTTCCTTTCAGATGATAATAATTCCGCTTCTGCAAATGAGCGCCACCTCTTGCAAATCGAAGATTCTTGGAGGATCTTGATTGTGTTTGAACTCTTCATCCTCTTTCAAATAATTATGATTACATTGTGCATTGCAACCAGGGGCTCTCAGAAATTGCGGCGTGACCATTATTATTTTCTATCTGTTACAATCCTCTGAAGAAGTGTAAGAGGCACATGCATAGAGCAAATCGTACAGGATACAAAACAATCTGCTTCTCTCTATAACTCGATAAAAGTTTGTGGTAGAATCTATTTGATGTTATCAAAATTCATGTTCAACTCATACCCCAAGACTATCTGCGAGCAACTAGTGTAATTGAATAGGGCCTTTACTCGTTCTTGTATTAGGTCTTTTTTGTTTCTGATTTGCAGAGTTTTCGGATAATATTACCATGATCCATGTTCCAAGCGCTGCCCATGTTGTGTCCGAAAAATCGAAATTTTCAAACCGTGAACGCCCGCTTCTCTTGTGAAATTAGGGTTGAATCATAATCTATCTTGGAAAGTTTTGATTTCTGAGCATTCACCAGTGCATGATGCTTTTGGATTTGAGATAGCCTGCTAAATTTGGTGGTTTTTGTTTCAGAAAAAAAATTATATGGTGAGGTTCAGAAAAAAAAATAGAAATTGTTTTGTATCTTTCAAAATTAGTTTTCTGTTCATATGTCACACGGGTCGTGGCAAACCATGGCTTATTATTTTTGTAGATTTTAGAGAGCTCGTTGGCTGCATTGCAATGCAATCACAATCATTTAAAATGTAACCAAGACCTCCCAAGATCTCTTGATTGGTGGAATGTGGCGCTTATTTGAAAAGAGCGCAATTGTTTTCGGAACGACTGAGTATAATAGATTATTATAATGGGTTGATCCATAATTCTTGCTTATCACATAATACTGCGATATGTCATAACCTTGTTGCATTAAATAGGTTTTCGGATACTTTTCGAAAGAGCGAAAGCAGGCTCTATAAGAACATGCTTGAACGCTCGCCCCGCTATGAAGGCGTTAGAACCCGAGAAATATATGTACAGCTCCAATTGCCCGAAAGATCAAAACAAATTATAACTCCATTTCAAAGACCTCTGCAATCCTCCTAAACGCTTACGCATTTACATTCCACGAAGGATGCCCGTATGCAAAGTCACTGCATTTTTCAACCACAAAAAAAGGCCAAACCTTTGTTGAAATTGTTGAGCTGTTCATGATGTTTCTACACTGAACAATGTATACCACACGCTTCTGGAAGTATAATCGTGACTTTTCTTGCAATAAGCGCCACTTTAAAAAAATATTGAATTCTATATAAGGGAAGCTAAATTTCCGAAATTTTTGGACAACTCATTCTAGGAAACCAAAAATTGTCATACTTTTGGAAACTTGCAGTGCACATTCGCTAATCTGGAAAAAGCTCAGAATTGCTTCCAGAAAAGCACAAGATTTCTCCATTTTTAGGATTCTAGTACACGAAAAAATACAGCGACTGTGTATATAGCATCTCATGTGGGAAGCGTATGCATGAATATGTAGAAGTTCCCCTTTTTAGACGTAATTGTGATTTGAACTCGATCTTCTAGGCATTTGGATAAGTTACGGCTCTTGACTATACGCGTGGACTAGTGGGTGCAATGTCACAGTTTTTTTCATAGGCGTTGCTTTGTTCTATCAAATGGTATCCGCGACATCCTTGGAAAATAAGATAAATACGTTTATAGTGGTACAATGTATTACGGTAACTGCGGCAGAACTCCAACGCTATCACCCTGTAGAATTTTGACTTATGGCACTTGTGATGGCTGTCTGCAAATGTGTGCTCTTTAAGTTATCACAAACCAGAGCGTTTTTAGTACATTTTTGGCTTGCTGGACGAACTGCAGCTGTAGATCTATAGTACAGTGCTCTCTAGCAGGAAAGAAAAGAGTAATAGAGTTGTAAATGACAGAATTCAGCTTGAATGAACCTATTTGAAATATCCTAGGCTAAATCAATTTGAAACATGCAAAGCCCTACCTGTGAAGAAGTAAGATGGTTGGATGACAACAATGCCATGAGCTAAACATAGCTTTCATTAAAAGACAAACTGTGATGCACTATCGTTAGAATTTGTGTCTTTTTTGAGATTCCAGTTCCCATAAGTCAGATTCCAGTATAAAAAGGTCGGCAGGTAAAGCAAGTTGTTTGGAATGATGCGCACTCGTTTCGCGGTATTTGCGGTGACTTATGTTCTCTTATTATCAGTAGAACCTTTCGACATCAAAATCTGTCTGCTTTCAGTTATTGCTCGTGTTGAGCGTCGCTTCAGTTTCCGGCTCAGAGAGTGAGGGCTCGCGTTTTTGCGATAACGAGAAACAGAGGCCAAGAGATGGTTTAAAGTGGGCATTGTTAAACTTTTTCGCGAGGGCAGGGTTAAAGCCTACGGTTAGTCAAGAATAAATCATAAAATTTTGTCTATTTCCAACTCACAGAAAATAGTGTTTGCTGGCCCAAACTCAGGAAATGCGGAGCTTTCAAGCTTTCAAAATTTCATTCAAAATGGCAAACTCTATCACAAATTTTTCAAAGTCCAGTATTTTTAGTCTTGGAATGAAGATCTTGTTACTACAGCTAAGAATTGCTTCGAAAACGCGTATGCAACCACGGACTGCCTTCCTGTCTTTTATGAGTAAGTTGCGTATATTGTTCACACATTATTTTTTAATCACTGCTTCAAGGAGCCATGATACGTTTGATTTCATCGCCCTAAAAGCAGCCGCAACATATGAGGTGAAAGTAGCACAGGTTAGTGATGATGCCAAAGATTTAGGAAAGATGGGATCATCGCATGCCCAAAATTCAAGAAGAAGTTGCTGGGAACGTGGCGTTAGTGTAAAGTGTGTAGTTAGTGTAGCTTTATTTAGGTCAAAACTCTTATTTGCTTTAGAGCGGGTCCAAACGATATACGGGTTCGTAGCTGCTAGCACAGCTCACTCTAGCAGCATGCACTGAACTTTCTTCCTCAAAGTAATAGGTTCCCAAGACTAGCAGGCTAATCAGCTGACAGAAACAAGCATACAGCAGTGTTATTTAATCAGCATTTGATAATTCAATAAGTATCATCTACCGTAAACTTTGGATCAAAGTCAGAAATTCTTAGATCACTCTTTCCACTGCTATTCAAAGCTGATAGTAAGTTTTTGACGGGATTACTAATAACGGAAAATCTTGTTGTTCGTTTTTTGTTGTTTTTTTATTGTTTTGTTGTTGTTTTTGTAGTTGTTTTTTCACTGATTGCACACATACAAAAAAATTTGGGTTAAGGATTATTAGGTTGTCCCAACGTAAACTTTATTTCTAAATAAATTAAACTGTTTTTGTTTTCCTGGCATTGAGGTGCCATTCGATAGAGCGAAACAAGCTCTAAAAATGACCGCAAAAAGTTCGCCTTCTGTTTAAAGTTTGATGCCAAAATCGAAAACGATTTTGTCACCTGAGTTTTGGATTTTTGCAAAGAAAGGACCTACGGATCTGCAACTTGGTTATTATATAGTAGGCACTTATTAGTACTCGAATATACCTTTACTGGATTTTTCCGAGCTTAGAAAGCGAGAAGAGATAGTCTGGAAATGGCAAACTCCGTCCCCGCCCCTCTCACATATGTCATTGTATACACAAGACTTACTAAGTATAATTTTGAAACTTTACACCTGCATGTGCTCTTATGATCGAGGAATACTAAGTTTTACATGAAAAACCCGAAAAAAGCGGCATTTTGGCATTTTAAGACCCCACTTGTTTATCAGTTTTGAGATCCGGAAAAAGCCAAAAATTTTTGGGTACTACTATGTGTCTACTAAGACCAAGTTGGAAGTCCATAGGAATTTTCTGAAAGGAGATCCGATTTTCAAGGTAGCTGAGAAATTTTGATTCTTGGATCCAAATTTTACCTGGATCGTGGATTAGACGGTTTTTCGGTGGTCAATTTGTAGAGTTTGCTTCGCTCTATCTATAGAATGATATTTCAAGACTGTCAAGAGAACAAATACAATTTGATTTATTTAGAAATTTTTTATTTTTGGGACAGCCTAATAGTTTGCACAATGTTTAATGATTAACAAGTCAACTAGTAAATCACATGCACTGCAAAAGTTGTCTGATAATTCTCGGAGAGACTCTTTTTTCTACGCTGCTTTCCCCTTTTCATTGTCAGCGATGTACTGAAGAAATATTTGGTGCATTTGCGACAAATCAAAAGCAGCTTTGGAGAAAACCTTTCCGCCATCAAGACCATAAAATTCTAATTTATTGGAATCCTACAAAGTTGCAAATTTTTGTGAAGTTTTACATGTGGGGCTGGTTATCTTTCTTATCAAGGCATAGATGTATTATAAGGTACCTGCTGCTAAAGCAACAAAAGTGTGTGCTTACCTTATGTAGCAGTCTGCGAGATCTTCCCACCTCGGAAGAGCCTAACGCCAGCTCCCTTAGTCGCTCACTTCCCTTTCGCTTCCAACCTATATAATATTCGAAAGTAAAAGCTTCATCACGATCACGAATTTTTTGGCCACAGTTTTTCTCGCGCCCGCTCAAAGTAGGGCAAGCGCAGGAAATGACGCCTTAGAAAGTTTGGAATGGTACGTAATGCACTTTACATTTTTTGGATAAAGCCAGCCTTTTTACATGGTAAAGTCCGTTAGGAAGACACTGAACCTTTTCGAAAGCAAAGTGTTCACCCCCCTCTGTGCCAGTTCTATCCAACATCCTCAAAACGAAGGAATTTCACAGTACAAACCTGGCACTGTATAATATAGTATAACAACATCCTCAAAACTATTTTTCGAAGTCTCTGGCGCTCTACTCATAAATTTGATTTTACGTTGTACAAACGTAGAGTTTCTGAAGGATTCTTTTCAGAGCAATGGGCGTACCGTATGTACGTGTAAGGACAACTTTGGCCTTGCGAATGCGGATAAACACTGCAGCCCTTATGGAACTCTATACTGCGTTTTCACAGCAGAGCGATCTATGAAACCTCTCACTTACAACGGAACGAACTATGTCTACAAAGATGGAATTTTTCAATCAAAGGCGGAATGCCTTGCGTGAATAGAGAGTAAAATCATCAGCATGCATAACTGTCTACCGTGTCATGTACATATTGGAGCCAAAGGATCACAGCGTTAGCCCCTCAGTTTTGTCTAAATAAGCAGAGCACACGAAAGATCGTTCCAAAGATTATTTTAATAGCTCTTCTAATAACGCAGAGCTCTAATGCTTTATGCTTCTCCTGCATGAAGCATGAAGCATTAGAGCTCTGCGTTTTGAGAGCTGTGGACCTTATTGGTATACTTAAGACAATAAGATGCGATTATGGCTCAAACCTTCACAGCTTTGATTAGCTTACAGTAGACTTCGATAGAATAAGGCGGCACCAATAGAAAATGTACCTACTCTTCCTCAATTCGGCCTTTTCTTGCTAAGCAAGGAGTGGTCAAAAATTAACCGACCTATACCAAACATGTTGTATATTATCGGACTCGTCTCAAAACGCTGATCACAAATATATGTTTATCATCTGCCAAGCAACTATCTGAGAGGAGTTACGAGTGTTCAAATGTGTGATTTGTCAAGTGTTCTGTAGCCTATGTTCCACAAAATATGTTTCAAAAACACTCATTTAGGTTTTGGTTAGTGTGTTTCTTCCTTGTGATCAAATTAACCAAACCACTGTAAATCAGCCATCACGCTGCTTTTGAAGGGAAATACATATATTCGTCGAAACTCGAAGAATTTCTTATATTTGAGCGCTCATAACCGCTCCCAGATAGTCGCTTGGCAGAAAAAAAAACGTATATTTGAAATCAGTGTTTTAAGACGAGTCCACTGATATACAGTTTGTTTGAAATGGTTTGGTTGTTCTGACCATGTTCTCGTAAGTTACCAAGATGTACGTTGAACAATGAACAGAGACTTCTACAGAAAGAAATGCTTTGGTCATGACGACTTATGTGGGTACTATGGTCAGGTGTATCGATGCGATCCAGGACCCCTTTTACCCTTCCCCCCCCCCTTCAAAAGTATTTCGGATGTGCGTGTAAGGGCGAATTTATCCTCCGGTACGACCCCCCACTCCACCATCTCCATGCAATTGTGTAGCCGCATTAACTAATGCAAATCACCTCAAAAGATGCTAATGGACCCTATGTAGAAATCATACGTTAGAGGTGGAAAAATCTACATACAAATTGGCCAGTTATGCTTGTTCGCTCAAAAAATAAATTTGCTTAGATTGGGTAAGTAGGTAAATTCTACGAAGATATTGCTGTACTTTACCGTGGTCGTAAAAATGGATGGTATAAAGACTATGTTAAGTCTGATGCCGACCTTCAATCTCCCACCTCTCTGTAAACAGAATTGCAAACGAGAACTGAAGTAAAGTAACAAAACTTAGGAATACAGGGCAATTTAATTCAGCTGCTAAGACTGATTATTTTTGATGTTAGGTCGGTTTCAGGATCAACTTTGATAACATTTGGATAAAAGAATTCTCTAACCAATTTTTTGAAATTTTTAAAAATATTTTTCCGATACTTTCATCCCATAATTTGACACCTCAAAGAAGCAGGGCGTCAATCGATACACCTTTTTCTCCTATTTGTAGACTCCTTTCTGGCGAATATTTAGGCGCATTTCAAAGGAATTTGAAAAAGAACATCACCACTAGAAAGAGGAAGAAATTCTGCGTCGAGCACTGCTTTGTTTGTCTACCGTTATTGTGTGTGGTGTGAGCATGGGTCTGAAATCTATTATCATATATTCATATTTTTAATGACACATAAAAATTCCTCCTGTGATTCACATGTGTTTGCTTAGTCATTTGTTATGGTTCTGGAGATAAGAAAGCTTCAGACTAAAATGATATAGGTTCAATTTCCGTCTCCAACATCATTTATTGTAAAAAAGGAAATGCTACTATTGAGAAGTAGGGAATGTTTGGACCGAAAAACCTTTCTTACCTCCTGCACAGATCTTTCCAGGAAACCATTGTGTTTTCTCCGAACGGCATCAAAGCGTGCATGAGCATATTTGAAAATTCGTAACAAAGCAGGGAAGGCGTCTTAGATTGGCCTTTCATGTATAGAAACATATATAGTTGGAATCAACTTTAAATGCTGATTCCAATGTTTCTAGCTGCGGCACATTCTTCCGATGCGAATTATATAGATTTTTTTTGATTCTGAAACCTTGCACGGGCTTTAAGGGCCGGGCATACTTCACGCGATTTCAGTCGCGGGACAATTTGGCGATTCGCCAGAAGTCTTCAGATTTAACACGAGCAAACTGCACATGCATAGTGTGTATAACTTACGCGGATTGATAAAATGCCCTGTCTTCTGTACATTTAAAAAATGATTACAGTGAGTTATGGACTGTTGGAATTTTGCCAAATCGCATCGCGACTGAAATCGCGTGAAGTATGCCCGGCCTTTTACGCTATTATCATTTGATTGCTAATTTGCGTTAAGTTTCTTGTCAATAACAAAATACTTAATTTGATACTATTTCAATTATCCAGGACCGTATTTAGAAGATTTTTATCTACAGGCAGCTTTCCATATTGAATAGGCCAATCGTGCACAGAAAAAAGCCCATGACTCGCTTCAGAATAACACGCTGTAGCTAGGAAGGGCATTTAGAATCAGCGTTTGTAGTTGACAACAATTCAATATGTTTCTATCTGAAAGGCCAATCTGTGCTAGATGCCTTCCTTAGTTAGGTCAGGGAAGGATAAGAGGATGCAGTGAACAGGATGTGTACTAGAGGGGCCGGACAGCTGAAGAAAAAAGTTGCAGCCATTCAGCACAGTGAGGTCGATTTTACTTGAGAAGCGCTCGAATTTAGATGCGATCCTCAAAACCAAAAACTGGGATTTTGAGCTCAAAATTTTGTAACCACTGCAGGTGCAACGAAACAGTCTGAAATCTTAGGATAGGGAGCAATAGCATGATTTCGTAATGCAGCAGAGTTGGCGAACAAGCCTCTATAGCTCCAGAGAAATTTAGATGCGCCCCAGATACAACCCCCTTTTTCATTTTCTGACGCCATACATAAAATTATAAGAACATTTATATGCCATAAAATAAGACTAGATTTTGCACAAATAGTAGGGCATCTCCAAAGAACAGCTAAATCGCATTAACCGTATGAGAAATATTACAAAAAGACTCACAAAAATAATGGCCATGTTGGTGGACATGTGCTTTGTCGAGTGTATTAAGCTCCGGTAAAGCCTCCAAAGCGATTTCTAGGCCAGTTGTACATTCAACGTCTTTATAGACATACATATCTTCGACAACGTTTGAACTTCTGTAAAAAAATTTTTTCATTTTCCAATCACACTTGAGTCTAACAAATTCGATCTCCGTCTGCGACAACAATTTGCAGAGAGGAAAATGCTAAGTCTAACAAAATTAAGTAAAAATATGAATAAAGTTATAATCTTTCAGAAATGCAGCCAACAAGGCGTTTCTACATTTTCCATAGAAAATATTGTTCACCTCCATTCTTTGATGCATTGTCACACAGCATTCTAAGAATTTCTTCAAAAAGCATATGTTAATTATTCTACTCGATTTTCTTCTAAGCTTACGATAATTCATCCAATCCCTTTACCTCCCCCCCCCCCTCCTCCCCTTCAAAACGATGAGCCCCTTCACGACCCCGGTTGCGGCAGACGCACCACACGCTCGACCCGTATGAGTTACACTGCATTCGTAATGAATTTCTCCTGATGAGCTAAATGTGCAACTTTGAAGCTGACACTTGGATCTACAGAAATGGCATTACTCAGCAGCACAGGAGCAGCTTATCCCTGAGCTTTATTCTCTAACAAGAAAATGCATCGATGGTTTTTGTTTCAATATTAAGTTGTCGCAAAGGAAATACCATTTCCAAATAAAACGAGCTGTTATTGTTTTCTTAACAGATTAGGGTACCATTTGATGAAGCGGAGCAGGCCTTACAAAAAACCACCAAAGATCCATTCAAGTCATATCAAAGGTAAAATTTGGAGCCGAACATCCAATTTTAGCTACACTAAAAATCAGATCTATTTCCAGAAAATTCCTACGGAGTTCGAACTTGTTATATAGTAGACACATAGGGGTCCCCAAAAATGTATTTGGCGATTTTTGCGAGGCTCAAAATTGAGAAGCAAAGGTAAAGCTTGTAAATCTTGATATGCTTCATCATTCTTAGTCTACTAGAAATACAGAAACAGCTTAAATTATTCGAATAAGGAGTTCACTTTTGAAGGCAATAATATGATTGTAAATGTTCCTGACCCTCTGGCTTTCAACAAATGTCATGGAGGAATGGTGTATAGCTGTTGCTTTCACATCTCGTTCAATCTTAACTTAATACAATAACTTCCTGCATTACATGAACAATAAAATGGCATTAACGCAGTTTACTAAAGTGCTGATCTTAACTTATCGGTCAGGAACAGTTTACGTCGCCGAAAAGCGCTCAAAAGCGCCCAAAGAAGTCTAAAAGCGCTAAAAGCGCCAAAAAGGCCGAAAAGCGCAGGAACGTCATTTTTCGCAGCACAATTTCTGGCGCTAGAGCTTAAGATCCCAGAAGATTATACACACTAAAACTCAATATCAGCAGGGTAATATGAATTGTTTGTCCATCAAATTTCAGAAATAATCACGTTTAATGTAAACGAATGTAGCCGCTTTACTTTTGGACATGATTTCAGAACCTACGTTCTGGCGCCAAAAGTTGCGCGCATGAACGTGACGGTTCTAGCACTTCTGGGCCTTTTTGGGCGCTTTTGAGCGTTTTTTTGGTCAATTACGACGGGTTCTTCAGAGCCAGAAAAGAAAACTTTGTTGAAAGGTGAGATTAGTGGCATAATGACGAGAATATTTTCGTTTATTGAAAAACTTTATTGTGAATGGAGACATTGCAATCGGCTTCATTTAGGGGCAGCACCCTTTATTGGGTGGGAAGGTTTCACAATAAAGTCTTGCTAACATTACCAGCCTTGTTTTGTCTTTGACGAGTTAGGAAGACAACCTTTTGAATCTTACTTCTTCCTGCCTTTCACTTTTGGTTTTATTAGGTTGTCTAGAAATCAATGCCCGTTGTGAACTTCAACCGCAATAAGTCATACACCTCTCACTTCTAAACAGGATGAGAATACCATTCGATAGAGTAAAGCAAGCTCTACAAAAAGGCCATCTTGCTTTTGCAACAGCTCTCATTCACCTCGAGTTTCGAGCCAAAAACTAAAAAAACTCAGCAGCCCGAAAAATCGAAAAAAATCGTAACTCACAATTCCAGATGAGACCCATACTGCTTTGAAGAGCATTAATCGGTGATTCCAAATATGCTTTCCAAATCTGCCAAGCGCCTCTGGACGCCGAGTTATGCTCGTTTTTTAGGTCGAAAAATTGAATGCAAAACTGAAGCAAAATCGCCCAAATTTGCTTAAATGGTCCAGTGTCAGGTATCAAAGCTGTTTATGCAATGGATACATTTTATTTTATATGCTAATACTTGACATTGCTTTATCTGAGCGCTGGAAATATTGTAACAATCAATTTTACTTAACTTCTGCATTAATTTTTCGTTCCAAAGAACGGTCATGACTCGGCGTCCGGAGGCACTTGGCAGATTTGGAAGGCAGATTTGGAATCACGGCTTAATATCCTTCAAAGCAGTATGGGTCTCATCTGGAAAGGCCACTTCGACTCGACACGGTTCCCTTGTCAGTTCACAAAAATTCTACAAAAATTCTTACTTGCTCACGTAAACACTATCCACATAAAACATCCATATACGCCTTTGCCGTATTTTTCCCTCCATTAGAAACCAAGAAAACGGAAATTTTCGTGCATTTGCCAAAGTGATATTGTGCCGTCCTCACATAGGTAGTTGTATACCACAAGACTGTAGAAGTACAAACTTAAATTTTCAGCTCTCCACAAGCTTTAATTCTCGAGAAATACCGAATATAGTTTTCCTTGGTTAGGTGGTTCAAGCTAAAATTCAAATTTTTTAAGAACTAAAGCTTACAGAGAGCCGTTTGTACTTCTACAGGTTTGTAGTATACAACTATCTATGTGGGGACGGCACAACACGACTTTGGCAAATGCACGAAAATTTCCGTTTTCTTGATTTCTAACAGAAAAATAAATACGGCAAAGGCGTATATGGATGTTTTATGTGGATAGTGTTCACGTGAGCAAGTAAGAATTTTTGTAGGATTTTTGTGAACTGAGTTACGATTTTTTTCGATTTTTCGCGCTGCTGAGTCTTTTTAGATTTGGCTCGAAACTCGAGATGGATGAGAGCTGTTGCAAAAGCAAGATGGCCTTTTTGTAGAGCTTGCTTTACACTATCGAAAGGTACTCTGCATCCTATTTAGAAGTGAGAGGTGTATGACTTATTGCGGTTGGAATTCAAAACGGGCACTAATTTCCAGACAACCTAATACTTTGGCATCGTTTTATCTGGGTAATACCGGTATTATCTGGGTACGAACGACACTTTTGTATCTGGTTGTAGCTATATGAAAATGCTTACCATCTATTTTCTCAAGGCCGATAGTCTAACGGCTCCTGGCAACATTTGCGCTCACTGATCAGGAATTCTTGCGCAAACTAGTGGATGCTTTAAAAAGAGAACTCATAATGTGAGTACACTTTCGTTCGCTATGAGGTCCAGATGGTTCCTGCCGTACTTTTTCTTTTTATCATTGCTTCAAACCGTTGATTCAAAGTACATAGTGCATTATTTCTCAAAAAAAATTAAACTACAGAACTCTCGCATGTTAGCCACTCTCGTACCAGACTCTGAGGTACGTTCGCACACTGCCCTCGGAAAGGAAGAAGAAGTAGCTTATTGTTCAGACTGTATTTTGTTATTTTGTAGTAGCAACCTGTCCTGCTAGGATATTAGTGGATAGCTACAGATGAACGTTCTTTTACAATTCAGTGTGATTTGCGGAAAGGAACAACAAAGACACGATTTTTTGCATTTATTAAAGTATTAGGAGATTGCGTAAATAACGCACTTTCGCAAGATATAGCAGGTATAGCAGCTTCGCAAAACAAGTCCAACTTCAAAGTTCGATAACGCCAAGAAGCTATCAGGTTGTTTGTAAGAAAACACATTGATCTTGTTTTTGCCTGGGAGATTGGAAACACATTCAATGCCACGTGCCTCAATGAAGTCTCAAACATTCGGTAAAAGCACTCGTTTCAATATCGCTAACCATCAATATTTTGTAAATCTTTTTATAATGTTTTCCACGGGCCCACGCAATTTATGTAGTTAAGAAAGCTTTGCTACTTTTGTGCAAATTCTGGTCTTACTTCGTAGCCTGTGATTTTTTGAATTATTTTAAGAATGCAACAAAAATTGAGAAAAGGGGTCGTTTTAGGTCAAAGTCGAATTTATTCGAAACTGAAGAAGCTTGTTCGCTGTAACTTTGCTTATTACGAAGCCATAGTCCTGCTTTCTTTTCTAAGAAGTTCAAAGTGTTTTGTTGCGCCTTCAGTGAATTACAAAATCTTGAGCGTAAAAACTCCAGTTTTTGGTTTTTATAATCGCATATGGGTTTTTTAGAGCTTTGCTGCTAATTGACTGCATGCAACCTTTAAATTCCGGGGCACTTTACTATACAACCTGCCTTTTGCAGCCTCTCAGCTTTTCCCTGACTTTGGTCACGAATTTATAAATTACCGAGAGCGTCTCTGACATCGTTGTGCTAAAATTGATTTGTTCCTAGGAAAATGGGGCAAAGTGAGAGTAAGTTTTTCAATCGCAAACATTTTTTACGCTCTTGAATAACATTTCTTCTCCCTGCAAAAATTGCTGGGTGTCGCACACGGGGATAGAAACCCAGACTATGTTATAATTCAACGTTCTTTTTCTAGAACCATGATAAATATCTTTCAGTACACTCACTCAAGCATGAAGTGTGCCGAACGCTGCCGATCGCAAAAGAATTTTTTATCTGTCGCTAGAAAATAAATTATTGTAAAACAAAAATTTGATAACAGCTAAAAAAATAAACAATAAAAAAATAAATCACTATCATAAACCAGCCGCTCTCTGCCGCTACGTGGCAGGTTTTATTCAGCAGCTCCGCGGCCTCGTGATTTTTGTTTTATCTTTACTTTTTAATTTAATACAAAAATGTAAAGATTTGCAGACAATTTGTTATTTTGCACGAATCAGATTTATAACTTGCGCAGAAAGAAAAACTGAGGACATATTTTCGGTTTGTCAGTTCATTTTGACTAAGCATTCTAAGCAACGTATACCACGCAAACTGCAAAAAATCAATAAATCGATAGCGGCAATCTGCAGATCCATCCTAAACAAAATGCCTTATCAAAACATGCCCCACCTCATACCCTATGATTGCCAAACTGGGCTTAGATTTGATGACTTCTCCTTTTTTTGTGCGAACATAGAAAATTTCCTATACAAAACTGCAACAAATCAATAAATATAGAGGCAACCCTGTACCGAACAAAATGGCTTATCAACACACTCCCCACGCTATACATTATGTATGTCGAATATGGCTAAGATTCCATTACTCTTTCTGTCCTTTTCAGGAGATCATAAAAAAAATTTTCATGCAAAAACTGCAAAAAATCAATAATTCGATAGAGGCAATCCGTGTATCCCGAACAAAATGGCTCATTAAGTACGCCCTACCCTATGCATTATGTATGCTGAATTTGGTTAAAATTCTATTACTCTTTCTATCCTTTTTAGGCAAAAATACAAAAAGTGGCTAAGCTAAATATTACATAAGTGTAGATATTACATGACTCATCTGCCATCCATATGTAGTTTACTGACTGAACTTCTTCTCAATATAAATATTCACGAAAACTCATATAATATTAACTGAAAAACTTCTGAATCAAACATAAACTTCCTCACTTTTGTCTCGGTGATTACAGTAATAGTCGATATCGTCATGTATAATTTATGCTTTCAATTTGACTATAATATTTCTTAGACCCAGCATATTTGGTCTGACCTTTAACATCCAAATTAATTGTGATTATTGCATCATCATGGCTCACTCACCTCATCTGATACCCAGCTTTCCAAAGCCTTGTTCGGTACTTGCTTCTCAGATGCAGAGGAAGCGGGGCAGGAGGTAGTAGAATGAAAACTTAGGTATGCGCGGTACAGCCGTATCGCCTAAGCACTACTTTGTAAGTGTATTGCTCGAAGGTGGCTTAAACAGTGATGTAACGCCATGCTGTAATATAACGGGAATACTAACTCTGACCACTTCGGTCCACTTTGAAATGAGCCCAAAAGTGTATGATAATTTATCTACCTAGAGTATTATGGTGTTTTTCTATATTATTTGTGCAAAATATGGTATATGTAGGCTCAAGCAAACGCTCTCAGTTATTAAATTTCTCCTGCTATTTACTGAATTTCATAATAGTCTGTTTATAACTCAAGGCCTAGGCAAGTTACACTTTAAATGCCAGTGTCAGACTACAACTGCTATCCTTCTTCAATTAATATCCTTTACACACCTTTTCGCGACACAATACAGCACAGCCAAATCTTGCATCACCTTCCATTTGTTAATACATTCTTCTTCTTCTAACGATTTCTAGATGGACAAGACATTACTACGGCATTTTTTGACATGATCTTATATTTGTTAATGCGGATGGATAAGGTGGGGAGGGGGAGTTGTAAAAGAGGGACCCTGATTGCATCAACACGCTTAACACTTTCAAGTGTTCCTATTTACCGTTGCTATAAACATATTGGACGGTAGCGAGAGCTGTACAAGCCACATTTGAGGTAGCGAGAGCTGTACAAGCCACATTTGAGAGTTTTTTGCATAATCCACTGATGATCCCTAACGGGGAATACTCTTTTAATCGAAGTCATTTTTTTGTCTAAAGTCATTTAGAACATCTAAAATGGTACTCTCTAACGCAATTGTACTGAATATGTTTTTGATAAGAATAAATGATAAACTAGAATGTAATTCCATGAACCGAATTTGACTTGTGGTTGACCGACATTTTCACCACTTCGATATATCGTGTGTTTTTATCGGAGGCATGATCACAAGGCTGGGTTACATAATTGGCACACTTTTGAGATGCTTTAATCAACCTCAAAGAAAGAAAAGCGAATTTTTAGGAAAGTAGTTTGGGCGCCGCGGATCATCGGGAATCATACTAAAAGCTGAAAAATAGGCATGTACAACTTCTCGCTTTCGTTTAATAAGTTTATCGCGAACGGTAATAGAAACAGTTGAATGACGGACGGTAAGAAATCCAAGTAAAAACTCCGCAGCTTTAGAACATGAAGCTTTCTTCTAAACTGCGATCCCCCTTCCAGCGATGTTAATGCACCCCTTAGGCCTAAGGCATACCTCCCGCGCTTCCGTTAGACCACTACATCCCAACGACTTGACAAGTTACCAGATGTCTTCAAATCAACTTGCGTGGGTTTCAGAAGCATGGGTGCGTTTTTAAGTCGCCGCAAACATATCAAGTTGGGCCCAGCAAAGCGCACTTACGACAGTTATAAAGAATTGGTGCAGTGCTGGATCGCGCATCGACTGAAATCGCGTGAGGTATGCCTCAGGCCTAAGACATAAAGCCAAAGATTTACTCTTCTTCTTTGTTAGAAATTTTTTCTTCATCGAATAGATTATTTGCCACCTTGCACCAGTCTCTGAGGTTACCTCAAGCACGTAGCTTTTCGAGTGGAAGAATAAATAGCTTCGAATATTGTCTTAATTAAGTCTTTTCTTTTTTAAATTTCTGTCACGCTAAAATTTAGCCAATTGATGGTTTGTTGTAAATCAATGTGATAAAATGGATCCCAAAAATTTCATTTAACTGAAGTACAAAGATACTACATAATCAAGTACGTTTTTCCAATCTTTTTGGGAATGTTGCACGCTTGGTGCACATTCAAAAGTTTGACTCTATTTAGCCAATCCTTTCGAAAATAATTTCCGCGAGCGCAGCTGAAATTGTTGCAATCTATTGAAACTTTGTACAACACGCACTTTTCCGTAGTCACCGCATCGAAACAAAAAAGTAGAAAACGTGTACTTCTCTATCCCAGAATTGTCATATGTATCTTCCAAAGCTTATGCTATGAAGGGACGTTCTTACTCGAGATATATTAGGTTGATGCATAATTCCTGCACCAAAATAGGTACAGACCGCAATAACTTGGAGTAATCCTATATCCCAAGTAGGATTCGATATATCATTTGATGACGCAAACCTAGCTCTACAAGATAGTGCTCAAATATCTACACCAGCTTTGATCCACGCGAAGTTTTGAGCCAAAAACTGAAAAAAACCATGCGTCCGAAAACCTTAAGACAGATCTTAAAAAAATTGTAACTTCGTTCAAAAAGCTCATACAAATTTTCTTTCTTGCTCACGCGTAGACGTTCCACGTAAGACATTTATTTATGCGGTTGCTGTATTTTTTTCTCAACTAGACGATGAGAAAACGAAGTTTTTCATGTTTTTTCCAAAACAATGCTGAGATGTTCTAGCACTGACAGTTGTATATTATAGGATCTTAGAAACTTGAATGTGAATTTTCAGCTCTTTGGAGCAGCTGGTTTACGAGAAATATCGGATTTTTAGCAACTAGGCAAGAAAAATTTGGATAAGGAGAGCTAGATTCGTTATTTCTCGCGAACTAGCAGTTCTAGAAGGCTGAAAATGTAAAGTTTCACTGCTAACGGCATGTACTATACAACTGTTAATACTAGAACATCTCAGCACTAATTTGGCAAAAACATGAAAAACTTCAAAAAACTTCGTTTTTTCATCGCCTAGTTGAGAAAAAAATACAGCAACTGCACAGATAAATGTCTTACGTGGAATGTCTACGCGTGAGCAAGAAAGAAAATTTGTATGAGCTTTTTGAACGAAGTTACAATTTTTTTAAGATCTGTCTTAAGGTTTTCGGACGCATGGTTTTTTTCAGTTTTTGGCTCAAAACTTCGTGTGGATTAAAGCTGGTGTAGATATTTGAGCACCATCTTGTAGAGCTAGGTTTGCGCTATCAAATGATATATCGAATCCTACTTGGGATATAGGATTACTCCAAGTTATTGCGGTCTGTACCTATTTTGGTGCAGGAATTATGCATCAACCTAATAGTAAAACAAAAAACACCGCTGCCAGTAGAGCGTTTCAGAATCTTATTAAAAATTGAAAAAATCGTGGATTAGATCGGTGCAAGAGTAAGGGCAATTTCTTCGCTACCGCCGGCATGTGTTAAGAAATGTGTTGTGGTAGAGAGGGAAGAACTGCTCGAAAAACAAAGCATGTTTTACAAGATGATTACTCATGCTAAGATACCAAGATCTGTGCATAAGTCGTAATCCGCATAGAGTTTGCTGCGAAAATCTAGAAACTTAGAGTACTCAAACCTGGATCTCATATTACACATATGAATATCATCTTGTCAGCCCAAAAACTGCTATATACAGACCTTCTATATGATCAGATTGATACACGCACAAAAACATTCTTTGCATGCCTTCAATTTTTACTGCGGTTTAAAGGAAAAGCCTCAGTCGAATGGCAAACCTTATCGCACGCTAGTCTCACAAATTCAAAGTGCCCCAAAATGTATGCATCTTGTTTGGTTGTCAATACCCTGCCTGTAATCTTTAACGGACCTATGGATACCATTTTCTAGAGCTGACGTGGATTGCACGTAGCGAATCACAGACCGCTCTTCATTATTGTAGCATTGCGGAAGGAACGTCCGGCGACATATGGCGTCAGTGGGAAAAGCTGCCGTTTTAAATATAGGGGTGTGAACAAAACTTCGAAGACGTTAACGCTCTCCGTAGTGGCACGATGACATTCACGTCGAGTTCCAGTCACACATTTTAAAGAGCACGTCGCAAAGTTCCATATCCGGAGGATACAAAGGTTATTCCACAGCAATAATGAAGTTTTTGATGTTGCTTCAAAGCTATGCTTGAGCAACCTTCGCTTTGTACGCAGGAATATCTGCTGGAAGTATTAATCTCTTTAGGCAAAATGGATTTCGTTCCAAGCCAATGTTCCTGCTTTGCTTCAAAATGCTAAGATACGTAGCAGTGTCCATCTTTATGACTTGTGACACAAAAATGCGGCATCTTAGCGTCGGATCGTTCTCCAAATCATCGCAGAGGTCGGATGAAGCTGATGAAGCTTTTCTTTTAAAATAAGCCCTTGCTATTGTCTTCTTGGAGCGATCAAATAATTTTGTGGTCTTGGCGAACTGCCAAGGTAATAACTTTGTTATCAAAAGAGAATATCGTCTTGTGACATGCTTTGGAGAAACGTCAAGCGGTCGACTGCACCTGTGCATTCGGTTACGCATCATGTCCTCCCGAAAAGCATGATTTTTTAGCATCCTTAGAACTCCTCCAGGTTTTGTTGCACATTGTCGGAGACAGTTCTGCCACAGATGCACAGCTCTGAATCCAGCTCAATAAAGCTTTGAGAAAAATTGCGAGGAAAGCATTTGCAAACGATTTTTTGGTTGCGAGTGCTCGAAGTAGTCGATTTATTAGTCCTAAGACACTCCTGTCATCAAAAGCTCTTCAAGTGTAGAGCATCCGAAAAATCATGGCGATGGCGCGACCGCGCGCGAAACGAGCGCTTCCGACAACCGCACTTTCCTGGTTTTTCATCCCTACTGGCACGGTTTTTCTGCTTATGTATGATAATGCTTAGACAATGGAGGTGATTAAGCTAAGCTTTAAGGTGTGCCTTTTTGTATTGGAAGTGACTAAGCTAAGCTTCCATTGCTTTATGCTCTTGTGGACGCAAAGACCGCAGTCAAATCCGTTGTCACGCTTTTATAGCTGACCTATGCTTTCCTATGAATTGTGGTTAAAAAACCATCAAAAGTTTTTGTTGAGCGTTTATGAGGTTTTATGAGCAGCTTTGTACAAGATTTTGAAGCCTTTAACGGTTAACCGAAATTTCACATCGCAAAAACCGCTGTTACTGCTCTCTCACAACAAAATTTCTCAGCGAGGCATTATGATAGGTTTCAGACTTGTAATTCGCAATCAGCAGTTCTAATTAGCCAAGTGTGAGTAATTTGGGTCGTTTTCTTTTTTTGAGATTGGCATAAGTAGTTCAAAGCTTTTTCTATCACATATAAGGTACTCAGATTTTTGAATCTTAGTAAGGGACAGTGATGCCCCAACATGGCTAGAATTCCAGAAGCTTGAATCTGCGATTTTCTAAGCTTTTTTGTTTTAATGAATATAGAGAGAGCAGCAATTTGGTATTTAGATCCAGACAAGTTTCCCCTACTTAGCGCACATCAAGAGAAATTATGATCCAGGGCCCGGCACGAAATTGCTTTCCGAGATTGCAAAAAACGAAGTCTTCTTTGACTTCACAGTGAAAGTACGACATCCGCCATGAGATACTGGAAGAGACTACATGAAAAGGAGGCAGAAAGCAAAACAGAAAAAAGCGCCAGAAAAAACATTAAACAAACGCGATAATATTCGTATTCTCCGGACTGGCGGCATAATGTATTCAGCGTGCAGCGCTACGCGCCTGGAGCAGCTTTGGCCGTTTAAAAATTTCAAGGGGCTGTAAATAAGCGGAGAGGAAGGAATTTGAGGCGGTTCAAAAACCAATTTGTAGGGTTAGGGATGTACAAAATTTATGTAGAAAAAGCAGAAAGATTATGTGAGGGAGGGAAAATTTATTTCTTTCCGAAACCAACTCGAATGGCTTCCAGGCGGCTTGAAAGCCACCTAACTCTGAAAAAAGTTGAGCACGCCTTCAGTTCACACTATTTTTTCATAATTTTTCATACTTAGTCCTAGCTCCCTATTGCCCATCTACATACCTATTTTGGTGTTATTTCAGCTGTAAACAAGCCCTTTGTCTGTTTGGGAGAGCATGCTGCAGGCTTGCTGGCGGCGTATCGGAAGACAGCGGTATGCTCTTCCGCAAAAACTATATCCTCTTGCTTTTTTTCCCAGAAACGATATCCAGCTTGATTGGTACCCACATGTGCCGTGCTTCAATTATGATTTGCCATTCCAAAATTCTGCAATCAGAAAATTGAATTTTCTCATATTAGCGCAAGAAGAGAATATAAGAATTTTTCAATTCTTTGTTTATTCTTTGCAAGAAAAAGTCCACTCAAACAAATTTCATGCACCAATTTTTATTGAAGTGCTCTTCTTAGAGGTACTAAGTACCCTTACAAAAAATTGTTTGGAGAATCTGTAACTAAAAGCGAGCGAGTTGCACAAAAGCTGGCCTTCGCCAAATATTTAAAAAAACCTTTCGTTTTTGGTTGCAGAAACACTACCAGCAGACACAGTCTGTTGTGATTCGCCATGTAGCCAGAAGTCGTGTGTATAACCAGTTCCTCATCTGTGCACTCATGGCTCAGATCAGAAATTGAATGTTGAGAAAAACAATTTTTTCAGAGTATAGCAATACAATAAAGTAGCTGTCGTTTATTGAAACGAAAATTCTCAGAAACATTATGTGTGACAGTAAAAGTGCGGACCCTTTGATTCAACTGGCTTGGCGCCTGGAAGGCGGAACTTTGTGACCTAATTAAGGCCAGTTGATGATCATGGAGCACGCGCGAGGTTATGAATTTTTTTTCACCTGAAAATTCGTAAATGCTAAAACATTGTCTTCCTCTTAAACAGATGTTTTCGCATACACAGCTTCTATGGTAATTTCAAAAACAGACTGGGTGGCTCCAATCCTACTTCAGTCTTTACAACTTAAAAAAAAAGACAACCAATGATGGCAGAGAATTGAAAATGATAAGATTAGGAAAGTGATGAGAAAACGCCAGCCCTCTTCCCTCCCGCCTCGAAATTTCATAAATTTTCGATCAAGTGAAACACCCTTCACCCTGAAAGGGTTGCGGCCACTGTGACCCCTTTCACCCTAAAGGAATCATTCCCTATGAGCTCATGTATGGCGAGTTCATGTATGGTTGTAGCGAATCCGTATTTACGCATCATAAGTGGTCTATCGATGAATATGTAGTACCTGTCTAGTCTTTCCAAGCGGATAGTCTAGCAGATCCTCGCAACATTCGAGCTCAATAAACAGATAGTTTTGTACGAATCGATGATGCTTTGAAGGCGAACTCATATTAAATTTTGCGGCATTTTTTGATTTTCATCATTGCTTTAGAACATTTGATTTGAGGTAGCATCAGTGGCGTACCAAGGAGAGGGGCGAGCCCCCCCCCCCCCCCCCGAGAACGGGTGAAATTTTTGAAGGTTACTTAAATGGGCTATTAAATTCAAATGACTTGTCTGCACTTTTAGATACTCCAAGTTTTAAAATTTTTTAAAAATTTGTTTCAGCCTTATAAAATTTTTTCGGGGCGTGCCTGAGTACGCCACTGGGTAGCATAGTAAATGCATTTTTTCTTGACGAAAATAAGCTCTAGAGTTTTTTTCCTCTAAGGGCTACACGCGTTGACATCCCACTGGGGGAGGATCGCAGTTTAAAAAGGCTTCATAATGTGAAGGTATTCTGGAATTCACACCGTCCATACATGTCAAGCGTGTAATGCGATTGTTGTAATGAAACATCGTAAAAACACCTACAATGGGAGTAGAATTGTAAGTGGTGGTAGCTTGGCTAAAAACCGTAAGCTAGAAGGGAATCGGATAGCAATTAATCATTCAAAAAAAGATATTAAAAATAACCTTTTTTAAGGTTTAAACACAATTGAAGGCATGCAAATGTAACAAGATGTTGAATGTAATAATTGGCTTAGAAGTTTCTGCTTTCGATGCTTTCTATCCTTTTCAGGTGGAAATACAAAAAGTGGCTAAGCCAAATATTATATAAGTATAGAATTACTAGACTCATCTGCAAGTCCATATGTTACTGAATAGACTCCCTCTCAAAATAATTAGTCACGAAAACTCATATTAACTCAAAAACTTCTTAATCAAACATGAACTTCCTCATTTATGTTTCGGGAGAAGGTAGTAGAATGAAACCTTAGGTATGTGCGGTGTTAGCCGTATCTCCTAGGCACTACTTTGTAAGTGTATTGCTCGAAGGTGGCTTAAACAGTGATGTAACGCCATGCTGTAATATAACGGGAATACTAACTCTTGACCACTTCGGTCCACTTTGAAATGAGCCCAAAAGTGTATGATGATTTATCTACCTAGAGCACTATGATGTTTTTCTATACTATTTGTGCAATGTATATATAATATATCTACACTGAAGCAAATACTCTCAATTATTAAATTTTTCCTGCTCGTTATTGTATTTCATAAATTTCCTGTTTATAATTCAAGATCTAAGCAAGTTACACTTCATATGCCAGTGTCAGATTACAACTGCTATCTTTCTTCAAGTAATGTCCTTTACGACCATCTTTTCGCGACACAATACAGCACAGCCAAATCTTGCATCATCTTCCAATTTGTTAACACATTCTTCTTTCTCTAACGATTTTTAGATAGACAAGGTCTATGACATTTTTCGACGTGATCTGATATTCGTTGATGCGGATTACCGCAACAGCGTGTAAATGGGGGGCGGGAGGGTAAAGTTGGGGAAGGGGGAGGTGTAAAAGAGGGACTCTGATTGCATTAACACGCTAAAACCTTTTAAGTGTTTCTCTTTCCTGTTGCTACAAACATATTGGACGGTAGCGAAAAGCTATATAAGCCACAGCTTTGAGAGCTTTTGCATAATCAACTGATGATCTCTGGCGGAAGAATGCTTCTAATCGAAGTCGTTTTTCTTGTCTGAAGTTATTTAAAACATCTAGTAATCGTAACAGCTTGTACTGAACATGTTTTTGATAAAATCAAATGAATAACTAGATGAGTTTCTATGACCGAAATTTCGACTTGTGGTTGACCGACATTTTCACCACTTCGATATATCGTTTTTTTCTGTGGAGGCATGCTCACAAGTCTGGGTTACATAATTGGCACACTTTTGAGATGCTTTAATTAATTTCGTAGAAAGAAAAGCGAATTTTAAGGAAAGTAGTTTGGGCGCCGTGAATCATCGGGGGATTGTATCAAAAGCTGGAAAATAGGCATGTACAACTTTTCGCTCTCGAGCTTTCTTCTAAACTGCGATCCTCCTTTCAGCGATGTTAGTGCACCCCTAAGGCCTAAGGCATACCTCCCGCGCTTCCGTTAGACCACTACATCTCAACGACTTGACAAGTTATCAGTTGTCTTCAAATCAACTTGCGTGGGTTTCAAAAGCATGGGTGCGTTTGTAAATTGCCGCAAACGCTTTGAGTTGGGCCTAGCAAAGCGCACTTACGACCACTTATAAAGAGTCGCTGCAGTGCTGGATCGCGCACCGACTGATATTGCGTGAGGTATGCCTCAGGCCTAAGACATAAAGTCAAAGATTTAGTTTTTCTTTGTTAGAAATTTCTTCTTTACCGAACAGGATATTTGCCACCTTGCACCAGTCTCTGAGGTTACTCAAGCACATAGCTTTCCGAGTGAAAGAGCTTCGAATATTGTTTGAATTGAGTCTTTTTTATATAAAATTCTGTCACGCTAAGATGTAACCAATTGATGTTTTCTTATAAATGTGATAAAATGGATCCCAAAAATTTCAATTAACTGAAGTGCTAAAATATTACATAATCAAGCACGTTTTTCAAGTTTGTGTTGACATGTCAATCTTTTTGGGAATGTTGCACGCTTGGTGCACGTCCAAAAGTTTAAATCTATTAAGTCTTTCCGTTTTTTTCAAATGAACGCTACATTTCAGAGAATCAAGATTTTTAGGAGATCTTAAAACCATTCGATGCAGCATTTCAACCTCTTTCTCATGGTTGTAATGTCATTGCATAATATTGAACAAACTCTCAAAAAATTACCGGAATTTGCAATCCATAATTCTTGCCGTGGTCAAGTTCAGATATTTTTTTAAAATTTTGTACCTATTCTCCGAAGAAGTGCAAGTGACAGGTAGATAAAGCGAACCCTATAGGACACAGAATAATCTTTTTCTTTTCTTTAGCTTGCTTCTTAGAGTTTATGGAATTAATTTTTCAATGCCATCAAATTCCATATTTGGTCAGCTCACGCCTCATAGAAATACAACTGGCAAGCAACTCGGGTGTCATCCGACGCAGCTTTTTCTCCTCTTCCCACCAGTTTTTTTTTGTTTCCGAATCATCAAGTTTCCCGGCGTAAAATCATGATGCAGGTTTTCAAGGGCGCCCCAGGCTGTACCCAGAATTTTCGAAAGTTGCTAATCTGAAACGGTGAGTTCATTTGGTTTGTAAAATTAGTGTCAAACCATAATCCATCTTTGTGTTTTTAACCGAAGGTTTATTGGTGTTTGATGCATTTGTGTCAGACCAGCCTGCTAAAACTTGTGTCAGACCAGCCTGCTAAAATTCGGTGGTTCCTTCAAAAAATTTATACAAAAATTGTGACGAGTTCTGGAAAGTAGAAAAAAGTTGTGCTGTTTCCAGTAGGCTTTGCTCTATCCTTTCATTACTTGGACTCCTTCTCCTTTTGAAGTTGATGTCGCGTTCACTTGAAAAAAGCGACATTACTTTCGGAACGACCTAATATTTAGCCAATTCTTTCGAAAGTAATTTACGCGAGCGCAGCTGAAATTGTTGCAATCTATTGAAACTTTACACAGCACGCACTTTTCCGTAGTCACAGCATCGAAACAAAAAAGCAGAAAACGTGTACTTCTCTATCCCAGAATTGTCATATGTATCTTCCAAAGCTTATGCTTTGAAGGGACGTTCTTACTCGAGATATAGTAAAACAGAAATTTCCGCTGTCAGTAAAGCGTTTCAAAATCTTATCAAAAATTGAAACTGAAAACCGTGGAAATAGATCTGCAAGAGTAAGGAGAATTTCTTCGCTACGGCCGCCATGTGTTAAGAAATGTGTTGTGGTAGAGAGGGAAGAACTGTTCGAGAAATTAAAGCATGTTCTACAAAATAATTACTCATGCTGAAACACCAAGTTCTATGCATAAGTAGTAATCGCATAAAGTTTGCAGCGAAAATCCAAAAACATAGAGTACTCAAATCTGGATTTTATATTACACATATTAATATCATCTTGTCAGCCCAAAAAAATGCTATATAAAGACCTCCTACATGATCAGAGTGATACACGCACACAAACATTTTTTACCTTCAATTTTTTACTGCAGTTTAAAGGAAAAGCCTCGGTCAAAAATTGGCAAACCTTATCACACGCTAGTCACACATACAAAGCGCCCTAAAATGTATGCATCTTGTTTGGTTGTCAATACCCTGCCTTGTAATCTTTAACGGACCTATGGATACCATTTTCTAGAGCTGACTTGGATTGCATGGAGCGAATCACAGACCGCTCTTCATTAATGTAGCATCGCGGAGGAACATTTGGCGGCATATGACGTCACTGTAAGGAAGCTATTTTGAATATAGGATAAGGAAATGTCCTTAACGCCATATCTTTATAATCATGTAGACAAGATGATTACATGAAATCGATAAATAATGTTCACTCAATAGTCTACTAAATAGAATTGACTTTACATTCTGAAAATTTCTCCTTTTGTGTGAACAAAACCTTGAAGACGTTGATGCTCTCCATAGTGGCACGGTGACATTCACGTCGATTTCCAGTCACACATTCTGAAGAGCACGTCGCAAGGCTTTACGATTTTGTGTGGGTGACCGCAGGCTCTGGCTTAAAAAAATGAGCAAACGCTGTATTCAAAAAGTTCCAAATCCAGAGGATACAGAGGCCATTCCACAAGAGTAATAAATTTTTTAATGCTGTTTCAAAGCTATGCTTGGACAATCTTCCCTTTGTACGCAAGTGCGCTATCTTGCTGGAAGTACCAATCTCTTTATTTTTCTCAATCCCAATCCCTTACCAATCTCTCCAATCACCATTCGATACATCAAATCAAGTTCTACAAGATGGCCTTCTTGCTTTTCATCATTCTCAATTCACCGCGAATTTGAGGCCAGAAACCAAACGGATTCAAGTGACCGAAAAAAGGTGAAAAATCTCCACTTCGTCCAAACCAATTCTACAAAAATCCTAACTTGTTTACGCATACGCATTCCGCATGAGACGTTTTACATCATAGCTGTATTTCTCCCTTGCCTAAATTTTGAGAAAATAAAAAATTTTATGCTTTTGACAATTAATGCTGTGCTGTTTCCACATAAGTAACCCACTACAAGTCTCTAGAAGTTTGAACGTAAAAATTCTCAGATTTTTACAAGCTTTAGTTCTTGAAAAATATGGATTTCAATGTGAGAGACCCAATCAAGGGTAGCTTTAATCGACATTTTTCGAGAACGAAAGATTGCAAAAATCTGAAAATTTACATTTGACTTTCTACAGGCCTTTAATATACAACTATTTATGTGGGAGCAGCGCAGCGTCAATGTGGCGAAAGCCTAAAAATTCTCGTTTTTCAAATTCTAGTTCAGGAATTACAGCAATGGTATATATAAACGTCTTATGTGGAAAGTACATGCGTGAGCAAGTTAGGTTTTTAGGATTGTTTTGAAGGAGTTACATTTTTCTCGATTGAAAGGGCTTTTTCTTGGAATAGGTTGGCACATAAGTTTTGCAACCAGTTTTGTAACTTTTCTACTTTCAACTGTGACACATTCGATTTTGGCATGATGTAGACTAGGTAGTAGGCTGCAAACTTGATTAGCTTGCTTTGAAAGATCAAGAGTTGAGCAGTGCGTCCCTGAACAAGACTTTCTGAAAGATGGGCAAGAGGTCCTGCGTTGAAAATTGTGGGCAAGAAAAAGACTGTTCACCGTACCTTATCCAGTGCAACTTCATCGTCTGAATAAGGTCATACCACAGAAAAAGACTTATAGGCAAATTCACTGAGTTTTTCTGCACGACAAAATGTAACCCTATACGGCAAACATTGTCGAAGCTGCTCTGCAAGATCTGACTAAAAGACATTTAAATAAACTACTCCCAAATCTTGCTCTATCAGATTATCCCAAATCTTGCTCTATCAGATTATCATTTGTTCCAACCTTATAAACGGTGCATGCCCTGATTTCAATGTTTAATTTAAGCGCCGGTTAGATGTCTTTTCCGGGACCCAGCGCGCTGCCGTTTGAAAAGTTGAAGTTGAAAGGATGACAGCAATTTGGCAAAAACAAAGAGCAATATTTTGTTGACTGTATTTCACTGAAAATGATGATTTCTACTAGTTAACAAAAACTCTAAGAGCTTGAGGCTGGCTTCATACTGATTCCCATGTTCTGTAACTGTTTCCGCAAATTCCCGAGTTCCCGCACTCTGCTGGAACTGTTTCAAAATGCTGCATGCGCTGCAACCGCCCGCCTCGTTTTGAACGGCGGGAGTTGAAGAATTTTGACCGTTTTCAACAGTTCTTATTCCAGACTTCTTTTGTTTGATCCTTATTCCTCTACCCCGCTTCCCTTTTTGATTAGCAGAACTTCGAACGCGAATGTATGCGACAAAACGTGTGTTCTTGTGCTCTTCCATTTTCTTTTCGTTTTATTTTTACTCAGACTTATTCGATTGTTCCAAGAGGCCTCTTCGTAGTTTCCACAGCCATTTGCCATGAATTGAGGAGTGCGAGCAATTCTGAAATTGCTTGATTGGGGCTTTTCTCTTGTTTTCTGATGAGTCGTTTTTAAGCACTCTTAGCCCCTTTTCTTTTTCCATAACGTTGCTTCTCCGTTCTTGCTTCTGCCCTGATTCTCCTTGCGATGAGAAAAGCTGCGAGCCTGAAGCGGAGCCTAAAATTGAATGTTTGCTTCATGTATGAGGGAAGATGGGCCTTCATGCGCCAGTCCACAGACTTATTTCATGTGTTCTAGAAGGCACTGCGTAGTCTCGCATCTGTATTGAAAGGGACATAGACAGGTCTCTGGAACACATGAAGTAGGTCTGAGCAAAAATGGAAGAGAAATGGACGTGCGCACGAAGACCAATCTGCCCGGACACATGGAACAGAACAAGGTTATTTATTCGGCCGCTCCAATTTTCACAGCTTTTCTTATTACAAGGAGAAGCGGGGTAGAAGAAAAAACGGAGAAGCGAAGCAACGATGTGGAAAAAAAAGGGGCTGAGAGTGCTCAAAAACGACTCATCAGAAAACAAGAGAAAAGCCCCAATTTAAGCAATTTCAAAATTGCTCGCACTCCTCAATCCATGGCAAATGGCTGTGGAAACTACAAAGAGGCTTCTTGGAACAAATGGAGTAGGTCTGAGTAAAAAACGAAGAGAAAGTGGACGAGCACAAGAACACACGTTTTGTCGCATACGCAGAGCAGAAAAGCGCTCATTCTTCAACCCCGCTTCGAGTTCGAAGTTTTGCTGATCGAAAAGGGAAGCGGGCTAGAGGAATAAGGCCCAAACGAGAGACACCTGGA
The DNA here is from genome assembly GCA_958299035.1 of Cylicocyclus nassatus. Lineage (NCBI taxonomy): Eukaryota > Metazoa > Nematoda > Chromadorea > Rhabditida > Strongylidae > Cylicocyclus > Cylicocyclus nassatus. The sequence goes on from CATQJL010000001.1 coordinate 78,372,523, forward strand.
ACGAGAACTGTTTAAAAACTCCCGCCGTTTAAAACAGGGAGGGGGAGGGGGGGGGCGGCTGCAGCGCATGCAGCGTAGTTCCAAACGGTTCCAGCACAGTGGGGGAACAGTTCCGAAACATGGGAATCAGTATGAACCCAGCCTAAGGAACGCCTAATTTAACTATTCAAATTTTATAAAATGCTGATATTTGACTATTCATTTCAACAAATCTAAGAAAAGGAGATAAATTGGTATTTGTTTGTTCGAGTATGTTTGCTATAATTTGCTAATTCGTATATTTGGTACAAATTTCTGGCATTCCTTACTTACGAATCAAAGCAAAACTGCATAAATCATTCAAACTTTGATAAACGTGTTGTAACAAGGGAATGGTCAGAAGTCGAAGTGGCCAAACCAAACAAGCTGTATACCATTCGATGCAGTATAAAACGCTGACTTCGAATCTGTCTTTCTTATCTGCTTCCCGCTTCTGCGGACGAAGATACAAGCGGTTTTATTGTGAAAAAATCACATATAAAAACAGCGAAATTGAGCACACTGTTGCATTTTTAGCTCAGCTTCTTTCTTTAAAAATTTGAAGTAGGCTAGCTGCATGTTTTGGCCCAGCATTAAGGCGAACGTAGCTCTGCACGGCTAAATTTTCAATTTCACGCGTAATTTCTTAGCAAAATAATGGTCTTTAATGGCTTGTAGCTTCGTCCACAGAAGCGGGAAGCAGATAAGAAAGACAAATTTGAAGTCAGCGTTTTATACTGCATCGAATGGTATACAGCTTGTTTGGTTTGGCCACTTCGACTTCTGACCATTCCCTTGTAAGGTTACTTTCGATTGCGCACGAAACGCTTTTAATCGTACTTGGAAGCCTCGATCATGTGCGTGAGTGGAACGGAGGAGAAACTAATTGCTTCTTAGAAGTCGTACTCACAATGGGACCGAAAGGAAGGAAGAAGTGGTTTTTAGAGGTTACAATAGGACACTCATGCCTTTGTCAGAGAATTAATGGTAGACGACAATCTGGGAATTTGGAGAAGAAGTAAAAAAAACTTGTAGCGCTTGATCTGTAAAGCACAATATAAGCACTATATATACGTTACTCCATATTTTTTCACCCCTTCTCTCAAGGGCCTCCTCCTGGGAGGCCTCTGAGAAAAGGGGTGAAGAAATGTGTTATTACTTCGGTGGCATTCTTGTTCCTCTTGATGATTCTTTCATTCTCACCAGGTGTGTCATTCGCGAATCTCACTATCTTGATCGGTCTTGTCAAACTTCTAGTGAGTGATTTATGTAATATTTATGTATGTGTTCTCTGCGCTGGGAATAAATGTTCGTTGGGAGACGGTGTAGACCCAGACATATTGACGGCATTTCGACATGGCTAGGTACCAGCTAGTCATTTATGGCGCGTGCTGATCCCGTAGTATAAAAAAGCTAAATTTGCAGCATTGCACTGGCACCGGGACTTTCTCCGGTCATGCCTCGGGAATTGTGATGCGAGAATTTATGATAATGGGTTTAGGCTAAATGATATAGACTAGAGCAAAAACAGAGACCCTGCTACACGATGCATAACGAAAGCCTTACAGTGTGCAAATTTTGGGGAGGGACTTATGGCAGACTACGACGTTGAGAATACTTTGCGAAAAAATGCATGAACGCATCAAATCTGGTTATATAGGTGTCCATTTTTGACCGGGGTTCAAAAGCAGAGCCTTCATACGCTGGCCTTAATGGTCTTGAAATTTATGCGATGTCTGCTGAAAATTTGCTCAAAGTTGTCATGGCACTCAATAAAGACGCGAATGTGGAGAAAATATTCTCTAAAAAATATCAGATGATTTTGTTAGTAACTGCATCGAACCAGAACTTTGAGGCAGTAGCATCGTCATCAGTGAGCTCAAAGAATCAGATGAGGATATATCTCCACCTGAATGCTAAGTAACTGGCAAGTAGAAAATGTCAAAATTTTGTTCTTGATATCTTCAAGTAGATTTTAGGCTAAAAAAAGTACTCCTTACAGGCGGACTCTGTCCCCGACTGGTCAAAGTGGTCCCTTTTTCGAAAGATGTTGGAATACCGCTTTAGTAAGTGCTCGTTTGCTTCAAATGAGCCGTACTTCCAGTTTTTTGAGCGAGGCATGACCCTGAATAAAGGAAAAAGGCGTTCGCGCTTTGCCAAATAGGGGGAACGGAATACTGGCAAACAGTGAGGCAGTGGGTAGTTTTTTGAGACAAACTGACAAGGGAAGTCACTTAACTTAGGTCGGCCTTTTGAAAAGTGACACATATATTTAGAATCAGCTCGGAACGCTGATTCCAAATATGCTTTAGCTGCGAAGCATTCCTCTTAAGCGAGTTATGAGCTTTTTAGTATGTGTAATTGACATATAAGTGAATATGGAAAGAAGGCCTTTAGATGAAAATCTGCCTGAAAAAGTGGTGGGAAATCGAAATAACATCAAACTGAGTCATTTGGCTTTGATAGAGTGTTGTATGCATTTGAACTACTACCTGGATGACGATACCGTAGCATGCCTAAGTCGGTCAGCACGCAAACTTTGCTTGGGAAAAAGCTCATAACTCGCTCTAGAGGAACGCTTCGCAGCTATGGCTAGCATACTTGGAATCAGCGTTCCGAGCTGATTCCAAATGTATGTGTCATATTTCAAAAGGCCGACCTAAGTTAAGTGACTTCCCTTGTGAGAACAATTTCGGAGCTGCTTCAACGTAGCAAGAAATACTTCTAGAATTGCAGGAAACGCTGAATACCATATGATAAAATAAAATGTTTTCTCACAAATGCTCGAGGCTTGATCAAGAATGTCCATCAATGACACGTTTTTTTTGAGTTAAGAGAAACATAATTTGTTTTTCGTTACTAACTTGAAAACAACGAAGCTAGAAGAATGTAGATTATAGGAATTTTTTCGTACATTTTTTTCAGAGTTGATAGAAAAATAGGGAAAAGGCGGAGGAATTTGTTGCTTGGCAATGTCTTGCATCGTAGCTTGTGAAACCAAATACGGTTTCTGATTGCATACAGACATTTTTATCGTCGAAATCCTTTTTTAGTATAACATAACTAGGCATATCAGCGTGCGCCCTCCGAATTTGTTATAATACATGTGAAGGAGGAATCGTAAATCATGTAACTGAAGTGAAGTGATCACTACTAGTTATGAATCGGTTTTGTTAGGGGAATTTAACTTACAGATTGACTGGACTAGAAAGACTTCGCCGAATGCAGTAACGAAGAACTTTATGAGCATGTATGATTCTAGCAATTTCGCGCAACTCGTGACGCCTCCCACTTACGAAGGTGCTGTCTTGGATCATATCATCTTCTTCTGAGCATATTTTTGATCTATCAATTCTGCCACCTATTTTCAATATCGAACATAACGTTGTCAATTTTTTTGTCACAAACAAAAACTTCAAATTTCTACCTTTACATGGTTATTTTCATGCTGATTATCTTGCAGTCTTTTTCTTAGTGCCATTATTGGCTTTGAGTTTTTTTTATGGACATTACTCTACTTCTGATGTTATCGTTATTTTGCAGTAAGGTGTATATCACTTTTTGTTTGTATTGTTTGTTCACCTTTGAACGCTGTGAATTTTCTGAGATAAAGTATTTCGCTCATCTCAAAAGGTTGATTACATAGAAAAATCGCATCATCAAATCTTTTGACATTTTTTTGTATACTGTTCTGTCCAAAAAAAGTTTGATCCGATATTGATCACCACCTAAAAATATTTTGCTAATGAAGAAAAGAAATCAAAGAGAAAAGAGACTAAATTGTGCAACTATTTTATAATTTTTTCCTTTTGAAAATGACACGCTCAAATTTTGCCATTATGTAAGCTCTGATTCAAGCTGCAAGTGCAGTCATCCTGTTAAATACTGCCGTCATACTGAGGGTTATGGTAAGTGTAGGTATAAAAGGAAAATTTTTTTATTATCACAGATTCGGCTGAAACGGGCCGGGCATACTTTACGCGATTTCAGTCGCGATAAGATTTGAAAATGTTCCATCAGTCCATAACTCACTGAAGCATATTCTAAACATTCACGTAAGTTGTACATACTATGCATGTGCAGTTTGCTAAAGCTGGATTTGAAGACCTTGGCAAATTGCCAAATCGCGTCGCGACTGAAATCGTGTAAGTATGCCCGGCCTTAACTTGGCATAGAGTGGTTGACATGCTGATCATGAAAACAACATAAATTTGTGCGGTAGAGCCCGTCTGTGCAACTACGGTAGGTTTGCGGTATTGGGTTTCGTCCCAAACACGAAAAAAGGGGTTAATCGAACAAATGAGTATTACTTTTATGTCCAGCAGATAAAGTAATTCTCTTATGCCAAGTTCCGGCAACTTCTGAGACACAAAATTTGCATCCACATCTATGTTATTTAGAGAGCAATAAGGTTTTTGCTTTTACTCGACCATTTACGCGAACATTGGTACCTAAGAGGTAAATCCAACAGCGCAACATATTTGAACTGTCTTCAAAATCTAAGAAGATAAGCATTTTAGCCAGTAATATCACCATTCCCCACTTCTTAACAAAGTTTTCTTTTCTGTCATTAAATGCTAATGTTGAAAACAGTATGGTTCAATTTTTGAATCGCGACAATGAGTACTGCGGTCTTTGCGCCCACGGGATATATAGAACACCAATACAAACAGGCATCACCTCAACGCTAGCTCAGTCACCTTCCAGTGTTTGAGTACTATCATCAGTAAGCAGGAAAACTAATTGGGTAGAGATAAAAACCAAGAAATGGGAGTGCGTGCGTGGTCCGCGGTCGCGCCATCGTCACGATTTTTCAAATGACATATACATTAGTAAGCTGCAATGATGCCATTTTTTATCTAAAAAGAGAAAGATACTCGATCGCAATGACGATTGGGTAAGCGGTGTATACCGCGTATACCGTGTCCAGACGGTGATCTCTAAGCCGCACTCCATATCTGCTGTGACGTCATTCTGGAAGAGATATGAAGGATTTTGCAAAAGCGCAAAACCGACTGCATCCGAAGGGAATCCGGTATACACCGCTTACCCAATCGTCACTGCGATCGAGTATCCTTCCTTTGTAAGGCACTTTAAAGATTCCTTTTTGAAATGAGATAACCTGAGAGCAACAGCTATACATTGAGGAACAGGGTGTCGGGAATACTTACAGGCGTTTTACTAAGACAGAATTGGCCTTTACTAGCTCGAGTGTAAAACCTGACAAAGGCGGCTCGTGCTACAGCTATTGCCTTTCTGATGGATCCGACAAGTTCGATGTTGCACAATGGGCTGAGAATTTTTAACATCGAATGCATGATCGCTTATTCACATGTTGTTAAGTTTTCTGAATTGAGCTAGGGTGATGGCAATTGTGCGCTTAGCTAAAGGTGAGCTAAGGTTGATAGTGTTCTGATTGCTCGTTTTTCACTTAAGCTGAAACATTTTTTTCATGGATACTAAAGCAGGAGCAAGATCTTGCCAGAAACATTGTCGCCTAGATGTTCCGATCAGTTTTCATCCCAATGTTTTCAAGACTTTGGTATCTCAAAGATTACAGTTACTACAAGTCTGAAGTTTGTTTGGATATTCTGCTTATTGAACTTGACGAGATCATAAAACCAATTTGAATTTCGTGCTTCTACATGCTGAAACAGTGAGGTAATCACCTTCATTAGATGTCTGATTCAAGGTTGTGTGACATTGTGAATTGCACACTATGAAATTAGTTTAGTAGAGTACAATATCAGGTCCAATGCAAGTAAAAGAAAGCGTTAGTCAGTTTTGCGGAGCAGCCAAATGTCATTTTGATTTTAATAATGTGACTGTTATTGTTCTGGACTCGCTGTCTCTGGTGAATTTCATAGAGATATTTATGGCTGTTGTTCTCAGGTCATCTAATGTCAGTAGTTGAATAGAATCTTCGAATGTGCCTTTGATTGACAGGAATGGCATCACAGATGGTCAAATTAGTGCGAAACCAAAAAGCCAACCAATAACCAGTCAGGAGAAGAGTTTGTCACGAAAATAGATGGCAAACATATTGAGCGAAATATTTACGTCAAACTGTGAAACAATCAAAGTGAAGAAAAATTTTGCTAAGCAAAGGTTATTGTAGACGCAGCTTTTGTAACTGCTTCGATCAAACATTACGAGAATGTCGCTATGAACATTATCTTTTGTGCTATCGCCAATTCAAAGATTCAGAATAATTCTACGTTTTGAGGGCATCCTTCTCATCCTTGTCGGTTTCAATGTTGATTGCATATGATACATGTATTAGGAAATTCCACTAGAAGGAGAGCCTAGTGGCACACCGCCATTTAAAAAATGGAGATCCTCGCACAAATGATGCGCTTCCTTCAAAAGAAGAGCTCGTACCAATTTGTTTTAATGTAAATGGGCAGTATTCCTTTGAAAATCTTTCGCCTACAGCCTGCATTTTGCATAACTGTGTCATTCACAGGATAAATTTCATCATCTTAAGATTACAGAGGGCAACAACAACAAGTTGTGTAAGAATCTTTCGGGGTAACTTTTTTTGTATCTTGCTTTAGTAAACTTTCTTAACAAGTACACCTTTCTAAATTTTTTCCACATCCTTGCGACATTTTATTCGGTATCAGAACAAATGACTACAAGGAAATGAGTCCACTGAACGTGCTAACCTCATAAACAGTGTGGCAGAGTAGTTGATACATGAAACAAGATTGTATGATTTTTTGTGGGAGGAGGAGGAAGAACCCCTATCTACCACTGCCATTACAGCTGCAGTTTGCGTCATTGTCTCATCAACGAGAAGATTTCATTATCTAAAGTTACGCTCAGAACCCAGGAATCATCGAATTCCAAACAACTTGCATTCGGTGCGGATCTTTTCCTTTTATGAATTTTTTCTTTAAATAGGACCTTTCGAATGAATCCACTAAGTGCAGCGTTCGCTTTTCATCATTATCTGCTCACAATTCATTACTCAAAAAGATTTGACTTTTGGAAAATAATGCTTAGAAAGATAAAGAAATATATTATGACTTTCTTTGAGTTCGTCTCGTCCTCCTTTTGGAGATTTACAAAATCATTATTTAAAAATTAGCTCAATCTTCATTATTCACAAAGAACATTTTTGTAGCAGCAATGAAAGCTTCCAGAATTGCGGTTTGAAGATTCGTAATCAACAATCGTCATATTTGATGGACAACTGTTTTTGATTCGCATTAGTTTATGATACTTCTAGTACGATTGCGAACTATCTCTATCTCCATATATAAAGCAGAAATTCTGTGTATCTGTGGTCTGTGCACTCCAATGGTCATGAAGGAGCGGTGAAGCTCATTTTGATTTGAAAGTCAATTGTGGATATGGTAAGAAAGCGAACCCAAGACGAGTTTAAATTAAAGGAAGGATAAATTTCGCCACATGAGAGATCAAGCACTTGGACTGGTTCCAGAACGGAACAGAACTTCGGATGCCAGTATATATAGAATCAGAAAATCTGTATGTCTGTGCACATTACCCAAAGTCATAAAAAAGAACGGTAAAGCGCATTTTGGTCTGCTGGTCATCAAAACATGGTAAGGACGGTAGGAAGCGAACTTAAGACGAGTCTGAGTTGGAGGTCAAGCAGGTGGGCTGGCTTCAAACCAGGGGGAACCCGGGGCCAGCTTGTATATTATAAAATGCTGTGTATACCTTTAACGGAAATTCAGAAGTCCCGTTATTCCATACGCTGGTTGCATATGGTTGAAGGCTTTATAGAACGTTAATTTGAATCTTTCGCCGTCTCTACCTGCTGAACACATTGTGGGCAAATTGAAGCTAATCACCGAGACATAAGTGAGGAAGTTTATGTTTGATTCAGAAGTTTTTCAGTTAATATTATATGAGTTTTCGTGAATATTCATATTGAGAAGAAGTCCAGTCAGTAAACTACATATGGATGGCAGATGAGTCATGTAATATCTACACTTATGTAATATTTAGCTTAGCCACTTTTTGTATCTTTGCCTAAAAAGGATAGAAAGAGTAATAGAATTTTAACCAAATCCAGCATACATAATGCATAGGGTAGGGCGTACTTAATGAGCCATTTTGTTCGGGATACACGGATTGCCTCTATCGAATTATTGATTTTTTGCAGTTTTTGCATGAAAATTTTTTTTATGTTCGCCTGAAAAGGACGAAAGAGTAATGGAATCTTAGCCATATTCGACATACATAATGTATAGCGTGGGGAGTGTGTTGATAAGCCATTTTGTTCGGTACAGGGTTGCCTCTATATTTATTGATTTGTTGCAGTTTTGTATAGGAAATTTTCTATGTTCGCACAAAAAAAGGAGAAATCATCAAATCTAAGCCCAGTTTGGCAATCATAGGGTATGAGGTCGGGCATGTTTTGATAAGGCATTTTGTTTAGGATGGATCTGCAGATTGCCGCTATCGATTTATTGATTTTTTGCAGTTTGCGTGGTATACGTTGCTTAGAATGCTTAGTCAAAATGAACTGACAAACCGAAAATATGTCCTCAGTTTTTCTTTCTGCGCAAGTTATAAATCTGATTCGTGCAAAATAACAAATTGTCTGCAAATCTTTACATTTTTGTATTAAATTAAAAAGTAAAGATAAAACAAAAATCACGAGGCCGCGGAGCTGCTGAGTAAAACCTGCCACGTAGCGGCAGAGAGCGGCTGGTTTATGATAGTGATTTATTTTTTTATTGTTTATTTTTTTAGCTGTTATCAAATCTTTGTTTTACAATAATTCATTTTCTAGCGACAGATAAAAAATTCTTTTGCGATCGGCAGCGTTCGGCATACTTCATGTTTGAGTGAGTGTACTGAAAGATATTCATCATGGTTCTAAAAAAAGGTTTTAATTATAACATAGTCTTGGTTTTTATCCTCGTGTGCGACACCCTAGCGCTTTTCAGAATGATGTTAAAAACGTTCACGGTATTTTGAAAATTTGTGGCCAAAGTCAGGGAAAAGCTGAGAGGCTAAAGGCAGGTTGTGTAGTAAAGTACCCCGAAATTTGAAGATAAAAGTTTCATGCAGTCACTCAGCAGCAGATTTCTAAAAAATCGGTATGCGATCCTAAAAACCAAAAACTAGGATTTTTACGCCCAAGAATTTGTAACTTACTGAACGCGCAACAAAACACTCCGAATTTCTTAGAATAGAAGGCAGTAGGCAAAGTTACAGCGAACAAGCTTCTTTAGTTTCGAATAAACTCAAATGCGACCTAAAAAAACCCCTTTTCTCAATTTTTTTGTATTTTCAAAATAATTCAAAAAACCACAGGCTACAAAGTAAGACCAGATCTTGCAGAAAAGTAGCAGAGCTTTCTTCGTTGCCCTCCATTTCGCTCAAATTCTCTGAGGTACTCTTCCTAAATTCAAAGCTTCTTTGGAAACTACTGATGAAGGACAGCAAGGAAGCTGCACTATCAGTATAGTTCTTAGCCACGTAACCAGATACTGTTCAAAATAGATACAAAAACTGCTGTAAAATTCTGTATCTTTTTGGCAATCATATTTTGACTTGTTAACGAGCAATAAGGTTTCTGCTTTTACTCGACCACTTACGCGAACATTGGTACCTAAGAGGTAAATCCAACAGTGCAACATATTTAAATTGTCTTCAAAATCTAAGAAGATAAGCATTTTAGTTAGTAATGTCACCATTCCCCACTTTTTAACAAAGTTTTCTTTTCTGTCATTAAATGCTAATGTTGAAAACAGTATGGTTCAATTTTTGAATCGCGACAATGAGTACTGCGGTCTTTGCGCCCACGGGATATATAAAACACCAATACAAACAGGCATCACCTCAACGCTAGCTCAGTCACCTTCCAGTGTTTGAGTACTATCATCAGTAAGCAGGAAAACTAATTGGGTAGAGATAAAAACCAAGAGATGGGAGTGCGTGCGTGGTCCGCGGTCGCGCCATCGTCACGATTTTTCAAATGACATATACATTAGTAAACTGCAATGATGCCATTTTTTATCTAAAAAGAGAAAGATACTCGATCGCAATGACGATTGGGTAAGCGGTGTATACCGCGTATACCGTGTCCAGACGGTGATCTCTAAGCCGCACTCCATATCTGCTGTGACGTCATTCTGGAAGAGATATGAAGGATTTTGCAAAAGCGCAAAACCGACTGCATCCGAAGGGAATCGAACCAACGACATTCAGCTCAATAATCTAAGTCACTATCCACTACACCAGTCGACTACGTCAGTGATGAGGCAAGTCTTGTACTTGAATGCGCCTGCAGCAACAACGATTCCTTATAGCTCTTCCAGAATGGCGTCATAGCAGGGACGAGCTGCGGTTTAGAGATCACCGTCTGAGGACGGTATGCGCGGTATACACCGCTTACCCAATCGTTACTGCGATCGAGTATCCTTCCTTTGTAAGGCACTTTAAAGATTCCTTTTTGAAATGAGATAACCTGAGAGCAACAGCTATACATTGAGGAACAGAGTGTCGGGAATATTTACAGGCGTTTTACTAAGACAGAATTGGCCTTTACTAGCTCGAGTGTAAAACCTGACAAAGGCGGCTCGTGCTACAACTATTGCCTTTCTGATGGATCCGACAAGTTCGATGTTGCACAATGGGCTGAGAATTTTTAACATCGAATGCATGATCGCTTATTCACATGTTGTTAAGTTTTCTGAATTGAGCTAGGGTGATGGCAATTGTGCGCTTAGCTAAAGGTGAGCTAAGGTTGATAGTGTTCTGATTGCTCGTTTTTCACTCAAGCTGAAACATTTTTCTTTTTATGGATACTAAAGCAGGAGCAAGAGCTTGCCAGAAACATTGTCGCCTAGATGTTCCGATCAGTTTTCATCCTAATGTTTTCATGACTTTGGTACCTCAAAGATTACAGTTACTACAAGTCTGAAGTTTGTTTGAATATTCTGCTTATTGAAGCTTGACGAGATCATAAAACCAATTTGAATCCCGTGCTTCTACATGCTGAAACAGTGAGGTAATCACCTTCATTAGATGTCTGATTCAAGGTTGTGTGACATTGTGAATTGCACACTATGAAATTAGTTTAGTAGAGTACAATATCAGGTCCAATGCAAGTAAAAGAAAGCGTTAGTCAGTTTTGCGGAGCAGCCAAATGTCATTTTAATTTTAATAATGTGACTGTTATTGTTCTGGACTCGCTGTCTCTGGTGAATTTCATAGAGATATTTATGGCTGTTGTTCTCAGGTCATCTGATGTCAGTAGTTGAATAGAATCTTCGAATGTGCCTTTGATTGACAGGAATGGCATCACAGATTGTCAAATTAGTGCGAAACCAAAAAGCCAACCAATAACCAGTCAGGAGAAGAGTTTGTCACGAAAATAGATGGCAAACATATTGAGCGAAATATTTACGTCAAACTGTGAAACAATCAAAGTGAAGAAAAATTTTGCTAAGCAAAGGTTATTGTAGACGCAGCTTTTGTAACTGCTTCGATCAAACATTACGAGAATGTCGCTATGAACATTATCTTTTGTGCTATCGCCAATTCAAAGATTCAGAATAATTCTACGTTTTGAGGGCATCCTTCTCATCCTTGTCGGTTTCAATGTTGATTGCATATGATACATGTATTAGGAAATTCCATTAGAAGGAGAGCCTAGTGGCACACCGCCATTAAAAAAATGTAGATCCTCGCACAAATGATGCGCTTCCTTCAAAAGAAGAGCTTGTACGAATTTGTTTTTATGTAAATGGGAAGTATTTCCTTTGAAAACCTTTCGCCTACAGCCTGCATTTTGCATAACTGTGTCATTCACAGGATGAATTTCATCATCTTAAGATTACAGAGGGCAACAACAACAAGTTGTGTAAGAATCTTTCGGGATAACTTTTTTTGTATCTTGCTCTGGTAAACTTTCGTAAGTATAGTCTGCCCCAATCCCAACCAGGCCAAAATTGGCATGGCGGGAGCCCGGGTTGCTAGGTCTCCGCGGTCACGCCCACGGTCTGCTTCTCTGCTCTCTCTTCAATCCTTTTGCTTTCTCCGACAGCGCGCATATGCAGCGCGGACCACTAGAGCTGCGAGCGCGCAAACTTGCGCCGGCGGTTCGGCCTGATCCCCTGATCAATTGGAGCAGACTGTACACGTTTCTAAATTTTTTCCACATCCTTGCGACATTTTATTCGGTAGCAGAGAGAAACAAATGACTACAAAGAAATGAGTCCACTCAACGTGCTAACCTCATAAACAGTGTGGCAGAGTAGCTGATACATGAAACAAGATTGTATGATTTTTTGTGGGAGGAGGAGGAAGAACCCCTATCTACCACTGCCATTACAGCTGCACTTTGCATCACTGTCTCATCAACGAGAAGATTTCATTATCTAAAGTTACACTCAAAACCCAGGAATCATCGAATTCTAAACAACTTGCATTCGGTGCGGATCTTTTCCTTTTATGAATTTTTTCTTCAAATAGGACCTTTCGAATGAATCCACTAAGTGCAGCGTTCGCTTTTCATCATTATCTGCTCAGAATTCAATACTCAAAAAGATTTGACTTTTGGAAAATAATGCTTAGAAAAATAAAGAAATATATTATGACTTTCTTTGAGTTCGTCCCGTCCTCCTTTTGGAGATTTACAAAATCATTTTATAAAAACTAGCTCAATCTTCATTATTCATAAAGAACATTTTTGTAGCAAAACAAAGGAAGCTTCCAGAATTGTGGTTTGAGGATTCGTAATCAAAATCGCCATATTTGATGGACAACTATTTTTGATTTGCTTCGAAAAATTAGTTTATGATAACTATAGTACGATTGCGAACTATCTCTATCTTTATATACAGAGTGTCCCAAAAAAATGTATCCACTGTTTGATTGTTAATAACTCTCTCATTATGAGGTCTTTCGAGAAACGGTAAGCGCCATTTTGTAGAGCTGGCTTCAACTTAGATTTACAGTATAGAGCGAATCATCGACCTTCTTCATTACTGTAGGATTACGGTAGAAACTTGGAACATATGGTGCAACTGTGGAAAAAGCTGCCTTTCAAAAATTTTCAAAAAGATGTGAAAACTTGTGCAATAGGGTTTTTAGGGGCGCTGAGTTGAATACTCAACTATTCACAAAATTGCGAAGTTTCTAAACGGTGTAACCGCACGTTTTAGGAACATCGAAAAAATGGCCGCTACCTCTTACCTGGCATAACTCTTCAATGAAGCATCATAATAAGTTGGGAACTTTACATTTGAAATCAGCAACTCTAATTAGTCTAGTGTAGAATTTTTCAGGCTGCTTTGTTTCCTTTCTGAGGCCAAATATGCCCTTTCATGGCTTAAAACCCTCTTTGAAATTTCCACCGTAATCTTACAGTAATGAAAAGAGGTGGGTGATTTGGTTATATTTTAAATCTAAGATAAAGCCAGCTCTACAAAATGGTACCTAAAGCAAGGCAAAAGACTTCTTAGGAAAAGAGATATTAACGTCTACCTACCTAATACATTGTGGGCAAATTTGAAGCGTTTTATTGCGAGAAGATACTACATCCCATTTTTAGACCATCGAATTTTGCTTCGTCTCTAAACAAGGATTCTACAAATCAACATACATAAACGCTTGGACACAGGATTAAATCAAAAATGGTCACTTACGTGACCAAACTTGATGCGTTCATGCATTTTTTTTTGCGAAGTGTTCTCAGCGTCGCAGTTTGCCATAAGTTTCTCCTCAAAGTTTGCCCAAGTTTATCAGAGTTTGTATGCTTTATTCATTTTTGCTTTGACTTGTAAGTAGTAGGGAATGTCAAAAGTTTGCATTGATTGAACATTAGCAAATTACAACAGACATACTCGAACAAACGAATAGCATTTAATCTCCCAAATTTGGTCATGTAGGTGTCCATTTTTGGCTTAATCCTGTGTCAAAGCGTTTATGTAGGTTGTTTGTAAAATCCATATTTAGAGATGAAGCAAAATTCGATTGTCTAAAAATGGCATGTAGTATCTTCTCGCAATAAAACGCTTCAATTTGCCCACAGTGTGTTCAGCAGGTAGAGACGGCGAAAGATTAACGTTCTGTAAAGCTTTCAACAATATGCAAACTGTGTATGGAATAACGGGACTTCGAAATTTCCGTGAAAGGTATACACAGCCTTTTATAATATACAAGCTGGCCCCGGGTTCCCCCTGGTTTGAAGCCAGCCCACCTGCTTGACCTCCAACTCAGACTCGTCTTAAGTTCGCTTCCTACCGTCCTTACCATGTTTTGATGACCAGCAGACCAAAATGCGCTTTACCGTTCTTTTTTATGACTTTGGGTAATGTGCACAGACATACAGATTTTCTGATTCTATATATACTGGCATCCGAAGTTCTGTTCCGTTCTGGAACCAGTCCAAGTGCTTGATCTCTCATGTGGCGAAATTTATCCTTCCTTTAATTTAAACTCGTCTTGGGTTCGCTTTCTTACCATATCCACAATTGACTTTCAAATCAAAATGAGCTTCACCGCTCCTTCATGACCATTGGAGTGCACAGACCACAGATACACAGAATTTCTGCTTTATATATGGAGATAGAGATAGTTCGCAATCGTACTAGAAGTATCATAAACTAATGCGAATCAAAAACAGTTGTCCATCAAATATGACGATTGTTGATTACGAATCTTCAAACCGCAATTCTGGAAGCTTTCATTGCTTTGCTACAAAAATGTTTTTTTATGAAGAATGGAGATTGAGCTAATTTAAAAAAAATGATTTTGTAAATCTCCAAAAGGAGGACGAGTCAAAGAAAGTCATAATATATTTCTTTATTTTTCTAAGCATTATTTTCCAAAAGTCAAATCTTTTTGAGTATTGAATTCTGAGCAGATAATGATGAAAAGCGAACGCTGCACTTAGTGGACATTCGAAAGGTCCTATTTAAAGAAAAAATTCATAAAAGGAAAAGATCCGCACCGAATGCAAGTTGTTTAGAATTCGATGATTCCTGGGTTTTGAGCGTAACTTTAGATAATGAAATCTTCTCGTTGATGAGACAGTGATGCAAAGTGCAGCTGTAATGGCAGTGGTAGATAGGGGTTCTTCCTCCTCCTCCCACAAAAAATCATACAATCTTGTTTCATGTATCAGCTACTCTGCCACACTGTTTATGAGGTTAGCACGTTGAGTGGACTCATTTCTTTGTAGTCATTTGTTTCTCTCTGCTACCGAATAAAATGTCGCAAGGATGTGGAAAAAATTTAGAAACGTGTACAGTCTGCTCCAATTGGGATCAGGCCGAACCGCCGGCGCAAGTTTGCGCGCTCGCAGCTCTAGTGGTCCGCGCTGCATATGCGCGCTGTCGGAGAAAGCAAAAGGATTGAAGAGAGAGCAGAGAAGCAGACCGTGGGCGTGACCGCGGAGACCTAGCAACCCGGGCTCCCGCCATGCCAATTTTGGCCTGGTTGGGATTGGGGCAGACTATACTTACGAAAGTTTACCAGAGCAAGATACAAAAAAAGTTATCCCGAAAGATTCTTACACAACTTGTTGTTGTTGCCCTCTGTAATCTTAAGATGATGAAATTCATCCTGTGAATGACACAGTTATGCAAAATGCAGGCTGTAGGCGAAAGGTTTTCAAAGGAAATACTTCCCATTTACATAAAAACAAATTCGTACAAGCTCTTCTTTTGAAGGAAGCGCATCATTTGTGCGAGGATCTACATTTTTTTAATGGCGGTGTGCCACTAGGCTCTCCTTCTAATGGAATTTCCTAATACATGTATCATATGCAATCAACATTGAAACCGACAAGGATGAGAAGGATGCCCTCAAAACGTAGAATTATTCTGAATCTTTGAATTGGCGATAGCACAAAAGATAATGTTCATAGCGACATTCTCGTAATGTTTGATCGAAGCAGTTACAAAAGCTGCGTCTACAATAACCTTTGCTTAGCAAAATTTTTCTTCACTTTGATTGTTTCACAGTTTGACGTAAATATTTCGCTCAATATGTTTGCCATCTATTTTCGTGACAAACTCTTCTCCTGACTGGTTATTGGTTGGCTTTTTGGTTTCGCACTAATTTGACAATCTGTGATGCCATTCCTGTCAATCAAAGGCACATTCGAAGATTCTATTCAACTACTGACATCAGATGACCTGAGAACAACAGCCATAAATATCTCTATGAAATTCACCAGAGACAGCGAGTCCAGAACAATAACAGTCACATTATTAAAATTAAAATGACATTTGGCTGCTCCGCAAAACTGACTAACGCTTTCTTTTACTTGCATTGGACCTGATATTGTACTCTACTAAACTAATTTCATAGTGTGCAATTCACAATGTCACACAACCTTGAATCAGACATCTAATGAAGGTGATTACCTCACTGTTTCAGCATGTAGAAGCACGGGATTCAAATTGGTTTTATGATCTCGTCAAGCTTCAATAAGCAGAATATTCAAACAAACTTCAGACTTGTAGTAACTGTAATCTTTGAGATACCAAAGTCTTGAAAACATTGGGATGAAAACTGATCGGAACATCTAGGCGAAAATGTTTCTGGCAAGCTCTTGCTCCTGCTTTAGTATCCATAAAAAGAAAAATGTTTCAGCTTGAGTGAAAAACGAGCAATCAGAACACTATCAACCTTAGCTCACCTTTAGCTAAGCGCACAATTGCCATCACCCTAGCTCAATTCAGAAAACTTAACAACATGTGAATAAGCGATCATGCATTCGATGGTAAAAATTCTCAGCCCATTGTGCAACATCGAACTTGTCGGATCCATCAGAAAGGCAATAGTTGTAGCACGAGCTGCCTTTATCAAATTTTACACTCGAGCTAGTAAAGGCGAAATCTGTCTTAGTAAAACGCCTGTAAGTATTCCCTACACTCTGTTCGTCAATGTATAGCTGTTGCTCTCAGTAACATCTCATTTCGAAAAGGAATTTTCAAAATTGCCTTGAAAAATTGTCACATCAGATATGGAGTGCGGCTTAGAAATCACCGTCTGGACACGGTATACGCGGTATACACCGCTAAGTTTTCCTGCTTATTTATGATAGTTCAAACACTGGAAGGTGACTCAGCTGAGCGTTGAGGTGATGCCTGTTTGTATTGGTGTTTTATGTCCCGTGGGCGCAAAAACCGCAGCACTCATTGTCACGATTTAAAAATTGAACCATACCGTTTTTAAACTTAGCATTTAATGAAGAAAAGAAAACTTTGTTAAGAAGTGGGGAATGGTGACTAAATAACATGGATGTGGATGCAAATTCTGTGTCTCAGAAGTTGCCGGAACTTGGCATAAGAGAATTACTTTATCTGCTGGACACAAAAATAATACTCATTTGTTCGATTAACCCCTTTTTTGTGTTTGGGGCGAAACCCAATACCGCAAACCTATCGTAGTTGCAGACGGGCTCTACCGCGCAAATTTATATTGTTTTCATGATCAGCATGTCCACCACTCTATGCCAAGTTAAGGCCGGGCATACTTACACGATTTCTGTCGCGACGCGATTTGGCAATTTGCCAAGGTCTTCAAATCCAGCTTTAGCAAACTGCACATGCAAAGTATGTACATTACGTGAAGTTTAAAATATGCTACAGTGAGTTATGGACAGTTGGAACATTCCCGAATCGAGTCGCGATTGAAGTCGTGTGAAGTGCCCGGCCCGTTTCAGCCAAATCTGTGATGATCCAAAAATTTTCCTTTTATACCGTACACCTACAGCAATCCTCAGTATGACGGCATAGTTCAACAGGATAACTGCACTTGTAGCTCAAGTCAGAGCTTACATAATGCTAAGTCGTTCTCAAAGATTAAAAAATTAGAAAAAAAGTTGCAAAACTTAGTCTCTTTTCTCTCTAATTTCTTCTCTTCATTAACAGAATATTTTTCTAGGTGGTGACAAATATCGGAGCAGACTTTTTTTTGTACAGAACAGTATGCAAGACATTGTTAAAAGATTCGAAGACGGTTTTTTTTAGTAATCAATCCTTTGAAATGAGCGAAATAATTTATCTCAGAAAATTCACAGTTGAAGGTGAACAGACAATACAAACAAAGAGTGGATACACCTTACTGCAAAATAACGATAACATCAGAAATAGAGCAATGTACATTGAAAACTCAAAGCCAATCAATGGTACTCAAGAAAAGACTGCAAGATAATCAACATGAGAATAACCATACAAAGGCAAAATTTTGGAGTTTTTGTTTTTGACAAACAAATTTGACAACCTTATGATCGTAGTTGAAGATAAATGGCTTGATAATTCAAAAATATGCTGGGGAGGCGATGATGTGATCCAAGACAGCATCTTCGTAAGTGGGAGGCGTCACGAGTTGCGCGAAATCGCTAGAATCAAACATATTTATGCATTTCTTTGTTACTGCATTCGGCTAAATCTTTGTGGCCCAGTCAATCTGTATGTTGAAGTCTTCTAACACTGATTCATAACTAGTAGTGATTTCATAGTTACATAATTTATGTTTCCTCCTTCACACGAGTTATAATAAATTCGGAGGGTATGCTTAGTTATTAGGTTGTCCCGAAAGTTCTGTCGCTTCATTTTTGAAAATTTGTAACCTTCTACTTTCTCAACGGATTTGCGTATTTCTGGCTTCATTAGAGAGAAAAAGTCTTCCTCTTTGAAGGATTGCCTTATGAGCTTCTACTATACATTCGTTGCAGAGATAGAAATGGAAAAGGAACAATTTGAGCTCTGACCGTTTTGAGTTAGATCGCAAAAGTCTGGAACGCCGCAGAAATATTTGAAATTATCAGTATATAAGTTTTATGACATACTTTTGCATTTGAAAATAAATCGTGCTGTTTAAACGTCTCAGTGAAAAGTCATGATTTTCTAGACAAGCGACAAATCAATCAATTTTGAAGGTTTCCATTGTAAACTCGAAAATTATAACTTTTCACAAAGACGTCCAAAAAGCACAATTTTTTCTCAGATGCAGAGGATAGGTCATGAAACTTATAACTGCCAACCTCAGATTTTTCTGCGGCGTTCAAACTATTGGCCATCTAACTTAAAAGTCTTCTTTTTCCATTTCTATCTCTGCAATGAATGTGTAGTATAAGCTCATCGAAGCAAGCCTACAAGAAGGATGACTTCTTCTTTTTTATAAAGCCAGAAAGACGCAAATCCGCGAGACAGTAAAAAGTTACAAATTCTTAAGGAGCGGCAGAAATTTCGCGACAACCTAATATGTTATACTGAAAAAAGGACTTCGAGGATAAAAATGTATGCATGCAATCCAAAGTCGTTTTTGACTTTACAAACTCCGATGGAATATTTTACCAAACAGCAAATTCCTCCGCCTTTTCTGTTTTTCTCTATCAACTCTAAACAAACTGTGTGGAAAAATTCCTATGATCTCACAATCTTCTAGCTTCATTGTCTTCAAGTCTCAATAAGGAAAAACAAATAAGGTTTCTCTTTACTCAAAAACATGTAATTGATCAACTTTCTTAACCAAGATTCGAGCATTTGTGAGAAAACATTTCATTTAATTATTTGGTATACAGCGTTTCCTGCAACTCGAAGTATTTCTTGCTACGTTGAAGCAGCTCCGAAATTGTTCTCAGTTCGTCTCGAAAAACTACTCACTACCTCACTGTTTGCCAGTATTCCGTTCCCTGGCCATTTGGCAAAGCGCGAACGCCAATTTCTTCTCCTCGTGGTCATGCTTCGCTCAATAAAAACTGGAAGTACGGCTCGTTTAAAGCAAACGAGCAATTGTTAAAGCGGCGGTATTCCAACATGTTTTAAAGGAGGCACCACTTTGATCAGTCGGGGACTGAGTCCGCCTGTACGCAGTACCTTTTTTTAGCCTACATTCTACTTTGAAGATATCAAACACAGAGCTTTTGACATTTTCTATTTGCCATTTACTTAGCATTCAGGTGGAGATATATCCTCATCTAATTTTTCAAGGCCACTGATGACGATGTCACTGCTTTGAAGCTCTGATTCGATGCAGTTACACTTCTGGGCCGGTAGTAATCCCCCTGACCTGGCGGCATGTTTCGCCGTCGAGTCGCCCGCATCTTTATGTGAGGTCGGCGTGAACATCGAGCACGAATTGGTGCCCTTCCAACCCTTTCTACCACGTATTTCTGGTCGAGATGGTCATAGTGACCTTAGGGAACCTTACCTGGCAACAGAAGGTTCTAAAAACCTCCCTAAACAGAATTGTGGAGGAAGGCAGAGGTGCTGGCGCCAACTTCGCGAGCTGACCTGGCGGCATCTCGTCGAAATTTCAGCGCTGAGAGATGCCGCCAGGTCAGAGTGTACAGAAAATAGCGTGCTCTTTTGAGAGGTCAAGATACCACCATCCCGACGTGCCCCTTCCATGTCGGGGTGGTGACACCTTTCTGGTGCCGTCTGTGGGTTTGTGTCTTGCACTGCTGCGGACGATGCCGCGAAAATGGCGTCTAATCATCATTGATAAAATCGTAATTTCCTGAAGCGTTTTATCAGTTTTTGTCATTTACGCCGCATTAATAATGTTTTTCTCGCCTTTATAGTGAGTTGTTTATTGCAGGTAGCCCTGTGGGGCTCGGGCCACCCAAGGAACCCCTCTCCACTTTCTTCTGAAGGCCTTTTTTGTTCTAGTGATTGAGTTGGAAATTATGGAGCAAAACACAGCATTTGATCCAAAATCGCGATATCTGCGGCAGATGTGCCACAGGTAAAGACACTATTATCGTGTTTTTTCCTCTTTGTTGTTGTTTTACTAATTACTACTTCGACTACTAATGGTAATTGAAGTAGTTATTAGTAAAACCTTTCTCTGTTACCGTCCATCTACTCGGAGAATGTCAAATGGTTGGCTAGTGCGCAGAATTACAGTACCCACACTAATTATTCGACAGAAAACGCAAAAACTGACGATTCGCGTTTTTTTCGTTTTTTCTTCATAACTTCCTTCAGAGTGCATAAAATACGAATCCGAAGAAAGTATGATGCTCAGCTCATCAAAATGAATCTTCTGACCTACTGCACTCTCTTATTATTCCGTTTTCAATCTGCTCGATTTTTGATGAGGACGGATATTCGTAGTGATGTAACTCAGCGGAGAACACACATGAACGATTCATGTAAACATGGTTCAGTAGTGCTGTCTCCGTAGATTACCATGTACTAGCGATTAGCGAAGGATCTCCGTTCCATAGGGAAAGATAGGCCGGTGAATTTTGAAAAAATCGATGTCTCTCAAATTTTGGCTACCGTAACCATACAGTAAGACGCTAATTTGCAAAGCTGGTGTATTTTTCGTGATCAGCAGGCTAGATAACCTCTATGCGCAAGTTTTCCAAGAAATTCGGACCCTTTCATTTTTTCTCGTTCTAGGCTGTTGAAGCTCGCCGACGGGTTTTGGCTAAAATATTGATAATCTTGGATCGACCGGAAACTTGGCCCATAGAGGTTTTCGGACTCGCTGATTACGAAAATAGTGCTCTTTGTGCAGCATAAGTTCTTTTAGCAGGGTCATGCTGAGAGGAATGCTGCGATATTACGCAATTTCCTAAATTTGTCTGCCCTTTGCGCGTGTCTGTTGGACAACGTGCTTGCTCTTTTTTGTAATTTAAAATCAATGAGGACAGTGCTCTCAAAGCATGCTTAAGCCCTTACCTATATTGATCGCCGAACTGTGAGCATACGAACTCACATCCTCATAAAAATCGTTCAAAATTTCAAGATCGCATATTTTGGCCAAATATCACCGCGATTGATTATAGATCATTCTGATTGCAGATATTATGTTCATGTACATATGTAGATTGATAATTCCAATACAGCATACTTGCTTCTCCCCCCCCCCCCCATGTCGCCTCTTACACCTGGAGCAAACTAACATTGTATCCGTAATCATCACCCTCACTCAACTACTTATACCAATTCCCAGCTGGTACCTCAAAGTTTGCAAAAAAAATCAAAAAATCGCTATCTACTAGTTGAGCTACTAGTTATCACCGCGATTGATTATAGATCATTCTGATTGCAGATATTATGTTCATGTACATATGTAGATTGATAATTCCAATACAGCATACTTGCTTCTCCCCCCTCCCCCCCCCCATGTCGCCTCTTACACCTGGAGCTCAATGTTTGAAAAATCGATAGAGTCGGTAAAGGTAGTTGTTTTTAAAAACTAACATTGTATCCGTAATCATCACCCTCACTCAACTACTTATACCAATTCCCAGCTGGTACCTCAAAGTTTGCAAAAAAAATCAATAAATCGCTATCTACTAGTTGAGCTACTAGTTATCACCGCGATTGATTATGTTCATGTACATTTGTAGATTGATAATCTCAATACAGCATACTTGCTTACCCCCCATGTCGACTCTTACACATAGAGCTCAAAGTTTGCAAAAAAAAATCGATAAATTGCTATCGACCCATGACGAAATGTAGTCTACGAGACCAGCCCCTAAGTTGTGTGCAAGGTTTGTTCTCCATTGGTTCAGAGATGAAATGTTGGGAACAAAAAGATGTTGGGAACATAAACACACAGACACATGACAAATAGACATTCACTTAAATTTAGTATGTTAGAGACAAATGGCAACAATAACAAGTAGAATTCTAAAGTCTGTCAATCTCACCATAAAAATCGTAGGAGTCTCCTTGCAACCATTCATCCCTAGGTGGAGATGAAAGCTTGGGCTATTCACTATTTGCAGTTCTAGGGCTGGAATGCTATTTTACTTTTGTTCATCTTATCTACCAAGTTTTTTACTTTCATCAACGTTAAGAAGAGTTCAGAGTCGTCTTCACAAAACAGTCTGTCCCAACAGGGGTCAGTCCGAACCGTTGGCGTAAGTTTGTGCGCTCGCAGCGGTATGGTTTGGGTTCCTTCATACTACGCCGCAGGACGCAGCAGCCTGCCGCAGCACGCCACTTTCTGCGGCGTGCACCGCTGCAGGTGCAGTAGAAATATACGCTCACAACAGCACAAATTTGCCGGTTCTGGATGTATATCCATATTTGCTGCACGTTCGTGTTCTCCGAGAGTGTTCCTTCACAGCGAGTGGGCTTATTTTCACTGCGACTGCAGCGCCGCACGCCGCAGGCTGCTGCGTCCTGCGGCGTAGTATGAAGGAACCCTTTTGCGTTTCATATGCGACTGTCGAAGAGAGAAGAGTTTGAAGAGATTAGACAAGCTAGTGTAGAGTGGCGCAAAACCCACGACATGGGCTTTCACCATGCCAATTTTGGCTTAACTAGTAGATAGCGATTTATTGATTTTTTTGCAAACTTTGAGGTACCAGCTGGGAAATGGTATACGTAGTTGAGTGAGGGTGATGATTACGGATATAATGTTAGTTTTTAGAAACAACTACCTTTACCGACTCTATCGATTTTTCAAACATTGAGCTCCGGGTGTAAGAGGCGACATGGGGGGGGGGGGTAAGCAAGTATGCTGTATTGGGATTATCAATCTACATATGTACATGAACATAATATCTGCAATCAGAATGATCTATAATCAGTCGCGGTGATATTTGGCCAAAATATGCGATCTTGAAATTTTGAACGATTTTTATGAGGATGTGAGTTCGTATGCTCACAGTTCGGCGATCAATATAGGTAAGGGCCTAGTTTAAGCATGCTTTGAGAGCACTGTCCTCATTGATTTCAAATTACAAAAAGGAGCAAGCACGTTGTCCAACAGACACGCGCAAAGGGCAGACAAATTTAGGAAATTGCGTAATATCGCAGCATTCCTCTCAGCATGACCCTGCTAAAAGAACTTATGCTGCACAAAGAGCACTATTTTCGTAATCAGCGAGTCCGAAAACTTCTATGGGCCAAGTTCCCGGTCGATCCAAGATTATCAATATTTTAGCCAAAACCCGTCGGCGAGCTACACAGCCTAGAACGAGAAAAAATGAAAGGGTCCGAATTTCTTGGAAAACTTGCGCATAGAGGTTATCTAGCCTGCTGATCACGAAAAATACACCAGCTTTGCAAATTAGCGTCTTACTGTATGGTTACGGTAGCCAAAATTTGAGAGACATCGATTTTTTCAAAATTCACCGGCCTATCTTTCCCTATGGAACGGAGATCCTTCGCTAATCGCTAGTACATGGTAATCTACGGAGACAGCACTACTGAACCATGTTTACATGAATCGTTCATGTGTGTTCTCCGCTGAGTTACATCACTACGAATATCCGTCCTCATCAAAAATCGAGCAGATTGAAAACGGAATAATAAGAGAGTGCAGTATGTCAGAAGATTCATCTTGATGAGCTGAGCATCATACTTTCTTCGGATTCGTATTTTATGCACTCTGAAGGAAGTTATGAAGAAAAAACGAAAAAAACGCGAATCGTCAGTTTTTGCGTTTTCTGTCGAATAATTAGTGTGGGTACTGTATTGTGGGCTACTCCTTAAAGCTTTCCTCAAACTCGACAAAATCAGCAGCTGATGTGTCAGGGAATTCTAGAAATCCTAGTGACCGGTTTTTTCTATGCTAAATCTTATCACAGGTGGATATGCCGAAGCACTTGCTACAAATTGCATCAAAGCTATCTCTGTTTGAGAACCACATCTTACTGCATCCTTTTTACTATGTATTGGAAAGATTATTGTACCAACCAATGCAGCCGTGTCAGCTAAGGTAAGGGTTATGATATCAAGATAAATTTTCACTACATGTACCCCTCCTCCCGTGATGAAATGCTTCTGCGATCTAGGCAATTCTTGCGTCTTGACCTACCGTTATGCTGTCGTGACCTTGACGAGGCAGAGAATGAAGAACAGATAAGACAAGGTGGTCTCATCGGTTACAAAGGTAAAATTAATTTTGATGGCCTGTTTTCGACGAATGTTTGTGCAATCTTCCCATTTTAAGTTCGTTGGGAAGCTCTTTTCCCGATATGCCAACAAATCAGCTGAGCTCAAATATGCTGATTTTCGGGGTGAAGGCATTGGTATCAATGATGACTCTACGAGACCAGCGTCTTTCACATGCTCCATCATTCGTTGAAACTGACTTGGCTGTGGAAGGATTTGGATGCAGGTTTATTCCATCTCTGGCACCACTTTTCTCTGCAACTTGGAGTGAACGAGTGTTTCCGCCACTGTCTACGTGAGTACCAGTAATCCAGTCTTCGCCTTTTATGGTTATTATCAAAGTTGTTGTTGTAAGTGGCTCTATATTGACACTGGACAAAAAACTTGATGCCCATCCACTGAGACTATTAATCATAACAAGAACTGTGACATGGTAAGATGAGCGGCGAAAACAGGTAATGCTTGAGATTATTGATGTAGCATCTCGTTTTGCTCTAATAAAGATTATTTACTTTGAAATTTGTAGTTGGAGTTTGTTCTCGATCGTCTGCTTCTTTTCTGTTCTTTCTTATTCACTGCGTGATTATTGAAAATCTGTCAATTATTAGACTATTCTTATAGGGACCATGCCATCTGGCCCGCTTGACTATCCAAGTAAGCCCCTCGATAGAAACAGATGAGCATAAAAATTCTGCAGGTGATTTGGAAAAAAGAGACAAAGATACCTTTTAAAAAGGTGAGAATTTACATTGTTGTGCTTTGATTTGATTTCGGTTTGATTTTTTTTCAATCTTAATTCTTTGGTTTGGATTTTTTGTAGGCGCTTCCATTATGAAACATGTTTAGTCTATCCAAGTAGCCATGGCTGACATACTTCGGAATGGGTCCATCTGTGCGTGATCTTGTCTCGTTCTGTCTTACTCGTGTAGTGAAGCTGATGCAACATGAGTACGCTGAGATCATGCGCATTCATATGGACTCTAAGCTTGTTAGCGAAGACTAGCAAGTCGTCATTCTAGACGGTAAGTGGTACGCGCTATATGGTAAGCTCTCGATGCATGCTTGTTACCCGTTGACTTCATTACCGTGCGGAAATCATACCAACTTTCACGTCATTTTTTTGTATCTTGCAGTCAAACCACTCTGTCTCATTTCCATGTCTCATTTGATTTATACATTTAGATGCAATGAAGATCTCGAGGAGTTAGAAGCCTTGGATGTAGGCTCGTATGGTTGAAGACGTATGGCTACGAGTAGACACTTGTAATGTTGATGCTGTGGCACGAGCTCCTCAAGGTTTGCATACCTTTCGAGCTTCTTTTGCTAATGTGTATGCATTTACAATCATACGTCCTTCCGATCACTCTGCACAACCGCCAATGCATTTTTTGATCCCGCCATCTTTGCTTATTCCCTTTTTCTCTCTTTGAATTGAATTATATTAGGTTGGACGGTCACTTCTAGTCGAATAGCTGGCTGAGCACAGGCCTATCAGTAGTGGAACGGTACGAAAACCTCATTGCTTATCTAGTCAAGTCATCTGGCTGTAAATTATGTTTGAGAACAGCACAGCTCTTTCGCCAGAACTTGCGTCTGTGGTGGATGTAAGCGCAGCCGATTTGCAGAAAGCGGGTTTTGCTCAGGATGAAATGGTGCTAGCTGTGCGAGATGGTGACGATATTGTAAGCTTTCTTGGAAACAGTGGAGGTACTTTTCGATGTATTTTTGTACTTTTTTTAGATCGCCACCCATTTGCGGCAGCAATGCAACCTCTCGCTTTTGTAATCTTGTATTCAGAATAATTCTTGCATTTTTGATTTCTCTAATGCGGAGCCTATTGTGCTTTTTGCACAGCACGCACAGCAGCACTTCAACTCAAAGTATATTTGCAGGCAAAGAGGCTTTACCTCGACAAAAACTGTGCGCTACTCACTAAAGTGAACTCCCTTTTCGACAAGATCCACATCACTGATGTACTACACATCACAGGACAAAGGACAACCAAAATCCTAATATAGTAGAGTCTCTTCTTTCATCACAGGTCTGATGGCTTGTGATAAAAGAGGGGACTCTTCTATAATAGTCGGCATCATTGTAATTATGATAAGTCATTGTTACATTCATTGCATCAAAAACTTTTGTTGACGTGTGGTGAAGTTTTCTCATTTTCTCATTATGACTATTGTTGTTTAACATTCATTGTTTGCAAAACATTTGTAAATGTGTAGTGAAGTTTTCTGGTTTTATTAGAAACTAATGAAATGATACGTTAGAGCTAATACATTGTCTTCCTGCTACCTAAATACATGTGTATTTTCCAATCAGCACAACTAAGGAACATTTTATAGTGGTTAGTGACAACGATAATATTTACAAAACACCTTCTCTGCAACAGACAGGGCTTCTTTTCAATGACTCCAAAACCCAGAGCAAAATTCCCCATGGTGTATCAACCCTTGCACGGAGCTGGCACGAAGCTGGCACGTCTCCTTCGGTCTTACAGGGAGAGGATACTTGGTCGTCTCAAAGCACTCAAAACGCTGATTCCAAATGTGTAGTTTTTAGCAGCGGAGCGGTTTTGTAGAAGAAGTTATGAGGTGCTTTTCTCTGAGGCTGAAGCGACCTCCAGCAGGTCTCCCCTTATCAATAGCTATCTATGGCTTTGGGAGCACTGTAGAGGAGTACAGCTGGTGTCAACTGGCCTATTGGAAGGTGATTTGAATGAGGATTACGATAAGGATCATAATTCTCGTATTACTTTGGTTTTTTCACACTTCTGATTTTAATTAGCATTGATATCATCAGGAACTTCAGGCTTTAGGGCTCCTAAAGCCATTTAGTTTTGCAAAAATTGCGATAGAGTTGCATGCGAAGGGATTAAAACCTTGATACTCTCCTTATCAAGCAAGTCACTTACCACTAGGCCAGTTGCCACCAGTTGTACTCCTCTACAGTGCTCATGGATAAGGGAGACCTGCTGAAGGGCGCGCCTCATCCCTAAAGGGAAACACCCCTCATAACTCCTTTTAAGAAACCGCTCCGTTGCTATAATCTACAGATTTGAAGTCAGCATTTCAAGCGCTTTAAGATGGTATATGTCCATCTGTCCATTTGGTGCTTTCGACTAAGTATCCTTTCCTTGTCAGAACCGTTTTTACATGTCGGCGGGAGCGGCTGACCCGCAGCTCTTTTGACATAGGCCGCTGCTCGGCCAGAGTTTCACAAATTTTGGTCAACGGCTCAGCCGCTGCAATGCTCTGCCCCATCATTAAGGGTGACGGTTGAGCCGGTAAGCCGATGTTGATGTTTTTCTGTGGTGATGAACTATTTCATGCTTATGACTTTGAGTTTTTTTTCCAACTGTAAAGTTTCTTGCGTTTTTTTGAAGTGTTATCATCGCTTGCTCAGCGCCTATTAAATTATCGATATTGTAGAGCATGGGTCTAAAGATTGCTAGGGGCAAATCTATCAGTACGCCTTTCTTGGAGTTCAAGCGCAAACTTTTCCTGTGCTGGTCTTAATGTCCTGAATTTCATGCGATGTCTGCTGAAAATCTGCTGAAATCTGTCATGGCCTTTAATAAGGACTTTACTGTGGAGAAAATACTTCTCTTTCTCTTCTTCTTCTAATAGAGTATCAGGGTCGGTAGTAATCTTCCCTATCTGGCGGCATCTTAGAAAGGAAGGTATATAACTCGCAGTGGAGTTTCCCTATGAGATCTATGTCATTCGAAAGTTCTTTAATTGCTGATTTGAAAACAACCTTCCTCATCTGCTTATCGGTTTACTAAACGAAGTTACAGGCAATTTTCCGCCTCCACTTTGCATGATCAAATACTGTGTAAGGGGTGGGGGAACGAAAGCCGCCAGGTCCAGCCGCCTCCGCGGACTGCTGGTCCTGGAACGACATGCAACAACGCTGCGAAAGGACCAGCTGGCCGCGAAAGGCGGCTGGACCTGGCGGCTTTCGTTCCCCCACCCCTGTGTAAGTAATTTAAATTCCTAATAAATGCGAATTTGGTCCAAAGTTAGACACCCAAATGTTTGAGATATATTTAGTACTAAAAAAATTGATGAGAATAGCTTTGGAGCTATTCTGCCGCCTTAGTCCTGCAAAAAGCAACCAAAATCAGTATCATTTGGAGCCAAACAAATGCCTGTAACTTTGAACCGATAAGCAGATAAGGAAGTTTGTTTTGAAATCAGCACACAAAGACCTCTCGAATGATATGCATCTTATAGGGAAACAAAAACCGATTGTCACCGGAAACAAGAACGACACACACATTGACATATTGTGGTCAGATCCGCACGTCGACGTATTGATGTTTGGGGTAAGTTCTTGAGCAAAGTTCGATACTTGATTATCGTTCACTTTTTTTAGCCAAATTTCTACCGCGATCCTGCTGGTGTTGGAGTGGGTCATGTATTTGGACCGATTCAAATCAATAAATTTGTGAAAAGAAACAATGTAGGCTAATTTATCTGCTGTATAACCTCAATAATCTCATTTAAGCTGTCTCTCATCGTTCGCGCCCATCAACCGCCAATAACAGGCTACGAAAGGATAGGAAAGCATCTGTTAACGATTTTCTCTACTGCAGGCTATCGGGTGGAGAAAGGCGTTGGAAATATGGGTAAGGATGCTCAAGGAAAAGCATCCTAATTTTGCTATTTTTCAAAAAGAAAACACTCATTTATTGCCTCCACTGCACATGAGATATGTACAACGCCATGCGAGCAGTACGAAGTGTTAACTGATAGAATAACTGAGTTGGCTTAATCGCTGCCATTGTGATTTCCGACGCTTACCTTTTTTAGAACTTATTCACTTTTTCGAAAACAAAGCATAAAATTTGCTAAATGTAATTCTCAGTATTCGATAATCGCAACTTCTATGATTGTCAAATCCATCTACACTTCTCTGTGCTGGGTTTCTTTCCTACTCATCCATAGATTACTGGCATTCAAAACCGATATTTACTAACATTTACTTGCAGGAGCGTCGCTTGTCATAGATGAAAATGGTGGAATGACTGTCGTACGATTTCAAGTGGGCGAACAGCTGAAAATGAAATGTCAACGTTATAAAATGGATAAGGCTGGTGCTTGACATTGAAGATAGAATTGATACTCACTTCTACCATTATTAGGGAGACAGATATCGTGATTGCGGCAAACCGAAGTTAAAGAAGAATGTAGATGTTGATGACAGATATGATTGAATAAATTTTCGTTTTATCTTAAAAGCTCAAATGTGATTAAAGCCCACGAGCATGCAATACTTACGAGCCCATGAGCCATGTAATACTAACGCTAATAAGGTTAGGGTAAGAACTCGAGCTAGGGACTGATTGTTGATTAGATGTAGGCCAAGCGCATGTTCGTTGTGCTTTTTCCCTTTATTCATTTGTACTGCTCATACGAAAGCCGTCTCCCTTGTTTTCCTTTATAGATCAGATGGTAACAAGAAGATACATCAATTTGATTTTAATTCTATAAATTATTGGCACTCCGCCACATGCAAACTGTTCTGCATTCAAATTCGGAAGTTGCTTATTCACTGATTAGTTAATTCCTATTTTCCCAGAATAAGTCAACCAGGTCATAATTCACAGAGTTGGAAAGTCTTGGTCGCTAACTTTTTCAAAGATGAGTACGCACTAGTGTTCAAAAAACCAAATCCAAACGCTGATGACTCAAGGTGATGAACACATATGAAAGTTATATTTTCTACGCTTTTAGTGAGCTTTTGACGTCCTCACAAAAGAATGCTTGAGACATTGTCCACATAAATACATGAAGGATCCGACATTTTAAAAACAGCAATAGTTCGTTCATGCTATATGGATCATTGGCTCCGGGTCAGGAGTCATACCGCCAGCGGCCTCTCGCCGCGCTTAAATTTTGTGCCTTACAAAAACTCTCCGGTGCTAAAGTGGCACGGCGTCACAGTAGGGGGTGGGGTGGCGGCAGATAGTCGATACATAAGTCGATGCCATAAGTAACATTGCGGCAGGAGTGCTGACGGTAGCTGAGGCCTGAAAATCGTGACTCCTCACACGTACCCTGGATCATTTAATGCATTTTACTAATAACGCCTCAGTGATTTTATTGCAACTTCGGAATATACCGTTTTGATAAAACTTTCTGAGAAACAATTTCAAGTATTCTGTGTTTGGCCTATGCGCGCGATGGATACACCTTACACTAGTATCAAAGAACTATCACTTGCTTTTGCCTTTTAAGCCGTTTCTCCAGCAAGTAAAATTCACTTTATTTTAGCCTACTAATTCAAATTTGAAAATTTTCGAAAATCTCCGAATCTTCGAATTTCTTGGAACCAGTGGCGTAGAGGGATGGGGGAGTGCAGGTGACTTGCTTATAGTTGTAATTGATTAGAATAATTTTTAAAATGTTTCAAAATTTATTTTGGCCCTATAATAAAATTATCCAGGGGGTTTTGGAAAGCATACCAAATATTTTTCGGAGCGCGTTCTAACGCTACGCACTTCCATCAGAGAAAAACTTTTGTCGCCTCCCCCCACTCCCCCCTCCCCCCTAACAAATTTCTGATACGCCACTGCCAGGAACATATGGTCAGTAAAAATACAGCTTTATTAGCAATCAGTGCATCACCTTGGGTTCGCAGAGGTTCGCTGATTCTTGGCTCAAGTTTTTTGCGATTTTGCTATAATTTTCGATAAATGAAGTTTTTTATTGAAATCTGTTTTCTGCACTTTATACTGAAGACATATCTTCAAAAAAGCACAATTATATAAAGATAACAAATTATCATATGTCCCTCACTACGATTACGAACATAATGTAGTTATATAAGAAGATTCTTCTCATCAAGCTGGAGCCAAATCTTCTTGTAGAATTTGAATATTTTTTTATAAGAAGTTATATCTAAATTCAGCAACCCCTGAAAATCGCGCGAATCACGCAAATCCCGCAGTCTTGGGCGCATTCCATTGCTACAACTCTATGTTATATAATAGTTTCATACAAAAGGAGTTTTCATTACTTTATGGCTATGTGTATGTGTCATCATTTTCTGCATATGTGTCCGTATCATCGTGCTCTAAGCAAACTGAAAAAACTGAAACTGAAAAACTTTGCGGCACAAGTATGTAGATTCTGGTGTTCCCTGCTACTTTGTCATGAGATAGAGAGCATGTGGACCTCAATTTGTATTAAGACCGATGTTGTTCGGGAGGCACAGTGGAGAACGTGGGCATAATTATTGGTCTATATGTCGTGTGCGTATCGTTTTTCCAGCACTCGCTTCCATTTGAAAAATAGCATACAAGTTCCCTTCGTCTCATCCATCGCAAGTGGTCCTAAAAAAGTGCATCCCATGCACTGGTAAGACAGTACCTAAACAATCATTTATTAACCGATTCGACAAAGCACATTGGCACGTATGGCTAATTTCAGTTCTTTTGTTCTTTTTACCAGAAGTGAATTATATTTATTGAGACTGATTAGGACTCGGCACGAAATTGCATTAGAAATTTTGGAAACGAGGTCTCCTTTGACTTTTCGTAACTTTTTGCGCATCCTCTTTTGACTCTATTCGCGCTGTTCAAGTAAAAAAGGAAAAGTAGCGAAATAGCGATATTTGTTGAAAAGCAATAGTGCCACTGCCAAAGAAGTTGCCTCTACCATCAGATTTGGAGGGTTTGAAAAAGCTAGCAAGATGTAGTAAGAAATTTTAGGAACCCTTTCAAAGGCTTTGACATGCAGATCAGCTTGTGAGCAAGGGCATGTGTCAGTTCAGCTAAGAACGGCTCTAGTTATTTCAAAAAAAGTTGTTACAGATTTAATTCGTGTAAACTATCATGAAGTTTTAGACTAGAACAAATGGAACGTCTATTAATCAGTTTGCAAAAACGGTGCTAGCCTTTAACCCATCTCGAGTCCCTGAATAGTAACGTTTAGATCACAGCACCGATCATCAAGGATACCACATTTCAAACATTTGTTCACAAAGGGTAGGGTACCCGCATCTTGTTAAAGATGAGAGGTCAGAACTTAACCCAGCCATTCCAAACAAGCTATATGTACAGGGTGTCCCAAAAAGATGTGCACACTGTTTAATCGTCAATAACTCTCTAGCTTTTAGGTCTTTCATCAAGCTTGAGGTACCATTCTATAGAGGGAGGTTCAACTTAGATTTAAAGTATGGAGCGAACTGCCAACTGCTCTCCATTACTGTAGGATTACGGTAGGAACTTCGAGGAGGATTTTGAGCCATTAAAAGCGCTATATTGCTTTAGAAAAGAGCCAAACAGGCTAGAAACTTTTTAATGGGTTAATCGAAGTCGCTAATTCTAAATATAAGAATTGCACTTCAGTACAGTGCTTCTTTCATTTGTTATTTCAGATTTAGGGTGACAACTGTTTTTCCAATGTTCGTCAAAAATGTGAATACTTCATCAAGAAAGCTTGAAAAACTGGTGGAAAGCTATGTAGTGAAATCAGCACGCCTGAAAACCTTGCTACACAAATTTTCAGAATTTTTAGAAGTTACAATCGAAAGGCCTATTTCACAATGACGCTTTCTTCTGAAAGTTCATACCGTAATCCTACAGTAATGAAGAGTGACTGGTGATTCGTTCCATACTACAAATCTAAGTTTAACCTCGCTCTACAGAATGACACCTAAAACTCGGCGAAAGACTTGAAAGCAAGGGAGTTATTAACGATCAAACAGTGTGCACTTCTTTTTGGGACACTCTGTATATCATCGAACTTTCGAACTTGGCTCTGCAACCAAATTTGGACTCTGCGCGATGATTTCTTTGCAATATAATGGCTCATAGTGGCTCAAAACTTCATTCACAAAACTGAGAAGCAGATAAGGAAGACAGATTCAAAGTCAACGTTTAATGCTGCATCTCTACTAGGCAGCTTGTCTGAATTAGCCACTACGACTTTTGATCATTCCCTTGAAAACTGCAAAAAAAACTGCAATAAACTGCCTACAATCAATAAATCGATCAAATCAAACCGAGTGTCACGAAGGAAATATCTTATTAACACACCATCTACCCTATACATCTTGCCTGCGAAATTTGGTTCCGATTCCAAGACTCCTTCTATAGTTTTTGGGCGAAAATACAATAAGTGACTAAGCCAGATATTGTATAGTACAGACAAAACTCAAGGTCTAAGCTGTGATGTTTACTTTGTCAGTTTACGTTATCAAAACAAAACCCCTTACCACTGGATCTATAAAATGCCAATCCTTGCGAGCCTCTTGACCAACAGCTACGAAATTGTAATTAGTACTGAAATGTTATAGAAAAGCGTAGTATTAATTTTACTGATTGGTAGACTTACAGAAGCATGCCAAAAGCGGGATTATGTTTTGTTTTTGTTATGTATTAGCCAAGACATACGTATACTGCTCGCAACGGCATGAATTTCCATCTCACATTTGTAGTACTGAAAGGAAAAGTTTAATATTTGGATACGTTATAGATACACGATATAGATAGGGGGTAAAAACTTTCCACAAGTGAAGGTGCAAGGCGTTAGCTAGTGCAACTTCGAAAATTTTTTAGGGATGCCTCTCAAAATTTTTGAATGCCCGTAACCATACCTTCGATAGTCTAGAGACAGGGCGTCAAAAGTGAAGGTTGTTTGAACATCTGACGCCATAAATAGTGAAGGTTGTTTAAAAAGATTAGAGAAGAGAATATGACTTAAAACAGATATAAAAAGCAAAAGAAACCGCTGAAAACCGGATAAAAACGCTGCAATGAGGTTTGAATTCTTTCTTTTGGCGGCTTTTCAAGGTGAAGTCTTCGCTCCAGGACCGGCAATTCGCAACACGGGGTTTTGATTTTTGATGCCTCCTTTGAATTTTTACCCGCGCATTGACGTTCCTGCTTCCTGGGACGTTGTCTGGATTGTTGCGCTTATTGTTCTGAGCAATAATCGCCCAAGCTAGAAAAAAATCGATGCGAAACTACTGAAACAGAACAAGGTAAAGAAAAACGCACTTTTTATAATTTTTCGCAAAAATTCCACCATAATCGAAGAGGTAAGGGCTGGATGGTTGTCTGCATTATGAACAGAAGCAAGATCTCATTATGAACAGAAGCAAGATCTATAGAATGCACGAAAAAACCGCGTGAAAATAGTTAAACTAGGAGAAAAACAAGAGATTTTCGAAAACAGGGTTTTTGCCGGATTTCTCGATCAAATCAAAAAATGTGGTTCTGGGACGTTGTCAGCGTGAAAATAGAGATCAAGAGCTTCAAAATGATATATAGCTTGCTAAAACTGGGTTCGAAACAGCGAAGAAAAGGGTACCAGAGCCAAATGCCCCGCGCCCCGCGTTTGGGGTAGCGAGTAACGCGCAGCGCGCGGGGACGCAGGCGAGCAGCGGAGCCAGACCAGAGCCGACGGGGCATTTGGCTCTGGTCGTAGATCTCAGCGGGGTCTCAACGAAACCCTGCAACATTATATATCATTCTGATCGTCATGACACGACGAGGAGAAACGTCCCAAGCTTTGAAATTCACCCATTGATGAGACAGACCAGCGAATTCGTGCGCGACTCTTTGCGTTAGGTTTAAGCGCGGCTTCTCGTTTTTATTTATCTCCAGTAGCTTTTCTAAACTTCTAAAACTCCACAACAAAACAAACAAGAAAGCAAAATTTGATATTTGAGAACTACCGCTCGGAAAGTTTGATAATTCACGTTATACTAAACCAGTGCGTCACCTCTGCTTCGCAGAGGCTCACACTGGTTTTACTATCTAGGCCCTACTCATTCTCGCATAATGATGGCATTGGAACTCACCGAGCAATGCCGACTATCACGAATAAAATGTAAACAACTACTCATTCCGAAAGCTTTTTCATGTGAAATCGGTGATTTCGCGTGGATGAGACTTTTTGCGGGAGAAAAAACGCAAATTTTTACAGGTTTTTGATTTTCTCGTGGTCTTGACAGTTGCAATAAGAATAGCAGCCACCGTGAGCTATATCTTTGTACAAAAATCTCGTCAAATGCTCTGGTAGAACCTTGGCAAATTGACCATTTGCGCACCAATACTTTTTAGCGCCGTTTTTCTAAAGTAATGGACTTTTGATCACTTTTTTGGGTTTATGTTCATGACTTGCACATTTGCTTGGCACAAACATCCGCGACTCTGTAAAAAGTGCGATTTTGGACGCAAATTTGCCGCCCAAACGCAAAGTGGATCCGTTTGACGCACAGTTTCTGAGGGATCCACTCAACGAATCTGCTCGTGCTTTTGCATGGTGGACTTTCATGCGGATAGCATGCGCTGTGCAAAATTTGAGCCCAGGAGGTTGGCTGGAACTCGCACTACGAATTTCGTGACAGACAGAGATTCACACACACACACACACAGACAAACGTAAACAACCCTTAGCCCGTTCTTATAGTAGGATGATTATAATGGTTGTATAGGTTCACTTATGCGAAAACGACTCAGCACTGCTTCAAATAAAACTCGAAAGTTTTCATTTTCTCAGTTCAGTCAAGGAAAAAAACAGCAACTGCGCATATGGATGTCTGATATCGAAAGTAAAGATCTATGCAAGTGAGAGGTCCGTAGAACTTATTTGAGCGTAGATTCTATTATCGATTTCAAAAATTTTAATTTTTTAAACTTTGAGTTCAGATTCAACGTAGATCAAACTTGGCGCTAAATTAGGGTCGCCATCTCGTAGAGCTTGCTTTGCTCTAAGGAAAAATATCCCATGCTTTTTCTTGGGTGGGAGTGGCTGTTTTGCTAAGGCAAGCAAATAAAGAAGACATTATCTTCTTGACAACTAATACATTTTGTGCGCATAGGTAGATGTCCTAATCCTGCTTGCACTGGATATCTGTAGAAAACCTTTATAACATAAAAAACCCTCATATAAATAAACCCTCTTCCCCTTAGCGACATACTCGCGTCGTTTCTTATCAGAGATACGCTAAGATTAGACAATTGCACCAAAAGCTTCACTAGTCGTTTGGAAAACTATCACAACCGATTTGCAAGGTGATCAGTATTATATAATGAACTCGTAACAGAGTGTATTGTCGAGAGAATTGCGCGGCGATGATAATACTTGATCTCTCGACTCTTGAGACGAAAACGTACTACTTCCTCAAACCTGCAAATGCATTAGTTTTGGAGCTGCTTCATTGGTCCACCGCTTTGGACCCTATATTAGGTGAAGCCAAAACTAACTTCACTAAATTCAGGTCAACGAGCAACGGGTAAACTGCCTGTTGCTTGTTGCCGTTCATAGTTAAGATTGATGTACATCTAGTCAATTCATCTGATTATAGATATCGTTGCACACACTGTCCTATTCGTCTTTGCAGTCATTATGAGTATTAAAAGCGGATAATTCTTCAAGTGAGCCTTTATGATGTTTTCTTTATGATTTCTCTTTTTTTGAATACAAATCCCCTCACAGCACACTTGATAATCGGTCGTTATTGTGCTTTCGCGCCGAAAATCTAAGATGGGGAGCAAAATGTGCATCGTGTGTAATGACACATCTGAAGTGACTTGACGGTACGTTAAAATTTTTGCAGAACTGTCCTTAGCGTATCATTCGAACGAGAAACAAAATGTATTTAGTACATCAAAAGTGCAAAAATCGCAGTAATGACAAATTAGTGACAAAGCGCATTCTACAAGTACTAGTAAAAATGTAATAAAGTGCTGTTTGACCTTACGTTCCACTTGTAGAACTGTTTCATCTGTCGTAATAGAATAGAAGTAAAATGCAACGAGTAGTAGAATTGTTAAGAGCTAAAAATACGCATTTGAGATGGCAGATGCGCTATAATTGATGAAACATCCGCACGGCGTCAGACTCCGGTATATAAAGGACTCCGGTATATTAAATGTGGGCTCGTACACCAGTTGTTCGAGATGAGTCTACATTTTGTTCTTAAGGTGGTTTATCCTTTTTCAATATCAGTAAGAACTTTTAGCGTCACATTTGTGACTTCAGATATTGCTTGTTTTGAGTGTCACCTGTAATGGCGCGAGAGCAGAACAATTCTGCGACAGCTCCAGATATAGGCTAACTTGGAAGGCCCAGACAGAGATGGCAAGGTACTTTAGTTTGGAGAGGCAATATCTGCGAGTACCGGGAGAAGCGGTCGGTCATGCTCGATTCGAAGAAATTTATTTATGAAAAATAGTGCTAGTTGCCAGAAACTTGAATATAAAGTAGCTCTGGAATAGCAAACAAAGCTTCTTATTTTCAGACTTGGTCGACGCATTTTGAATACCTAGGTCGATTATGCTTTGAGAAGCTTACCCACGACTGTGAGGCGGTTCTTTATAAGTAAGCTGCATAGCAAATCTTTTCCGTCGTGGCATTTTAAATCAGTACTTTGTTTAGCGATCGCGATACGATTAGAATGGTCGCCCAACAGGCAGCTGTTAGGTATGTGGCTAAGCTGGCACGGGTAAGTGATGCTAACATTTTTAGAAATAGGGGACACATGCAAACATTGCACACTTGTTTGAAATTCGACAGGGTTTGTTGTTCGACTACTTTTTGCTTATCAACACTTTCTCCCAACATAGAAGGAACTTTGCCACGGTGATGGGCATACTTCTTATAAACTACTTATTTGACAAAAAATTCACAATGTCTATGCATTAGCTTTGGGCTGTCATCCACTGTGGAGGAGGGTTAAGGTCATACGGTAAGATTTGCATCACTGGTGGAAGTTTCGAACGCTTTCCACAGCGACAAACTGTTAGTAACCAAATTGCAAAATTTTATGTAACAACTCTTGCTTTCATCTGAACACGAGCCATAAAAAGATGCGTTTTTGCAATTTTAAGTCCTAAGTTCACCGTAGCCAAAAAGCCATCAATTTACTACATGCACTTTATGATAGTGTACATGCCCTGTCTATTGAAATTGTTGCGACAAGCTCGTCTTCTACCTCATTGTGACTTTCAAGCGCATATCATTTGAAATGAATCTCCCGGTGTATGTATGTATTCTAGCACCATAGTTTCTCGTAATACTGCTTTTGAGTGAGAGATATGCTCACCCTGCCTAGAATCTGACATGTAATTGATCTTGTAATAGAACAAATTGGATGCGGTAGTGGCATGAGCATACTGTGAAAGGTGAACAATAAGGGTTATATATCCCGGTGCGGTTGAAAAATTGTACGATAGGCATTACACGTGCTTCATGAATCGTACTCATTGAAAGTTCCGATATAGCTGCAGAAGAAGAAAACTTGTGTTAGTTTACTTGTGATCTATAGAGATAACCGCAGGTGTTCATTCAACTGTGAGTTTCCAGTGATCCTGGTAATAATCTTGTTACTATATGCAGAGATAGTGTTTAAGCAGTTTGGGTCTTGCATTTTGAGAATATAGCGCAAAATAAGAAAGCAACTTTACTCACTTTTCTTGTAGGCTGTAAAACAACTTTTGCTAAAGTAAGGGGGTTACAACTAGTATTAGTTGGTCCGAAAATTCTGTCGCACCAAAAAAAAACATAAATTCTTATTCTCACAATGTTCCTCGACATCAACACTTTTGAAAAGAATGAATTATGCTTTATCCCATGACATCCTGCGCACTTTTCACTACGCTCTAGTTGCAGAGATGGAATGGAAAAATGAGATGTTTCAAAGTTCAACGACTTGGTGCAACCCGCAAATCCAAAAACTGTGCGATAAAATCCAAAAGACCCAAAGCATGAAGCTCTCTGATCTCTTCTTTCTTACTGACAATGAGCAAAGTTTGTGCCAATCGAACTTTTTTTTGAGAAGTTGGGAAATCATTTTTTTAAGAAAAGCTCGATCGGCACAAACTTGCTCAGTTAGAAAGGGAAGCTCAGAAAACTTATGACACCACTATGGGCTTTATTGCACACTAGCTTGCTTACCCGGCTCCGCTCAGCCCTCTCAAAACACTATGATAAAAGTCTCATCCCTATCCCTGTACAGCCTTTCACTGTGCCCACTTCTACACTTCATTTCCCGTTCCTGTGCTGTTTTCGAAATCAGCATGCCCAATTACCCTCCTTTGCCAACTCCCAGCCCCGTAGCTCAAACTATGTAAAAAATTGACAAAATCGATAAAAATGGCAGATAATTCTTCAAACTAATATTGTATTCGTAACTGACATGCTCAACTACCCCTCTGTGCCAACTCTCAGCCCCGTAGCTCAAACTTTGTAAAAAATCGATAAAATCAAAAGTAATGGACATTCGTAATCCGCATGCTCGATTACCCCCCTATGCCAACTCCCAGCCCTGTAACTCAAACTTTAAAAAAATAGATAAAAATCGATAAAATCGATATCGGTCGACGAAAAAAGTGGCCTATGATGACACCCGCCGGGGGCCGAAGTGTATGTGTGCCAAGTTTGGTCCAAATCGGTTTAGAAATAAAAATTTCTATTCCGCACATACGTACAGACATACAGACAGACAGACACACATTCAGCTTTACACATAAGATTGTTTTTTAACCGCTTTCCTTAGCTCGAAGGCAAGGTGTAAAAAAAGCGTGACTCGACCTTATCAATAAAATCAAGGCTAAGAAGCAGCATTGTGACAAGGAGAAATACGATTTTTTGAAAACGGTATAACGGAACTTTTGGACTACTCAATGTCTGTAAACCGCTTAGAGTTATCGCAGAAAGTTGTGTTAGAATTTTCTTTGAAGAGAAATGGACTTTAGTGCTTAGCCGTCCTGTAGCCAACTATATCACAAAACAAAACATTTGCTCAAAAAAAAATGCCTCAAAATTACAACGCTCAGTCAGCATATCACATCGAATGTTTGATATTTCACGCATCGTCGAGCATGTATAATACAACCAAGCAAGAACAAGTTTGATTAGAAATTACTGTTAGGTTGTCAAACAATTTTACGCTTCTTCAGTAAAGTCGCGAAAAATCCCGGAATATTTCTTGAATCTCCAAATTTGCTCTATATGTAGGGCTCAAAGCTAACAAGTTTACGAAAACCTTGTAAGCACAGTTAAAATTGTCGTGTTTTCTTTGGTTTTCTTCTCCGCGTCGAATTGTGTTTTCTCTCCCATAGCTTTTTGAAACATATTTTAGCGCTGTTTTTTTGTGACAGAATCTTTGTGCCGCTAGTCTCGAAAAATAAATTTTTCTTTTCGTGTGCATTGTGCAGGTTTTGATACAGAGAGTTTGAAAATATCATTCATTCTACGACTAGGAGAGCAAGACGCATTGCACACATTGTTTAAACAAACCTAATCGTGTATTTAGCAGATTTGTACTTGTTATTTATATCATCCAGATTTATTCACTCTTTGGAAACAAGGAAGAACAAACTCAAACCTGGTAAGACAATGTCCGCAATGCATTCTCGCGTCTCTTAATCATAGAATAGATGATATTTTTTTAAATCCTAAAAGTTGTTCTTCGTGTTGAAAGGCGAATGGAGCTGACATGGTGTTACTCAATTGAACGTGTGCGGACATAATTGTGCCATCCCCAATATTCGCTAAAAAATGTGAACCATGCCTTACCACATCGCGCTGTCTCTCCCTAACTCCCTGGCAGAATGCCAGCCCATGGACAAAAATGTCCCTAAAAATACTCCCAATAAAGTGTGTTCATTACTCACAGACCAAGGACCTGGCAATATAGGTGGGTTAACTTTGCACCCTATCAACACTTCTTAAACATAAGATTTTCCGAAAGTTTCTAAGATTTTTAAGAAATTGAAAAGAAAAAGAAACAGAAATTATCTGACAGCCAAATATCTCCAAACTTTGCAGTAAGTTTTTTCAATGGAAGTTTCTCTAATAGTAGCACTACTTTAGCTGCTTGGCGAATTGATATCTAATGAAAAAAAATTTTTCCGCATTGGAAAATCGGAAGGAAGATTACAAGCCAGACGCACTGGCTGTCCTATTGTGTGCCTTTCTCATGCTTGCTCAACAATGACTTCAAAACTTACACACGATGCTCAACATTACAAATGAATTGCAAACAACTGTTCATTCTTGGAGCATCTCCATGTAAGATCGGTAATTATGAGAAGCAAACTTTTTTCGCAAAGGAAGAATGAAGTAATGAAGTAAGTTCCATTTGGAGTGAGGGTTTGGAAAGTTTTCTTCGCACTTCATAAGTTTAGGCTGCTGTAGAAGATTTTGGGAGTTTTATTGCACTGATAAGGAATAATTTTCGCAGCAAAGACATAAGAGAGTTGACTAAGTGACTAAATCAGTCGTTTAGCCAATCCTATTATGAAGTTCTTCTAATAATGATACGTACAAATACGGTAATTTCTTGTTCAAAACTCATTAAATGACATGTAAATGACGCGAAATCTTTGTTTGCTTACCTACACTTCACTAGAACGTTTTCTGAGAGAAACCTATCTCATAATTTCTCCCTGACTTAAAAATGATCTACAGTTTTGGTAGGCACGTAGAGCTACTGTAGGCATGATGTAGATAACAATCTTCGTTGGTTCTGGCTAATATTATTGATTTAGTAAAAGGCTCGGTCACACAAGGAAGATAGAAGTGTACCTTGTCATTAACATGTTAAACAACTTTACAAAAATGTACGAATTTTTTAAGAATTTCATTAGAATCTGAGTTTCTAAACCTTACCCTTTTCTTTTATAATTGTTTCTTTCTGTTACAATGATACCTTTGCTTAGAATGAGCTTAGCATATGAATCAAGAACAAAAGGCTTTTAAGTTTCCAATCTATCAAGTGGCGTTTCACTACTATTAAGTTGTCCCAAAAGTAAACCGTAATCCTGTAAATCAAACTGTTCTTATTTTTCTGGCGGACTTGGGGCTGACCACCAAAGAAATGTCTAACGCTATCCAGGTATTAGGTTGGCACATAAGTAATGCAACTTTTTATATAACTTTCGTCTCTTTGAACGTAACCATTCATTTTTTTGGCGATGTAAGGATTATGATGTAAGTTTCTAATGCACACATTTTTACCGAATTTTACCGCGTTATGTAAAGATTACGGTAGGTTTACGATACGATGGGAAAAATTTCAGAATGCATCAGATTTTGCTGAAACTTAACCTATTGGGCTTATTCGACATGCTGATCACAAGAATGAGATCAGTTTCGCATGGAAAAGCCTCGTTCGTAAGATCAAAAAATGATTTTCATTTTAGCGACAAATGATTATGATAATCTTGCTCACCGTATAGGATTACCCTACCGTGCAATATTATAGCGAATTCTGGCTTTTCGCAGCTTAGTTAACAAAATGCCTATAAAACTTGACGTATCTGACTTGTTCAACTTCTCAAAGGCACCCCACCTGATAAAATTTGGACCCAAAAATCAAAATTTTTCAGCTACTCTAAAAATCGGATCTCCTTCCAGAAAATTCCAACAGACTCCCAACTTGGTCCTTATACAGTAGACACATAGTAGTATCGAAAAATATTTTTGGTTGATTTCTTCCAAAGTTCAGAATTGAAAAACGAAGGGGGTCCCAAAATGCCAAAATGCCACTTTTTTCAATTTTTTAAATTGAAACTTGGTATCTCTCAACCATAAGAGCACATACAGGGGCAAAGCTTTGAAGTTATACTTAGTAAGGCTTGTAGTATACAACGACATATATGGGAGGAGCTGGTTCGGAGTTTGCCATTTTCAGACTATCTAATCAAAGGCATATTTGAGTACTTCTATATGTCAACTGTATAATGACCAAGTTTGAGTTTTGTACGACAATTCTTCGCAAAAATCCAATTTTCAAATAAATTT
Organism: Cylicocyclus nassatus; assembly: GCA_958299035.1. Classification (NCBI taxonomy): domain Eukaryota; kingdom Metazoa; phylum Nematoda; class Chromadorea; order Rhabditida; family Strongylidae; genus Cylicocyclus; species Cylicocyclus nassatus. The sequence continues at coordinate 78,416,132 of CATQJL010000001.1, forward strand.
TTTCTCGATTTTGGCTTCAAACCTTACATGGAGTGCGACTTAGGCGGATCCTTGGTGGTCTTTTTGCAGGGCTTGCTTCGCTCTACAGAATGGTACACCAAGTCTGCCAGGAAAACAAAAATAGTTAAATCTATTCAAAAATACGATTTACTTCTAAGGCAACCTAATATTAGGAACTTCATTTCACAAAGAAGTTATCGAAGATAGATTGCAAGAAAGTAGCAAAAGGAAACCCATAACTACAGGCAATAGTTCACATATTCACCATCTTGCAATGCTCTAACATTCGTTTGTTTGTGGGCTGCCTGTAAATACAATCGCGCATAGACCTTAGCAAAATCTAGTGCCTGTAATTTTGCGTAAATGGCCGTTAAGCAGTTAAAGGCAATGTCCGGGCAAGTTGTTTTGGGATTTCAGTGCCTCGCGAAAGTGCGGACTCCTTGGACACAACATCGCGCAAGTGCGAGGCCTTAACGCTCGACTTGAAGCAAGAAGAACAACCAGAAAGTGGAGAACTTATGCCTTGAGGCGGGGTCCTCCGACCTGTTCGAAATCCTGCTATGCGGCAGAGTACGCATGCCGTCAAGTTAGACTGTAGGGTCCCGCAGGAACTCTGCGTCTTTGCCTGGCGGGGACCGTCGAATTTCAAACTTTAAGGCTTTGGAAAGCGCATGTTCTCGCCGTTTTCGCGTTTTCTAATGTAGATTTTCGGATAACTTCCGGTAAGTGAATTTTCTAGAATTTGGCTGGAACTGCCTTTAATTGGCGTAGGTGTAGTCAAAAGTCGCCGGGTTCTGTTGATATGCAGCTTGTTGGAACTGCCCACTTTGACTGACCATTCCCTTGTGAGTTGCATCACCATTCCTGAGGCTCCCGCCAGAGTGCCGAAGTTATGCCAGCGCTACGCCAGCATTTCGATCGATACACGTGTATTTCGTTGGGCGGGGCTAGCTGACGTCCCCAACGAAATACACGTGTATCGATCGAAATGCTGGCGTAGCGCTGGCATAACTTCGGCACTCTGGCGGGAGCCTGATGCATCAAGAAGGTTACGAAAAAAGATAGGTTCCTTATAATTATGATACTTAATAAATGGCGTTTGCAAAGGAAAGGCAGGTTTTATGATCTTATATATAAAGCTGAATGTCTGTTTGTCTGTCTGTCTGTCTGTCTGTCTGTATGTCTGTCTGTCTGTATGTCTGTACGTATGTTCCGAATAGAAAATTCCATTTCTGAACCGATCGGGACCAAACTTAGCACACATACACTTCGGGGCGGGGAGCGTGTCATAGGCTACTTTTCGTCATCGATCGATATCGATTTTATCGATTTTTATCGATTTTTTTGCTGAGTTCACCTACGGGGCTGGGAGTTGGCACAGGGGGGTAATCGAGCATGGGGATTCCGAATACAATATTGGTTTTCAGGATTATCGATTACTTTTATCGATTTTATCGATTTTTTTGCAAAGTTTGAGCTACGGGGCTGGGAGTTGGCACAGGGGGGTAATCGAGCATGGGGATTCCGAATACAATATTGGTTTTCAGGATTATCGATTACTTTTATCGATTTTATCGATTTTTTTGCAAAGTTTGAGCTACGGGGCTGGGAGTTCGCATAGGGGGGTAATCGAGCATGAGGATTCCGAATACAATATTGGTTTTCAGGATTATCGATTACTTTTATCGATTTTATCGATTTTTTTGCAAAGTTTGAGCTAGGGGGCTGGGAGTTGGCACAGGGGGGTAATCGAGCATGCTGATCATCCCCAAGGGGGGTGATCAGCATGCTCGAACACCCCTGTGCCAAATTCCAGCCCCCTAGCTCAAATTTTCAAAAAATCGATAAAATCGATAAAAGTAATGGACGATCTTGAAAACTAATATTGTATTCGTAATCTGCATGCTCGATTACCCTCTGTGCAAACTCCCAGCCCCGCAGGTCAAACTTTGCAAAAAGATCGATAAAATCGATAAAAGTAATGGACGATCCTGAAAACTAATATTGTATTCGGAATTCCCATGCTCACTTCCCCCCTGTGCCAACTCCTAGCCCTGTAGGTGAACTCTGCCAAAAAATCGATAAAATCAATAAAAGCAATCGATAATTCTGAAAACTAATATTGTATTCGGAATCCCCATGCTCACTTCCCCCCTGTGCCAACTCCTAGCCCTGAAGGTGAACTCTGCCAAAAAATCGATAAAAATCGGTAAAATCGACATCGATCGATAACGAAAAGTGGACTGTGACACCCGCCGGGGCCCGAAGTGTATGTGTGCCAAGTTTGGTCCGGATACGGCGGAGCCGGGTAAGCCAGCTAGTACTTAATAAATGGCATTTGCAAAGGAAACGCAGGTTTTTTGCACAGTCTATTCCAACCATCTGCTTGCCACTTACATTGGCATCTTGTGACTGCTTATACAAAACAATTGGCAGTTTGATTAACGTGTCTGCAACAAGCACAGTAATTGCGCCAATTTTAGCCATATGGCTGGGGGCTCCTTCGTTGACCTACACTTCTATTTACTTGTATAAAACTAAAGTTTTTTTCCTATGAACCTGGGAAAAGTGGAAACTCGTCCTTTCAGCTTTGCCATCGTATTATGTATTTTCCGAATGGAAATATTTATTTCTGTATCGATCTGGACCATACACTGCACACACACGCAAAGGGGAAGGGCGGGTCGGTTGTTATAGGCTGAATTTCGCTATGGTTCGATATGAAAAATCGATTTCTTCGAACTTTGGGCTACATGGGGGGGAGGGGAGCGGGGGGGGGGGGGTGGCTTGCTTAAGGGGTATGGCATGCTAATCACGAACGTACAAGGTGTATTGAAATATGGAGGTGAGACCGGGACAAAGAGTTGCTGCACAGAACTAAAACACGAAGATATTTATCATAGTGTAGTAATCACAGGGTGAGGGCGGAGCAGGCCGGGTGTACCAGTTAGTCCGAAATAATCTAAGGCATTGACAAAGTATTAGATGCTGAGAGCGACAGCACAAAAAACAACAGAAATGCACTTTACCGTTTTTTTCGTCTTTTGCAACCCTTTGAAGAAATTCTTGTAAGGTTTGCAAAACATACCAAAACAAATCTGCTTTATTTCCTTTTGTTTTTCAGTGGTTACAAACTGAATGTGCTGAAGCGTCACTGTCGGCTATCGGGCCAATGCAGATTACTAAGGAAGAAATCTTGAATCTTTGAATTTTGAGCAACAATGCCATAATGCTGAATGCTGCTAAAGCTGCTTCTACAAATTTTCTACTAAAAAGTAGGGCTGGCTAAATAATTACTGGATAGTTCTCAACCCTTTTTTACTGTATCTTTCAGTATGGCGCCGAAAATCTTGAAACTTGAGATCCGGTCGTTAAAAATGCTAAACGATATAACTGAATCTCGATTTAAGTCTGATTTGATTTTATATATGCCATCCTTTTTGACAAAAAAAAATTTCGATGATTGGATATCTCCACGAAAATTCACAGGGTGCGCCAATAGCGGCGCGAAGTTTGCACCAGTGTCCCACGAAAAAATAACTGAGGAATGTATCTTCGAATTCATTTCTTAGAATGCATTGATTAAACTCTGCTTCTGCAAAGAACCTTTTACAGTAAGAAAACCGTTTTTTAGAATGTGAAAATCAAAAAAAAATCAGCTTTAAAAATCATGACTGGAATTTTTTTTATTCTTACTTGCTTTGCAATCAATGAAACCAAAGCCTTTATAAATCATTCGAGACAAAAAGTTATAGAGCACACTTTGCACTATCAAGTTATAACTGCACTTGCAAAAAAAATTGCTTTCCAAGTTTTTCATACAGTAAATGTTAGGGATGAAGGCTTGCTCTACTTTACTTCACATTTTCAACAAGAGTAAAGGTTTTCGAAAACAATAAAGTTGTGCTTGCAAAAAAATTGCTTTCCAAGTTTTCATACAGTAAATGTTAGGGATGAAGGCTTGCTCTACTTTACTTCACATTTTCAACAAGAGTAAAGGTTTTCGAAAACAATAAAGTTGTGTCTGCATACATGATACAGTTCTGCTGACGAGGGGATCTCAGATTTTTTCGAAAGTTGAGGCGGCAAATTTTAATTTAACTTTTGCACTATGATGTTAATGCCTGATGAAAATCGAGGCATCCTTGATCCTTCGCCAATCCTGTCTTGTACATTTCTGGCACTCAAAGAAACACGCGTGTAATTTTGGCGCATTTGTGCATATACTCGAAGACTAGTATTTCTTAAAAATTCGTAAAAACTTATGCGGCAGATATGATAGATAACTTAACCAGCTTTATGCGTTCAACCCAGAATTGGTTTAAGCGAAGTCAATTCGTTTTTTATAACCTAGCCATAAAAAAGTATATGCTCAACTACTAGTATATTTTCACTATGTACTAACGTAATTGAATGAAAAAGGCTTGGTAAAACTTTTCAACGAAGATCTTACGTTTTTTGCATTAAATTTCAAATTTTGGCTTCAAGTTTCAGGCAGATCATGACTGATGCAGTTATTTGGATTTCATATAGAATCTCTCTCAGCTTGCTTTAACAAATATTCTAATGAGTTTGTGCTGTTCATCCTGCCGCGGTAGCATAGGATGCATATCATTCAACTTTTCATAAGGGACGTTATCGATTATAAAAGCTTGTCTGTCCTGTTCAACCTATTCAAACAACTGAGACTGTAGATGCAGAACTGCCTGTAATCTTTTTCCGTGCCCCAGATTTGAACTGAAAAAAGTGCAATAACAAACAAATTGTTAACGAAGGTCAACAGGATTTTACTTCGTAATTTGGCTGAGATACCCGACTTCGCTTGGCCCTGTCGACACACCATGAGCTTTCCTCACCTTCCTTTGCTTTCAATAATAATTTCCTGTCGTGTTCCACTTTTATATGCCAATTCCCTGCCCTCATTATTTTCCTAATCAGCATACCCTTACATCATCGCCTATCCTGCTATGCCGACTCAAAGTTCCGCAGCTCAAAAAAAACCAATTAAATCCCTTAAAGTAAGTACTCTGCGTTGATACCACTGCTTTCGTAATCAGCAAGCTCACTCACGCCCTACCAACTCCAATCTCGTAGCTTGAGCAGGCAAAAAACGATCGAAATTGATCGTTAACGAGTAGCGCACGATACCGCCAAGTGTGCATATTTGGTTGGGATATCGGTTCATACTGAAATTCCCTAGCCGAAACATACATATAGTGGCGTTAACCGCACAAACTGCTCGAACGCTGCAGACCACGCATGGAGCTGCTAAAAGGTTGCGAGAGCACAATTTGTACATTGGCGAGTTTGTACTGGGGCAAGTGTCTAAACTCGTGGCGCGTGCTCCGCAGTGATCTCCAGTCAAAGTCCAGCACGAATCGGTTTCTAGAGTTTCTGAGACGAAGTCTTCCCTGACTTTCGAAAGCTTTACAAAGTCCTCTCTGACTTACCAACTTAGTGGAAGATGAAAACAAGAAAAAGTCACTAGTCTGAAACAAAAAAAGTGAGAAAAGAGTAAAAATTCAAAGTGCAGCTGATTACTTTGCATGTACGAGAGTTTGACATTGGAGCGCATTATCTAACAAGGCGATTTATGAAGAAGTTTTAGGCAAAAGTAAAGGAAAGGCAATGTTATGAAAGCGTCTTCATGGTCAGGGACAGATTTTTGACCTTTAGCTTGTCAGAAAATAAGGGTAAAATTATATGAAAAAATCAACTTTCAACAAAAAATCCGATGTATACCCTGCACGGTCACCATTGCTTTCCGCTCTTTCACGCGAAAGAATGCCAGCTCATTAGAACTCCCACTCAATGACGGTGTTTGCGGTGCACGGATACAAATGTCACACTGACAATGGTTAAACATCACAACTCTGAAACACGAGATTGAAAGAGAGCTTCTGAGCTTTTTGAATGTTAGAAGCAGTGTAGCAGAACCGCTAACTATAGCAGATGAGCATGCTTGGCAGTGGCTGAACTGCAAGTTTCAGCAATTGCACTTCTGTTCCTCATTGGGCTTCTAGATGCCTTTAGATCAGAGCTGTGCTTGAAAAGTCAAAAAGTGTTTTTATGACGTTTTCTGGCCTTGGAAATTGCAGAGGAGGCTGGAGCGGAGATTCCCGCAGCCGAGTCGCGATTGGCTGCTTGAGCCAATCAGGCAATCCGCCAAAATGAGTGGTGTCACAATCCTCTGCAACCAGTCGCTGTCATTGGCGGTTTCTTGCACAGCTGCAATTTTCCCGAGCCATGCTTTCTCCCTATGACAGATTGTAGCTTTATAAGAGTAAAACGAGAAAAAAACAGAAAAACTTTTTTATTTTTCAGGGCAACGGAGCCTTTGGATGTGCGTGTCACGACAATCCGACGCAAAACAGTCCGATGACCACTGGAATGCTGTTTTGCTTCTTTTCTCCGACTTTTTTTGATGGCGAGTCGAGTTATACTTGCAAAAACGGGTTTCTGAAATTGGTACAGAAAACGTCAACCTGTTGATTGGAGCGTAAAGTTTTCAGCATGCATCGTAGTTTCTCTTGTACATATCGAACGACAAGTGTAGCCAACTTACATTTCCTGGTTGCATTATTCGAGCAAGCATAGTCGCATGGAGCTTCATATCATCTGGAAATAAGTCTGCCTGACTCTCGAGAAATTTCGGCATTGCGTACTGGGTTATATTATAGACTTGAGCTATCTATCAAGGTTGGCAGCAAGGCTCCATTATCAGTCAGGGCGACTAGCGGTACCAAGAAGATCGCTCCGAAAGCTGGGAGCGTGAATGCACACTGGGAAAGACCCCGTTCATCCACTTGCTAAATTCCCTGTTTAGAGCCTTTTTTGCGTTTTCGCGCTCTCCAGCGTGGGTTTCTGTATTCAGCATAGCGAGTAGGCCCGGTTAGGCGCAATAACTCAAAATCGACTGACCTAAGGAGGGTCTATAATACTGACGCAGTCTTCAAGGCCCCCTTGCAATTTAAATTGTCCGAAAAAGATGCACGGTATTTTTGATGTCTGGTTTGTTTCGATCGGTCTGCTTTCTTGCCTATAGATAAGTTTTGATGTACCTTTTGCAGACAAGAAAGCCAATGCTTTCACGGTCCCAGATTACTCCGAAACTAATTTATCCTTGGACAGTGGAGGACTTAGGCGAGATCGAATGGTTTGGTTATGTTTGTCTTTGTTTCAAGCGGGCCTCAGAAACTTCATCGTATTCATCTATCCCAGGAAATGAATAAGGGTAAAGGATTCGGCGTCTTTAAAACCTTAGCGGCAGTGGCATATCTAGGATCTCGGCTCGGGGGGGGGGGACAAAAATTTCTTCCCGATAAAGGTGCGTGGCCTCAGCCACGCGCTCCGAAAATTTTTCGTATGCTCCCTTTTTTGCGGGCTCAGAACTCCCCTCCCCCCCCCTCGGTACGCCACTGCTTAGCGGGCATGCGCAGAACGCACTCTAACTCATAGTCGAAAAGGCTACTGAAAGCGTGCGAGCCTATTATAGTGACTTGCGGGAGCCAGCCGATTGCCAAATCAGTGCTTTTATCCTTCAAATTACCCTGGTACCAATTTACCCGCCCCAATGGTAGAGGGCTTGGTTGGCCCAGGAGCGAAAATCGAACCTAGGTTTGGTCTGGTTATAGCGGCCAAGCATCTTGACTGCCTTAAGGAGTCCGAAATATCCACAGCTTTGGGTGCACACCGAAGGCTATGTCATGCGAGCCAGCATTTTAATGTGGGTTTTAACGTGAAGACACAAGTCCGATATTGAGCTGCAGGGTAGACATGAAATTTTCGCAAAATTTACGATTCAAGTAGAAGGCTCATCTATTATAATCGTGGATATATCGAAGCTTCAGTTTGGACTTCTGCCCCACTCAAATCGATGAGCGGAGGCCTCGTGGCCGCTTCTACCTTTTGTCGATTTTTTCGCTTTGGAATTTGTCTTTTATAACAACACATAAGGTGATGCTTGATTAGGGGCCCGCCATTTTGGGTGAACGGTGAGTATGAATAGCGAGTGATATTGATTCAGAATAGGCACTTTGAGTCTAACCGCTTGCTTTGTAGTGACGATGTCCGCGGCCGTTAACGAAACAACACCTTAGAAACACCTCCGAAATCTCGAAGACGCCAGAGCCTGATTGCATCGACCTCTCATTTCTTATGTAGCGTAGTAAAGGAATATATTAAACTACTATCGACATTTCTAACTGCTATGCTCGATAAAGGTTGCGCATGGTTTCCCTTTTCTTTCATAACCATAAACACCGCAGTGAGGCTCGGTAAGGTGGCTTACGGGGCAGTATTATCGGAAAAACAAAGGTGTCGTTATAGAGAGTCTAGAGAAGAGCTCCAAAAAAAACAGTTTTTTACGTTTTCTCGTTCGCGCAGAATTCGCCATTTTGTGAGTCTCCTCCATTGTTCTCGTTGAAGTTTAGTTCTCATTCATTCCAAACTCTCTCAGGTCTGATTGGATTTGTCTATCCATCTCAGCTTTGGTCTTCTGCTTCTTGGCGTCCGGGAGCATTTAGTGATATGGCGCATATAGTCATGTGGCTTTCTCTCCTACACACATGCCTGTACCATCGTAGACGCTTGTAGCTTCTTGATGATCGGAGGCAACCTTCATTTCTTATGATATTTCTTTCGAAACATGATCTAGCATAGTGACTCCCAGAGGCCCACCTCAACATTCTCGTGTCCATACGACTATTTGCGTTCATCGTTGTGGGTGCACGGCAAGCATTAGATACCATAGAAGGTATCGGACGGATCATTTTACGATATATCTTGGGACCCCTGTGCTTTCGATGTGTTCTTTTGTTGCACAGGGCTCCTGTGAGATCCACTTTGACCAAGCTGCATTGATCCTACTAACAAGGGGATGCGGAGAAGTGGCCTTCAGAGGTAACGTCCGGGCAAAAGCTCGATTTTGAGATTTTATGCTTATACGGCTCTATTCGCCATGCTGAATCCAAAAATCCACATGGAAAGCGCGAAAACGGCAAAAAATGCTCTAGTGCAAGAGATAAGCAGCAGATGGGCGGGGTCTTCCACGCTGTGAATTCACGCTCCCAGCTTTCGGAGCTGTCTTCTCGGTTCCGCTAGCCGTCCTAAGGGATCGTTCAGACCGCGCACAAAGGCGCACGAAGGCGCACGAAGGCGCACGAAGGCGCATGAAGGCGCATGAAGGCGCAAGAATGCGCACAAAGGTGCACAAAGGCGCACAAAGGCGCATGAAGGCGCATGAAGGCGCACGAAGGCGCGTGTGAGTGGTGTGTGTCGAGATAAACGAGACGAGACGCGCCTTCGTGCGCCTTTGTGCGCCTTTGTGCGCGGTCTGAAAGATCCCTAACATCGCTACTGGCCAAGTGCGAATGATTGACTTGAAACCGAAAGCGAAAAAATCGCTCCGGAAGGTGAGGGGTGAATTCACAGTGGGGAGGACCCCGCCCACCTGCTGATTTCTCTCCTGTGTTAGAGCCCTTTTTCGCCGTTTTCGCGCTCTACAAGTGCATTTTCAGATTCAGCGTAGCAAATAGACCGAGGTATGCACAAAAGAATGGAGTTTTTGCCCGGACACTGCCTATAAAGGCAAGGTCTGGCAGATCTGGTTCTATCGCGCTTTTACGTTACGTGTAAAGTACTTTTGGGGTTAAGCCACTGCCCAAGCAGCTGTGCAGGTGACTCAATAACGCTGAGATATATGCCTCCAAACTGGACCCCGGGATAGTATTCGCATGGATTCATGGCAGTTTCGTGCGAGCACCAGCGCGTCGCGCCGTGAGTCTATGCGAAATACTATCCCGGGGTTCAGTTTCAGGGGGCATATCTCAGCCGTTAAGGCACTACCTGAGCTGCCAGATGGGCAGTGGCTTAGCTAGAGCCCTAAAATTACTATCTATGTGAGATCCCCATGTGTACAGACTTGCCTGGACGCTGCCTTTGACAAAGAATTGTATGTAAATTTGTAGTTATGATATGCTACTTAAAAAACAGCTTTACGTATCTGCCAAACGGTCCGTCAAGATATACGAGTTCGAATTTTGCGAAATCGCCCGGTTCAACACAAGTACGCGCATTGCGTCAGCACATGGTGAGTTTGGCGCAGTGGCAAGTGATTAGGCTTATAGTGTTTGACGTTTAGGTCACGGTCCGGCACGAGTCCGTTTAAGGCCTTTAAAAACGAATTCCCTTGACTTTCGAAAACTTTACGAAGTCCCCTTTTACATCCCTTTCCCCTCACCCTCCAACTGTCACTAATTCAAAAGCCGGATTGGAAAGTCCACTATAATGAAAAAAGGTCCAGTTGAGCTTTGAAGAACTCAGCATTTTTCAAATTTTTACGTGTTATTGGAAAGTTCAAATGATATTTTACGCTTCGAACGTTACAATCTTTACTAGTAGTTAACACAAACTTTCCAAAAAATAGATTGCCCAAACCATTCATTACCAAGGATGGAAAAACCAATAGCAAAACAGCTCGAGATTTACAATCAATGTTTTCTCGATCAGTCTTGATCGTTAGTCTTTCTGATTCTCGATATTAAGCGCTACTGTGAAACAAAAATCATCCCCTTTTGGCAGTGGCGGTTACAGGATTTCCGTCTGGGGGGGGGGGTGGCTTTTTTTCCATATAAAAGTGTATGGCATAGTCATACACTCCGAAGACATTTCTTGGGATGATTCTTAAATTTCCTGCGCGTATAGCGGCAACCACGCCTCCAAAAGAATTTCTTTTATAAGGCTAATTTAGGTTTTCAAAAATTCAAAAATTATTTATTATTCACAAGATTAAACAAGTCACTTGCATAATTTTATAATTTTTGTAAGAAGATTCCAAAAATTTCGCGACCTATTCTCGGATTAAAGGGGGATGTCACCCCCTTGGTCCGCCACTGCCTTCATCACTGCCTTCTAGTAGTTTCAAACAGGCCATGCTCATCAAATGAATAAATATGCTTGAATTAGGATTATGTTGTTCCAACAAGGAAAAAGACATTACAGTGAAGGGTCCGACAGATTCTTGGTAAAACAACATTATTATATTCAAGAATATACATTTGGTCTAAACGTTCTGTTCGACATCACTAGAACGCAATCACCAAAAGAACGCAAATAGTCTTTCAAGTTGGTCAAGAAAGCTGAGGACCCCACATGGGATACACAAAATCGAAAACACATTAAAACAATAAAGAAAGCAAAGAAATGTGAAAATCAAAAATGAGAGGTTCTAACTCGCATCGAATTTAAACTTATTATCGCGCAGCAAAAGTTTCTCCAATTCATGTCTGCAACGGAAATGCAGTGGAATGGGTCAAAGGCAGTATCCCACTAGAATGGGGGTATCTGGCTCTCGTAATGATGTGACAGTAGACCCCCTACAGCGATGACTGAAGTTCGGAGCGAAAAAGGGGGTCTACCGAGCCTGAAATTTTGCTCCGAAAGTGGGCCGAATCTTACGGTAGGCTCGGGCGAGTGCAAGGTGCATGCAAGGTAAAGACGCAGAGTCGTTGCGGGTCCCTGCGCTCATGATGTGTGCGCTATACGCACTCTGGCCCTGCAAATCGATACTGCCGTGTGGGAGGCGGTATCGATTCCGAATCTTACGGTAGGCGTCTAAGCCTACCGTAAGATTCGGCCCACTTTCGGAGCAAATTTCAGGCTTGGTAGACCCCCTTTTTCGCTCCGAACTTCAGATATCGCTTAGGTAGGGGGGTCTACTATTATATCATTACAAAAGCCAGGTACTGTCACTCTAGTGGGACATTTTTGCAAAGAAATGATTGGCATTTACAGAAAACTTTGAGCATTGTTCAAGCTCAGACAAAAGTAGAAAGTCAGCAGCGGGTACCTGAATAGGAACTAGTACAAGTTAAATCTAGTGCGTCTCAATATATAATGCTACCTTTTCAACTTTCCCGCCTCAACTGTAAGATGACATCTTCGCCTTTTCTGGTCAGATACATCGGCATCAGCAAATTTACCACTCTACAAAAAACTTATAAAACTTTTGGTACATGCACTCACCTAACTCTGCGACTTTCAAATAGCATCGTCAACGTCCTAATGACTTTGATACTACGTTCGTTCGTCAGAAAGGCGCAATCCAACTGAAACTCTTTGAACAGTTTAGCAAACCAGACAGTTAGGATAAATCTAACCTATATTGCGGAAGAAAGAAAGAAATCGTCAAAATTATAGGAGATAAAGCTGAAACGAGACTGAAAAGGATAAGTAAGGTGACGCAGAGAATTTGACGATGGTCCGTAGTAAACCCCTCTTCAGGGGATGTGCCCTGGAACGACCTGAGTTGATCGTGGGGCGCCTCAGTCCAGCATCCGGCGAGCCAATGATCTAGATGTGGATCGCTTTTCAGGTATAAAAATCTTGCGCGTTATCAAAGAGGAAGCACCTACATCGCTTGTGCGGGTTTGGTCAAACGGGTGTGTGATTGACATTCAGCCTGCACGACAGTGGTTCGGCGCCGGCCAGCGGCAAATTTTTGTGCATCACTAAACAATCTTTGATAGCGGCCACTATCGAAGGAAATTGATGACGGCCGCTATCAAGGAATCCACAAACCAAAAGAATGCGAAAAACAAAGCTGCGTTTTTTTAACAAAGATTTCATCAAAAATTGAGGAAGTAGGGACAAAATCGAATGAAAATAAATAAAGAGATTGTCGCTCTAAGTAGCTTTTGTAGAAATAACCTACGCAAACTTTGCAAAAAGGAAAAAACCTATTCTCTTGTTTTCTTGCCGAAATCAGCTGTTCATTGATCCTTTCCCGTTTGGGCACCGGTAATGTGCAGTTTTGCGCGTTCTTGTACGCAACAATACGCCAAATAAAATGTCCCGTAAGTTACTCACGAGCAATTTACGGGATTTTTCTCTGCGTCTCATCCTTTGCACACTATTTCAGTCAATTCATCTCAAAATCGACACTGCTCTCACAGATTTCAACTGACATCGCGGCACCTGGCCTGACACTCACCCGTCAGATTAGGTCGCATTCTTAAGCATGTGGAGTGGCCGCTGGTCAGTTTAAAATATCCCAACTCAGACCCTCAGTTAAGATCATTTGAAGTAAAGTGGGGTTTACTACGGGCCGATATCTAAGACAAATTCTAAAAAAGTGGGCAAAAACAATGGACGGGAAAGGGGGGGATGGAATTGTTTTATGCTCACGGGTAGATTCATGGCCAGGATCCTTCAATGCAGAAAATATGAGACTTCTGTGAACTCAAGATAAAGACAAAAGGATTCAATACCCTTGTGGGCATGCGAAATTGTATGCGTGCGACTCCATTACAGTGACTTGCGGGGGTGAGCTGTTTACCAAGTCAGTGCTACCGGCCGAGGGTAGAGGGCTTGGCTGGCCTAGGAAGATGCATCGAACCTGGGTCCGACTTGGTCACAGCTGCGCCTCATACCATTACGCCACTTGCTCCCCTTATGTAAACTTAAAGAAACCATATGCTTTTTCAACGTTAGTCCGTCTCCAGGCGCCATACGATCTCAGATCGTAATGTTCGGAAACGGATCAATTCGGAAAAAGTCATTGCTTTACTTAAGTTTTTGAAATTCTTCACTTAATCTTCCACAAATAATGTTCTAAGTCTACAACCCAAGTTTGGTGCCATATGCTCGTCTCTACGCTGTAAGCAAGCGGTTTGTTTAGTATACCTCCATCTTCTAAATCGGGCGAGCACGTCTGCCGTGTAAAACTTGTTTCCAAAGCTTGTGTTCGACTAAATGTCGCTTATTCCAGGAGATGAAAAGAAACTGAAAGATAAGAACTTTCCCCGGTGCTCTTCCATGTCTACGCTACATTTTTGGCTATTTTTAACTTAAATTTTTCCCACGTAGCCGAGCTGTCTGCCGAGAAGGCTAATCGTGCATTAAGCGATTTTCACGCAAGACAAGGATATGGTTTTGTTTGTCGTCCTTACAAGTAATGAGGAAAACTTTCCGAGCACTGCCATAACCGTTCAAAGTCTATCAAAAAAGGTTCCATAATTCTAAAAGAAGTTTACTCGGTTTTAAACGAATGCGGTGCTACGCTAGCTGAAGTAAGTAACCGCTTTCGCTATAACATCCATTGTTGATCTCTAAACATTCCAGGTCTCTTGCGTTTTGGACACTATATTTACACTTTCTGGAATTCTTCAAGATAGTAGTGCTTACGTTCTAAAAGTGTATTTGATACATGATAGAAATTGTAATGGCTATTCGCAAAGATGAACCTAAAAATGGCTTGTATCATATCTGTGATGATGTTGCCTTGATGGAAAGATGAGTCTGTTTAAACTTACCCTGCCCTGACTGAAGAATTGAATCTTATTGATGAGGTCACGATAGCAGCTTACGACGGCCACCAACTCATGGAAACAGCACTGACGAAAATGTACACCACACTTATGAAAGAATTATAGAATGATCCAAGATAAGGACTACAACACTCTTGGCACGCTGCCCCCCCCCCCCCCCCCCACTCAAAGAGATGGCCCAGCGCTGGTGGGTGCGAAGTTCGCCGCCTTCAAAGTCGGCAGCGAAGGCACATCGCTCGCTCGCAACAAGACACGCCACATAAGGCTCGCGACCTGCCCAGCAAGGCATGAAGGCTTGTCGCTCGTCCGAGTTGTCTGAGAATAAAGCAAAACTTTTCGAATGTGACAGTGGGAGCGAGCGGTCGCTTTTTCCCCGCTCTGTTTTTGTTATCGAGTTTTTGTAGCTTATGCTCAATTCTGTTGCTTTCTTTATCTTTCGTTGAAGTTTTTTGAACTATTCCATTCTTCTATATATGAGTCTTCATTCATATAAAGTTTCTTTCATTCTTTTTTATGTGTTGTCATCACTTGCTCAGCGCCTTTTGAATCATCGATATTGTAGAGCACGGGTCCAAAGATTGCTAGGAGATCGACCAGCACCGCTTTTTCTGGAGTTTAAAAGCAAACCCTTTCTAACTTGATGGTCCTAAATTACAAGCGATGTTTGTTAAAAATCTGCTGAAATTTGTCATGGCCCTTAACAAGGACGCTACCGTGGAGGAAATACTTCTCCTTTTTTCTAAAAAAAATATCAGATGATTTTGTTAGCAACTGCATCAAACCAGAACTTTGAGGCAGTAGCATCGTCGTCAGTGGCCTTGAAGAATCAGATGAGGATATATTTCCACCTAAATGCTAAGTAACTGGCAAGTAGAAAACGGCAGAAGTTCTGTTTTTGATATCTTCAAAGTAGAGTGTAGGCTAAAAAAATACTGCGTACAAGCGGACTCCGTTTACGACTGGTCAAAGCGGTCCCTTCTTCGAAAGATGATGAAATACCGCTTTAGCAAATGCTCGTTTGCTTCAAACGAGCCGTACTTCCAGTTTTTATTGAGCGAAGCATGACCCTAAGGAAAGGAATGGCGTTCGCGCTTTGCCAAATAGTTAGGGAACGGAATAGTGGCGAACAATGAGGCAGTGGGTAGTTTCCCGAGACGATCTGAAATGATTTCGGAGCTACTTCAACGTAGCACTCAATACTTCTAAAATTGTATGCAACACTGAATCCTAAATGATCAAATGAAATGTTTTCTTACAACCGTTCGAAGCTTGATCAAGAATGTCGATCAATGACATGTTTTAATGAGTTAAGAGAAACATGATTTGTTTTTCATTACTAAGACTTGAAGACAACGAAGCTAGAAGATTGTGAGATAGGAATTTTTCCGTTTTTGTTCAGAGTTGATAGAAAAATAGAGAAAAGATGAAGGATTTTGTTGTCTTCCATCGTTGCTTGTAAAATCAAATACGGTTTTGGATCGCATGCAGATATGTTTTTCGTCGAAATCCTTTTTTAGTGTAACATAACTAGGCTTATCAGGCTGCGCCCTCCGAATTGGTTATAATACATGTGAAGGAGGAATCGTAAGTCATGTAACTGAAGTGATCACTACTAGTTATGAATCAATTTTGTTAGGAGACTTTAACTTACATATTGACTGAAACAAAAACTCCAAAATTTTGCTTTACCTGGTTATTCTCAAGCTGATTATCTTGCAATCTTTTTCTGAGTGCCATTGATTGACTTTACGTTTTTCATGGACATTGCTCTAACTTTACGTTTTTCATGGACATTGCTCTATTTTCTGATGTTATCGTTATTTTGCAGCAAGGTGTATTCCATTCTTTGTTTGTATTGTTTATTCACCTTCAACTGTAAATTTTCTGAGATAAATTATTTCGCTCATCTTGAAAGGTTGGTTACTTAGCAAAATCGTATCTTCGAATTTTTTGACAATTTCTTGTATACTGTTCTGTACAAAAAAAATTTTGTTCCGATATTGATCATCACACAAAAAAATAATGTTGTTAATGAAGAAAAGAGATTAGAGAGAAGGGAGACTAGTTGCAACATTTTTTTTCAAAGTGTTTTCTCTCCGAAAATGACACGCTCAAATTTTGCCATTATGTAAGCTCTCACTCAAGTTATAAGTGCAGTCATCATGTTAAAATTCTGCCGTTATACTGAGGATTATGGTAAGTGTACGGTGTAAAAGAAAAATTTTTGGATCATCACAGATTCGGCTGAAACGGACCGGGCATACTTTACACGAATTCAGTCGCGACGCGATTTGGGAATGTTCCAACAGTCACGCCCGATCACTGCAGCATATTTCAAGTGCAAAAAATAGAGCATTTTATCACGTAAGTTGCACGTAGTATGCATGTGCAGTTTGCTAACGTTGGACCTGAAGGTTTTTGGCGAATTGCCGAATCGCGTCGCGACTGAAGTCGTGTAAAGTATGCCCGACCCCTAACTTGGCATAGAGTGGTTGACATGCTGATCATGAAAACAATACAAATTTGCACGGTAGAGCCCTTCTGTGCAACTACGGTAGTTTGCGGTATGGAATCTCGCCCCAAACACGAAAAGAGGGGTTTATTGAACAGATAAGTACCATCTTCGTGTTTAGCACGTCAAGTAGTTCTTTTACGACAAGTTCCGGCAATGAACTCCAATATATTATCTTAAATTTTGAAGGTTGCCCCTGAACAGCCGTGCGTACAGCGATCGTTCGCTTCGTGAAAGGTCCAGATCTCGGATTATCTTTAAATTTCGTTTCTTTTTTGTGAAATCGAATAAGACAACCTCTGGCAACAAACTCCATACAGTTGACTGGTTGTGTGATCTATGTTGTGAACGGCTTTATTTTTGCTCAGAACCCCATAAATCCTCAAATTTTACTAAATTTCAAAAAATGCCTAAATTTTTTTCAAATTTATGGCTAAAAAGGGAGCGGTTTGCTTTTTTTGTAGCCCGTATCCCATTCTACATAATGTATAAAAAGAGCTCGCCAAGATCAAAAAGCGAAAAGTTACAGAAGGATGCAAAACAGCCTAATTTTTCTATTCGTTGGAAAATAATTCCCAAGAAGCCATGCCTGTTCTAAAGACTAGCTAGGCAGATTGTTTACCACAGACGAGAAGAAAGCTGAAAATTTAACGAGATGTTTTACGAGTGTATCAGCCAATATCATGCTGTATAGAACTTCACACTGAGCGTTTTCAACCCAGATGCGCTGAATTATTGAACCGAGTGTCATAAGATATTTACTGAAGCATCTGAAGCTATCTACGTCCCTTATGACGGCATCCCGCCAATAAGTGCAAACAATGTGCTTCTTTATTGTGTAAACCTATTGAGTTACATTCTTAACCTTTCCATTGAGACGAGTTCACTTATGGAACGAAGCAAATGTAGTACCATTTCCGAAGACTTCCAAGCGCAAGTGATTCTGAATTCAGACTTATTAGCATAACTCCCACTCTCAGTGGTCATGAAAAAATTGATCAACGACAAAATCTGCCCTGCCGCAAGAACAGCATACATTTCTGGCAGGTTAATCAACATCACGATCAATCTTATTAATTGTTCACATAGTCGGGCAAGGCATTAGATGTAGCCGATTGATGCCGTCTCTCTCGCTTCTTGAAAGCTTCTGTCAAGGTTGTTCATTCTATACTCCTATCAAATTAAAAATGGCTGGGCATGGTGGATACGTTTGAAAACGGTTCGAATCCTAATTAGAAACGCGGCAAATAACATGAAAGTGGAAACAGTTTTCTGATAGGCACACGTATACTAGCGGGTACAACAAAAAAAATGTTTTGTCTTCCTTATCGCTCTTGCTTTACACAATGGACCTAATTCTATCCTTCAGATTTTTTAGTAAATTACAAGCTGTCCCAATAGGGTGCAGGCTGAAGGGTTTGCGTGCATTCGTGAGCTCGTAGCGCTAACGGTATGCTCTGCATATGCACACTGTCAGAGGGAGCGATATGAAGAGACCAGACAATTGAGCCGTAAGCGTGATGCTCAACTCTAGCTGCGCGGCTTCTCGCTACGTAAGTTTTGGCCTGATAGGGAGCGCAAACTGTAAAATTCCAGCTATAATATTGAAAAAGCAGTTAATAATGCTTTTAGGGCTTTCGCGCCTTTCGGAACACGCACATTTTAGCACCAAAGTGATGATTGGGCTGTACAAGTGTATTCTACACGCCTTGAACATTGCTAGCAAGTTTGGAGCCGTAGTTTAAAGTAAAAAATAAGACAACTGGAGAAAGTTCAGGTCACATTTACTAGGCTTCCAATTCACAAAGTTTTTCAGGAGCCTTGCTGATCATGCCTAGCTCAAGAACAGGTTGAAGGCTTTTTCCCTACAAAGCCTCCTTTAGGAAAAAATCGCAATGACTTAACGTTTTTTCCGCGTTTCAAAAGAGAAACGAACTTAAAGCCGAGTAAGTACCGAGTATCTTGACCTAACCCAACCAGAATATCTTTAATCATCCCAAATCATGGGAGGCTGAAGGGCAAACGCTAGTTGGCATTCATTTTATTCTTTTGTCGTACAGCTCGATGGCTAGCAGTGCTGCCTAATGAGGTACTGGGTTAAGCGTCAAGTGAAAACTCTAGAAGTAAGCACAACAAAGGCGTCAGTCCTGCAGTGTTTGAAATTGAGCAACCAACACTTTCTCTCAACCAATTGACACTCAACTCATCATTTTATCGTTCCTGTTGTTGTTGGGTAGTGGGTTGAGTGAGCCCAGCGCTCTTTATCCCATCAACCTACATTTCTCGGTGTCTGGGAAGGATGGGCGCGCTAGAATAAGGAGCATAGCTCATCCTTAATGCTCTACTTTTCCACATACCCGTGGGGTTTACGTTGTTGGGCTCCGAGTAGCAGTGATTTGCATTGTCTGTTTATTCAAGTCAAATCTCTAAACTGATTGATTTCACTCATACCGCAAGGACGGGTCTACTTTATTCGACTTACAGGTAATCTCTACAGCACAAGCTGTTCCAAACCTCACTGATCGTAATAACGCACGTGTGACCCTTCCTGTCATTACACCGTTACTCTGCATTGTCAGTCCGCTCGGACCTCACTTGAGCATGTTACATCGTCACATTTATTAATTAACAGAAACCCTCTATCACGTTTTGTTAAATTGTTTTCTTTGTGGTTGCATTGACAGTAGTATGCAAGAGAATTAAGAGTTATTTTTAGTCTAAGCTGTCCGATGTTGGCATTTCAATATACAGGGTTGGGGGAAAGTCTTTGAACACGGTATTTTTATCGTAATGACGAAGCTAGGCAAGGTGATTACATGAAATCAATAGACAATGTTTACTGAACTGTCTGCTACATAAAATTGTCTTTACATTTCGAAGATTCCTTCTTTGCCGCGATTACAAGCACGGAATCGCTTGAGAACGCTGTCCATGGTGGCACGGAGGTGCTCCATGTCGACTTCCTCCCACGCATCCTGAAGAGCACGTCGCAGAGACTCCACAGTCTTGCGTGAGTGAGCGCAGACTTCGGCCTAAAGAACTGACCACTTGCGGTAATCAAGGGTATTCAGATCCGACCAATACGGAGGTCATTCCACAGGAGTAATGAAGTCCTTAACGCTGCTTTGGAGCCATGCTTGTACAACCTTCACTTAGTGCGCAGGTACGCTATCCTGCTATGAGCACCAATCGCTCCCAGCATATGGATATTGGTCCAGGCCAACAATTCCTTCTTCAGGATGCTATTCACATGCGTGGCAATGTCCACCTTGAGCACTGAGAGCTCAAAAACTAGCGGCATTTTGCAGTCGGAAACGATCGCCGCGCAAATTGTCACAAAAACCGGATGAAGTTTTCCTTCTGCAATCAATCCTTGCTATTGACTTCCTGAGGCGTTTAGGTGATGACTCTGTTGTTTTGGCGATCAGAAACCTGCTTCACGGTGAAAATTTTGACGTCAGAGAATTGTATGTTTGGTGGCGTGCCTTGGATAGGCGTTCAGGTATTCGATGGCATCCGCGCAGTCAAATCAGCTCGTTTCTTCCCAAAAAGCATGAATTATAAGCATCTTGAAAAGCTTCATCCCAAGGCTTTGTTCCACGATGTCGGAGACTTTTCTACCAGAGATGAACAGCTTTGAACCCAGCTCAATCAAGCTTCTCCGAGGATTGCGACTATGGCGCTGGCGAACGATCTTCAGAATTTTGTGAGTGTCCGCAGTAGCCAATTTATCACTCGTATAGCAGTTCTGGGTGCTGTTCATATCCTGGAAACGACGCAAGGTGGAAAAGACGCTGATTTGTAAAGTTTGAAGAACCCGCGCAATCTGCTGGTTAGCCATCCTCTCTTCGTGCATCTTCGCCACCAACGCTCGCTCCGTTCCAGAAGGCATATCCTTGACAGGAATAAAGCTAATATTCCAGTTTTTGGAGGACTTGTAACTAAGGGTATAAGAAGCAAATACATATGATTAGTATGCAAGATTATGTGGAGAATCAGAACATACAATGACATCAAAAATTGTTCAAAGACTTTCCCCCAACCCTGTACTTACACTTCGTCCACAAGTTGGTTTGAATCAGGTTTACCCTTTTCATTGTTGGATGGAGATCGCTTATTGGGCCTGATTTAACTTTTTGCACTGTGCAAACTCTTACCTCGGGGTTCTGCTCTCTCTCCAAAAATTGGTTGGCGGGGGAGGGGGGTTTCCTATATACACCCAGACACCGGCTTCTCAAAATACACTTAGATAGCCGCAGAATGTCGCTTTCTTGCTGGCGGCCAGCAAAATTTTGTGGCGTGGTCAAACTTTCAACGAGCGGTAAGCGATAATTCCTTATTGTCGCATGCTCTGCCAGCGGACAGCAATACAGAATTTCTGCGAGCGCTGGCCAAATTTCAGCAAGCGCTGTGACTCTTGTTGCAAAGTTCGCCCCTACGCCAAGCAAGGGTAACACTCTATATAGCAGAGGTGTCGTAGTCTATTCAATAACCCGAGTTTGATGTACTATTTCTCAGCGGAAGGTACCTACGAGCTCCTTCAAGGGACGAACCAAATAGCGCAGCGCTGCGGCGCTACGCACACATGCATAGGGATATAGAGTGTACGATGCATAGGTCGCGTATACTGCGTACCCAGCATAGTTTGGTCAGGTGAAAAGACCTCGGTCTCCAAAAATTTGACATGCTTTCGCAGAAAGACTAGGATCTAGAATCGAGAATTAATCTAGAGCCGCAATTGTACTCTGAGCGTTCGTCTTCTCAGACAATCGCTGGGAGCAGGCGGGCACCGGAAAAATAGTTTGCTGATTTCTCGCACCCCGCTCGCGGATTTTTTGCAAAGCAATCAGGACTTTTCGGAAGACTGCTTGCTGAGTCAGCGGATTTTTGAGAGACCGCCTGTTGAATTTTTTTCGCTCTTGTCTTTTGCAGATATATTGCTGAATCTTTGAGGAATCGAGAACTCAGCAAACGGTCTTCCGAAAAGTCTTGATTGCTTTCCAAAAAATCCGCGAGCGGGGTACGAGAGATCAGCAATCTATTTTTCCGGTGCCCGCCTGCCCCCGGCGATTGTCTGAGTTGTTGGTGGTCAACATTCTTACGAATTCTGCAAGCGGACCGCAGGAAATGAGCAAACTGTTTTTTCGGTGCCCGCCTGCCTAAAATAGCAAGGCCGCCTATCCCAAAATTCTCTGAGCATTTGCTTAATTAAACAATCTAGGAGCACTTTTGTTGCAAGCAGAGGGCATGAGAAAGAGCTTTTACATCAATTAAATAAATTCGTCCGTGCTTTAAACGAACTTAAACCGTTATAATCTAAATTTTCTAGGAGCTGTGGCCGTATCCATCAACGATTTTTGAGAGTAAGAGTTATCCTTGAGATTAGTTTTTACGCCCAGAAAGCATAAAGCCCGTTTTACGGAGCACAGGGCAGACTTAATCTCAAAGGTTAAGCCTGCCCCTGAGGGTAAAGCAAAGCGATTAACCTGTGTTCATCAATGACTCTCAAGGTAAATCGTCTCGTTGAGGACGCGGCTCATCAGGAGACATTTAACCCTAGCATAAAGAAAGGTCAAATTCACCAAGACACTTCGTAACAAGCATAATGTGATCTATCAATGCACCACTCGGTCTCAAACGATACTGTTTTAACAACAAACGCATATTTTAACTTGTTAGTTATTTAGATTTCTTTCTTTTTATTATTTTGTTGGTCAAGTTCAAACGCATTTAATTGAGATATTGTGATCATGTATCAGATCATTTACTGAACGGGCTATCCTGATGAGCCACTTCGTGAGTACGGGTTAATCGATCTCTGGGGTAAGGAACCTTGACAGTAAGATTTACCCTCAAGCTTCGTTGGTCGAGGGTTAGCCGCTTTCCGAAGTAAACCCTACCCTACCTTAAAGGTTCCGTTGATGAATACGGCTACTGGACACTGCCTGTTGAATGTTTCGATTTTATCCGTTACTGTTTGTATTCCTAAATGCTTTCGTTGACTGTTCTGGTTGTGGCACGCCTTGTGCGTAACATGTAAGTAAATAGAACTGCTGTTTTTAAATCAACCCTATAAGCATCGCAATCCTCTAGAGTATTCTGCTGTGTAAGTTTTTCTATGCATTCAATTATCTATTTTATGAGCTGTTCAAAGCATATTCCCTCTACAGAAAATATCAAGTTTCAATCAATGATTTGTAATGAAAAATGACTACGAGCGTAGTCTGCGCTTCATCTATCGTACTGCAGCTAACGTGATAAAATCCCCTGGGAATAGACAAGAAGCGATAGTAAGAAGGATCTAACAAGGAAAGGATACTTACTCAGATTCGCCTTTTGAGATGAGACGCAAATACTTGGCTTTGAACGCTGATTCCAAATATGTTGTTCCTAAGTGGCATTATTCCAAAGGGAGTTATGGTCTCTTTTTTATGCGAAGTTTGCGTGCTCCTCGAGCTACGGATGCAACGGTGTCCACGTCTAGCGTTCCAAGCTGATTCCAAATATATGTGTCTCATCTCAGTAGGCGAATCTAAGTTGTCTCATCTCAGCAGGCCACTCTAAGTTAGTAACCTTCCCTTGTAAGTACAAATTCATAGAATGGACAAGAAGCAAAACAAGGAATGAACAACGGCATGATAAGCTGTGACGTAACAAATTTCTATATTAAAATCACGCTACTTCTGCATGCTTCTGCATTTATTCATGACTGCGCTCTACCAACTTCTCATTCGAGAAATTGAATTACTCATTTACTCAGAGAATCGCCGGGGCAGGCGACCATGCGATTTATGGACAGGCGGCATCAGAAAGATAGTTCGCTGATTTTTTGTGGTCCGCTTGCAGATATCTGGAAGAAAATTGGCGAAATTTCCGACGAATGCTTGGAAAACAGTTGCGGCTTCTTCATAGATTAGTCGCATCCTTGCGGACCTCCGCTAGAATATGCAAAATTATTGAGGGCCGCACGGTCCTTTCGAAGGACCGCACAGCCCGTAGGTAACTTCCGCTGAAAGAAAGTACCCAAACTCGAGTAAATAAAACATCGATGGCACCTCTATTATGTAGAGAATTATCTTTGCTCGACGTACGCCCGAAACGGCTTAAATAGAGTCCGAGCGCTTGCTGAAAGAGATTATTTGACGAGCGCTTGCAGGAAATTTTGTATTGCAGCCCGCTGGCAGAACACGGAAGTACAACTCGCTAAAGGCTTGGCCACGCCCCAAAATTTTGCTGACCGTCAGAAAAACGCGTTTGCGGACCGCCTGCCCCCGGCGATTATCTGAGTAGTTGTTTTTGGCGACTCAACAGTCCTCCATAGCAGTCCATAGTACCCGTCCTTAACTACAAAAAGCTTTTGCAAAACAACTTCGATTTAATTTTAGCATAAATAAAATTACTGCATTGCGCAATAACAACAATGCAAAAATATGCCCCTTTATTATCGCAATTTTCACGCGCCAAGTGAAGAGTCGAATCTGTTAAGTTTAATACTATAAAAAAAAACTGCATCCACTACAAAATTATTAAAGCAATGGACAATTACATTGATAAATGTCATTGCTCTCGTCGGCTACAGTGCGCAGAGTCAGAAGACATTGACGAGTAGCTGTCCATATCTCATACGTCAGCCAAAAGCAAACTTGAGACTAAAGCTCACATATTGTTGAATGCTACACTTAAACAGCTTTTTTGATCCCGTAAGCACGTACATTTCAAAGGAGGGGATACGAAAGGGATCCCATGTCGCAATTTTTCAAATCATAAGTATTAGGTCATTCCGAAAGTAATTTCGCTTTTTTCAAACGGGCGCCACATCTGATGGAACAAAGGTTTCTAAGAGACCTTGGTGGCATTCGAAACAGCATTTCATTCTCTTTCTAACGGTTATGAAATATTTGCAAAACAATCAATGAGCTTTCAAAAAATAACCAAAATCTGCGACCTATGCTTTTTGAGATAGTCAAGTTTCACAATTTTTTAAAACTTTCATAACAATCCTCAGAAAGAATTTAACTGACGGTTCGATAGAGCAAACCTCATAGAATACAGTGCAGCTTTTTTCTCTTTTCAATAGCTTGTCATACTTTTTTAACAGAATTTTAACTGATGCTACCGATTTCCATACTTGGACAGCTAAATCCTAGTAGAGCATCAAACCTTGAGCAGTTCGGGTGTCATTCGATGCAGCTTTTTCTCCTCTTTCTAATGGGTGTTTTTTTTGTTTCTAATTCGTTTAGTTTCCGGGGATAAAATTATCATAACTCATTTTTTTAGGGAGCCCAAGGCTGTACCCGAAAAACTCGAAATTTGATATTTCGAACAAGTAAACCCTCACTTGCTTTGTAAAATTAATGCTAACTCATAGTACCATCTTGAGTCTCAAATTCCGAATAATTATGATGTTTGATGCGATTGTGGTTGAAGTGGGCCTGCCAAAATTCGATGGTTCTGCTAAAAAATCTTTTAGAATATTACGGCGAGCTACTAGAAAAAGACAAAAGTAGCGCTGTATTCTATAAGCTTTACTCTATCAAATCTTTACTTGAATTCCTTTTGAGGATTGATATGAAAAGTTTAAAAAATCGTGAAACTTGACCATCTCAAAAAGCATGGGTCGCAGATTTTGATTATTTTCTGAAAGCTCATTGACTGTTTTGCAAATATTTCATAACATTTGGAAAGAGAATGAAATTCTGCATTGAATGCATCCAAGATCTCTTAGAAACCTTTGTTCCATCAGATGTGGCGCCCGTTTAAAAAAAAGCGAAATTACTTTCGGAATAACCTAATATGTTGTTCCTAAAATGGCTCAACTGTCCCACGCTAAAACTTATCAAACAACAGTGTATTATTCATCTAAGCGGTTGCTAAGGGTGTACTGTATGATTCTACAAAGTTTCCTGGGCTTTCACATAAGTCATCCTTTCATAAAATTGGTAATAAGGTAACAGATACATGCAAAATGTTCAATGCAGAAGGTGACTGGTAGATCAGTGAATTTTTGATGAATCATCGTACTTTAGAAAATACAAAGTCGGTCAAGAACTCAGAGAATCGCCGGAGGCAGGCGGCCATGCGATTTTTGGGCAAGTATCGGAAAATAGTTTGCTGGTTTCTTGCGGTCCGCTTGCAGAAATTTGGAAGAATGTTGGTCAATTTTTAGACAAATGCTAAGAGAACAATCGCGATTTTTTCTATGGATTAGTTGCGACGCATTGGCAGCATTCTTGCGTACTTTCCGCGAGAGTATGCAAGATTATTGAGGGCCGCACGGTCCTTTGTGAAGGACGCACAGCCCGTAGGTATCTTACGCTGAGAGAAAGTACCCCAAACTCGAATAATTGAACCAGCGATGACATCTCTGCCAGACAGAGTCTCACCTTTGCTTTGCGTAGGCCTGAAACGATTTAAATAGAGTCCGAGCGCCTGCTGAAAGTTTGGTCAGCGCTCGCTGAAAGAGATTATTTGACGAGCGCTTGCTGGAAATTTTGTATTGCTGCCCGTTGGCAGAACACGGACCCAGAGCTCCCTCCCCTGATGAAGCTCTGACCCAAGTTGCATTGCACCATTTTGCTTTTGAAGCGAGAATACCGCTTCAGAAGTGACGACCGAAACGACCTGACGACCTGCTCGCCCCTTCAGTCGATCGCCAGAGTGCGTACGCACACAGTCAAAACGCAGGGTCCCACCATATTCAAAATCGACAGCTTCTGGATTAGCCCGATTTCAACATTTCTCGTACTCTGCAAGCTGCTTTTTCTGCAATCAGCGGGAAGAATAAACCCGAATAAACGGAAAAATTTTTGTTCAAAATGTTGTCCGGACACTGCCTTTCCAGCATTTTCGAGATGATTTTTCCTAAAGTCTCTACTTTTGCAAAATCGTCAAATACAAAAGCACTTCAAACACTAATCATTTTTTCCAGAATTCGAAACAAAAAAGATATATAAATCGATATATACAAGATCGATTATGATGAAAGCTATTTCTGAAGGGCAAGTGAGCGTTTACCGCTTCAAATCTGAGACGCGATTATTAAAAGGAGCTATAATGGTTTTCTTTTTGCAAATCGGAAAGAAAAAAGATTCATGGGAAAGACGAGAAAAATCTACATCTAATAACACCTTAGATGTATGCCGTTTGCTGTTTTATAAGACTTGGAATGATCGAATATGTCGGTAGCAACGAACAAATAATTTTTACAATCCTAAATAGCCAACTATGAATGCGAAAAAATGAATTTAATTGCAGTGTTTATACTACCAATTTGTACTTAAAGCTTTTGTGAAATTCGAAAAGAAAATGACAAACAATAACTGGATTGAGTAGGTAAAAACTATTAGGTTGGCTCGAGAGTTCTGGGACATTTTCGAACTACATCTGCTGTTTCTCAAAACCTAACGCATACAAATAGGTTAGCGGTACCATTTGATAGAGCAAAGCTTGCTCTACATGATAATGTGCAAAAGTTCGCACCACTTCGACCCACCATAAGTTTGCATCCAAAATCTGACTCGTATTGAAATTCAAAAAATACGAAAATTTCAAATCTTTGTTCAAACAAACCCTACGAATCTCCAACCTGCTCACATTATTTGCACACCACATCAGACACTCAATGCACCGTTCCTGTACTTCTTCGTCATTTGGATATCGCAAAAACGAGAATTTTCATGCCTATATAAAAACGAAGCTGTGCTGTTTCCACTCACGTAATTGAATAGTACAAGCCCTTAGAAGTATATCCGTAAATTTTCAGCTTTCCGTTAGCCTAGTTGTGGAAAAATATTGATTTTAGCACGAAACGCCCTAGTGAGGAGAGCTCAAACCGGTAATTTTTGGAAACTAGGGCCTACGGAAAGCTGAAAATTTACGGTTACTTCTAAGGGCTACTAATCAATTACGTGTGTGGAAACAGCACAACTTCGCTTTTATATAAGCATGAAAATTTTCGTTTTCTCGATTTCCAAATGAAAAAAGATTACAGGAACAATGCATATGAGAGTCTGATGTGGTATACAACTTTTATGACCAAATTGGAGATTCGTAGGATTTGTTTGAACAAAGATTTGAATTTTTTCGCGATTTTTTGAATTGCAGTACGACTCAGATTTTGGGTGCAAACTTACGGTGGGCCGAAGCTGGTGCAAACTTTAGCATACCTTCTTGTAGAGCTAGCTTTGCTCTATCGAATGGTACCGCTAACCTATTTGTATGCGTTACGTTTCGAGAAATAGCAGATGTAGTTCGAAAATGTCCCAGAACTTTCGAGCCAACTTAGTAGAAAAAACTGAAATTTATACGATTACTCATAAGTGTGATGGTTTGAGAATTTATTCACCCCCTTTCACCCCTGAACCAGGACCAAGGTGACACCCTTCACCAAAAGCCAAGAAAAAATCAACAGTGAGGTAAGGCTAAGCAAAGGAGATATTCGTATGGAACTGTTTGTGTATCGGAAAGGAGGAAGAAGATTTATAGGCAGTCACGAATTTCCAGAAAGAAAAAAAATAGTAGCTTCTGTAATTGCACAGCAACCTCAGCGAGGAAAGTTTTGTGGAACAACATTCCCCTCTGGTTTCAGAGAATAAAGTTTTAGAGTCCGTTTATAAAAGTACCTAGTGAAAGGTGCGGCTAGTGATCTCTGGACACTCACGACATTTCAAATTCAAATTTTCATAAATTTTGTAGACGAATAGCTGGTACAGGAAGTAGTCACCGTCGGAGCCGCCTCGTTCTCCGCTTTCAGAAGAAACGTAGCATGTCTGAGATCCATTCAAAGAAGTGCCTGAGTGAAGGGTGTGCCTAGTAATTTTTGGAGATTTTCGAGTTATTAAAATAAAAAATTCATAACATTTGTAGATAAGCATCTTGTATGTCGAGTGTTCACCATTGAAACCGCCTCGTCCTCCGCTTTCAGAAAATATATAGCATGTCTGAGATCCATGAAGTGCCTGGGTGAAGGGTGTGCCTAGTAATTTTTGGAGATTTTCGAGTTATTAAAATAAAAAATTCATAACATTTGTAGATAAGCATCTTGTAAGCCGAGTGGTCACCATTGAAACCGTCTCTTCCTTCGCTTTCAGAAAATATATACTTCGCCTGAGGTCCGTTAAAAAAGTGCCGGGTAAAGGGTGGGTGAGACTTTTATAATGGGAGTGCTCAAGTGGAGGCTTTTTTACTTTTGTGAAAAGACGTCATATTATATATTTTCCGAGAGCGAAAGACGAGACGATTTTAATGGTGACTATCCTTATGTATTATCTGTTCATCTACAAAAATGATTTTTTTATGTTAAAAACACGAAAATCTTCCAAATCACTAGCCACACCCTTCACCAGGTACTTTTTTGAAGGGATTCCAGACATGCTATATATTTTGTGTAACGGAGCACAAAGTGGTTTGATAAACATCTTCCTTGCTGACGTTGCTGCTCATGTACAGAAATTACAAATTTTTCCTATCAGAAAATTCGTAAAGGCTTAAAAATTGTCTAACTCTTTTCGAAACAAATGTTCTCGCATGCACTTCTTCTGTGGTAGTTTTGGAAACAGGCACGGTAATTCCAACCCTACTTCAATCATCAGTTATTGATCAGAACGTAAGTTAAGTAGATAAGTAAGTAGATAAGTAGATAAGCACATTCATTCAAGTAGATATTCGCATAGTGACGGCCCACTGGTAATACCTAGCTTATTCGCAAATTTTTTGAGATTAGGAACAAACAAACGAATTTTATACCAAAGGGTGTTCAAGGGGGAGGAGGCAGGGATTAAGGGGTGATTAGGGAGAATGGCAAACTCGGTCCTTGTCAATCTTCCCAAAATAAATTTCCTGGAGTTTATGTTGCCAATGAATTATACTATTCTGAAGACTGCGAAGAATCAAAGATTCTTCAGTAAATTTCATTGCTTTTCTAGTTTCAACTCATTTAGATAAAAAAGTAAAAACTTACATTCAAGGAAACAGATATTCGCATGGAGAAGAAATGGGACCCCTCCTCCGGTCGACATTTCATTACTTCTCGATCAACTGAAACACCCTTCATCTGGAGAGGCTGCGACAGCTGTCACCCCTTTCACTCTGGAGGGGTCATTCTCACCTTATCGCACCTATGCGGTCACTTGAGCAAACATTCAAGAAACAAGTTCGTGACTGCTACAAAGGAAGAAATTTGGCATCGACCGTTTGAAACATTTGTCTAGCTTGATTTTGTATCATTTGAGCATAAGTTTGAAAATTGGCACGAACTTCAGGACCCACCTGGTAAATCAGTTTCATATTCATACAATAGCCTAAGATGTTCCATATGAAACAAAAGAAGTCTCATATTATTATCACCATTGCGTCACCTCTGCTTCGCAGAGGCCCACTGGTTTTCCTATCACTGTATGCCTCACTCATTCTCGCATAACATGACATTGGAACTTACCGCGCAATGCCTGCCTTTACGAACAAATCGTAGACACTACTCATTCAGAAAGCTTTTTCATGTGAGATCGTATTTTGTATGTATAAAACTTTGAAAGATAAAGAACAAATGTAGATTTAGAACATTTTCAATTATTTTTCCATGGCTTGGTAGTCGCCATAAAGATGTCTATCGTGACCCTACATCCCTGTGCAAAAATCTCCTAAAATGATCATGTAAAACCGTGGCAAACCCACCATTCACAAAACTAAATATGTTTTAGCGCTTTTGTAGAGTGGGTTTAGTAAAAACTTTTGGTCACTTTTTTTGACTTGAACTTCATAGCCTGCGACAAACGTGCTTAACACTACCAGTTCGTAAGACACTTCGCGACGTTTTAATCAACAGCATAGGAAGATAAATGACCAAAAGAAGCGCGTTTATAGTAGACGTCATCCGTCTAGTTACCTCGCTTTGCCGTGAGTTGTGTCGGTCACAAAAGTTTTGGCCAACGGGCCCGCCTAAACCGTGTTTGCACACAAGTGCAGACGCCTATTTTTGAATAAAACCAGAGTCGTTTTTTACGT
This sequence comes from Cylicocyclus nassatus, assembly GCA_958299035.1. NCBI lineage: Eukaryota > Metazoa > Nematoda > Chromadorea > Rhabditida > Strongylidae > Cylicocyclus > Cylicocyclus nassatus. The sequence goes on from CATQJL010000001.1 coordinate 78,446,972, forward strand.
TTTGATCAGTTTTTCTTTTTTCTAACCTTTCGCTGCGGCTCTTTCTTGTTGATTTGTGGCTTAAAGGGTTATATATGCCGTTTTGCAATGAAATTCCCGTTTCAATTTTACTCTCAGAAGAGTGAGGAAGATGCGCACTCGAAGAGAATTGAAGTGTAAGTGCCATTATCTCTCCAATATGAGCACCCAGCGCTCATACCTAGGTAGGATAGTCCTCTGGTAAATGTTACGTGAACTTCTGATTTTCATTGTAGTTGACATTAGTAATTATGTTGCAATTTTTATAAGGCGTTGTTGTAAATCAATAGGAAGTTTAAAGCTTAAGCTGCCACCTGAGCACTGTCCTTCGTAGTTATAAGCACGGGCTGTTTACTTCGTAGATAGACGCAGTTACAACTCAATTCCCTTCGATTGTGTGTCTTCCTCATTTTTTTAAGTAAAGCCAAAACCACTCTGACAAGGAAAACATGGTTACTCGTAGTGACCCTTTAAGATGGGATTTATAACATACTGAAGGGCATAAAATGCAGATTTTAAATCTGCCTCCCTCATTTGCGGAACGTTTATATACGAGAAGTTTTGAGCGCATATTGGAACAAAAAAAATTGAATGTGCAAGTAGAACAAAAAAATAGCTGTATTTTTCAGCTTTTCAATAGAGCAGCGATTATCATCAGAGCACTTTGTTTTAAAAAATAATTCAAAATAAACACAAATCACGCTTGCCTGTTTTATTTGAGGACTAATAAGATTTTAACAACTGAATTTATCCAAAAATCACATTCCATTTTTTCGCCTTAAAGAACGCTCATGACTGCTTGTCCATATAAACGTTCTGCAGATAAGGAAGGCAAGTTTGAGACGTTTCTGTCTTTTAGTATGGTACACATCCCATGCAAACAGGCCACTTCGACTGAACAAACTTTCCTTGTGAGATTTTCAATGCAGAAGGCACGCATGGCCCTTAGAGCGACAATTCAACGAAAGAACCACAGCGAAAAGCTAGATTTGAAGGAAAACCCGATTAAAACGAAAATAGACTTTGACGTGATTTGAAATTAGGCGTCTGCCCTTGTGTGCAGCTACGGCCTGGACGAGCCCGCTGACCTTATCCGGGATTTCAAAATTTTGTGCAATGACAGCGGCACAGCGAGATGACTAGACAGATGACGTCTACTATACTGAACATTCAAAGCTCACAAGGAACCGGTCAGCGTAGCTGACATTCAAGACAAGCCATGGTTCGTACCTGTCAAAGGAAAGATTTTTCCTGGGGGGGGGGGGGGGGAGGGAGGGCTGATGTTTTTTCTTTGCGAGTACTATCTAAATGGCCATGACTTCCACCACAACTGCAGCAACTGCATCACTTTGTCATCATCGAGAAAGACTTCATTATTTGGAGATCACACTGCGACACTTCGTACTTTTATTAGGTTCATTCCGGCGAAAATTTTTTTGGGGTTTGCTCTAGTCTTTCGCAGCACAGTGCGAGATTCAAATGTAGAAAGTTTTTATTGCGTTCCTGAGCAGGAAAGTAGAAATGATCTTTAAAAATTTTCCCAAATTTTTTCTCTTTACAGATTGTAGCTCTTTACCAGAATCCTTGTAGATTAGTTGAAAAATCTGCCGAAAATTTCGTCATTTTTTCAGAGAATCTTATTGTAAAACTTATACTTATGTATTAAAATGCGCTTTACGCTGCGAAAGCAGATATGTTATGTAAAACTTTTAAAAATCGTTCATTCTTCTCTGTGAAGCTCTGTAAAGTTATTGCTTCGAAATTCTCGTTGAAAAAAGCCACGCACACGACAGCATCACAACGAAAGCTTTGAGAGTCATGGCGATCTAAAGCTTCATAGTCATCCATTATCATATGTGATAGTTTGGCATTTGGCATTCGCTCGTGCTGGGCAAGAAGGAGACTGTTGCCTTACCTTATGCAATGCACCTTCACCGTTTAAACAAGGCCATACCACAGAAAAAGCCTTATAGGCACACTCACGGAGTTTCTCTGCACGACAGAACGTAACCCCATAAGGCAAACGTCGTCAAAACTGTTATGCAAGATTCTGACCGGAAGACACTCAATAAACTACTCCCAAATCTTCCTCTGTCAGATTATTATTCGTTCCACCCTTATAAATAGTGTATGCCTCGACTTCACTTCAATGATTAATTTGAGCACTAATTAGATGCCTTTCTCAGGACCCGGCGCGCTGCCGCTCAGACAATCGCCGGAGGCAAGCGGTCCGCGAACTCGCGCTTTTCTGCAGGCAATCAGCAGAATTTTGGGGCGTGGCCAAACCTTTAGCGGCCGGCACTTCCTTTACGGTCGCATATTCTGCCACCGATAGTAGATTAAAGTGCTGCCACTTTTTTACAGTTATGCACAAGTCAGAAGAATAAAAAAGAATTTGGCTAGTCTAATAAAAAAATAACTTTGTCTTTTAGACTGTCGCAGTTTTTCGAAGTAATAGGGCGTACTTATAAACAAAAAATTCTCAAAGCTAAGAGCGGCTTCTTTGTCAGTTGATCGGTAATAGGCAGCAGCCTTCTAAGTCAGCAGAATAAATGCCGTTTTGGTGCTCAAGAAAGCATTATCGTTCTCTTCTGCTGGATTGGTGTCTTGTTCGCATCTATTCACAGCATTATCTTCGTCAGTTCCGCACTATAATATGCTGATATTCGACTATTCAATTTCAATAAAATAAGAAAAAGAAATGAAGTACTGTTTAAGAAAAAGGAAGTCAAGTACTGTTCGTTTGTTTGAGTATGTTAGTTATAATTTGCTAATTCGTTTACTCGATGCAAATTTTCGGCATTCCCGGCTTACAAATCAAAGCAAAAATGCATAAAGCATTTTAACTTTGATAAACGTGTGCAAATTTTGAGGAGGGGCTTTTGGCAAAGCACGACATTGAGAACACTTCGCAAAAAAATGCATGAACGCATCAAGTTAGGTCGTGTAGGTGTCCATTCTTGGCTTAATGCTGTGTCAAAGCGTTTATATGGGTTGATTTGTAGAATACATGCAAATTGAAGCAGCATTCAATTGTCTAAAAATGGCATATAGTATCTTCAGGGTCAAGCAAGGGGTGTGGCACACGATCGCTGGTTACGACCTCCCCCTGATTGCTGTCTTATTAAGACCTCCCCCTGAACTATATACCTAAGATAGCATTACCAGAGTTGAGGAAGAGGTCAGGCACAAGTCTTTCGAAACCCCTCCCCCTCCCATGAAAGCCCTCAAACGACCCCTTCTTCCTCTTCTTAACCTCTGGACCTCAAAGTGTGACATTCTGGAGGACACCATCTTTTTCTAGAGAGTTTTCAGATTTTTGAGAGCGGTACGCCCGATTTTCTGTGACTGCACTTTACAATCACACGTAATTTGACGGCTGATTTTGATCTGAATGGGCATATTGAAAGGGTCATAATTTTCTTATGGGTGGGGCGTTCCGCTCCAAATTTCCAGTGTAGCAAGAAGGAGCTATTGTGCTCATTACTCATATTAGCAATGGAGTGCTTTCTGGATTTTGAAGGCAAGTTAAGGGGGTGCGGCACACCCCCTTAAAAGCTGCGGCAGCCGCAGCTTTTAAGGGGGTGTGCCGCACCCCATTAACTATATCAAAAAAATTTTAGATTTTAGATTTTAGATCAAAGATTTTTAGCGGACAGTATTCATATGAATCGATAACCTAAACCTTGTAGATTCCATAGGACTGTTTGGAGCCTGATTTGTCTTCTCAGCTCTAAGTAATATTTAGTGAAAGCACAGCGATCAAAAGCGAAAAATGGGAAAAACGAGATTTTGGTTGGCTTCTAATTCCACAGTCTGCAGGTCTTCTGAAGCGAGATTTCTAGGTGGACAAAGAAGGAGTAGTGCTTTGTCTTGAGTGCAAAAACGGATAGCTAATTCACCTTTGAAACAAAGTTAACCATGTTGGAATTTGGCCAATTCATTTAGGTAGCCTAGTATCTTGAATCTTCAGAATTCGCTCACACTTTGTCTACAGGGGTTAATTGACATGCTAATTATGGATATGATACGAATATCATGTTATCACTATTAACAGATTACCCAACTACGACCCCCTTTCCTTTTGACTCCTCAATACGACCCCCCAGGTGTGGCGTGCCGCACCCCACGCTTGACCCTGAGTATCTTCTCGCAATAAAACGCTTCAAATTTGCCCAGAATGTGTTCAGCAGGTAGAGATGGGCGAAAGATTCAAACTAACGTTCTGTAAAATTTTCCGATATACAGTGTAGAGCGAATCGCCGACCGCTCATGCTTACTGTAGGATTACGGTAGAAACTTTGAAGACGGTTTGAGCCGTGAAAGGCCATATTTTGTTCCAAAAAGAAACCAAAACAACCTGAAAACTCTCACATTGGGCTAATTAGAGTTGCTGATTCTAAATGTGAAATTGGCAACTTTTCGTAATGTTTCATTAAAAAAATTATGCGAGGTAAGCAATAGTGGCCTTTTTTTTCCATTTCCTAAAGGTGCGGTTACACCGTTTAGAAAGCTTCGCAAGCTTGTGAAGAGTTGGATATTGAACTCAGCGTCCATGAAAACCCTACTACACAAGTTTCCACATTTTTTTGAAAATTTTTGAAACGGCCGCTTTTTTCACAGTGACACCATATGTTTGAAGTTTTTACCGTAATTCTACAATAAGAATGAGCGATCGGCAATTCGCTCTACACTGTAAATCTAAGTTGAACCTCGCTCTACAAAATGATACCTAAAGTTACTCGAAACACTGAAAGGCAGTGGATCGGCAAAACTCAACATGTCAGGATTTCAACGCGGCAGGTTCCTTCTGGCCCAAGTATGAAAACAGTGCAATCCCTGTTGCAAAAACAAGAACGAAAATGTTTCAGCTTAAGTGACAAACGAGCAATCAGAACATTATCAACGCAATCGCACTCACCTTTGTAACTAAGCGCACAATTGCACGCTAGCTCAATACTCAGAAAACTCAACAATATGTGAATAAGCGATCATGCATGCGATGTTAAAAAGTTCTTCTCACCCCATTGTGCAACATCGAACCTGTCAAGTTGAATCCACTGAAAAGGCAGTATTTGTAGCACGAGCTGCCTCTTACTGTCAAGTTTTATACCTGAGCTAGTAAAGGCCATTTTTGTCTCAGTAAAATGGTTGTAAACAACGCCAGCACGTGTTGGTTTGGAGCATTTTTGGAAACGAAGTCCCCTATGAATTGGCAAGATTTACGAAGTCCCTTTTGACGTAAAAGTCAGTAGGGAAATGCTTGTTCAATCAACATAACAACATATAACGATAGAACAGCGAAAAAAGCGAGTTTTGAGGTACCTAAATAACAAAAAAGCAAAAAAACATTCTGAGTCGATTCAATTTTTGAGCATCATACCATTTAATGCTCAGAACGTTGAAAACCTCTTAGGCCAACCAAATGTGACCTCAACAGTCCTGCGATGCATTTTTTCGCCACATAGTTCAAAGAACACCGCATGTGATTGAAGCGCGATTCTATCAATGCTTTGATTTACACTATTCTTGGCTCACAAAAGAGGAGAAGCAGTGGTTTGATTCGCTATCTTCGCTATATGATAGATTTTGAAGCGTTCTCTTCATTCGAATCAGAAAGATCCAAAACTTACGTGAACTCCGATATTTATACTCGAACCGACCAAATTGGTTTGGTGTCGGTCTAGAAACCAACAAATTCGGGAACGATATCAAGACACATAAGTTCTGGCTTTTTACATGACATACTTTGGAGTAATATTGTATACGCATAGCCCAAACTCGGAGCCATGTGATTGTTTGTGCGCTGTAAACAAGCCATTTGTTTGTTTGGGTCTTACATTTGATATTCCGCTTGCCAAAGAAACGTTCAACTCGTGAAACCTGACACGTTTGTAGTTTTTTTCGTTTCTTCGCCCAGGACCTTATAAAAACGATATCCCCGTTGCTTCTAACCTCAAAAACGAAATCCAGTCTGACTCCGAACCATCTGTACCGAGTCCTGGCTGTAAATGCTCCCGACTCTCTGGTCCTCAATGTACAGGGTGGGGCAAAAGTCTGGGAGCCGAGTTTGCGGTGCTGTAAATTGAGAAAATACTAATGATTTTGATTCCAAATTTGTGCCACGCTGCGATCATCTTCTTCAAATCGCACTTTGCCTAGCTGAAAATACTTGCCATATGTTTTTGTAAAAATTGGATTTATCAAACAGACGCTGTGCGAGCAAATCTGAAATTCTAGACCTCACATTATTTCGTAACTAAAGCCACAGTGAATATCCTAAAAAGCTTTGATGTGTATGATGTAGAGGAGGCTTTGCGCTATCAGGTCGTAGTAGTTGCGCTTGCCAGAAACTACTCTTTCTGAAACGCAAAACAAAAATTTGCGTATATTACCTGCGTGCCAGTGGCCAATCGTCTTCAAAATAAATTTGAAAGTTATAGGAGCGCAGCAGATACTGAATTTTGAGCTATATACTCTCCACAAGTTTTTTGTGTAAGCATCTATTCAAGTTCGATCGATGGAACAGTTTCAATACTTTTTTAATTATGATTTTTCGCTCTCGTTAACGCAATCGCATCCAAATTTTTAGTATGCCAGTACAATTGCCTTTATTTGAAATTCTAAAACCTTTCCCTAAATACTGCGAAAAAATCTCCTCGTAATATGTTATAGCCAAAAGCTTGCTCTATCATACTACAGGGTGCGTCAAAAGTCTGGAAGCCTAATTTTGCAGTACTGCAATTACATATATACTGATGGTTTTAATTCCATTTTTATGCCACATAATGCTGCGGTCATCCTCTACAAAATACACCCTACTTGCTGGAAAAGGCTGCCATATGTTTTTATGAGTTCAAAAATTACCCAGCTAGTACTTTTGCAAAGCGAAAAACCGATTTTTTTAGTACTTGCAATTTTTACTATCTAGAGATGCTGTTGATATTCCACAACACTTCGATGCACACAATATAGAAGAGGAATTTCGCTACTGAATCATAGTTTTGCTTTTACCTGGAGCTGTTCTTGCATCAAAGGAAAATAAAAGTTTGCGAATGTTATCTACGTGCCAGTGGCCATCCGTCTTCGTAACAAATTTAAAAGCTATAGAAGCGCAACAGGCACTGAGGCCAAGGCTACATTCTTTGCATACGTCTACTCAATAAGAATCTATCGAAATTCGGTTAAAGGAACACTTTTTTACTCTTTAAATAATAATTTTCCTCTTTCCTTCGAGCAATTAGAGCCAAATTTCCGGTATGCGACGTAAACATGCTTGTAATTAAAAATCCGATATCTTTATTCCTAAGCGACGCAAAGAATTCTTTTGGAAGTGTGTTGTAGAGAACAGATTGCTCTATCCTACTGCACATTTGCCAAGGTAAAAGAAGTAGTTATTGTGAAGACGTGGGGCGAATTTCATTACCATTACCTGCGTGCCAAGACAGGTGAACTTGCCAAGATTTTGTAGGGCGCGTGGAAGCCAAAAGAGGCAATTTAGAAATTCAGGAACTGAGCTGTATCCGCGATGGTTCGAATTACATGTGCGCCAAATTTTTCGTTTTTGGGCACTTCCCTTCTCATTTTGTATGAAAAAGTACCAGGCTCCCAGACTTTTGACGCACCCTGTACACACTTGCCTAATGAAAACAGCAATTATTGTGAGGACGTGGGACAAATTTTACCCTGACTGCCTGCGTATCACGAGAGACGGGCTCGCCAAGATTTTGAAGGGTTGCTTTGAAGCCTCAAAATTTGGGAGCTGCGCTATACAAGGTGTCTCAAAAGTATGTATACACTGTTTGATCGTTGGTATCTCTTTTCTCAAGGTCTTTTGCCTATTTCCAAGCGCCATTTTGTGGAGCTGGCTTCAACTCAGATTTAAAATTTGGAGCGATTCACTAATCGCTCTATGTTACTGTAGGGTTACGTTAGAAACTTCAAGCAGGATTTTGAGTCATTAGGGGCCCTATTTTGTCTTAGAAAGCAAACAAACCACCTAAAAACTTTTATCGAGGCTAGTTCGAGCCGGTAAAACCAAATATGAAGTTTGCACTTTACTGGAATGCTTCCTTCATAAGTATGCCAGGTAAACCACAAAGCAGTTTTTACAATACTCCATAGGATCGTGATTACATGCACCATTTGAAAAGCTTTGCAAACTCGTAAAGTGAATAATAAAATCAGGGAGCGTGAAAACCCTGGTACACCACTTTTCAGAATTTTGGACACTTCTTCTAAAACATAGTTGATACGCAATGAGCTGCAAACTGAAAATTCCAACCGTAATCCTACAGTAGTGAGAAGCGATCGGTGATTCGCTCCATACTGTAAATTTAAGTTGAAACCAGCTCTACCAAATGGTAACGTTAGCAAAAGACTTCTTAGAAAAAGAGATATTAACGAAACAGTGTATACATACTTTTGAGAGACCCTGTATTTATAAAGGTTCGAATGTATGCACCAATATATGTGCACCAAACTTTTCGTTTCTAGGTGCTTTCCTTCTAATTTTAGGTGAAAAAGTGCTAGACTCCCAAACTTTTGCCTCACTCTGTATAGCTGTTGCTCGCAGGTCATCTCATTTTGAAAAGGAATCTTTGAAAGTGCCTTAGATATAAAAATAGCATAAATGCAGCCTACTAATGTATAGGTCATTCCAAAAATCATGACGATGGCGTGACCGCGCGTGACACGTACGCACTCCCATTTCTGTTTTTATCTCTACTCAAATGGTTTTCCTGCTTACTCAAACTCACTCAATTCTTTATTGTGCGTGGTTTTACAGTGGTTTGAAAAAACCGACAGAGCTTTCGGGACTGCTTAATATATATCTTATATATAAAGCTGAATGTCTGTTTGTATGTCTGTCTGTCTGTCTGTATGTATGTATGTATGTATGTATGTGTGTACGTATGTTCCGAATAGAAAATTCCATTTCTGAACCGATCCGGACCAAACTTGGCACACATACACTTCGGGCCCCGGCCGGTGTCATAGGCTACTTTTCGTCATCGATCGATATCGATTTTATCGATTTTTATCGATTTTTTTGCTGAGTTCACCTACGGGGCTGGGAGTTGGCACCGGGGGGTAATCGAGCATGGGGATTCCGAATACAATATTGGTTTTCAGGATTATCGATTATTTTTATCGATTTTATCGATTTTTTTTGCAAAGTTTGAGCTAGGGGGCTGGGAGTTGGCACAGGGGGGTAATCGAGCATGCTGATCATCCCCAAGGGGGGTGATCAGCATGCTCGATTACACCCCTGTGCCAAATTCCAGCCCCCTAGCTCAAATTTTCAAAAAATCGATAAAATCGATAAAAGTAATGGACGATCCTGAAAACTAATATTGTGTTCGTAATCTGCATGCTCGATTACCCCCCTGTGCAAAATCCCAGCCTCGCATGTCAAAATTTACAAAAAATCGATAAAATCAATAAAAGTAATCGATAATTCTGAAAACTAATATTGTATTCGGAATCCCCATGCTCACTTCCCCCCCTGTGCCAACCCCTAGCCCTGTAGGTGAACTCAGCAAAAAAAATCGATAAAAATCGATAAAATCGATATCGATCGATGACGAAAAGTAGCCTATGACACCCGCCGGGGCCCGAAGTGTATGTGTGCCAAGTTTGGTCCGGATACGGCAGAGCCGGGTAAGCCAGCGAGTATATATATATATACAGGGTGTCCCAAAAATATGTATCGAACGTTTGATCGTTAATATCTCTCTTCTGAAGAAGTCTTTTCCCTTGCTTCAGGTACCAATCTGTAAAGCTGGCTTCAACTTAGATTTGCATTATAGAACGAATCACTCATCTCTCTTCATTACTGTAGGATTACGGTAGAAACTTCAAAGAGGGTTTTAAGCAATGAAGGGCCATATTTTGCCCCAGAAAGGAAACAAAACAGCCTGAAAACTTATATTTATTAGGTATATTAGGTTGAACCGAAAGTTCTGTCGCACCATTTTCAAAAAATCACAACTTCTTTCGTTCAGAACGATTTTGCACAGTTCAAATTTTGTCTGAAAGCGTAAAGCATGTAGTATCCAAGTGCTCCCTGGAGAATTTCCAACATGCTCAGGTGGCAGAGATAAAAATGAAAGAACGAGAGCATCCGAAATTCGGAATTTTTAAGCAAGAATTCTAGAAATTTAGAAACACTGCGATAAAATTCAGAAAAGCCATTATCCTAATTTTTCTTACATTTGATTACTAATTGAGTCAAATTTGTGCTGATTGAGCTCTTCTTTCAAAAGTTATGATTTTTTGAAAATTAATGCCGAAAAATCAATTTCGTACGAATTCTTAAAAAATGGATTTTTTGGCATTTTTTTTCAAAAAATCATAACTTTTGAAAGAAGAGCTCAATCAGCACAAACTTGACTCAATTAGCAATCAAATGTAAGAAAAACTAGGATAATGGCTTTTCTGGATTTTATCGCAGTGTTTCTAAATTTCTAGAATTATTGCTTAAAAATTCCGAATTTCGGATACTCTCGTTCTTTCATTTTTATCTCTGCCACCTGAGCATGTTGGAAAGTCTCCAGGGAGCATTTGGATACTTCATGCTTTACGCCTTCAGACAAAATTTGAACTGTGCAAAATCGTTCTGACCGAAAGAAGTTATGATTTTTTGAAAATGGTGCGACAGAACTTTTGGTTCAACCTAATATATATATATATTAGGTTGAACCGAAAGTTCTGTCGCACCATTTTCAAAAAATTATAACTTCTTTCGGTCACGACGATTTTGCGCAGTTCAAATTTTGTCTGAAAGCGTAAACCATGTATTTTCCAAAAGCTCCCTGGAGAGTTTCCGACATGCTCAGATGGCAGAGATAAAAATGGAAGAATGAGATCATCCAAAATTCGGAATTTTTAAGCAAGAATTCTAGAAATTTAGAAACAGTGCGATAAAATCCAGAAAAGCCATTATCCTAATTCTTCCTACATTTGATTACTAACTGAATCAAGTTTGTGCTGATCGAGGTTTTCTTTCAAAATTTATGATTTTTTGAAAAATAATGCCGAAAAATCAATTTCCTAAGAATTCTTAAGAAATGGATTTTTTGGCTTTTTTTTCAAAAATTCATAACTCCTGAAAGAAGACCTCGATCAGCACAAACTTGACTCAGATAGTAATCAAATATGAGAAAAATTAGGATAATGGCTTTTCTGGACTTTATCGCACACTTTCCGAATTTTTAGAATTCTTGCTTAAAAATTCCGAACTTCGGATGATCTCGTTCTTTCAATTTTATCTCTGCAACCTGAGCACCTTGGAAAGTCTTCAGGAAACTCTTGGAAGCTACTTGCTTTACGCTTTCAGACAAAATTTGAGTTGCGCAAAATCCTTGTGAGTCAAAGAAGTTATGATTTTTTGAAAATGGTGCGACAGAACTTTCGGTTCAACCTAATATATATCAGTGGCGTACCGAGGGGAGGGCGGGGGGGGGCGCTCCCCCCCCCCCGAGAACGGGTCGCGAAATTTTTGAAAGTTACTTACATGACTTATAAAAATGTGCAAGTGACTCGTTTATTTTTGTAAACAATTAAAATAATTTAATGACGCCACGCCCCCTTTTTCCAGATTTTCGGGGCTGGGGGCCCGCGAAAATTTTGAGAAGCCCCCCTAAAAAATTTCGGAGTGCGTGGCTAACGCCACGCACCTTCATTTGAAAATTTTTTTTGCCGCCCCCCCCCCCCCCGAGCCAAAATCCTGGGTACGCCACTGATATATATATTAGGTTAATCCGAAAGTTCTTGCGCATCATTTTCAAAAAATCATAACTTCCTTGACACTCGATGGATTTCGTTTGGATTACATGTATTCGAAAGAGGAATCCATGCTCTTTACAGCAGTACCTCCGGCATGAATTACTCTGGAAAACTTCAAGAGTTAGAAGCAGTTGAATATAATCAGTCAAGATTGAAATTTTTCGAGCTGGGTCACGAAAAATTCTGAAAGTATTTTTCTTTGATAAAGAAAATTATGCTCATTACAACGGTACCTTTTTCGTGATTTGAAACGAAAAAGATCGAGAGTTAGGAGCAAATAAACAGAATTTCTTCAGTTCTGCAATTTTTGAGCATGCTCAAAAAAGCCTAAAAACGTCACAGAAAAGGCGGGAAAGTGATTAACATGGGTTTTATGACCTTCTCTTTCTAGCTGAATGAAAATCGTGCTAATCGAGAGCAATTTTGATTTTCGTGAAAAACGCAGGCACGAAAATCCGAAAAAATCACGAAAAACAAAATTGCTCCCGATTGGCACGATTTTCGCTTATCTAGAAAGAGAATGTCACAAAACCCATGTTTGTGGCTTTTCCGCCTTTTCTGTGACGTTTTAAGGCTTTTTTGAGCATGCTCAAAAATTGCAAAACTAGAGAAATTCTGTTTATTTGCTCCTAACTCTCGATCTTTTTCGTTTTAATTCATGAAAAAGGTACCATTGTAATGAGCATAATTTTCGCTATCAAATAAAAATACTTTCAGAATTTTTCGTGACCCAGCTCGAAAATTGTCAATCTTGACTGATTTTATTCAACTGCTTCTAACTCTTGAAGTTTTCCAGAGTAATTCATGCCGGAGGTACTGCTGTAAAGAGCATGGATTCCTCTTTCGAATACATGTAATCTTAACGAAATCCATCGAGTGTCAAGGAAGTTATGATTTTTTGAAAATGATGCGCAAGAACTTTCGGACCAACCTAATATATTAGGTGGGTGCAAAAGTTCTGTCGTTTTATCTTCAAAAATTTGTAACTTCTCCAGATTTGAACGGATTTGCTTGCTTGTAATTTTATTAGAAAGAATTGGTCCTCCGCTTTCAATCGCTTTTTTGTGGAGCTTCTGTTTCACACTGAGTGCCGAGATAAAAATGGAAAACTAAGACCTTGTAAACTTTGAACATTTTAAGTTAGGTCACCAAAAATCTGGAATGCTGCAGAAAAATCTGAAATCGTCAGTACATATGTTTTTTGGTATACCCTTTGCAACTGTGAAAAGTTTGTGCTGTTTGAACGTCTCCGTGAGAAGTTATGAATATCGAGTTTACCATGGAAAACGCCAAAATCAATTAATTAGTGAATTTTCGCGAAAATCATAACTTCTCACAGAGACGTCTAAACAGCACAAACTCTTCACAATTGCAAAGAGTAGGCCAAAAAACATAAGTATTGACGATTTCAGATTTTTCTGCAGCATTCCAGATTTTTGGTGACCTAACTCAAAATGGTCAAAGTTTACATGGTCTTAGTTTTCCATTTTTATCTCGGCACTCAGTGTGAAGCAGAAGCTCCACAAAAGAGCGATTGAAAGCGGAAGACCAATTCTTCCTAATAAAATTGTAAGCAAGCAAATTCGTTGAAATCTGGAGAAGTTACAAATTTTTGAAGATAAAACGACAGAACTTTTGCACCCACCTAATATATTAGGTTGGCTAGAAAGTTCTTGCGTAATTCAAACAAAATTCAATAACTTTTCAATGACTAAACCTAAATTCACAATCTTGTTTTCTAAAAATATTAGAAGGCCTGCGCTCCATGACGGATATTTAAGCGCAAGATTTCATGAGCTAGCCCCCGAGAACGAAGCTCTCAAATATGGGACTTCAAAATTTGCAATTTTGAGTTTGGTGCCAGAAAATGGCAGAGTGCCGCTAGCTAGCCGAAAAAAATCTGTAAAAATTACTTACACTGCAGAAGTCCATCAGTTACTTTGGAAAGCTTTGATCTTGCACGGTGAAGCAAAAACAAAAAATTCGTGAAATATTCATTTTGCGGAAAAAATCCACTCATTACCGCAGTTTTTCGGCAAAAACAATTTTTCACACTCCAAAAAACGTCGCAAGGTTCTAAATAGGCAATATGTCTTATTTCTGATTGCAAACTGTGTTTTTGTGGAAAAATTACATCGATAAGGGGATTTATCCTGTAAAATGACAAATTCCACAAATTTTTTGTTTTCGCATTTCCATGCGAGATCAAAGCCTGCTAAAATATCGTATGGACTTCTGCAGTGTAAGTAATTTTTACAGATTTTTTTCGGCTAGCTAGCGGCACTCTGCGATTTTCTGGCACCAAACTCAAAATTGCAATTTTTGAATTCCCACATTTAAGAGCTTCGTTCTCGGGGGCTAGCTCATGAAATCTCGCGCTTAAACATCCATCATGGAGCGCAGGCCCTCTAATATTCTTAGAGAACAAGATTGTGAATTTAGGTTTAGTCATTGAAAAGTTATTGAATTTTGTTTGAATTACGCAAGAGCTTTCTAGCCAACCTAATATATATAATATCTACATTGATATTAAAGAGAATAGTCACGTACCAATTTCTTTGTTAAAAATGAAATGAACTATGGATAAACTATAAACATAATGAATCAAAGTATACTTCATTTAATCGTATATACAAAATCATACGGTTACATATATATATATATATTAGGTTGGTCCGAAAGTTCTTGCGCATCGTTTTCAAAAAATCAGAACTTCCTTGTCACTCGACGGATTTTGTAGATATCATAACTATTCGAAAGAGGAATCCATGCTCTTTACAGCTACTCCTTCGTCATGAATTACTTTGAGAAACTTCGAGAGTTACAAGCAGTTGAAGGAAATTAATCAAAATTGGTATTTTTCGAGCTGGGTCACGAAAAATTCTGGAAGTGTTTTTACATGATAGAAAAATTTATGCTCATTACAGTGGTACTTTTTCCATGAGTTGAAATGAAAAAGATCGAGGGTTAGGAGCAAATAGAGAGAACTCCTTCAGTTTTGCAATTTTTGAGCATGCTCAACAAAGCTTAAAAACGTCACAGAAAATACGGAAAAGTCATAAACGTGGTTATTGTGACATTCTCTTTCTAGCTGAGCAAGTTTCGAGCTAATCGAGAGCAATTCTGTTTTTCGTGATTTTTTCGGATTTTTGGGCCTGCATTTTTCACGAAAATCAAAATTGCTCTCGATTAGCTCGAAACTTGCTCAGCTAGAAAGAGAATGTCACAATAACCATGTTTATGACTTTTCCGTATTTTCTGTGACGTTTTTAAGCTTTGTTGGGCATGCTCAAAAATTGCAAAACTGAAGGAGTTCTCTCTAATTGCTCCTAACTCTCGATCTTTTTCATTTCAACTTATGGGAAAGGTACCATTGTAATGAGCATAATTTTCTCTATCATATAGAAATACTTCCAGAATTTTTCGTGACCCAGCTCGAAAAATGTTAATTTTGACTAATTTGCTTCAATTGCTTGTAACTCTCGAAGTTTCTCAAAGTAATTCATGACGAAGGAGTAGCTGTAAAGAGCATGGATTCCTCTTTCGAATAGTTATGATATCTACAAAATCCGTCGAGTGACAAGGAAGTTCTGATTTTTTGAACATGATGCGCAAGAACTTTCGGACCAACCTAATATATATATATATATATATATATATATATATATATATATATATATATCCTTGCAGTATATCTAATGATAAGGGAGTGCAAAATAAAAAAAGGCAGCGGGTGCTGTGCTGGAGCTCGCGGAGACAGCAGACAGCAGTGATGCACTTTCGTCTGGCGGGGGTCCCCCCTCTGCGCCGCCGAGGTGGGGGTCCCCCCTCCGCGCCGCCGGGTGGGGGTTGCTGGAGCTAGCGGAGACAGCAGACAGCAGAGATAAACATTCGTCTGGCCGGGGTCCCCCCTCTGCGCCGCCGAAGCGGGGGTCCCCCCTCCGCGCCGCCCTTTCTTTGAACAGATAAACATCCGTCTGGCGGGTTGTTTATCGCCGCCGTGATCTTTGAATTCCGAGGCCTGTTCTTAGATGATGTTGATCAAATGGCATATGGATGGCATAACCCAAAAGCGAATCACTACGCAAGCTAATTTTCGTATAGTTCGAAGCGCTTTGACACTTACAAAAGCAACTCAACTTTCATTGTTGGTGCAGGTTAGTTTACAATTTGATTTAGATCATTATTATCATTATATTTGTACAACATAATTTATTATTCAATGGTTTGTAAGCAGCACGTAGGGCAACTCGATCGTGCAGGGAAACAGATTTTATACGCTTGGGGCAGTTCTTATAATTTTTAAACGTTCTTCAAGCGGCACTTAGGGCATGAACTGTCTTTTAGATATAGATAATATTGGTTTGTAAGCAGCACGTAGGGCAACTCGATCGGGCAGGGAAAGAGATTTTTATACGCTTGGGGCAGTTCTTATAATTTTTGAACGGTCTTCAAGCGGCACTTAGGGCATAAACTTTCACTTTAAATAGTTAGCGACTCGATCGTGCAGGGAAACAGATTTTCATACGCTTGGGGCAGTTCTTATAATTTTTAAACGATCTTCAAGCGGCACTTAGGGCATAAACTTTCATTTCAAATAGTTACTATCGGTCTGTAAGCGGTACGTAGGCCAACTCGATCGTGCAGGGAAACAGATTTTCATAAGCTTGGGGCATTCTTGTAATTTTTAAACCGTCTTCAAGCGGCACTTAGGGCATGAACTTTCATTTTAAATAGTTACTATCGGTCTGTAAGCGGTACGTAGGCCAACTCGATCGTGTAGGGAAACAGATTTTTATACGCTTGGGGCAGTTCTTATAATTTTTGAACGTTCTTCAAGCGGCACTTAGGGCATGAACTGTCTTCTAGATACAGATAATATTGGTTTGTAAGCAGCACGTAGGGCAACTCGATCGGGCAGGGAAACAGATTTTTGTACGCTTGGGGCAGTTCTTATATTTTTTAAACGGTCTTCAAGCGGCACTTAGGGCATGAACTGTCTTCTAGATATAGATATTATTGGTTTGTAAGCGGCACGTAGGGCAACTCGATCGTGCAGGGAAACAGATTTCTATACGCTTGGGGCAGTTCTTATAACTTTCAAACGGTCTTCAAGCGGCACTTAGGGCATAAATTTTCATTTTAAATAATTACTATCGGTCTGTAAGCGGCACGTAGGGCAATAGGGCAACTCGATCGTGCTGGGAAACAGATTTTATACGCTTGGGGCAGTTCTTATAATTTTTGAACGGTCTTCAAGTGGCACTTAGGGCATAAACTTTCATTTTAAATAGTTAGCAACCGATCGTGCAGGGAAACAGATTTCTATACGCTTGGGGCAGTTCTTATAACTTTTGAACGGTCTTCAAGCGGCGCTTAGGGCATAAATTTTCATTTTAAATAGTTACTAGCGGTCTGTAAGCGGCACGTAGGGCAACTCGATCGGGCAGCGAAACAGATTTTTATACGCTTGGGGCAGTTCTTATAATTTTTGAACGGTCTTCAAGCGGCACTTAGGGCATAAACTTTCACTTTAAATAGTTAGCGACTCGATCGTGCAGGGAAACAGATTTTCATACGCTTGGGGCAGTTCTTATAATTTTTAAACGTTCTTCAAGCGGCACTTAGGGCATGAACTGTTTTTTCGATATCTTTCTTATATATAAACTGGAAACATCCATCGAGACGACGAAAACCATACATTGTTCTTCCACCCTGACGCCCCCCTTCAGCGTTGCGGAGGGAGAGTTGTTGACAGTGTGAGCACGCGAGAAATCACGCTCTCTCGCAGAGGTTAAAGGCAGTGTCTCACCAAAGTTAAGGTCGCGCGGATCTTCACATAGTCTATCATAGGGACCCCCATAGGCCATTGCAACAAGTCCCACTCAATTTGACCCCCTCCGCGGTGAGAAAAATTCGCTCAAATTGGTACGCGGAGAGCGAATTAGTACGCGCGGACGACTCCTTCGGTCTCCCCCCTTACGCGTTTGAACATGTCCCTCCACTTGGCCATCCACCCTCCCCTCTGTTGCTGCCACTGTGGCTGAGGCTGAAGTTGGAAGGTACAACTCGTCCACGTTGCTTCCGCGGGGCCTCCAGAAAACGGGGTTTTTGGGAACGTCGTGCGATTTTGAGCCCATACAGTGCTAGACACTGTCCGACAGGCTTGCAAAATGCAAAAATCTCGGCAACTAAATTTTGGTGAGACACTGCCTTTAAGGACGATGAGAATTCTAGAGAATCTTTCTTATATATAAACTGGAAACATCCGGCGAGACGACGAAAACCATACATTGTTCTTCCACCCTGACGCCCACCTTCAGCGTTGCGGAGGGAGAGTTATTGACAGTGTGAGCACGCGAGAAATCACCCTCTCTCGCAGAGGTTAAGGACGACGAGAATTCTAGAGAAACGGTGTACTCCCATCCGCAGGCAAGCTAGAGAGGAGAGAGTTGTCTCGACATTTGTCAATTGATCGCACCCTATAGGCATGCGATGACGGCAGGTGTTCTGACTTTGCTTGCGATGACGAATTGTGATGAAATACCGTATATTCGGTTTGATCACGGCCCTCACAGCTGTAGCATACCTACTGCTTACATACACAGTTCCACTTCTTTTCACGTCCTTAGCTACATTCCTCCTTCATTCTAAAGACTCCCTTGCCCCCCCCCCCTCTCCCATTTTGCATAACAGTTTGGTAGGAAATCTGAGCATTGTAATTCTTCATAGAAAAGTCGTCAGAGCTCAACATTTTGTGAAATGTTGACGAAAATCCCAATCCGAAGAGCAATTGAACAGCAAAGAGTGGGTTTTTGGCACGTTCTTTCTCTGCGGCTGACCAGTTTTTAGAGCGAAAATTTTTGTTTTTTCCCATAATTTCCACCAAAAACGGTAAAAACCTCGATTTCTACAAAATTTCAGCCACAGAAAATGCATTTGCTCCCGGAGTGAAGACCCAACATGGAAGCTGTGGTCTCGCTGGTTGAGCTCCGGCAAACTTTCTCTGTGGCTGACCTATTTCTAGAGCGAAAATTTTTGTTTTTTCCCACAATTTCCACCAAAGACGGTAAAAACCTCGATTTCGACAAAATTTCAGCCAGAAAATGCCTTTGCTCCCGAGTGAAGACCAGCATGGAAGCTGTGGTCTCGCTGGTTGAGCTCCGGCAAGCCCTTTTGTGGCTGACCTGTTTTTAGAGCGAAAATTTTTGTTTTTCTCACAAGTTCCACAAAAACCTCGATTTCGACAAAACTTCAGCCGCAGAAATTCTGTCGAAATCGAAAACACCAGCCTTCCTTTGCTCCCGGAGGAAAGACCCACCATGCATCTGCATTGGTCAGCATTTTAGGAAAGCGATTATGTTGATTTTAAGTGAGCAACGAAAGAAGCAAGTGTATCAAGTAAGTGAAATCTGGTGGTGGCATTTGGAGGGAAAGATCAGGTATTTTTTTGTGTCTACCTGCAAAGTCTGATTTTTGATTTATTTAACACCGCACTGCGAGCCTCTACCCCCCCCCCCCCCCGCCCTATAGGTAGGATGACTTACCCTGGGACATCCGCTTGGAAACCGCGTCCTCGTGATCCTGAGGTAAAAATGAGCTTCACCGCCCTCCTTTACATGAGTATGGCAAATGCTTGATTAAACATGATATTATATATATATAACATGATATATGCTTGATTGAACATGATACATTCATTATTAAAATGTAAACAAATCAATAAATCGATAGAAGGACCCAACGAATCGAGGCAAAAAGTAGCCTATCATCTGCGCAAGGGTCGAAGACGTATGTGTGCAAAGTTTCAGCTGAATCGGTTGAGTGGCGCGCGTTTCTATAACGCACATACCCTCCAAACTGACAATTTTTGAGTTTTATATATATATAGATTCAATACTAACACTACTAAACCGCAGGAAGATCATAAGTAAGTACTCTACAATTCATCTAAATACTTAAAATATTGTTAAGAAAACGCTCAATAAGATAATCAAATAAACTTTAAAGATTTACAATAATAACAAATATGTTTGAATAATACATGATTCTGGGTCTTCCTTCCTTACTGAGGAGTTCCGGAGAAGACCTAGAACTCATTTTAAACTCCGTCTAGGGAAGGAACGAAACGGAGTAACATAGTTTAATGTTCTAGAAAAATATTTAGATCTCTTTAATTTTAACTAGGAGTACACTATAGAAGTATTATCATTTCAATTTTATTACTAGTTTATTATGATAGTATTCAAACACTGGAAGGTGATTGAGCTGAACGTTGAGTTGATGCCTGTTTGTACGGGTGTTTTATGTCCTTGTGCGCAAAGACCGCACTCAAACTCATCGTCACGATTTCAAAAATAAACCATACTGTTTTCAACTTTAGCAATCAATGTCGAAAGGAAAATTTTGTTAAGAAGTGGGGAATGGTAATATTAGTGGCTAGAATGCTCGCCTTCTGAGATTTTGAAGACAGTTAAAATATGTTGCATTGTTGGATTTACCTCTTAGATACCAATGTTCGCGTAAGTGGGTACATGGATGTGGATGCGAATTTTGCAACTGCTTCAGCCTAACATGCTCGGTTCTACTTAGCAAGTGAGTATTTCTTGTAAAAGATCAAAAAATATGACGCCCTGGTCAGTCCCTCATTGCGAAGAGAAAGTATGGCAACTTTCCTGATCATTCTTCTTACTGCCATTCAATCTTGTTATTTACTTCGGTGGTTGCTCGGGTAGTACTGTGCAAAAGACAGTTCCATGGGTAGTGTTGAAGTGTGTGAAATAATGAAGCAAACGAGAAGACGAAATAAGATTGCCAAAAGAGATACAGAATTTTACAACAGTCTTTGTATCCGTTTTAGACAGTATCCGGTTTCGTGGCTAAGAACTATACTCATAGTGCAGCATTCTTAGTGCCCTTCATCAGTAGTTTTCAAATAAGCTTTGAACTTAGGAAGAGAGATAGCCTAGAGAATTTGGGCGGAATGGAGGGCAACAGAATCTAAAAACAAGCTAGCACTGGAATGAAAATCTAGCATAACTATGAGTAACACTGCAGTTGATTGCAACCTCATATTCGAGTAATTGTTATCCCGATATGACTTCGCGCTAACAGCATCTCATACATAGTTGCAATAGTGTGAAAATTTGCTCCCCTCCCCCCTTTACCCCTGAGCCGAGACCCCTACACGAAATGTCATGAAAACATCAGTCATGAGGTAAGGTTATGCCTGATAAAAACCGCTACAGCTGTTAACCTTCTTGCCTGCTCTGCGATTAAGAATTGTGTCAAGAAAATGTGGCTGGCTACCATTCCTCTACTTATGTCCAAGGAAGGCTCTACGAACTTTTTTTGAAAGATAAACCAGTCTTCATCTGAGATTCTTGCAGGCTTAACGCTCAGAGCAGTACGAGAACGGTTCAACTCTTTGCTCTCGCTTCGTAATATGTGAAACAAATCAAGTTGAAATAGTTTATATCCTCCTCTCAAAGTTTCGTTTCATGCTCTACTATTCTATAAAATTATTAGGTCCTCAGGAAAATAATGTCGTTTTTCGGGTTTTTTCGGGTAAAAGTGATATTACCCGAGAACTAGAGCATATCCGAGGCCAAAATTTTATGGTTAAAGTCATGAAGCTTTGTAGTATACAATGCATCTGTGGGAGAGGCCCAGCTTCTTGCCTAAACATGGAAAAAATAGGAAAATCCAATTTTTGGCACCGAGTTGCTCATATGTTTTAGTTCTGAACTTTGCGTAAACAACAACTTCTGTCAGTGCTCGGAGGTCATATTGTTCCTCTGCTCTATCGAAGGATACGCTTCACATAATTTAAATTCGTCTTGTAGCTTTGCTGTAAAAAACGACATTATTTTCTTGACAACCTAATATTAAGGGCAATATGACGAGTGTCGATTATCGTGAGACTATGAGAAGATTATACATGAATACATTGTAACATGGGTGGAATTTGGTTCTGGGAAGTGTGCCGATAGCAAGAATCAGGAGTTGTCAACGATAAAGCACGAAGAAAGAGTGTGGTTTCCAGAACTAGCGTAGAAGCTATTCAAACTAAAATTCCTAAAATTTTATTTTTTTTACCCTAAAAACTCGTAAATACCCAAAATCACTACCCACAACCTTCACCAGGTACTTTTTCAACAGAATCTAGGCAATTTACATATCTGTAAAGAAAGGACAAGGCGGTTCTAATGGTGGCCATCATGATGTACGAGATGTTCATCTACAAAGTTATGGATTTTTCTTATTTAAAATTTCGTAAATATCCGGAAATCACTACCCAATTTCATTGCAGACGTTGCTAATCATCTACAAAAGTTATGAATTTTTTCTTCTAGAAATTCGTAAAGAATTGTCTTCCTCTTCCACGAAACAGATGTTTTCGCATACACATCTTCTTTGGTAATTTCAAAAACAGACTGGGTCGTTTCAAGCCTACTTCAGTCTTCACAATTCAAAAAAGACAACCAATGATGGCAGAGAATCGAGAATGATAAACTTTGATTAGGAAAAATGATGAGGGAACACCATTCCTTTTCCCCCCCTCACTCGAAATTTTCATAATTTCTCGATCAAGTGTTACACCCTTCACCCCGGAGGAGCTGCGGCCACTGGGCCCCTTCACCCTAAAAGTGTCATTCTCTCCTTATCGCACCTATGGTCATATGTATCTTCCAAAGCTTAGGCTTTGAAGGGACGTGCTTACTCGAGATAAAGCAAGACAGAAAACTTCGCCTTTAGTAAAGCGTTTCAAAATCTTATCAAAAATTGAAATTGAAAATCTTGAAAATAGATCGGTGCAAAAGTAAAGGACATTTGCTACGGCCGCCATGTGTTGAAGGCAGCGTCCAGGCAAATCTGGACATATGGGGATCTCACGTGGATAGTAATTTCGAGGCCCAAGCCACTGCCCAACCTGCAGCTCAGGTAGTGCTCTATCGGCTGAGATATTCCTCTCAGAACTGGGCCCCAGGATCGCGTATTTGCATCGATTTATGGCGCAACTCATCAGCTCCGCGCGAGGACCCACGCATTGCGCCATAAATCCATGCGAAATCGATCCTGGGGTCCAGTGTCGAGGGAAATATCTCAGCTATTAAAGCACCACCTGAGCTGCCTTTTGGGCAATGCCTTAAAGGCACCGTCCACCCAAAATGAAGGTTGGCGAGATTTGATGGCATACTAGTGTGGGCCCCCATTACTAGACAAACCCCCAAGTTTCGCCGCAAAAGACTGCTTCTGAAGCGAGAAATCCGCTCCGGAAGTAACAAAGTGGGCGGGGCGCCCCCGGCGGTCCACCCAACTCGAATTCAATGTTTTTGTCGCCTTCAGGCCTTCTGAAAGCCCTGATTCCGAATATGGAGTCGAAAATTCGCGAAACCCCCAAAAATCCCTGTTTCGAGAACCCTCTGCAATAAGTGCAGGCGAGATAAAGCATGCAAGTGGGCGGGGGGGGGGGAGGGACCGGGGGCGCCCCGCCCACTTTTGTTACTTCCGGAGCGGATTTCTCGCTTCAGAAGCAGTCTTTTGCGGCGAAACTTGGGGTTTGTCTAGTAATGGGGGCCCACACTAGTAGGCCATCATAATCTCGCCAACCTCCATTTTGGGTGGACGGTGCTTTTGAGGAGCGTTCCCAAAATTACTTTCCACGTAAAATCTCTAGGTCCAGACTTGCCTGAACGCTGCCTTTAAGGAATGTGTTGTAGTAGAGAAGGAAGAACTGCTCGAAAAAGCAAACCATGTTCTACAAAATGATTACTAATGCTGAGATACCGTGATCTATGCATACGTCGTAATCCGCATAATGCAGCGAAAATTTACAAACATAAAGTACCAAATCTGGATCTCGTTTGCCATATGAATATTATCTTGTCAGCCCAAAAAATGCCATATACAGGCCTCTTCTATGATCAGACTGATACACGCACATAGACATTCATTACATGCCTTCAATTTTTTTTTACTGCAGTTCAAAGGAAAAGCCTCATTCAAAAATTGGTTCTTGTCACACGCTAGTCTCACACATAAGGTGACCCAAAATGTATTTATTTATTTATTTATTTATTCAATACGCACAAGGCGTGCCATATTTGAAACAAAGGACGAAAATATTTAGAGCATAAACAGTAATAAGAAAAAACAAAACATCCACAAACGTCAAGTCCAGCACCGTGCTGAGAATAGAAGGGGGTAAAGCCTGTTAGACCGGGTATGAATCGGTGCAGATGCTCGGTGGAGTCTGTCTCATGCCCCTGCTTGCAGTAAAAGTGCTCTTAGACCATTCAACTTAAGCAACTATGTATGCGGGACCGGATGTAATAATAAAATTTGGCAGAGAGCAGAACTCCAAATAAAAGATTGTGATGCAAAAAGATGTCAAGCCAGACAAGCTCTTTTCAAATGACAACGAAAGGGTGAACCAGACCCGAACCAACGTGTGGACGGAGTAAAAATTGGAACAAAAGTGACATAAAGGGCCAACGATCAAAAATTTGGTACATGAGAAAGCAATCACTGGAAGACTAGACTAGATCAGACTATGTATGACAAGATCAGACTATGTATCTTGTTTGATTGTTAATACTTTGCCTTGTAACCTTTAGCGGACCTATGAATACCATTTTCTAGAGCTGATTTGGATTGCGTGGAGCAAATCACAGACCGCTCTTCGATTATGTAGCATCGCGGAGGAACGTCCGGCGGCATATGGCGCCACTGCAAAAAAAGTTGCCGTTTTGAGTGTCGAATTGGGAAAAGTTCTTAACACCGTATCTTTATAGTCATGAAGTAGGCAAGATGATTACATGAAATCGATAAATAGTATTTACTCAATAGTACCACATAGAATTGACTTTACATTCCAAGGATTTCTCCTTTTGTGTGAACAAAACCTTGAAGACGTTAATGCTCTCCATAGTGGCACTGTAACATTCACGTCGATTTCCGGTCACACATTCTGAAGAGCACTTCGCAAGAATTTACGGTCTTGTGTGGGTGAGCGCAGGCTTTGGCTTTAAGAAATGAGCAAACGCTGTTGTCAAGGAGTTCCAAATCCAGCGGATACAAAGGCCATTCCACAGGAGCAATGAAGATTTTAACGTTGCTTCGAAGCCGTACTTAAACAATCTTTTCTTTGTACGCAGGCGCGCGATCTTGCTAGAAGTACCAATCTCTCAGGCAAATGGGTTTTGTTCTAGGCCAATGTTCCTGCTTCAAAATGCTAAAATGCAGTGTCCATCTTTATGCCCTGAGACACAAAAATGCGGCATCTTGGCGTCGGATCGTTCTCCAAACCACCGCAGAAGCCGGATGAAGCTTTTCTTCTGAAGTCAACCCTTGCTATTGTCTTCTTGGAGCGATCAGAAAACAATTTAGTTGTCTTGGAGATTGAAACTGCCAAGGTGAAAATTTTGTCGCCAGGAGAGAATATCGTTGTGTGGCATTCTTTGGGAAAACTTTCAAGTTCGATGGCACCTGTGCAGTCGGTTACGCATCATGTCCTTCCAAAAAGCATGAATTTTTAGCATCTTATACAGCTCCATTCTAAGGTTTCGTCCACAATGTCGGAGACAGTTTTGCCATAGATGCACAGCACTGAATCCAGCTCAATCAAGCTTCGAAGAAGATTGCAAGAAAGGCATTTGCAAACGATCTTTGATTTTTGTGTGTGCCCGAAGTAGTCGATTTACTAATACTACGACACTCTGTTACAAGAACTCTTCAAGTATAGAAGCAATCGCTGACCATCTTACCTAATTTGTCGGCACACGGATTAGCAGATAGCATCTACCAAAAGAAAAACGATAGTAGAAGTATCGCCTCGCAAACTGAAATATCTCAGGATTCTATGATAAGCTTTCACGAACCCGTACCCACTTGGCACTTCCGGCTTTCGAAAGATCATTTAGTGGAATGATCGACGCTTCGTGATGAGAGTGCATGCACGATGAGATAGCCTTGTATGGAGTGGTCGCCTTCCGACTGACCCGGCGTAAAAGCCGGTCACTATGATTAGGCCGCTAAGTGGGAGTCCCATCTGCCTCAACGGCTATCCTGCATCGCCTCAGCTCCCACTCCGCCCCCTTCCAAATAAATTCTGAGATTGCCCGCTTTCTTGGCTTGGATCGTGATTGCAATGCGACAATGAATGATAACGCTGATTTCATTCGTCATATTAATGCAACGTTCCCGCTTTCTCTCTCGCTGATCTGATCCAGTTACGATTGCGAAGCGCCACTACAAGAAGAAGTATCATCCTCACAAGATTTCCGTTGTTGCAATTTCTATTGTCCCTATCCTTATCTATGATCTACTCTTCACAGCAAACGTTCCTAATCTACTTTTCTTATAGGCATTTCAAGCAGCTCTTTCGAGTTTAAGTAGTTTATTTCATTGAAATTCTTAGCATTTCCATATTTTATGGGCCCTAAATGCTCTTCGTATTTACTACAATAAAATTACTGCGCTTTTGAAGCTATTAGCAAGCGCAGTAAACTTTTTCGTGCATCAAACGCTTGGAAGTTGTCTTTATATACAGGGTATCCCAAAAGTAAGTACACACTTTTCAATCGTTAATATCTCTCTTCCCATTGTGTCTTTTTCCGCCACTCAAGTGTCATTCTGTAAAGGAGGCTTCATCTTAGATTTACAGCATCGAGCGAATCACCGTTCGCGGTCAATACTGTAGGATTGTAGGAACTTCGACAAGGATTTTAGGCCGTAGCAAGCCATATTCTGCCTCGGAACAAAACCAAACAAGCCAAAAACTCTCATACTATGGTAATGGAAGCCGCTGATTTCGAATGTGAAACTTCCATTTTACTGTGATGCTTTTTTTTTTCAAAGTTATCCCAAGTAAACCGTAATGACCGAATTCCCAGTATTTGTCAGAAATGTGATTACACCATCAAAAAAGCTGAACACTCGTAAAAAGTTGTTAGGTGGAATCAGCGTGCGCGAAAACCTCAATACATGATTTTTCAGATTTTTTTAAAATTTTGTTAGGTGGTATATTTCACAGTGGTTCCATATGCTGGAAGTTCTTACTGTAATCCAGCAGTAACGAAGAGCGATCGGTGATTCGATACTGCAAATCTAAGTTGAAGCCTCTTCTACAGAATATTACTTGAACAGCAAAAAAAGACCCATTGGGAAGAGAGATATTAACGACTGAAAAGTGTGTACTTATTTTTGGGACACCCTGTATAGCCGTCCTCGTTTTGGCACTCACTTTGTCTAATTGCACCATTTTTGGGATCAGCATCAATCAAGCCGGTGGAATTGTAAAAGCAGTTAACAAATACAGTTAAAAGTATTCGAACGGAATAAAGTTGATTTTAAGCGATTGCGCAAAGTAGAAAATAAGGCGTAGTATAGGGCATCCGAAATATGTGACGATGGTGCGACCTCGTGCAACACACGCGCACTTCTGGCAACCGCATTTCCTTAGTTTCCATCCCTACTTAAATGGTTTTTCTGCTTATGTATGCTAATGTTTAGACAATGAAAGTGATAAGCTAAGCTTTAAGGTGTTGTTTTTTGTATTGGTGTTTTAGGCCTAAGGCATACCTTAAGCGATTTCAATCGCTGCGCGATCTGGCACTGCAACGACTCTTCATAACTGGTTATAAACGCACTTTGCTTGGGCCAGACTTGCTGTGTTTACTACAACCTATGTAATCTAAACGCACATGCATCTGAGACCCCGACCCTGAACGTACTCTCTGTAAAAATCTGGCAAATCGCCAGGTCGTGTAATATAGCGATTTCGCGGAATCGCTGGAGGTATGCCTTAGGCCTCATACTTTTGTGGGCGCAAAGACCGCAGTCGAAGCCGTTGTCACGATTTTATAACTGACCTATACTTTCCTTGGAAGTGTAGTTGAAAAAAAAAAACCATCAAAACTTGTCTAACAGGGTTTTCGTTGAGCTAGGTATAATGAGCAACTTTGTACAGAATTTTGAAGCTTTTTAGACGATTAACCACAATTACACATCGCAAAAACCGCTGTTACTGCTCTCCTGACAAATTTTCTCAGCGAGGCATTATGATAGGTTTCAAACTTGTAATTCACAATCAGCAGTTCTAATTAGCCAAGTGTGAGAAATTTAGGTCGTTTTGTTTTTTTTTGAGATTGGCTTTCCACTGCTCAAAAACCTCCTTCAAAGTTCCTACCGTAACACTTTAATAATGGAGAACGATGGGCGATTTGCTCAGAGAGATGCAAGATAGTTATTCACAATCTCAGACGTTCGCGGTTGAGTCGCGCAGGAGATCCGCCCACAAAATGACGTTCGCACCAAAATCCGGTGCACCGGCGGGAGTCATCATTTTAGTTTCTTCCCGATTTTGGAGCAATTTTGTCCCGAAGTGCATTACATTACATTCATAGTGTAGGTTTTGAAAGTTGCGAAATAATTTCCATCTCTGAATTGATTGATTTCCGCTAATTTTTGCTCTTTTCTTTAATATTTTGCTTTCGCCTTCCTTTACATTGTTTTAATCGCTTATTGACATCATCCAGGCTTTCCTATAGCGTAGGCTGGTATTATCTAACGGCAATTGTCATTTTTTCATGAATGATGCTCTTTGACTGAGCATGTTTATTCTTTCTCTTCCACATTGTTCCATCGATATACAGGGTGTTCCAAAAAGATGTGCGCACTGTTTGATCGTTAACAACTTTCTTGCTTTCACGTCTTTTGTCGAGCTTAAGGTACCATTCTGGGGCGAGGTTAAGTAAATTTGCAGCTTACTGTATGATTAACTGAACTTTTAATACACAGCGTCACTGAGGTATAGGCCTTTGGTAAATTAGTCAAAAAATTTGAAAATGTATGTAGCAAAGTGCTCAGACGTGCTGATCCCACTACATAAATTTTCACCATTTTTTCGAGCTTTTTTGATGCCGTATTCAGATTTCGAAACATTGCAAAGACATTGTTAGCCTAAATCTGAAATAATTCATGAATAAAGCATTATACTGAAGCGCGAAACTCATATTTTGAATCAGCAACTTCGACTGGCCCAGCATGAAGGTTTTTGGATTGTTCGGCTTTCTTTTTAAGCCAAAATACCGCTTTTCATCGCTCAAAATTCTCCTTAAGTGTTCCTACCATAATCCTACAATAATTAAGAGCGAGTGGTGATTGATTCCAAAGTGTAAATCTAGTTTAAGCTCACCCTACGGATACCTCAAGCTCTAGGAAAGACGTTCAAACAAGAAGGTTATTGACAATCAAACCGTGGCATGTCTTTTCAAGACACCCTGAATAGCATATTTGCCAAGAATCCACTGCTTATCTTACAACGTAGTTTACGCTATTTTGTTTCAAATGAGGCCGCTCGTCCAAAGTACAATACCGCTCATAATTTGTCAAAAAAGTCGCCGGACTGCGACGGACTCCGCCGGAGTGGGGCAGAGTGCGCCACACTCCACTAAAGTCCGTCAGAATGATCGTCACATCGCCATATCTCGCTTCAAAACGGGCGAATTCTGAATCCGAGGAAACCGTTCGATTCAGCTCGGCAAGACGCATCAAGATGAATGTCTGCTTGTCTGTTTGTCTGTACGCATGTTCCGAATAGAAAATTCCATTTCTGAGCCGATCCGGACCAAACTTGGCACACATACACTTTGGATTACTTTTATCGATTTTTATCGATTTTTTTGCAGAGTTCACCTGCGGGGCCGGGAGTTGGCACAGGGGGGTAAGTGAGCATGGGGATTCCGAATACAATATTAATTTTCAGAATTATCGATTATTATTTTGGTTGAATTCAGTGTGCTGATAACAGTATTACCATTGATCTGTCGCTGATGACACACAGACAGTATACTATAGGAGTATGGTAGAGAGCCACTCTGATCGAATTTGTTCTAAGATCTGCTCAAGATCACAATACCGTTCACAGAATGTCAAAATTTTCATGAACTTCGTGGAATTCCGGGATTTCCGCCAGAGTGCGCGATAATCCGGGAAGTTCGCGACATTTAAGGATCCGCGAAACCATGCGAATCACTCAGAATACGCAACGCCATAACTTCCTTCGGAATGAATATATTCCGAATCCAGAAGCAGCATTGTGTTCAGACGTCGAGGAAAATATTTTGATATACAGTAGGCTCTCGATGTTCCGTTTCCACTTTTTTCGAATTTTTTCTGTGGAGGTCCTTTCGCAAAGATGTAACGCAGCGTCTGTGTAACATAAAAGATTCCAGTAAGCACTGTTCGATAGTACTGTCCTTGTAGGTTATCGTGCGTTCAAGAGTAGCTGCAGTCTGTCTCCCAAAAGAGAAAGAAGCTGGTGAATTTTGGAAAAATCACGCGTTTCTAAATTCTACTCGCCGTAACTTCCTTCGGAATGAACATATTCTGAATCCGAAGAAAGCTTTGTGCTCAGTTCATCAAGGCAAGTCTTTCGATATACAGCATATCCTTGATATTCCGATTTGAATATTCTCAAATCTTTTTGTAAACGTCTTTTCGCGAAGGTGTAAAGCAGCGCGCATTGCCCCTAGTAGACTCCAGCAAGGACCTTTCGATAGTACTCTTTCTGTAGATCACGTAGCGCTGAAAAGTAGACACAGGCATCTTTCCAATGGAGGTAGAAAGGCTGGTAAATCGTAAAAAAATCTTGTTGTCCCAAATTCTGCTTGTCGCAACCCTAGAATACGAGACTATCTTGCTAAGCAGATGTGAGTTTTGTAATCACCAGATCGGATAACCCTTATGAACAAGCTTTCCGAGATGTTTGGGTGATTTCGTTTTTTCTTGTCTGACGCTCTGAAGCTGGCCGGTGGATTTTGGTCAAAATGTTGATGATCTTGAATTGTAAAAAATGCCGCTCTTAGAGGTTTTCGAACACGCTGCTTATGAAAATCGTGTTTCTCTGTCAAGTATAATTTTTGCAGAGATATGGTGAGATAACTGCAATGGATTCACGAAAGCTCGTAACTTCGCCTCCACCTCTCACGTATCTCTCAGAAAAACTGCCTGCTTGCTTTTCTAGTCAAAGTTACTAGGAGATGTGCTATTGAATGGTGCATCACTCAGGCTCCAGTCTGTGAAATTCGCCGAGCTACGAGCCTACAAAAACACATCCTCATGAATTTTGCCCAAAATGTAAAGATCGCAAATTTCGTCGAAATTCCTCCTTGAGCGCTTCCCCCCCCCCCCCCCCCCGCCCCGGCCACAAAGTGTATGTGTGCCAAGTTTGGTCCGGCGGTTTAGAAATGGAATTCGGAACATACGTACAGACAAACAGAGAAACAGACTTCGATTTCATATGTAAGATGATGCGTCTCGCCGAGCTGAATCGGACGGTTTTCTCGGATTCAGAATTCGTCCGTTCTGAAGCAAGATATGGCGATGTGACGATCATTCCGAGGGACTCTAGTGGAGTGTGGCGCACTCTGCCGCACTCCGGCGGAGTCCGCCGCAGTCCGGCAACTTTTTTGACGTAATATGAGCGGTATTGTAGCAACTCCGGTGAAGATCTCTGCGTTTTTCTTGAAGATCGAAGGTGGGCGCTCTTTTTCTTAATCTCTATCAAGATGTCATAAACTTTTTGACTCAGTAGATCTGCGGAATGCAATTCTTCAGACTAGAGCTTGAGTTACTATTTATAGCGAGCTCTAAGAAATAAACAATACCAAATGTAAGCAAAAGGTTTTACTGAACTCAGAAGGCAAAATATGATAATTCCTTTGAAATTCGTTGCGTAGATCTTCCTCGCCGAAGTATAGCATCTTCCAAACTCGCATTCCTCAGGTAGAAAGCACTGGCTAGAGGTTAGCTATCACCATGCAATCCTTTTTGAAAAAAAGAAGCTCTTTAGCTAATATGGGCTAAAACTAATGCCTTATTATTTCTCTTCAGTCAGAGCTCCACAATCCTTCTGGTGCCGAAGTCTTAGCAAATATGTCAGTAAAGGCTTGCCTGCTCTTTACAGGCTTTTTCCATCCTTGCCATAGTACTCCCTAAGAATTCTCTACTCTCCAGAGAGCACCATTAACTTATAACGTTCATGTGTCCGGTTTTTCTCTATTCCATAGAGAAAAACCTCTTTCTCCCATCATTCCTCCTTTTGGTCTCCTTCTAGTTAAGATAAGAGGAGTTATAAAGGTTTGACTGAGAAAGTTTTCAATAGGATTTTCTCTTTTTTATTCTATGAAGTTTTTCCCAAACTCTTCAAATATTTTGCACTTTTCGTAGCTCTAACTTTCGGTCTTATTACGTCTATAGTTAGTCCATCTCAATGCATTACCTCAAAACCTCTGACCTACCTAAAATGACTTTTACTCTTTGCAAAAATTTTCAGCACTTTCCAGAGCTCCACACTCAAAATTCCTGACCAAAGTACAGTTTTTCACACTTCAGACTCAGCTGTACTTACGTGACTGACCGCCGCTATCCCAAATGGGGCAAACTGCTCTCAATATCCCGTTTTCCACGTTTTTAAAGCACATACTTTAGTTTTTTACTGCCAAGGTTCGAATCACCGTTCACGCCGCCAAAATCCATGCAGTTTTCTCCTGAAATTCTCATTTGAAACTGTTTACCATATTCCTGCCTACAAAATCTTTAAAAAAGCTCTCCATCTCCTATTTTCTTTTTATGAAAGCCGTTCTAGTCTGTCCCACACTCTTCGGATCCGAAGTGGCCCAAAATGCCACTACTTCTGCGCTGGCAATATGAAATGTTTGAAATATGACTGAGATAATCAGTTACGACCTCATATATGAAATTGATTATGAAGGACGAAATCCTCGACGTAAAAAAAAGGCATCTATAAGTGCTGCTGCAGTGACCCTCGCTTCACTAGTATTCCAGTATTTTCGAAAATTAGCAACGGTCGATGTGATCTGGTACTATTTGAATTCAACACACATAATGTTGAAAACGGCAAATGTTTGGTAACAATACGAGAAAAAGAAAAAGGATTGGACTGAAAAATACATGGAACCAAATGGTTATCTTATGGAAAAGGCATAACACTCTTTTGATTTGATGAAATTAACCAGCATGGTGGTATCTCCAATTATTAAAAAAATAACAGCACTAAGCAGAAAGTCATTTGAATTTTTGGATCATTTCTCAAAGATGAAAAGGGAAAAGAGCTCGATTGGATGGCTGGTTGACCTACATGTTTTCTGTTCCAAGTGGCACTAATACAGTAGTTTTTTTTACTGAATAAATGTGATATGTGAGACAAAACTCGACCTAACGAAAAAACTTTGAACTGCAATTTTGCAGCGTCGACATCCGCACTTACCATTTTGTCCCCGAAAGAGCCTCGCTTCTCTCGCCATGGTGATTTATTTGTTCTGTGATCACTGTATTATGGTTTTTAATTTTAGAACAAGCGTGTCGTTATCGAAAGTATCGAAGGCGGCAGTGGTGTCACTAAGGAAGACCTAGTGACTGAGAAGACTGAATGCGTTGAGGAGGAAGTTGAGAGAAGAAGTTCGATAATATTTTCTATATTTTGTTTTTTGCCGTGTTTGTGTCGCAACCTCCGCAGTATATTTGTGTAGCTGTACATTTCATTGCACTTCCGTTGCAAAGTTTGTTCGAGAAGATCATGTGGTGTTTTTTGATAAATTTCACGACGTAAGACTGGGTTTTACTAGCCGGAAAACTACAAGCATGAGAAATAGGAACCAAAAAGATTAAAGGCTCAAGGTAACTGAAAAGGGAGGCGTGAGAGAGGCACAGAGGACGCAAAAGCTGTTATTAAGGGCGTAGGCTGCGTGCTTTGAACGCGATCGGGAGTATGGTGTCTCCCGCAGTTGTCCCGATTTTGTCCGGAATGTGTTCGTCGGGACACCTGATTTTGTCGCGCACTTTTGTCCCGAAACAAAATCAGGTGTCCTGATTTTGTCCCGACACCGATTTCGGGAGTCGCGCAGGCATTCCGTGACGACACCTCGTTTTGTCCTGCGCGACTCAACCGCGAATGTCTGAGATTGGTGATGATGTGTGATATCAAACAGTGGTGCAACATTTTTGGGACACGCTACATATTGGCATTGGTTCGGTCGTAATTAGTTTTGTAGATGTGTTACAGGGTATAGTACAAGAGGGACGATAGTTACTGCCGGCCGCTGCTCCGATGCACAATTTGTCTCACAATGTGCAAATTTCAGACTTATAAAAAGTAGTAGAGTTGAATCGAATGCTTTGCTCAATAAGTTCTACTCAGAGCCTGGTGATAAGTGTAATTTGATAGTGTTATTGCAAGAAAAAAGCTGAAAGACTTAAAATTTTGCTTTTGAGTCCCTTTTTTGGTATTTACTACTTTTCACACCTCATTCCTCAACAAACAAAATCTAACCAATTCTTCTGTCTAGATGAAAGCATAAAAAGGAAAATGCTCTGATTTTCTGCGTGCTGATGGGCATAAGTGCCGGTGAAATATGCGCAAGTTATTGACACCCCCCAGCTATCGTGCCTCTTGCTCGCCGTGCGTTACAGACTCATTTTTTCAATAAATGTATCAGGTTTGCAGAAGATAATTCCGTTATGGCTTGAGAATCTTCATAAAAACCTTCCAAGTTGTGATTCACCCATGAATTTTTGTAGTTAAGTAGTTCAAAGCTTCTTCTATCACTTAAAAAGTACTCAGATGTTTTAATTATTAGTAAGGGACAGTTATGTCCCAACTTAGCTAGAATTCCAGAAGCTTAACTGCGATTTTCTAAGCTTCGTTTTTGCTTCAATGAATATAGAGAGCATCGATTTGGTAATTTGGTTTTTGGATCCAGACAAGCTCCCCCTACTTAGCGCACATCAATAGAAATTATGATTTAGGGTTCGGCACGAAATGGCTTCCCGAAATTGCAGAAAACGAAGTCTTCTCTAATTTCACAGTGAAAGTACGACATACGCTGTGAGATAATTGAAGATAATACATCAAAAGGAAGAACAGAGCAAAACAAAAAAAGCGCCAGAAACATCAAACAAACGCAATAAATCCGTATTCTCCGGACTGGCGGCATAATGTATCCAGCATGGAAAAATTGACAAGAACCGAGTTTGCCAATCTTGCTACCCACCCCTTAATCCCTGTCTCCTTCCCCTTAAACACCCTTTTGTAAAAAACTTGTTTGTTTGTTCATAAACTCAAAAAATTTGCGAATAAGCTAGGGATTACCAGTGGGCCGTCACTTTACGATCTAACTTACATGCTCAAAGTTATTGATCAAAAATCTTTTGATCAATAATTGATGATTTAAGTAGGATTGGAAATACTCTGCCTGTTTTAAGCCATTACGATTTTTCTGAAAGGAAAAATTTGTAATTTTTGCACATGAGCAGCAAAGTCAGCAAGGGAAATGTTTTTAAAACCATCTTGTTTTCCGCTTTTAGGCTCCCGCCAGAGTGCCGAAGTTATGTCAGCGCTACGCCAGCATTTCGATCGATACACGTGTATTTCGTTGGGGCGGGGCTAGCTGACGTCCCCAACGAAATACACGTGTATCGATCGAAATACTGGCGTAGCGCTGGCATAACTTCGGCACTCTGGCGGGAGCCTTAGGGAATATATAGTTTGCCTGGAGTCTGTTGAAAAAAGTGCTTGGTGAAGGGTGTGGGTAACGCTTCTGGATATTTTTGAGTTTTTAACATGAAAAATTTATAACTTTTTTAGATGAACAGATAGTACATGGACATGGTCACCATTGGAACCGTCTCGCCCTCCACTTCCAGAAAATATTAGGTCGTTCCGAAAGTAATGTCGCTTTTTTCAAATGAACGCCACATTTCATGGAATCAAGATTTTAAAGAGATCTTGCAAGCATTCGATGCAGCATTTCATCCTCTTTCTAGTGGTTGTAATTCCATTGCACAATATACATTGAGCTCTCGAAAAATTACCAAAACCTGCGACTCATGCCTTTTGTCATGGTCAAGTTCGGCTATTTTTCTAAATTTTTGTACCTATTCTCCGAAGAAGCACAAGTGACAGGTAGATAGAGCAAACTCTATAGGACACAGAGTAAGTTTTTTCTTTTTCTTAGCTTGCTACTTAGTGCTTCTGGAATCAATTTTTCAATGCCATCGAATTCCATATTTCGTCAGCTCAAACCTCACACAACAACAACCGGCAAGCAACTTGGGTGTCATTCAAAGCAGCTTTTTCTCCTCTTTCCACCAATTGTTTTTTGTTTCCGATTCATCAAGTTTTCCGGAATAAAATCATCATAATCCAGGTTTTTCATGGCGCCTCAGGCTGTACCCGGAATTTTCAAAAGTTGCTAATCTGGAGCGGCAAACGCTTATTTGCTTTGTAAAATTAGTGACAAACCATAATCCATCTTTGTAAGTTTCAAAATCCGACGATTTCTTGGTGTTTGATGCATTTGTGCCTGAGACGAGCCTGCTAAAATTCGGTGGTTCCATCAAAAAATCTACACAGAAATTATGACGAGCTCTGGAAAGTAGAAAAAAGTTGTGCTGTTGTTTCCTGTAGGGTTTGCTCTATCCATCCATTACTTGGACTCCTTCCGACGGCTGCTATAAGAATTTTAAAAAAAATTTTGAGACTTGGCGTTTTCAAAAAGCGTGGGTCGCAAATTT
Source organism: Cylicocyclus nassatus (assembly GCA_958299035.1). NCBI lineage: Eukaryota > Metazoa > Nematoda > Chromadorea > Rhabditida > Strongylidae > Cylicocyclus > Cylicocyclus nassatus. Next base: position 78,483,380 of record CATQJL010000001.1, read on the forward strand.
TGATAATTTTTCGAGAGGTTATTGGATTTTGTGCCGTGATTATATAACCATTAGAAAGGGAATGAAATGATGCATCAAACGCTACTAGAATCTCTTGCACATCTTTGTTCCATGAGATAAAAGCGACATTACTTTCGGAACGACCTAATATATACGTTGCCAGTGGTACGCCAGAAAAAGTGCCGGGTGAAGGGTGGGTGATGTCGCGGATTGGGGTCAGGGCCCGGCACGAGCCGGTTTCTAGGGTTTCTGAAAACGAAGTCTCCCTTGACTTTCGGAAGTTTTACGAAGTCTCCTTTGACCTACCTGCTTAGAAGAAGATGAAAATTACTAGTCTGAAAGAGAAGACGTAAGATAAGAGTGAAAATCTAAATTGGAGCTGAATACTACGCATGCACAAGACTTTGGCATTAGAGCGCGATATTTAAGAAGCGAGAAGAAATGGAGGCAAAAAACAAAGGAAAGGATGATATGAAAATGTCTTCTGCTCAGGGATAGATTTTTGACCGGGGAATTCGTCCATGCTAAAATGATCCGAAACTTATGTGAGGTGACGAAAATATATGCTCCAGACGATCTCAGATCGTCTGGTGGCCGTCTGGCGACAATCTAATTTTGGGAAAGGTATTACTTCACATAAGTTTTCAAATCTTTTTACATAATACTTTCGCAAATAATTTTCTGTACATATAGCTCAATTTTGATGTCATATGCTTCTGTGTGTGCTGTAAACAAGCAATTTGTTTATTTAAGCCTTGCTTTCAAATCGCGCGCAATTTTCGCCATACACGATAGAGCATGTCAATCGTGTGATAACCTGTCCGAGAAGCTTGTGTTCGACTAAATGGCGCTTATCTTTGGTGCTCGGTTCCGACTCGTCAATAACGATATCCCCTTTGCTGTTTACTTCAAAAACGAAGTCCAGCCTGCTTCCAGACGATCTGTGCCGGGCCCTGATTGGGGTCCCCAGCTCCTAACGTCAGTGGTGTCGTGCACTCCTGCATCGGCGAGGGGAGTTTAGGACGCCATCCGTGAATAAAGAACTGGCATATGAGGATAGGTAGCTAGCTTGCGCCATGCTCTTATGGCCTGCCAAACACGGATACACAACACATCTTAGAGGCCCTGGACTACCAACCTAACCCCCCAATCTCAACTGCCAGCTATCTCAAGCTGTTCCACACAATGTTGGCAGTTGTGCATTCTCAGCAACTTGGGCACTACCTAGAATCGTGCCTATCCTCCACCTGATGGAACCTTCCAGGACACAACACATCGTGAAACCACAACAAACATAAATAGCACACAGATATTTCTGGGGCTAAGGCCCAAGCCCTAATCCCAACACTCGTATCAAAACACTAGGACTCTAAAAGTGCCCACCATTTCATCCGGATCTTAATCAACACACAAACAACCCATTACGATGGGATGAGCACACGCCGGCCAAGATGTTACCGCCGGTAGAAAGAAAACCCCCGCGGAGGTACTCCTTCTCCTTTGCCCTGCGGCAAGCAAGAAGCACCAACCGGGTTACCTCGAGGCGAAGGGCCAGTCCTCCTTGCGTGGTGATGTCTTCGCGTGAGTTGAGGAAACGGCGCTGATGGATCGATCGATAGTTGGACTGAGTTGAAGCCGACCGCTCGCGAGTAGACACATGTGGCGTACGTGACTATTTGAAGGTAAGTTGCGGCATAAGTAACGAGCGAGAGGGCGGGGCAGCGCGCGAGGACTGGCGTTTTGGGACCCCTTCGCGCACGAGAAGCGGACTCTTTGAAGAAGTCGCGCAATCCGCGACAGGTGAGACTTTTATAATGGGGGTGCTCAAATAGACGTTTTTTCAATTTAAAAAAGCCTCCACTTGAGCACTCCCATTATAAAAGTCTCACCCACCCTTCACCCAGCACTTTTTACAATGTAATCCAGGCAAAGTATATATTTTCTGAAAGCGGAGGACGAGGCTGTTTCAATGGTAACCATCTTGGTGTAGAACATGTTCATCTACAAAACTTATAAATTTTTGGTGTTGAGAACTCGAAAATCTCCACAAGCATTAGGACAACCTTCACTTAGGCACTTCTTTGAATGGATCTCAGACATGCTATAAAATAATCAAACCGGAGGACAAGATAGTTCCAATAGTGACCATCCCGGCGTACAAGATGTTCATCTACAAAAGTTATGAATTTTTTTTATGTTAAATACTCGAAAATATCCAGAAATCGCTACCCACACCCTTCACCAAGCACTTTTTCAACAAACTCCTCCTTTCCTATACATAAACAATTCAAGTACAAATATCTCCTTTGCCTAGCCTTACCTCACTGTTGATTTTTTTCTCTGCTTTTGGTTAAGGGGTTACCTTAGTCCCGGTTCGGGAGTGAAAGGGGGTGAGCAAATTCTCACACTATCGCACTTATGCTTACAGTCAAAGATGTCCAGGTTTCAAAACGAGAACACATGGCAAATTTATTCGGTATTCGTTTATTCGAAATATTATATTTTGGAATTTATTCAATTTTAGCTTGCTTAGTTGGTTCCGCCCGGCCCTCAAAACACTATGATAAGGGTTTTATCCCTGTACAACTTTTCCCGTGCCCACTTCTACATGCCAAATTCCTATTCCCGCTGTATTAATTATCAGCATGCTCACTTACCCGTCTGTGCCGACCCCGTAGCTCGAACTTTGCATCAAGATCGAGAAAATCAATAAAAGTAACGAATAACTGTAAAACTGATATTGTGCTCGTAATTAGCATGCTCGGTCCCCCCCCCCCCTGTGCCAACTCCCAGCCCCATAGCTCAAACTTTGCAAAAAGTCGATAAAAGTGATGGATAATTTAGAATACTAATAATGTATTCGTAATCTGCATGCTCGACTTCCTCATTGTCCCAGCTTCCAGCTCCGCAAGTCAAACTTTACAAAGAATCGGGAAAAATCGATAAAACCGATACTGGTCGATAACGAAAAGCGAGTTTATGTCAAGACGCGCGATTTTTATTGCCATAAGGACATCAAATAGCGAGTAATGTCTTACATCATTCCAAAAGTACCCAATTTTAGAAGGAGATATATTAGATGTTTCATGGGTTCCTCAATCATGCAACTCTGAAATTAATCCAAAGCAATTTTGAAGGGCAAAAAAACCATGAAAATGCAGTTAAGAACAAATTCGTTATTATCTCGGTCCACATTTCAGCAAAAGCCCCCAACTCAGTAGATAGTAACCATAGATGGTAAGCTAATGCACGTTTGATATTTTGTGCAAACTTGCGCTTGCGTAGCACTTGACTGAAAGTGGGTTGGTGACAGCCGGTAATCGCGCCTTCTCCCACGAAAAGTATCATACCACAACCTCCCCGCTCCAAAGTGTATGTGTGCAAAGGTGCGGAGGTTCAAAAATAGAATTTTCTATTTGGAAATTTTCTATTTATTTATTTTCTATACGTACACACAGACAGACAGACAGACAGACAGACAAACAAACAGACATTTAGCTACACATATATATACAGGGTGTCCCAAAAGTAAGTACACACTTTTCAATCGTCAATATCTCTCTTCCCAATGGCTCTTTTTTTGCCAGTCAAGTACCATTATGTAGAGGAGGCTTCAACTTAGATTAAAAGTATAGGACAAATTATCAGTCGTTCTTCATTACCGTAGGATTACTGTAGGAACTTCGGCAAGGATTTTAGGCCATTCGAAGCCATATTCTGCCTTGAAACAAAACCAAACGAGCCGAACACCCTTATGCTATGGTTGTGAAAGCCGCTGATTTCGAATGTGAAATTTCCACTTTATTGTGATGCTTCTTTCCAAAGTTATCCCAGGTAAACCGTAATAACGTAATTCCCAGTATTTGCCAGAAATGTGATTGCACCAACAAAAAAGCTGAAAACACTCGTAAAAAGTTGTGTAGTAAAATCAGCGTGCGCGAAAACCCCAGTACACAATTTTTCAAATTTTTTGAGAAAAATTTCGTCAGATGGCATATTTCTCAATGATCCACATGCTGGAACTTTGCCGTAATCCCACAGTAACGAAGGGCGAACGGTGATTCGCTCCATACTGTAAATCTAAGTTGAAGCCTCCTCTACAGAATATCACTTAAACAGCAAAAAAAGACCCATTGAGAAGAGAGATATTGGCGATTGAAAAGTGTGTACTTACTTTTGGGACACCCTGTATATGTATTAGGTTGATTCATAATTAATGCACGTTTTTTATACTTCAACTTTCAACCGAGATAATTCTTTTTTGAAAAGACATTTCTGGGCGCAATAACAACTACTGTAACAACAAATCAGTGGCTATAAAACAGATGCTTCTGCGTGACTGTATATATCACAAGAAAGATTTTCTGGCCTGAAGATTGCCAACAACTTTTTTCAGAAGCCTCCACTTTGAGAGAGCATAACTTATGTTGAAATGAAGTAGGATAAAGCAGTCTTCGCTCTTCGTGTAGCCAAGGGCCTCTTGAGCAGTAATGCCAGTTTGGATTTGACGGAAAATTTTTGAAAGAAAATGTTGCGAAAAAGTCGAAAGTACTCACTTTTTTCTGGCATCTCGGCGGGTTCAAAAATCGGTCATTTTGGAAATTATTTCATTTTTCTCCGCTGGAAAGTGAGAAAACCCTAGTGCTTTTCTACCATAAAATGAACTAGAACTACCCTTGCTGGATAGTGCAAAAGACCTGCAATCGCCGTTTGCTTCAAAGTTTTATATGGCACGGAAGGGCCGCGAAGATCATTCAAGTTCACAATTGAATTTCTCGGCTCAGAATTTATGGAGAAATTTGTTCAAACAGCATCTTGTAGCACAAAGTGTTCTAATCTTTATGCATATTTTTTAAAATTAATCCGGCTATTCCTCGTGGATTTGGGGCAAAAAGAGTGAAAAGCAAAAATTTTGGAATTTAGTCTCTTTTATTTGAAGGCTCAGAACTTTGGAATGAACGGAGATTTAAAGCGAGGACCGCCTAAGAAACTAGAAAAAACGCTCTTTCAGATAGCATAAAAGGTTTTTGAGGAAATTGATTACACGTCACATACCAGCACCTGGAAGAAGAGGTGAGAAAAACGTGCATCAATTATGAATCAACCTAATATTAGGCCGTTCCGAAAGTAATGTCGCTTTTTTCAAACGTACGCCACATTTCGTGGAACAAAGATGGGTAAGAGATTCTAGTAGCATTTGATGCAGCATTTCATTCTCTTTCTAATGGTCATATAACTACCGCACAAAATCGAATAACCTCTGGGAAAATTATTGGAATCTGCGACCCATGCTTTTTGAGGAGGTCAGGTTTCATAATTCTTCCGAATTTTTATAACAACTCCCGGAAGAAGTCCAAGTTATGTATGGGTAGAGCAAACCCTACGGGAAACAGCACAACTTTCTTCAACTTTTCAGAGCTCGTCATAATTTCTGTATAGACTTTTTGATGGAACCACCGAATTTTAGCAGGCTCGTCTCAGACACAAATGCATCAAACACCAAGAAATCGTCGGATTTTGAAACTTACAAAAATGGATTATGGGTTTACACTAATTTTACAAAGCAAATGAGCGTTTACCGCTTCAGATTAATTACCAACTTTCGAAAATTCCGGGTACAGCCTAGGGCGCCTTGGAAACCCTAAATTATGATGATTTTATTCCGGAAAACTTGATGAATCGGAAAGAAAAAACAATTGGTGGAAAGAGGAGAAAAAGCTGCTTCGAATGACACCCGAGTTGCTTGTCAGTTGTTGTTCTTTGAGGTTTGAGTTGACCAAATATGGAATTTGATGGCATTTTAAAACTGATTCCAGAAACTCAAAGAAGCAAGCTAAGGAAAAGAAAAAATTACTCTGTGCCCTATAGGGTTTGCTCTATCTATCTGCCAATTGTACTTCTTCGAAGATTAGGTACAAAAACTTTAAAAAATTGCCGAACTTGACCATGGAAAAAAGCAGTTGCAGATTTTGTTAATTTTTCGCAAGCTCAATGAGAATTATGCAATGAAATTACAACCAGTAGAAAGAGGATGAAATGCTGCAACGAGTGCTCCTAAGATCTCTTGAAAATCTTGATTCCATGAAATGTGGCGTTAATTTGAAAAAAGCGACATTACTTTTGGAACGACCTAAAATAAGATCTAATCAGTACAGTATCTCATGCTTGGACCACGGTGGATGAGCTACGCCTGCGTAATTACAATCATGTGCCCTAAATTCTTAACATTAGTTTACAATAGCACCTTGAAAGCGATTTTTAGCACTGTGAAGGGCGAGATATATTGACTGCTTAAGTTTAATTCTGCGTCGAGCTCGTGCCCATTATGGCCTGCTGATGAGTCGTTGTTACAGGCGCAACTCAATCTTTCTGTAAAGAGAAGGCTCCCATAGATGTCACTCAACAAATCAGCTTCGTACAAGGAAAGGGTGCTTGGTCGAAGTGGCGTTTCCATATGAAATGTGCACTATCTAATAGAGCATAAAACGCTGATTCCAAATCTGCTTTCCTTGCAAAGCGCTTCCGGGAGGAGAAATATGAGAATTTATCAGAATTTAAACATGAAAATTTCTTCATGCAAAAACTTGAAAGCGCTGTTACTATTAAATCATTCTAAACTTTAGTCCGTGAGCTCAAATGAAGCCATGATTATATAGGACCTTTTGTGTAATAAATACCTTCAATCTAGTAATCTCAAGCAGTCATTACTCCTTTTAAGCGCCGAAAATTTCTTAACACCTGTTTTGGGTTACTCAAGTCATTGAACTTTAGCTCAAAAAATTTCCAGAACTTTTTTCCCAAAAGCGCTTTGCAGATATGGAAAGCATATTTGGAATCAGCGTTTTATGTTCTATAAGATAGTATATATTTCATATGGAAACGCCACTTCGACCAAGTATCGTTCACTTGTTAGTGATTTTATAGGACTCAAAAAAATACTGTGGCAAAAAAATATATTTTGACCAAGTATCGTTCCCTTATTAGCGATTTCATAGGACTCAAAAAAATACTGTGGCAAAAAATATATTTACATGAAAACTGTCTACCGTAACTCTACCGTAAAAAACCATCTTGCAACTCAGGTATGATTGTGATTAGCAGGTCAGAGAACCTTCATGAACGCAAATTTTCTAAGCAGACGTTTCATTTTATTTTTTGTTTTTTGAGCTCACCATAGGTTTTGACTAATTATTGGTAACCTTGACTTGATGGAAAACTTCCAGATGTAACAAACTATGTGCGCAGACAGCGCTAACCAGGGCCCGGCATGATGTGGGCAAGTGTAAAGCTGGAAACGTTTTGAAGGGAAAACAAAGCCGATATTGTAAATATACGTCTACATGTACATAGACTCTTTCGACAAGTTAATACACGACTGAAACGCAAAAACAAGATCTTGCTCTCGCGTCACCTTCAAAAATCGAAATTTTTCATTGAGTTGTAATCAAATGTCAATACAGCGCAGAAAGTATGACTAAGAATAGGAATATAAACGGAAATGGACTAGAAGGAGCTTATTGTCAGTCAGAGTTCTGTGGAAAAAACTATGTAAGTGAAGGCTGTCGCAAGCTTTTTTCTAAGAAAAAGCTCTTTTTTTGTTTCCGAGGTTTAAGGACCACCCTGTTTACGAGCTAATTATTTTACATAGAAGTGAGCAAAGCTGTAGCGAGAGAGATTTAGCTTGATCAGGGAAGCTAACACATTCGCCTGCACTTTTACTCCACCCGTTGAAGGACTTGTCTGCATACTTTTCTAAATAAGAGTTTTCTTCAACAGCACTAGCATACCAAGAACGAAGTCCTAGTGTACTCTATGCCAATCCATAACTTAACGGACTCGCACTTGAAAAAATTGCATCTAAGACCCATGCGTTCCCGCTCGTGAAAGGATTCTGCTATTCTTGCACAGCTTCAAATTTGAGACAAATCATGAAAACGCAATTTGTTAAGTTATGAATATAACTCGGCAAACAATATGGATAAGCGGACATGGTCTGACGGCTTTTCTAATAGTGACTCCAACCTTGAAAAATATGCAGGAAAGCCCTTCAACAGAAAGAGTGCAGGTGAATTTGAATGAGCCTTGAGTGTTTAAACTGGATCTCCCTCACTACAGTACTGGACATAATTCTGAAAACACTCCAGAACTCGTCGTAATTTTCGTTCTTGTCAATAAATCTGCAACTTTGCTGTATTGTGTGCATGTTAGCCTACCATGACCCCTCAAAACGGCTGCCAATCGGTATGATTTAGTCTCTGTTGTTTGCTTAGTGTAGAATGTATCCCGAAAACTTCAACAATACTCAAGGGTGCTCTACGGCTAAACTCACGCCCCATAGTCACTTCGGAACTCCTGCATTCAACCGGCGTTTCACCTGCGTTCGACCGGAACATGTGCTGCAAGTAAATCTCGAACCAAACGCAGGTGGCAATTGCCCGAGCTACGTTTCGCCGAAAGTTTTGTCCCGAACCTATGTCCGGATTATCGCGACCATAACGGAGGTGTTGCGCATGTTTTTAATGAGTGGAACTCCGTTTCACCTGCGGTTGTCAACACGAATGTCCGAGTTGGTTCATTTTTAAAGAACATATTTAATTGTCATGTCTAGGAAGCGATCAGCATTCAGATAAATAGCTTACCGGATAAGGCATCCTGCGTCCAACGTAGGCCCGCACCAGCCAAGTTGCACTGAAGGAGGTTTACCACGGGCCATATTAGGTTGTTGCATAAGTTCTGTCCAATTTTTTTTTGCCTTAGAGGCAGCTGTTCTAAAAGAATTTCATCTCTAATGCGGTACTGTTGGTATCATTAGAAAGTGCTTTTCTTGCGCTTTCTAAGGCATGTCAAATTTCAATAAATTTCTTAGTGTAAGGAGATTTCAGGCCTAAAATCTCCAGGTGGCCGAGGTACATTCTCATCCTAAAAATATGTTCTTGTGAGGAAATCTCCACAGTGCGCCCTTCAGGTCAAGTTTTTTAATTGGTAGCGGAATAAGGGTGTAATAGGCTAGCATACGCATAAGTTCAGTTTCATGAAGAAAACGTCTTGCTAGTAAAATTTATTGTCAAACATCAATTATCTGTAAAGATGTTTCACAAGCTATAACCTTGTGAATAGAAGTAATCGACGAATTCAAAGTTGGAGGCGCTAGCGTAAAGCAAGGGCTAACAGAGGCCATCCACCAATTTTTTTGGCGCTCACGGCAACTGTAAAATTTTCGTAATTTGTAAATAGGCCTATGGACTAAAGACCTAAATAGGCCCTACGGACTCTTTTATGGTGCAAAATAATCTACGAAAAATTCTCTATTTATCCATTGTTAGATAGGATGCCTATCAATTCTCATAAGGGAGCACTGCCATGTCAAATAAGAAAGGTTTGAAGAAAAACGCTGTAAAGTTTTTGAGTTCTTGCTTCTTACTTAACATGGATTTCCACAGGTTTCAATATGTGTCTGATAGCCAAGGAATTGCTCAACAAACAGAAACTAAGATCTTGGGAAAAAGCTGATTTTGAAAGAAGTTATGACTTTTTGAAGTCAAAAATTTCAAATCGGACAGAACTTATGCAACAACCTAATATACTCTCCGCATTTGGACTTGTCAGGTTGTCAACACAATAGTGACCCTTTTTTATTCGCTTGTCATGGCTCCGCAACCAGCCACACCCTCAATTTGAATGAGCATTATATTCAATAGAGCAAGACGAGCTCTACAAGCTGGTTTTAATGCTTTCGCGCCAGGTTTGATCCACTCAAAGTTTGAATTCAATTAGTTTCAGAACCCCAAAAAATCGCAAAAAAATCAGACCTTCGCTCAGAAACTTCCTACTGATCTCCCGCTTGCACGTATCCATATATTACAAACATTCATGTATACTAATGCTGTATTATTTCCTTGATTAGGGACAAAGAGAATGAAAGTTTTGGTTTTCAGTACAATGCTAAGCCTTTCTTACACAGAGTTTTCTATCCACAAATTTTTGTGAGTATAAGTTTGAATCCTAGCCTCTTAAAAGCGCTACCTTTCACAATCGATTTTAGAGCCAAAATACGGGAGAGTTGAGTTCGGGGGTTCTCGAAACCTGAGCTGGAAAGTAAAAATTTACAGTCATACCCACAAAGGTTTGTATAAATTTACTCATGTGAGATTTGCCCCTCATTGCTTTAAGAAAAAAAAATGGAAATTTTGTTTTCTTAGTTTCTAATCAAAGAAAATCATAGCAAAATATAACAACTGAATAAATAAATGCCTGATGTGAATAGATAGATGAGCGCAAGTGGGATATCAGCGGGAAACTTATGGGCGGAAATCTGATCTTATCGGATCTTATGGGCGTCTAAAACTTTTCAACTTTGGTTTCAAGATTCAACTGGATCTTTCACTTCTTCTCTTCTCTACTCCCTCCTCCTCCCTCTCCCCTCCGTACCCTCCTTCCGCCCAAAGTTCTTGATTGAGAAAGTTAAGTCGAAAGCAAGCAATAAAATATGCCGTTTGAAAAACTTATTCTAACTAGCAGGCAACTTGGGACTCACTCAGCTAATTTCTACGCAGTTCGTAACAATTCCTTTGATGGTAGAAGATAAAATATTACGCTTAATGATTTGTGCGGGACATATATGTGATGTTTTCAACTGTTATTCCATGCCTCATGTCTATTCCGCTGACTTCAGCGAACTAATCATTGCACAACACAAATTCTGTAATTGGAGAGTGAAAGTGAAGAGGAACAAGTAATTGCCATCATTTGCTCCGATGTAACATGTTTCCATTTTAGTTTCAATTTACTGCCGCTGCTTTTGTGTTCATTTACAACTGCCCTCTGACACCCAGCATTCCACGTAAAATTGCATCCATGCAACTGGTTGTTTGTGGAGATTTAGCAGTTTGAAGCAGTACCATGTATTAAGCTTTGAAGATTTTGCAAGGTAACGTCGATCACAATTTGAAAATAAAATCTTTGATTTTAGCGCAAATGAACTAACTGCACTGTGCATCAACAACAATGCAGCAAATCCATAACTCTTCGTACAACTACCGCTCTTTTTTATTCTGTGTCAACGCTCAATCAAATCTGATGCATATAGTACCAAAAAAGAGTTTGACATTTGTTACTAAATTGTCACCTAAAATTGTCATCATCAATCGTCCGATTGTGCAGTCAAGACCAGCAAAGTTGAGACTAAGAACGGCCGAGCAATTTATAAGCAGGCGAGCACAGGGAAAATAGATCGCACATTTTAGACGATCGCTCAAAGAACAGTCGATGCTTTTTCACAGCGTGATTGCGGCGCAGTGGCCGCATTATCGTGGACTTTCCGAAATATGCAAAATTGTTAAGGGCCGCATGGTCCTTTAGGCTGACCAGACCGCGCTGCGTGCGGACATACACGACGTACGCAGCGCACGCCGCGATGCCGCGCAGTCTGGTTCAACCAAGGAACCTGTAGGCAGAGGTGCGATAGTCGGAGCCGAGTCTCCGCCTACCTTCACTTTTGAGCTGGTATGGGGTGACCACCTTCTCTTTTGGGTTTGAAAAATTTTTTTGCTGAAGCTTAAAAGAAGGAAACTAAGCAAAAGGAACGCAAAAAAAGTATTGAGAGCATATATCTATGTAACAAGTCGATCTAAGCAGTAACCGCCGAGAAACAGATTTCGAATGATAAAATAATGTAAATCGTGCAAAATTCCCACTGTTATATATCTGATGGTCAAAGATGTCAGCAAATGCGACTTCATAGGTTTTGAGGGGTAGGTGTTGCTCTACCAGACGGTGAAAAATCAGATCGATTTGAGCAATAGCCGCCGAGAACGAGAATTTTGAAAAATTAAGCGATTTTAGGTTTCTTAGTGACAGCTGACGTTTAGACTCCTATAAATCCGGAATATGAAGGTGTGCAATGTTGCGACTCTATAGGTTTTGTAGAGCAAGGAGTGCTCTATCGGGATTTGTCTCAGCCGTACCGATTTATTGAGATACCGCAGAGATTCAGGCTCTTAAAGACCAGGTAAAAACCGCTTTTCGAAGTTCAGAAGCTCATAACTTCTTCAGAATTGCATGAATCATATTGCGACTTCATAGGTTGGATTCTCCTCTTCAAAGCTTTCAGATCATATATAAAATGTAAGGGGGGGGGGGGTTAATGATTTTTGCGGCTCTAACCCGGCGTGGAGACTTTTCATACCAAAGTCTCCACCTCGCCCATGTTAATGTATTGGCTGGAGGCCGCCAGTGGAGACTGCTGAAAAGTCTCCACCCCCGGGCATATGCCGTGAGAGGAGCGAAACCCCCACATTATGTAAATCATCTGAAAGCTCTTGAAGAGGAGAATACAACATATGAAGTCGCAACATGATTCATGCAAGTCTTAAGATGTTATGAGCTGTTGAGGTTCAAAAAGCTCTTTAATTGCTTTTTCAAGACCCTGGATCTCGGCGCTATTTCAATGGATAGATACGACTAAGATATATTTTAAAAAGGCCCAAGAAGCGATATCCAGCTTCATAAACCCTTAGAGTAGCCCTATCGCTGCAGCGTACCTCACGCGGGTTGCGCCTTAACCTACGTGTAAGAAGTGCGGCCTTTGTTAAGGCCCGCGGCCCGCCGAGTGAGGTGGTTGGGCTGCGAACCTCCCGATAACCTATTCCCAATTTCAACTTTGGCCGCGGCGTTCCCGGAAAAATATACATGGGCCGCGGCGCGCCATATAACACGCTTTGAGGCCGCGAACTTTCCGATGCAATTGTCTGAGTAGGCTCTGAAGAAGGCGACTTGCCGAAACGTCAGCCAATAAACCGTTAACAATTTCGAGTCATGGCTCAGTATCATAAAGCACAATATCAATACCATGCCGAGCTTCATAGTAAGTCGCACATTCCATTAACAAACTGTACGGCATAGCGAAATAATTGCAACTGTTCGTTATCAGAAAAAAAAACATGCGCAGATTTCAAGATAGGGAAACATACAGCAGAGTTCTGTCAGTTTTCAACACCCGCAAATCCCATTGAGAAAGGTAAACATGTATTTCAAGTCAGTATCCGATGCGAAATTTCCTCTTTCTAGCAGGCATGCCCCTATGCAATTCTTCCAAGAGTTCAGAATAACTCGCTTAGACTAACTGTGTCGTAAGTAAAAGGCACAGGCAGCGAAAATTGCGCGTTCAAGAATTGTGAAAGCAGCAAGGTTCTTCTGTACTTCTCCTTCAAGATGTTGCCTTTCAGTAACGAATAAGAGTGAAGGAAACGTATTTACAAGCACAACAGGGTCAAGGCCCTTCAACTTTCAACCTGGATGTTGAGACTGGGTGTTACGCGACATTTTGATTAAAAAATACATCTAGAATATACACTGCTGTATCAAGGCTCAGCAGAAGTGGAGATTGCACGCGCTGGATGTCGTTTTTTGACGGGGAACAAAAGGAAAATTGTAAAACTTTAGTGGGGCGTCTATGGATCTGACGCAAGCACAATTCTTACTCTTAGTAAGCCCGAAAAAGGCATTTACCAGTAACAGGTAAATTGATAGGTTACAAACACGATTAGCATGAAGTTGTGTGCACACGATTCCCAACGTGTTAAGACATGATGTTTACGCACAAAAAGATAAACAATCAGTTTGTTCCAACGACTAAGTAATATTAAGAATACAAATTTGTTTTATAGCTTCGCGACGAAAAGAATAGTATGAAAATTATGGGGATTTTATGTGAACAAAAAGAGTAATGTAAGTGCTTTCTATTTTAGGTTGCTCCCGCGCAAACTGGAAGCGCTCTGAGCTTTTGCAGAACCAAACAAAATTTTCCCCTTCTTCACATAATCTTTCCAAAAATTCTCACATTGAAGGCACCGTTCACCCTATGTTAGAGGTCTTGAACTTTGGCAGTATACGATAGTAGAAGGATCCAATATCAAGCCATGCCCAAGTCGCATTGCAAGATGCCACTTTAACAGGGAGCACTTCGGAATAACGAAGAGGCACGAGGACCGCGCAGCACCGCCCCTCTCAGTGTTGTTCACCCACATCCAGACACCGTTCCAAAGAACCGGGCTGGGCGTTCTCCGGACGGCAATTGTCGGGATTCTCCACTTCATATCCGGACAGGGTCATAAGAAGACCCCAGAACGACCAAAACATGGAATTCGAGCACTTATGGAACGGTGCCTTCAACCTTTAGTCCAAGCTCTACCTATAGGTACTCACTTTGAGCCATCTTTCGATACGCCTGCCTTGCTACGGCCCTTGATTATCATAAACTAGCTGGCTTACCCGGCTCCGCCGTATGTTCCGAATAGAAAATTCCATTTCTTAACCGATCCGGACCAAACTTGGCACACATACCCTTCGGGCCCCGGCGGGTGTCATAGGCTACTTTTCGTCATCGATCGGTATCGATTTTATCGATTTTTTGCAAAGTTTGAGCTATGGGGCTGGGATTTGGCACAGGGGGGTAATCGAGCTTGCTGATCACCCCCACGTGGACGTTAGCGCAAAACGAAAACGCATTGCGACTACTTAACGACACTTTGGACGGAAAAGGCTTTATATTATCGACGCAGAGCGATCCTAATTATCTGTGGGACATCGTTGCTAAATTTGAGTTGAAAGCTTTTCTTTGAAAGTGATTGATATGATGAACGGTACAATTATGACAATAACAGGTGGTAAAATATCTTCTCGCTATTCTGTGAATTACATCTCCCTATTACGTGAGCCCCATTCGATCACTTCGGAAATTTTGTAGCGTATACTCTCTACACAACAATGAGTCATTTTTATATCACCATGACCAATTCATCAGATCCATAGTCAATCAGTTGTAAATACAGCATAAAGAATGCATATGAGGAAAAGATAAAGGTCAAAAAAAGAAACCGCAGCAGAGAGATTGCAGATTATGGAGATGAAATGCAGCAGTATAGGTTCAGCAAGAATTGTAGTATGAAAGCTATGTAAGAAAATGAAGGAAAACAGAACAAAAACTCATAACCGGCATAGTAATTCGAGGGCTTTCTCGTATTTACGTAGTTATCTAAGTAAAGATTTGTAAGCAATTTACAGTACATAATCATCAGTATAGGACCCAGAAGCGTCAATATCACGAATAGGTAAAGGATCCCAAAACAAGGAGAACATCAAGTTAGGTCATGTGACTGTAAGATCGTTCACGGATACCATGAGGAATTGTGAAAAAAAAAAGCGAGACACGTGAAATAAATAGGGAACATAAGGCTCCGAAGAATTAAGCTTGATGAGAGGTTTCGCAACATCGCGAATACAAAACTTGCTGAGAGATTACATTGAGATTATAAAGCGATGCACGGTACAACGGATCGGTAGAAGTAAATTTTTATACCTCGCTATAAACCGATCTCACATTGTTATTCTGTGTTACCCAGTTTTCGTAAGTACGCATCACGCCGCTGATACTCGTCTAGGGCTTTCTCGGTTTGTCTATCCGGAGGAAGTTCCGTTCGCTTTTGGGTGAAACCGACTTCGCGCTGATTGACTTGCTCGACATTCTCCTAGAATCTATCGCCTTGAAAACGAAACAAAAATAGAATAAATTCGCTTCCTTACCCGATTCAGAGTATTTCGCATGATTTCCTCCTTACTCAACTTTATTTCTTCATCTGTGTGAGGTTCAGAAAGAGATAAGGAATCAAGTGAGTTCGTAATTCCATTAACGTCAGAAAAAACGGCTTTAACTTCGCCATACTGAAACTCATTTGATTCACGAAGATATGGGCCATAAATGCTTAATGACTTACATGAGGGTTCTTTCGGGCTGTTTGTTCTATGATCGCCCATTTCCGCTCCTTCTCCTCCTGTCGAGCTTTTTCCATCGAGCGTTCCTTAAACATGTGCATCAGAAGTGCTTATTTCTATCTGACAAGAAAAAAATAATTCGTCATGCTACTCATTGAAACGCTTTTATCTAAGGCATACGCCATACTTGATCCACCTGATCCACTTTGCTATTGGTCAAAATAGGAACTGACCAATAGCAAAGTGGATGAAGTGGATCAAGTGGATATATTTACGCTATTGGTCAGTTCACTATTATGTCCGACAGCAAAGTGAATCAAGTGGATTAAGTATGATGTGTGCCTAAGGAAACTCAAATGAGGCATTGAATTGGTGGCCTTGAAAGTAAGAAACTCAAATGAAGAAAAAAATTACAGTTTAAAATAAAATCAGTCGGAATAAAATACAAAAAGAAACTAGATACAGCTTCCAGATCTGCAGGTTTCTTTGTTGATTTCTCCAGGAAATTTTGAAAAGATCAATATGAAATAATCGAAATTCGAGCTGCACCTTAGCATAGTTTTGCGAACATTCGTCGAATAGCTTCTGATTTATCTCCATCAGCAATTTCAAAGCGTTGTATATCAGTCCATGGATTGTTCTGGAATACATTGATCCATCTAAGTCCGAAAACGAAAATCGCATACTTGTTCCAGTGCGTTTTACTGTTTTTGTAGAGTGCCGGAAACATTATCGGTAGTATTACTGTAGCGTTCTCTCCAATTAGCGACATAACATACTCGTTATTCCAGTAATACAGAGCTCGTTCGGCTACCTGAACGTTTGATTTGCAAAAATTAAACATAACACTGACAAAGCTTGTAAAAAAGGACATTTATGGAGATACCTGGAAATGCGGACTGCTCACACAACGTGCCAGCTGCGTAAACAAAGGCACCATCACTTTTTGGAACTCGACCGGTTCGATCACATCCAAGACTTCTTCGAGCTCGTTTAAGAACATCACCTTAACAGTCAAAAACTAGTATCAAAAAGGAAGTGAATCTGCAAATATCCACCTCCTTCGGGCTATGAATTTTCGGCCAGAACTTGAGTAGTCCTAGAATCACTGGCTCCGTAAGAGATGGGTCCTTTTCAAGGAATTGGACAACACAATATGCTAATTGGGGATGATATGTGGAGAGAGATTTCACCTGAAAAGAACCGCTATGGTACCTCTTAATGAGGCAAATAGAGTCGCAGGACCAAAAAAAACTATCTTGACACTTAAAATTGTAAGACTGCAATGTTTGAAAATAATATAACCGCATAACGTCTGCTTTAAATGTTCACGAAACAAAAGACTCCTTCAAACAAATTGTGTACAAATAAAAACCGCAGAATGCACGAAAAAAGATAAAAGGCTTACCTTATGTAACGGCAGCAAAACTCGAAGTAAAAACGTCCTATGCTCCTCTTTCAGTGGAAGGGCGAAACCATTGATAATACTTCCTGCAACAAAACATTTTTATCAACTCAGCGAAGCCCTCTGAAAAAAATTTTTTGAACAAACTGACCTAAAATCTCTAACAACTCTGCAATGCCATTATGTCGCTCCGTTTCGTAAATGAAACAGTAGAAAATGTTGTTGATCTGCTTTCTAAAATATAGATTTTACAGATTGTTTGAAAATAAAGGAGAAAAGAAAGGGAACTCACCGGATGTATGCTCTCATGCCTAAAAACTTTCCGTATATCCGATGCAAAGTTGTTTTGAGAAAATCTCGTTCTCGAGGATCTTCTGAGTCCATAATCATCAAAAGCTGAAAGAATGAGACTTTGCCACAAAACACGCATGTAATGCCATAATCTTCTAGTACAAGAAAATAATTGAGCAAAAGCATGCCAATAGCAAGCTAAGAAAATATACCTTATTGTTAAGAAGTATCAACAAAGGAGGTAAATAAAAGATATAGCTAGAACGAAAAGACTACAGTGGTCAAGAATTAAAAAAATCTTTACCCTCAACATAAATTGATGGTCGATGTATTTCTTCGCTATACTTGACTGGAAATCTGGCGACTCGAGAAAACGAAGGAAGAACTCGTAAACAAGCTGAAAATGAAGCCATTTACTGAGCTGTAGTAGGTTACGCTCATTTCACCTGTAAGTGTGGCCAAGCTGCCTCAAGCGTTGGTTCATCTTCGTCTGGATCGAACTCAGCACCGACAGGATTCGTCGGAGGCGAAAGCGGCCGAAAGAGGTTCAAGGCAAACTGTAAATCAAAATTTTGAGTCACTGTGAAACTATACAATATTTTTTGCCCTGACAAAATCTCATCTTGGGAATTTTTCAACGCACTGGTTATGCAAATTTGCAGTTTATCCGCAGAAATCGGAAGAGAATAAGCAGTTGAACTTTGATTCCAAAAGGAGGCAAGTTTGCAATTCAAGCGCCGTCAACAACTTTATGCCCTTCCTTACTCCCCCTTTTTATTTACTTGTACCCTACTCGTCCCTCTCTTCTGCGTGTTTTGCAGATCCACTTATCCCCCAATGGTTTCAAAGGGACCGCATGTTGTTTACTACGCGAAGTCGCAGCTCAGTGACTACGAAACCAATCAAGCTATAAAACGCCACGAGCAATAAATAGGAATAACAGATGCTTACCATGTTAACTGCTTCGGGGTAGACATTTTCAGTAATCACTTCTCTACAAGTTGTCACATAATCGATCAGTTCGTTCAGTGCTGCTCTTTTCACCTAAAAGTGCAAAATCAAGTTGAATGCTCATGTATTCTGCTTTACTCAACAGGGACCAACTCTGAAATTCTAGCAGGTAGAAAAAAGTTGGAAATTTGAATATGAGTCTATCTTGACAAGGTCTGAACGGGGAAAGAAAATCTGAAAACAAACCTCTTTGTACTTCATATCACTTAATGGATCCTGCGCAAACTCAAACACCACACAACATTGTCGAATCTTTTGTATAAACAAATCTTCGCGTTCGGATGGATCTGCTTCTGAAAAAGAAGTTAATTAAAAGCTAACAAACAGACTGTCTCCCATTATCTTTTCATCTCATACAGTAGATCGTAAATTTTCTCCTTTCACACATATGTCACACATATGACATATGAGCCGCGTTGCATGAATAACTAATGATGGCTGCGTGCAGATTTATTGAGAACAAATTCCACAGCAAAGATCGTTAACAGATCGTTTGTAATGCTTCAAAACGGAGGAACAAGTATTGCATGCAAGTTATAAATTTCACACAAATGTAAATATTTCCGCACTCTGCACAAGATTGTATTTGGACCATCCTCAAGCTTTGTCGGCGGTAAGTAGAAAACAAAATGCCTCATTAGAAAAAAAATCGCAGAAAAGTTCAGTTTTCTGAAAAGTTCCAAAATATGGCTGTTTATCATAACAACTGCTGGTGACAATAGCCAACATTTGAGCTTAGCCGTCTCGCATATTTCAAAGCTAATTGTCACAGTAGCAGACTCATAAAAAAAGAAACGCGAACATTACACAACTGTGAAAATTGCTTATATGCAATTTAAACACGACAACTGTCGCCTTCCTAACTCCCCCTCTCCTCCCTCACCACCCCATTTCAAAATTCCTTTTGCTAGATGTGCTGTATTTGCTCAATAATACCCCTTTTTTCAAGTTGACAGAAAATAAAGTTATTTGGAATCGTATGCAGTAAAAATAAAACATTCGAAAACCCCTATATTTGAATATGAAACTGTGAAGTTCAGATACTGTTCGATAGGTACAAACTCAATTCTCTTGTACCCTTCCATAAAAGCAATTTCATCTACATCAAGAGCATTATACTGCGTCAAATAGTATGGATCAACCAAAGAAACCCTACTTCACTGCATAAACAATGTGGGAGTCGCTACGATGCGCATATAATTGGAAGATTCAATTACATACTGAAAGAGAAAGGATTTTTTGCGATCTTGTGTTAATAAACAACAAACTCAATGTAAAAACGTACGACCAATACACTCACCTTTTATTGCTGGCAACTTGACGAGCTCTCTGTTGGAAGATACATTGAATAGGCTACTAGACTGCCGACGATCTCGACGAGGTATGACGGGTCCTGAAATATTGCATTACTAGAGGCGCAGACAGATCAAAATTGGTAGCACCATACGAATGCTTTTAGTTTGCAAGACAACATTAGTCTGTGACAATCAGTGAGCACACACTTACTGTTTGGCAAAGATTAACGTACCGAATTCCGATCTTGCGAAGAAAAAACCTGATATGGTCACGTTGGTTGTTTACAATATTGAGAGTAAACAAAAGGAGAAAGAAATTGTTACTCTACACTAATCACCTAAAAGACATTCGCTAAATTTGAAGATAAATTTGTTGCGTAGATGATTGAACGTTACTTTATTTCAAGAGCAACAAGCATCTAAACTGGATTCTTTATCGTGCAAAATCTTGTTCATTGTTTATTGCCATAGATCTATCATGGGTCAGTCAAAAAATGACAGTGCAAACTTTTCTCTTTCGCTCCCACCGGTTTACTTCTTCTTACAACAAAACAACTCTGAATGAGCACAGGAGACTGTAAAATTTCAAGTAAAAAGCATATTCATTTCAGAAAAACATTCCTGCTGATATCCAATGGTATGCATCGCAATGAATTTACCAATAAGTGGAGATAACGGAGGCCACATTTTTGATCAACAAAGGGCAATGTATAGGGCATTTGATAGATCGTGACGATGCCGCGACCGCACGCCACTTCCGGAAACTGCATTTTCTTGGTTTTCATCTCTAGTCGAATGGGTTTTTGCTTACGTATGATAACATTTTGACACTGGAAGTGGCTGAGCTGAACGTGAGGTGAAGCCTTCTTGTATGAGCGTTTTGGGCTCCTATGAACAAAAAGTCCGCAGCAAAATCCGTCGTCACGATTTCATAAATGAACTATACATTTGTAATGATATGTAAACTGCTATAGGGTTTCTACCTCAAAAATTGCTGACTTAAATTAGGCAAAAGTTCTCGCGAGTTTCACAAGATCTAAATAGTCTTTCTCAGGATAGTTTCATAACCTTTCAATCATAGAAGCCAATATTCTAAGAAGAAACTGGTTAAAGATTTTGACAACAATTTCATACCCTTTATAAAGGAGAAAGTCAAGTTCTTTTCACGGTAAATTCTCAAAAAATCGCAAGAGCCATTTCAATACCTTCCGCGCTTGCAGTGTAGGGGGATTCATTCTAGTGACGAGAACCCCATTAGTAACTTGATCACACGCTAGTTACTTCAGAGATCTTGCGCTTCTGCTTGAGCCCACTAATGTCGGCTCATCGCGAGTGAAAACGAATCAAGACACATGGCTTAGTAATCCAGTAAATTGAACAACTCGAAAAGGGATCTCAAATTTCAAATCATAATCAGTTTTCAGGGTAAAAACACGCTTAGAATTCAAATAAAAACAAAAAAAAATAAAGAAGAACTGTAGAGCACTTAAAAACTTACCTCCACCATACTGGGTTTTCTTGAGCAGAGTCGGCGGTGGCGCATCTGGCGGCGGAGGTGCATTATGGTCGTTTACTTAAAAATACAAGTTTTCAAGGTGAAATATTAGTATGGGAGAGCTATTCTACCACTTGTGTCTTCAGTGCGTATCGTCGGAATCTCTTTCTGCTCCTTCTGTTCTTTCTGTTCCTTTTGTTCTTTCTCCTCCTTTTTCTTCTCTTTCTTCAAATCTTTTTCCTTTTCTTTATCTTTTTCCGCCTATACTTGACATATGAAGAGCTACAGTTTAGCTGGGAATGAACCTTTACCTTCTCTTTTCCATCTTTATCCTTCTTCTTGCCCTTGAGCATTGTCGACGAAGCGACGACCTTAACACGTAAAGGTGCTCCAATACTAGCTATTTTAGTTTGATGGTTAGTCAGTTATCAATAATAAGTGTGATTACGTGGCTCTTAAAACATAATGCAAAGAAAAAAAAGCGTCATGTAGTACAGAAAAAGCAAGACGTTGAAGTCAGCTATTAAGAGGTCAAAGAGGTCACAACTGATTCCAGATAAGTCAATTAGGAAACTACAATGGTGAATGAGTTTCTTACACAGGCTCATTGCATATGCAGAATAGCGTTCTAGAATTCAAGGTGACATGCAAAGTCAGGAGTGAAAGGTACCCCCAGACGTAAAATGCGATTTAGAGATGCTTCTAGGGCAAACTTGGAAGAAGGAATAATTGTTTTGAAGATGCAAATTCGGAAGTGCGAAATAACAACTCAAACAAATTATTGGGAAAAAATTTTAGAACCAAATTCCATTAGTTGGATAACATCAAGCTCAGCTACTGAACAAGAAGGGCACAAAGAGTCATTATTAGAATGCCGCCAGCTACAGAAACGATTCTAGCAACCAAGAACTTTCTACATCGCAAGAATGTGTAGCACCACTTTTTATCACGGTAGAGGTGAAGAACATAGGGAGGAATGGCATGCTCAAAAATAGAACAAATTTTTCATGAAACGTACTAACTACACAATAGTCACAGAAAGCTAAATGTATTTCCTCAGTCGCGTATGAATAAGGTGAGGATACTTGGAATGTTGTCTTATAGAGCATGGAATGTTGTTTTCAAATCTGTTTCCATTATCTGCAAAGCGCTTCTAAGCGAGGAGTTATGGGAATTTTTTGATGCAAAAACTTAAACGCGCCGCTACAATAAATTCCATTCGAAACTGTAATCTGTGAGCTCAAATTACGTCATGATAACTTGAAGATTGCTTATGCAATGACTAGTTTCTGTTAATGAACTCATGTCAGTTATCATTCCTTTCAAGTGCAGAAAAGACCTCAACACCTGTTCGTTAGTCAAACCCTTGATTTTTACCTTAAAAATTCCCAGAACTCCCCGCCTAGAAGCGCTTTGCAGATAGCGGAAGCAGATTTGAAAACAGGGTTCCATGCTCTATGTGATAGTATACATCTCATATAGAAACGCCACTTCGACCTAGTATCCTTCCTTTGTAAGAAATCCATTTAGCATTCTGTGACGTTTATAATGAACATGTGCTTTCTCGCACCTAAGATACATGCAGAATCTGGATCCAAGGATTCACACGTCATTGACATCAAACGGCAAACATGGCATGTAAGCCCAGATAAGCAAGAGAGCACAAAATCACGTTCGGCATTCGAGGCCTATAATTTGGGATAGAAGACGCGCCAAAATTAAAGGCTTAACTTGTCAGCACTCCACGGAAAATCAATGCAAGATATGGACGTAAGTTCATACCAAAGACTGTTTTGGTCGTATCCAATAGAAGATATTTTTTAGATATCGAAAAGTCCCCTACACAAGAATGTATGGTTCAAAAGAGTAGATCAGTGGTAATGAAGAAGGAAATGAGGAAATTCTTGACCTTCACAAGTTGCTCTATAACAGAATAAACTCACACCATTTCTTGATTAACCCCTCATAAACTATGCTTCGTACTACACATAGTGTTAGTGGTGGAAAGTATAGTTAGCACCGAATATTCGTGTTCGAATAATTTATTCGAAATATTCGACTATTCGAATATTCGAATAGTCGAATATTTGAGAAAGTCCATTTATTCGATTATTCGAATAGTCGAATAAATGAAAAAGACCTATATTCGAATAATTCGTTCATTCGACGATTTCGAAAAATGACTTATTCGAATATTCGTTCATTCGAGGAGTTTTGAAAAAAGGTTATTCGAATATTCGTTCATTCGAGTAGTTTTAAAAGATAGTTCTTCGAATATTCGAATATTGCATTCAAATACTCGAATAATATTCGAACATTTTTTTGAAATTAGTCGAATATTCGATCAAGTTCGGTTATTCAAGTATTCGTTCATTCGATTTTTGGAATGAGCCAATATTCGAATATTCAAATTCGAATAAAATGAAAGACGAAATTCGAATAATATTCGTTCATTCGAAGAATTTTCGAAAATCAAATATTCGATATTCATTCGTTCGAAAAATTTTCGAAAATCAATCACTCAATATTCATTCATTCGAAAAAATTTTAAAAAATGATTATTCGATATTCGTTCATTAGGCGAAAATTTCTGTTCGTTACAACTATAGTGGAAAGTCGTTCTAACGTGAAATATAACATACTATGCAAAAAGTACAAAAATGTGCAGCGAGTTCGTGGTCTGAATCAGTTCTGAGAGTTACTTTTGAAGAAAATTTCCTTAGTGTAAAAGGTTTTTTATACTATGTCACAGATGGAACGTCTATGATTGTGACCGAATCAAGCAAATATTTCTGAAACTGAATGTGACATTTCCTGCTTCCAGTCGCGCTTTGAGAGCAAAATTACGACCTGGCCCTTCCAGCAAGAGAATTGCGATAAACTCAGCTCCTATGTTTTTTGTTCACTGCTTTGCTTTGTTGCTTTTTGGTACACCTTGTGTTTATTATATTAATAAATAGATGAATTACTTTTCCATTATGTTGCCGTGCTGGTATGTTATCGAAAAGACTGATAAATCCGAACTTAATAAATTTTTGAGTTCCTACTCGATTGTTAGAGGGAGATATTAGCTTTGTATCGCGCAATTTTGAGCGAAGAAAAAAGTTTTCTTGAAAAAAAGGTATTTGAGTTCGTAATGTGCTCGCGTACGCAGTGCATTTCCGCTAGCAAGAGAATTTGAATTTTTTTGATAGAAAATAAGCCAGTTAAGGCTCAACATTTACATTACGATGGTAAGAGTTGCTGGATACAGCTCGTGTTGAATTTTTCGTAAAGCTGGTCTTGAATTCTTTTCTTTTTTCTCCCAAAAACCAGCGCAAACAATTTTAGCGCACCCCGTTGAATTTCCGTACTTTTAATCGGAAGATAAGCCGCAGTTGCTGGCATTCAATAGACACGTACATAATCTTTGACTAATCTGATGGGAAGAATGTAATCTCATTATTTCTGGAGACCAAAAATTTGCTGCCACTAATAACAAGACCTGCATGCAGTCCACATAAAAACAAAACTCATTGATTTGGCGAGATTAATTACGCGAGATTGCAGACGCTTGAGATGTGCACTTCAGCAGTAGAGCATGTGCATAGCTGACAGATATCGTGACGAGCGCGTCAAATTTGCGGTAACGCATCCATCATGCGTTTTCGCACCTCTACTGCAGCTAAGTGAACTTAAGCAGAAGAAAACTGCAAAATCTAAACGCGGAGTCTCATGGGCTCTCCTTCTCATGAAAAAATTAGCATAAACAAACAGGTTGCTTTTGATAACAGCAAAAAAAGGAGAAAATCTAGAGTGATCTATGAAGCGAAAGAAATGGTAGATAAATAAAGCTAAATGGTCAACGAAACTCATAAATTTCAGCGATTAGTGACATCTGGGACATAATGAATCTCAAAGGCTTTCATGAAATGAACATCTGTTACAGAAAAATCCATCAATGCAATTTCTGCTTTCCGACAGCTTTCAAAAGAATAGGACCCAATTCAGCACATGTGAAAGAGGAGGCATCTAATTTAATTAAACACACATGCAAAACAATGAGTAAATAGCGTTCATTCCCAATCGATAGCAGGATATCTCTTCACGCACAAGCAGCCAAGTCATGATTACGCCAAGACAAACACGATAATGGGTTTTCGAGACATTTGCACACAATCCACTCTCAAGAAGACATCATAGCTAAAGAAAAAGCAGGATTACAAAACACAAAAGAAGCAGCTAGGTAAACAATGGGAATTGCTAATGAATTCTGCAATGCTTGAGAAAAAAAACAATGCAAAAAGCAAGTTGCTTTCAATGCGATAATGTACTCGAATAAAAATTGTTCTTTGAATTCCATAAAAACTAAGCGATAGTGGCCGAAAGATAACGTCTGAAAGAGCAAAAGTCACACTTTTTCTCATTCCTTAGACCGGAACTTTCTACACTATAGCTTTTTAAAACGGAAACTGCATTAGTTGCCAAAACAAAAAAATCTTTAGTAGTCCTGAATGGACTCGAGAAAAATTTGCCGCAAAAATCGATGGCTCGCATATCCTTTGCACTTCAGCGGTCAACCACTATAGAACAACTCAGATATGACAAAAACGATTACTTGGGGACATAACGGCAACGGACAGCATTCACTATAGTCCATATTTACATCAATGTTAGGGAACAGCCGGAATATTCAAAAGATTTTTGTGTTTTCAGGTTCCAAAAACGGATTATGTTGATGAGTTCGTAACGAAATCCAGCAATCATCTTGAGCAAAGAAAAAAACGATTAACCTTACATAAAAAAGCATTTACTATAAAGTTAGTGAAGATAAAAAATGCAAACGAGAACAGGTGACAGTAGCAGAAAACGACCGTAGAAAAACTTTGCGGTGATCCTATTTCTATTGAAGTTTTTCAGAGATTTGAGAGGTCCGCTTAAAAAAAAGATGACCCACTAAGGTTACCGTAGCCAAGATTTTGAACTTTTCGATCTGTTACAGCAGCTCATATCCTGCAATAAATTGCAACTACTTCAAAGTCTCAGTCTCTTTTACTGATGCCGAAATGTGGGAGAAAATGAGCTGCTGTAACAGATTAGAAAAGAAAGACGTAGCATGGTCATTCCACACCTCTTGGACAAGTGAATAATGGATATGTGTGCAGCAGCAATGTCCGAAGAACAAACAAGAAGCTGCAAACAGAAAGCAAAAAGTAGGCAAGCAATGCAAAATGCAAATAATGATAATTATGAAGGATTCGAGATAAAATTTGCGAAGGGGAATGCTGTAAAAAGCTATAGTATTTAAAAAACCTACTTTGTTCCGAAGGGTAGATGTAGCACCTGCAAACAGATTGGCGATTTATGGAGATATTTGAATATCTGCAAAACGTAAGCGATTAGAGCACATAAAGTATAGTCACAGCGTCGAAATCGCAGCGAATCAACGGCGAGAAATGTGTGCTTACAGCGATGGATCAGCGGTTTTGTCACAGTAAAATGTATTACAACCAAGAAAAGAAGAAAAGTGGGGGAGAAAACGAGTTCATAGGGCCTCTCTCACTCTCATCACACCCGCCTCACACCCTACCACCCTCTCACTCAACTGTTGCGAAGGGGGAGAAACACAGAGAGAGAAAATGTGTGTGTGTGGCGAGTGCCGGTATCGATTCACCAGTGTCCAAGGGTTTCGTCCGGCCAAATGCTAGGGATTCGCGCGCTCACTGGCTATCGTTCACTTTCACGAGAGAAGATTCACATCCAGCAGAAGATATCGATTTGTAAAAGACTCGATTTTATCCCAGAACAACTATTAATTCTCTGCTAAACAGATTGCTGAACGCAGTAATGTGGGATGAGTAGCCACAGCCACACATGAAGGATGAGGAAGCTTCCAGTGTCGTGAAGATTTGTATGACAAGGATTTTTCACTCAGTTGTAGGTGAGAGGGAGGGTTTGAGGTTTGCACGTGACGTAGTCATAATGTCGACACCTCTCGGATTCACATTCTTCACAAAGTTGTTTTCGCCGAAACTCCCTGGAGCACTTAATCATCGCGCTTAGTGTCATCGCTGGACCGCGGACCGATTAATTATGTCTAGGACAATGATCTACCTAATCACTGGTGCTTCTTTGTGGTCACAAGACTGAAGTTTATCCAGAAAAAAAATCTGAATACTTTGACGCTATTCTACACTTTCTGAGTCGCACATGCTGTGGTCACTCAAAGAGGTTTTTCAGTTGATGTGTGCAATCACACAAGTAGATAACAAGATGTTGACGAAACTCTGTTCTCAGGTGAATAATTTACGAACTCGAATTATTCACGCAAACTCAAACTTAAACCCCATTTGTGTCCAAGCAATGGGGAAAATAAAGAAAAAAAAAACACAAGGAAGACTACTCAAACCTCATGTCCGACCCTCATCACGAAATGCAATTCCCACTAGCAAAGAAACTACTCGACCATAACAATAGTGAAAAGTTCCAGACAGTAGACGTAATATGACTTGGAAAACGAATGGCGGAGAAGCAAAGAGAAAGAAAGAAAGAAAGAAAGAAAGAAAAGATAAGAAGAAAGAGAGAAAGAAAAGATGGCTGTACGAATTTTATAAATCTAAAACAAATTAATTCCCAGTATTTGCAAAAAATTCGAAAAGAAACGCCAAAACCACCAAATAAAACCTGGATTCGCGCGCAGTTTTGCTGTCGCTGTGCAATTGCACATGTTGTCGCTAAAAATCTCAGCCAAGAAATCAAAAAAATCAATATGGGGAAAGCAAATCTGGCTTACTGTGTACATAGTTGCATTCTGTCGACGTGAGACTACTGGCTAGAATTTGCTAGGAATTCCTCACTAACCTGAACCAATGTTCGAGCGCAGATGGAAAGCAGCTAGAAGATGCAACTTTCTCTCAAAAGGACGGGAAATTTTTGGGAAGATTCAGCTCCTCTCAAATAGTCATCCATTCATGGATCAAGAGACTAGAATGTGCCCTCATGCATTACAGAGAAGTTTGAGCAAGTCTTTGTTTCTATAGATGCACTAAAATATTCTGAGGTGAGGCACGAGTTTTGACCTTCTGATGAGACATAATCTGGGAATGTGGCATTTCTCCACGTTTAGAGTTCAAGAACTTCATAAATATCTCATATCTGTGGAAAGAAGTAATTTCCATAGAAACTACTGGATGTCATGCCATTTCTTTTTCTTTTGACACGGAAAAGCAGTAATTTACTGTCGCTTTGCTATGCCCTGTATTGCTCCCGTGTCGGCGCCGTGCTAGCGCCGTGCCAGCACGCATGCAGACGCTTCCTGTGGTGCATGCCGACGACGCTGGCACGGCTCTTGGACGGCGCTAGTACGAGCAACTCTAGACGCATCCTGATCGCTATGTGGAGATAAGCCACCGCCTACGGGAAACCAAATTTCTTACATCAAAGTCATTTTGAGTTGATACAAAGACGATTTTGTGAAATGTGTCAATCCACTATATCCGGAGCAGACTCTTAGAGTAAATTTGCGTGGTGAGGTCAATAATACCGCTCGTTTCAGGGGTGTGCACAAAAACGCTCATCAATAAGCTCAATTTTTACCTAATGACTTTTGCGTGTTTCAAATGTCCAAAATTATTAGATAGGTCGTAATAATTAACTATAATAGGTCGTTACGTAAGTTTTTTACACTGTCTTCGTCTTCCGTTGGAAAACTCTAGAAAATTCGGCGTAGTCTCATTTTTGGCAATATATGGAAAGGAATGAAGGGCTACCTTTGGCATCACTTTTGTCCTCGGAATGAGTTACAGTAAAGATGAAGGCAATCACAGCACTTACCCCAATTTTTTTCATTCATAAATGCTACTCATTTGCATCGATTATAAAACGGAAGGAGGTCCGGAAGCTCAAGTTATTCATTAGCACACTCAAAAAACGCCACAATAATACGGAAGGTTTCCATGAAAAATGCGTAAAATGATATTTGTTTTGTCTGTTATGTTTATATTGAAATTCGACATGTTTGGAAATGTGGAAAATCCTGTGGGGAAGTTATGAGGATTTCTTCCGTCAAATGTAACAAAAACATACTAATTTAACATAAGATTGGCAAAAAATAGTTTCGTTTTGGAGACTCTACAACACTCTGTATAATTGTTATTTAGCAGAAATTTCTTTACGGTAGGCAGTTTCAAGCCTCTACTATTACATAACAATCATTTAAAACTTTCCACCTGTAATAAAATAATATTACTATTACGTTAATAACGTAATATTACGTTCTTATTCCAAATTTCGTTTTCCGGGTGAGTGCACAGCTGAAATCTGATAATTATTACAGACAAGCTTTGATTACTTGGCGAACTAGAGAACATTATGATCTGCATGAATTTTTTTCGTTTAAAATCTGGGAATTAGACACCTGTGTGCGGAAATCAACTTTCGGGCAGTACAGATCGATTAAATTTCAACATCTCACCATGTAAATGATCAAAAAATACCAAAATCAAGTGTGTAGGTATTGAACCTTCATTACACTTAACTCCAAATCATTCTCAAGCATGAATATTTGCGAAATCGATGAAATCTGGGTTTTGCGCTCGTACACCATTTTGTCGTAGAAAAATTTGCTTAAACGAACTTGATAAATGAATTTTCCTTGAGTTACTATATTTGTAATACCATAAATTCATAGAAAAATTTGTTTGTAATATTTCTGCAAATCGTACAAAACTACCAGGATTATCTGAAGCGCCTGTTATCGGTGTCTAATCTACAAAATAGGCTTCGAAAGGAGAAAAAACGTGCTTGGCGGAATCGGCTTACTGTAATGTTCACAAAATATGGTTCAATTCTGAGTGTTCTAAACCGTTTGCAGATCATAAGGAGATAAAAGGCATACAGAAAACAAGACTTTCAAGAGACGAGACATTCTTTGGTGCTACAAATCTCGTCAAGCGGGCACCACAGTAAATATTCATATTCTACCTGTGTAGAGGAGGCAGAGCAACTATTATGAGCTTTTACACAACCGACAGATTATGAGCTCATCGGGAAGTAACATAACGAAAGTTACATAACATTTATGTGATTATGAACACGCTGAGCAGAAACTGGGATGTAATAATTAAGTAGACAATCTCCTTGTGTTATGCATAGGCATAAACAACTTCGACGTAATGCGTCAGGATGTCACACATATTTGTAGCTATATAAAGTGCCGGATATAAATATTGTGTCCCCTTCAGATAGAAGAAAAACTTACCACAATGTCATGAATTTACAAAAAATTCTCGAAAACGATTAAATAAACTGTAATGTTGAAAAATATGGAAGAATTCACTTAGAAGCAATTAAATCCGCCTCTTTTTGTAAATGACATCTCCTGCAGATGAAAAGATTCGTGAGAGCTCGTCCGGATCGATCCATCCGAAAGAGGAAGGAGTGGGGCTTCTGCTCTTATTCATCACACTGAATTTATTTATAGAAGTCTATTGATTATGCTAAACAGAACGGCTTTTCGCTTTACATCCAATAAGGTTGACTCACTTCACTTCGAAAGGACAGCCCTACATTCTTATTCATATTTAGATACAAAGAAGATTAATATCTGATCTTTGATCCACTAAAAATAAATGAATTTTTACTTTAAAGTTAAAGAAATCTATCGACTAGGGGGAGGGGAGTGGAATAGCTGCAATGTATAAAAGATGCATTTGATGAAATTAGATCAGTTCGAAGAGATAAACCCTGTAGTTTTTTCTCACCTACATATAAAAGTTGATCTTTGATCTTTGCCCTGGATACATTTGGGTTTTTATTTTAGTCTATTTAAAGAAGTTTTTTGACCATGGGAGGGAGGAAGAGGGGAGAGTGGAACAGCTGTAGTGCAAAACAAGCACACAACTTCAGCTTCAAATAACAACTCGTAAATTTATTCACGTTTGGATTCAAAAAGCATGATGTCTGATTTTCAGTTTTCTTCAGACCTTGGACTTTTCTATTTTCAACTCACTTATTAGACCTCCTTCTCCAAAGCTTGCACGAAAGAGACGCTAATAAACACTTGTCAATCACGAAACTTGTTCCATCCATAACCCTGGATGTTTTTTTTGCTCGATAGAAAATTTGGAAAAAGATGGTCGAATGCGAGGTAGAGATGAGATTTCACGTGAGATTGAACAAGAGCATGCGACTGATTGACAAGCCGTGTTTCTGACATATTCAACGTATGTTTTATCAGGCAGCTGTCAATGATCTTACTTGTTCTTTTTGCGAGCAAAGCATCGAGTTAGCATCTGGCTCACCTCGGGATGCTGAGGTGGACAGCGCGAGCTTTGATCTGTTATTTTTTCTCCGTTGATTAGTCAGAGGTGTTCTTAGCCATTGCATTGCACAGATCTTCCATCCAAACTAGAGATACGGATCAAAATGGCTGTGATTGTGAAAACGCTTTTTCTTCACAAAGTGCGTACATATCCTCACAAGGAGCTCTAATTATATGTAGTCGTATATTGTCTTGTTATGAGATCCTCCCAAAAGAGAATCTTTTTTGATAGCATCCATGTCCCGTTTTCATGAAACCTTGGCATTTGTCGTATGTAGCGTTTCCCCCAACCGTATTCAAACTTCCATTGTGCCGGAAAAATTTGAGAAGTGGTCTTTATTTCTTTTCAATCACGACCTTCTCTGACGCTTTTCTTCTTCCTCAGAGGCCTGAAGTTCTAAGTGTTATAAGTAACCTCCAGACCACCGAGCGTTTCCTCCAACTCTGTCAGTTTTCGGCCTTCTCACAATCTCACTACCAAAAAAAGGTCAGTGTAGCAATACATACCAAAAGATCACCGCTACTCGAGTAGTTTGCACCGGAAATAAGCAGTCGAGGAGACGAGTGAATCATACTATAGATATATGAAGATGATTCACAGTTGTACATCACATAACGATACGAACGGAGGAAGTCAGAAGTTATTGATAAACACTCGTCCTCATAGTCCATTTTTGGAT
Source organism: Cylicocyclus nassatus (assembly GCA_958299035.1). NCBI lineage: Eukaryota > Metazoa > Nematoda > Chromadorea > Rhabditida > Strongylidae > Cylicocyclus > Cylicocyclus nassatus. The sequence goes on from CATQJL010000001.1 coordinate 78,515,625, forward strand.
TTTTGTTTGTGATTCAGAATGCTTCCGATGCTTTCCTAGAAGAGACCTCTGTTTCATACGCAAGAATTCTACAATTCATATCGGAGTCTTTTCCACTCCGAATGTCCTATGCTTTACATTTTTGCGTCTGTTATGAGCATGTCCTTTGATGCGATTACCCAGAACTCTACCCGTCTCTCCTATATACAACGCTGCAATTGAGGCAGTCAGTTTGATAAAGGACTTCCGTTTTTGCACAGTCCCCACTCTACCGGGGGGGGGGGGGGGGGTGCATTGCTATGCATTGCTCTGCAGCACAATTTCGGTAGTAGAGCCGATTACGGACCAGCTGCGTTTTGATGTTGTCGTTAGGGATGTTGCCTAGAACAGCATCATTTTGTAGCTGAGCTCGAAAAAATGCTTTTTGAAACTTCGTTCTCAGATACGCTAAAAGATGTGTTGCCAGCTCTTGCTCGTCGTTTGCCGAAGAATCGTATCTCTTAATGTGCCCGGCCTCTTATGACTGCATGCGACGCCCACGCTAGTGCTTAAAACTAGAACTCTTGCAGGGTTGACAAAATTTTCTATGTGTTGCGCTTTCATAAAACATACGAACAGCCGTATATTATGACAAATGCAACAATCACTTGTACCGCGTAAGCTCTTATTACGTTTTCTTAGCTACATGCATCTGAGCCGAAGTGGACACTGCAAAAGAAAAGTTGCTATAACGAAGAGGTACTAAATTGTAATTGCGACAGCTTTTAAAACATCAGACAAAGTGGATATGAAGAGATTTCAATGCGATACAGTAGTACGGTTTTACTTTCGCAACTGCACATGCTTGCTGCCAAAATTTTCACAGAAAAAAAAGCTCTGGTGAAGCAACAATGGCATCTAAACGAGCATGAGGGGCTGGGGTCGGTGATTTCAGTTGAGTAAGTTTTGAAAGAACTGCGAAATACGAATTTCCGTAAAAGGGCATTCTATATGAGAAGCTGTTAGGTGATTTCTTCACTGTCTGTATACCTAAGGGTGTGGACTAGTTAAATATGGGGAAGCCTAAGTGACAGCATCATCAAAACCGTCCGTTTGTTTTTTAGATGGTCTGTAACGCTGAACTCAGAACTAACAAGAGAAGCCACCTAACTTAGCTTAAACTTTTGGCAAGGGACGTATATAATCTAAATCAGCTTCAAACGCTGATTCCAAATATGTTATTTCCAGCTGCCGAGCATCATTCTGAAACGAATTTTATGTACTTTTTTCTGCGCGAAATATTTATCGACTCACTGGCATAACGGCATCATCACCTAATTGCTAATAGCTTCGTTAAACTTCTTAGGGAATTGGATTTGTTTTATTTCGATATCTCAGCACCTTTTTCTTGCGTATTTTTATCTACAGGCAGTCTTCCCATGTTCAATAGTATGCCCATTTTGCGCAGGAAAAAGTAAACTCGCTTCGGAATGGGGCACGGCAGCTAGGAGTAGCATATTTGGAATCAGCGTTTGAAGCTGATTCAGAAAATACATGTCACTCGCTAAAAGGCCGAGCTAAGTTGTGTAGCTTTCCTCATAAGTTCAAAAGCACTCAAAATGTCAAAAGCTTGATGAAGCGCAGCAGTCTTGCGCTTCATCGTATTCTCTACGCAGATAATCTACCGCTCTCAAAGGCAGCGACTCGGCAAGATGATAAGTACCGAGCTTAGAGTGTTGCGATCGTGACCCTCCAGCTAAGTTACAGCAAACTCTGGAGCTTTATAGCGCTTCTGAAAGGCCAATCCTCTCCAGCTGTCTTCCGGACCCCGCGCACTTCCAACTCCGCTCACTTCTTCCACATAATTTAGGGCAAACCACGAAGAGCTTCGAAAAAAGTCATTTCTGCCATTATTGAGCGCTGAAGATCTCGGATATCGTTTTAGCATGGCGAGAAGGCTCCAAAGAGATGAAAAAAGGAGAGCGAAATTTTCGCAATATCCTTACCACCTTTTCCGTTGTCACCATTCTGTACTGCTTTCGGGGGCAGCTCAATTTTCGGCTTAAATTTCGTTATGAACTGTTGAAGCTGGCAGAATAGACCATACTTTAATGAGGTTGGTTGCTCATGCTGCAATTCTTACTAACGACAAACCTAAATGTTCCCACGCAATCATTCTTTTGGTCACTCAAACGTGATAATATTTATTTAGGAATTTCTCGTTCTCCATATCAGACATGGTTTATGTCAATAACGTATACAATTTGGATTTGCGACAATTCTTTTTCGCATTTTTGAATTTCAGATATGTTCTTACCGGGTTATATGAACACTTTATTTGGTCAGCTACAGCGATCTCTCAATCGAGTCAGTAACCTGTCAAAGCGGCCAAGTCGCGAGTTCTAAACTCTGTTGATGATGGCTAGCGGAAGCCTGGTAAAATTTGACAGTTATGGTGATAGATTTTAGGCTTTGAGTGATTACTAGTTAATTTAGCACTTAATTTAATCAATACGTTCTAGCCGTTTTGTATAAATTCCGGATTGTGGCGGGAACAAGGAAATATCTGCAAATTAACCATTGTTTTCCGCATTTTTTGATCAGGTATTTTACCATAATGGAAACAGTACTTCCGGGACATCTGGTATAAACACTATAGAGTTCTAAGGACTCTTCGACATGTCCTAGATAGCGTGTCGTTGTTGTGAGGAAGCCATGTAAAACGATGTAATTGTGAGTGAGTTACCAGACACTAGCAATTGTTTGGAGGACATGCGGAAAGCGGAAGGCCGTTGCTGTTTTGGAAACGACAGTGAGACGCTAGGACACTCTTAAGGTTGTTTCATACTGCAGTCGCTGCAGCAATGGCAGTCAATCGATCGATATCTTTTGCCCCTCTACTCAGACAATCAAATGCTCTCAGCCGGCAGCCACAAAGCCACCGCCTAGACCCACCAAAAGCGCGGTGGCCTCATCGCCTCACTGTCGCTTCCCGCTGAGAGCTTTGTCGGAGTTTTGTCGGAGCTTGTCGGAGCGGGCTCAGCGGGCAGCGAGCCCGCTCCGACAAGCTCCGACAAAGCTCCAACAAAGCTCTCAGCGGGAAGCGACAGTGGCTGCGATAAGGCAACGACGCTTTTGGTGGGGCCCGCTGAGAGCCTGTAATTGTCTGAGTATATGACTGCACCCTAAGGGTTGTTTCAGTCAGCCGCAGCAGATTGCAGCAGGCTGCAGCTGACCGCACTGACCGCACTGACCACAACTGACTGCAGCAGGCTGCAGCTGACCGCATTTCGTGTATATAGGTGGAGAGGATAAATAGTTGTAGGTCAAACAGTCTCTTAGCAATATATGCTACAATAGAAAACACGAGCTGGAGTAAAATAGATATATGCAATGACAAAAAGAATCAGAACAAATATGAGCATATCAAAGAAAAACAAACGCCAAAATTCGATTGAGAAGAGTGAGTTAGAACCTATGAACTTTCTAGGCGCAAATAACGGTGCTTTGATGTATTCGCAACTGTTTTCTTTTTTACGAAAGGATGCAGCTATTGTGATAACGTGGCGCTCAGGTCAGCTGCAGCCTGCTGCAGTCTGCTGCGGTCAGTGCAATCAGCTGCAGTCTGCTGCGGTCAGTGCAGTCAGCTGCAGTCTGCTGCAGTCAGTGCGGCAGTATGAAACGATGGCTGATCATGAGACATATTTGACCTGATGAGGTAAATAATTTCAACTTTGCCGCGAGGGTACTGTTTTTCCTGCTACCACCATTTGATATTTGTGCGTTTACTGCGGGACTGGCGCCATATTATGGTCGCTGGCGAAATTACGGAGCTATAGCCAAATAACAGAGCTGCATAAAAAATAAATAGACAGTACATGCAGTCTGCCCCAATCGGGATCAGGCCGAACCGCCGACTGAATTTGTGCGCTCGCAACGCTAGGGGTCTGCGTTGCATACGCGCGCTGTCGCAAAGAGCGAAGAGATTGAGGAGAGAGCAGACTAGCTAGCCGTAGACGCGACGCAATACTCTCGCGACAGGGTTCCCGCCATGCCAATCTCGGCCTGGTTGGGATTGGGGCAGACTGTACGGTCTTCTTATGGAGGAAAATGTTCAATGATGTGATGAGTGTCTTTTCAGTCTCTGGAAACAGATTACTCCCTATAACCATCAACTAAAGGGGGTTGCTCTAAATACCTGACCACATATCTTTCTGACTCCATCTTGGTCTGATTGAAAATTGAAAATTCCCATGGCAATTACAATGGTACGTTTCGGGTTTGAGGGTCTAATCTGGTCGTAGAAATCAGATGATGTAGAAATCAGGGAATTCTTTTTATTTCTAGATGCTGGAGCAAAATGCATGCCCTGCCGGCAGTACCACGATCTGTTTGGGGAGAAATCAAGAAGCCGCGATCTCGACCATGAAGCTCACCACCTCGCATTTGGGTCACAACCATAGTTGCGATGGGGAAAGCAATGCAAAAAATCTTTTCTTTCTTTTTCTGAAGATGGTAGTTACATGTTTCTAGATCGACCAACTGTACGAAAACACAAAAAAATTGAAATCTTTGGAACATACTGTCTATGCTTTAGGAATGAACACAGTGACTTTAATCGGAGTTTCTTCAATAAAATGCGCTTTCGCCTGCCAGCATTTGTTCATAATAAGTTGTTAGCCCTTTGACCCATACTAGATATCGTTAAGACAAAATGTTGATTGAGATGGTATTATAAGACGATCGTTTACTTGCCTTATTATTTTAGTTTTTTTTTAACTTTAAAGGCAGTGTCCCGGCAGATTTTGCACCTCCACCTTTTTGCATGTTTTAGGCCTTTACGCCATGTAGAATCCGAAATGGAGCTTTGAACGGGCTGAAAAGGTCGATTTTGGGGCGTTTTCCTAACTGCAGAAAATGTGCTGAGGCCGGATTTGATCCCCGGCCTCAGCACCCCCTGCCAATCAATTCGCGCGCCAAAACCCAAGTATTTTAGGCGGCGCACAGTGATCGACTTTGGATCTTCTCAATCGACCATTTCTTCGTCGACCGTGGACTCATACTTTGCTGTCTCCTTATATTGCATAACTCCGAAGTATACTGGTACATATACTCTTTGTTCTCATGATTTACATTCACACTTGCACATATTTTTTGGTTCATTGGTTCCAGTTTATCATTTGCAACTATTTACTGTTTCCATAGTACTCAATAGTGTTCATGTGTTATTTGTTGTGTTCATTTGCTAATTTTCCTCGTGCACTCAGGTCTTTGTGCCTCATTCTCAACGTGAAGTGGTGCTTATCCGTTTACCGGTGTTCATCATGATACTCAAAGTTCGATTAAAGTTGCATTACGCCTCGTATTTTTGTTTCGCATGTTTGCTGTTGTTGAATTAATGGTAAATAAAGGGTTTAATTACCCAAGTTTGAGGTGTGTGTCCACGGCGGTGGCTATCCGCGACTACTTCAAGCCGATCTGTTATTCCTAGTTCTGTTATTCGTTCACAATTCATTCAGCGTTTTCGCCCCAAGCTCAGAAAGACCCGCGTGGCAACGAAGCTCTCAAACATCCGAAGCCCCAGTTCTACGCAGCCGGTGAAAGGTGGGATTTCAGTAATCCTTTCACTTTCCTTTCTCTTCTTTCCGAGTTTTTTGGTCAATTTTGAGTACGGGGTCCCCCTCGCTCCCCTTTAGTACCCGGGACCCAACTCAAAATTTTCTGGTGCATCGGCCATTCACGAAGCCCAGGCCGAACGAAATCGATAGGAGTAAACGAAGACGCCTCGAATAAACGAAGAAAGGATGGGGCCATCGTTAAAGCCGCACAAAACAAGGATTACGAAGTTGGGGAACACACTGGAGGAGCTGATAGAAAGCTCCCAACATATGGTAACTTTCGAAATCCCCATCACGGAGAACGAAGAAGAGTCAATGGATCTCCTACGAACTAGGATAAAATCGATACAACACCGCCACACCAACATCGTCACAACCAAAGCAGCACTAGAGACAGCGGTCTCTAGCTATCAGGAAGCCTTCAACTCGTTGGACAACAACTCTCAGCAAGAAGAACGAACATCCCAAGAGACGTATGTTGACCGTGCTTGGGATTTAACAGCGACGGCACTCTCCCTTCTTAACAAGCTGGACGAAAAGGAGACAGAACTTTCCTCCAGACTGGATAACTTCGCCCAAGCGGCAAGAAGAAGAGAGAGACAGCTCGAAACCATCAACACACCTCAGGCATCCAACGAATCGTCAAGATGGGCAACCCCGCCACCAGCCACCCAGCTGCAATCAATGCTGCCTAGGCTACAACTTCCCAAGTTTAGCGGAAGACGCGAGGAATGGGGGTCCTTTTGGGCCATATTCCAAGTCACCGTGGACGAACAGCCAATCCCCACGATGATCAAATTTAACTACCTTCTCCAGTCGCTAGTAGGAGAGGCAAGGCAGACGGCAGCACAGTTTCAGGTGGTAGAAGCAAGCTATCAACTAGTCATCGAAGCTCTCAAAAAGAAGTATGGCGAAGACGCATCCATCATCGAAGACCTGTTGATGCAGCTCGAAACCACCAAGGCGGAGGGATTGTCCACTAAGCTACAGGCTAACTTACTAGAACGAATTACAGCCATCCTGACGCAACTAGCCGCGAAAGGCCAGGATGTCAATCAAAGACTAGTGCTCAACCTAGTCTTACGAAAATTCAGTGCCGAGAGTGTGCTGAGGCCGGATTTGATCCCCGGCCTCAGCACCCCCTGCCAATCAATTCGCGCGCCAAAACCCAAGTATTTTAGGCGGCGCACAGTGATCGACTTTGGATCTTCTCAATCGACCATTTCTTCGTCGACCGTGGACTCATACTTTGCTGTCTCCTTATATTGCATAACTCCGAAGTATACTGGTACATATACTCTTTGTTCTCATGATTTACATTCACACTTGCACATATTTTTTGGTTCATTGGTTCCAGTTTATCATTTGCAACTATTTACTGTTTCCATAGTACTCAATAGTGTTCATGTGTTATTTGTTGTGTTCATTTGCTAATTTTCCTCGTGCACTCAGGTCTTTGTGCCTCATTCTCAACGTGAAGTGGTGCTTATCCGTTTACCGGTATTCATCATGATACTCAAAGTTCGATTAAAGTTGCATTACGCCTCGTATTTTTGTTTCGCATGTTTGCTGTTGTTGAATTAATGGTAAATAAAGGGTTTATTTACCCAAGTTTGAGGTGTGTGTCCACGGCGGTGGCTATCCGCGACTACTTCAAGCCGATCTGTTATTCCTAGTTCTGTTATTCGTTCACAATTCATTCAGCGTTTTCGCCCCAAGCTCAGAAAGACCCGCGTGGCAACGAAGCTCTCAAACATCCGAAGTCCCAGTTCTACGCAGCCGGTGAAAGGTGGGATTTCAGTAATCCTTTCACTTTCCTTTCTCTTCTTTCCGAGTTTTTTGGTCAATTTTGAGTACGGGGTCCCCCTCGCTCTCCCCCTTTAGTACCCGGGACCCAACTCAGAAAAGCAGCTTGGACGAGATTTTTAATGGAAAGTTAGGGGAGGTCCTCAGACGAAGATCCTGCCGCCTGTAATTCTTGCTTTGGATAGCATGCATCATGGGGGAGAGCGCTGATGGGGTCCCGCGCCGAACAGGCGGGGAAGGCCGTCCAAGCGCGCGCCAGTTGGGGTTGCGCGCGCCGGTTCAAGGGCCATTTTCTCGACCCAGGGGGAACATCACCCAGCCGGAGTGCGCCTGGAGGTCGATGGGGTGACCAGGAACCCCACCACACGTATATCCCCCAGGACCCGAATCTGCCGGGACACTGCCTTTAAGTCCTTTTAATGCTACGCGGACAATATTTGGTATTTTGCAGGCCACATCGTATGTGTCCAGTCCTTTGGACAGTATGAATAGGGACCATGCCCATTTTCTTCGGTAGCGCACTCCCTCCCATTTGGTTCGCGGATTCCCGCCAGATGTTGCCCATCCTGTTGGATTGTTGTAGAACATCTTCTTTGACACGTGCGCTACTGGTGCAGTGCGCCTCCATTGAAAATCGATCTTACTCATCTCTTCATTTATCCACTAACAATTCCGATCCTCACGCTATGTCCAGACTGATCCGAGCGTGGGCGTCCTCAACAAGAGCTTCCTTGTCGAACGCTGCTGCCTGAGTGCATCGTTCCAGACCGTACAGGAGGAAATTGCCCTTACGATGTTCTCCATCGTTTTCCTCAATGTAATCGGATAACCACTTTGGCAAACCATAGCACACTACCGGCGATGAGTCTGAGCTGCTTGCACGATTCATTACATATTTTATCACCTCATAGAAACACGGGAATTCAGCGCGAGTAACCCTTGCCAGCCGACCTGCCTATCGACTTCGCACCACAGCTGGATCTTCCTTCTACTGTGGTGGTTTCTAGAGCTCCACGGCTGCCTTCAACCTCACTAGCAATGTGGAACTAACTTCTTCGCCTTTCAGCAGCAGCCCCCTTGACAACGTTTTAAAGTTCCCTGTGACTCCTCCGCTCCTTCTGCTGGTGCCTTGACAGGCGCCGACCTCGCTAAAGGGAAGGCAACGGGCTCTTCGCGTTTGGGTAAAAAGTCAATTACCGTGTTTTCAAAGCCAGGGATGTTTACAAATGGTTTAGCTTCGTAATGTCCAGCGCCGTAACATTTTGCTCCCCTACAAGGGCAGAACACAAGCGCGGAGGCCAAGTACCTCCCGAGGCTGTCATGCTGCCTGGTAACACCTTTGTTATCGACATCATGCCACGCTGAACACGCTTGTAGCAAGGATTGTCCATGAGCGGCGATATGCTACCCACGACTTTCAATGCGTTGCGGCATGATAGTCCATGAACATATAGAATGGGCATTATTGTAAATGAGTGTTGGTAGATGAGACGGGCTTTACTACTTGCTCTATCATTCTCGCATCTTCGCAGCGTGCAAAGTGGAGTTCTTTCAAGAAGCTTCATTGCAGACGCAACCAGGCCTTCTCCTCAATTCTAAGCGATCATATTAGCACACGTTTTTTTAATGTCAGTCCTCACTTTTTACTTCACTGACGAGGAAGCTTTTTTCGTTTGGGAAAGTCCTTTTTCGAAACAGTTTTAGTTATCTGCAGCTTTTTCTTAAGAGTTCTGGATCCAGTTGTGGCTAGGTTTGAAACTTTCGATGGAAATCTCTTTGTCATTTATGGCATCAGGCGTAAGTCGCCGTCAAGCAACAAGATGTACTTGAGCTTGTCTGTCAGGACCATTGACCGTGCAGCACGATCGGATTTCACCCATAAAACAAATTAGTTATGCAAAAATAAAACTTATCGGAATCGTTAGATGAAGTGGACCACGTAGACAGAAAGGACTTGCTAGTGCAGGAACTTTATCAAGGAAAGCGCGGAGAAACAAAAAGCGTTCACGGCGGCAGATCAGGCGGAAAAGAAAACAGAAAAAGAATACAAAGAAAGATCTTACTGCGGCACTGCCGCTCCGATCCGAAATAAAACAGCGACTAAATTTTAAAAACAATCAACGCGCGTAGCGCCTCTTTGCGCGCGCAGATCATGTTATCCGATAATCGCCAATATAGATCAAAGTGCTGCCACTTTCTTCAGTTATGCAGAAGTCAGAAGAATAAAAAAGAATTTAGTTTGATGAAAGTTAACCTTGTCTTTCAGAATGTCGCAGTTTTTCAAAGTAATAGGGCGTGCTTGCAAACAGAAAACTTTTTAAAGCTAAGGGCGGCTCTATTTGTCAGTTGATCGGTAACAGGCAGCCGCCAAGGATGTGCAGATGTGGACTGATGGCCGAGTGGATAGCTGCGGAGACTATGGAGCAATAGTTGGTCCCCTCTGCAGCCATTTTTTTCATTTTTGCAAATTGTTTAATGTGTATAACCAGAAGGTCCCCAAGGCAAGGAAAGCTCATAGCAACTTGTTTGATAGCTTGAAACAATAGCCAAAGCAGATCAACGTGATTTTATATTTAGTATCAAACCATTTATGAGCATGTGTGGTAGTTAGTCACAAAATGCTCAAAACACGATAACTTTTCACACAGAGCACATCTAATGAAAAACCTTTGATTACAGTCTCTAAACTCACAATTTCCTAACACGCTAGACGAGAAACGATATTGAAGAGGACTCTCAAATTCGACAAGTAAACGAGAAAATTTTTGAATTTGTGAGAACAAATCTGAATCCAATGAGTGATAAAATCTTGAGGATTGAATCCCGATGATGCAACACAAAATTTAGATTGCGGGCATAACGAGAAAAAGTGCACGAGGTGAAACGCTTGTACATGGCTTTGAAAGAGAGGAAAAAGTGCACATCTAAAGGTTGAATCTGAGAAGTTGTGCCAGAGGAATGTTCGCTATTTTTACGAGCTTTCCATCGAGTGTAACGGTGCGTATGATGCCATAGCATTCCTTTCGTTATGTATCAAACCAAAATATCAAAATTCAGATCACTTCAGATCAAGGCAAATAGGAAGGCAGATTTTGAGCTTAGAGAGCACCAGCAATGTTGGAATCATAAAGGCATATAATATGGAATGAGATAGAATGAGACGAGATAGACAAATACAAGTACTCTTATACACTGAAGTAGACATGTATACCGGCAAAGTTCAGATCATTTATGAGAAGATGAATTAGAGAGATATCGTAAGATTAAGATCTAAAGCCACTCAAAAGTGTACAACTAGAAAAAAGGTCGGTTTCCGGGATTTTGTTGCGTCGTGTTGAAAACCTCGTTAGGTCTTGTGATCACTCTTGCACTTTCGGTTTCGCTTCTAAAAGTTAACTTGTAATGCTTATAAAAATGCTTATAAATGGTGTTAATTTTGGAAAAATACGCACAGCGTGCGGGTATCGCTGTCATTGTTCTGCATCGTACTGGTTTAAGCGGATGCCCCTCCTGCAAAATTCTAGCGAATTAAATTGTACAGATCAAACTTTTTTTAGAGTTTGGCTTACAGTGCAACTTGAAGCCCTTAGCCCTTCTGTATCTCGTGTTTGTACGCTGCGTAATCGGCGATTAGCTCATACAGTTTTTGTTTGCGTTCAGCTTCCGAATCCCAAGGGACATATAAAATCTAAAAGTGTACAGCGCTCTTAAATATCTCTCTCCTACAACAGCTTCCTTGATATGTCTCAAGCCGCCGCTTGCTCTGGGCGCAGCTCAGGCTCTCCTAAGCCAATAAGACCCAAAGCGAAGTCTGAAAAAATAGTGTGATGACACGATTTATAGATCATGTGACATGTTCATTCACCTATTAGCGTTATTTCTACATGGTCTGGTAGGTTGCGCAGGCCCTTTTCTCTGCCTGCTTTGCGGAGAAATCGTATTGAATATTTCTGGATCTTTTCTTTTGTCAGCTGGAAGTCAAGAGTGACTAAACATAATGCGGAAGAAGTCTGACAGGGACCTTCTGAAAAATGTAGCGGAAGAGAGCACTGAGATGTTGACAGGTTGATTCCCCTGGTTGAACGAGGCGACCAGAAGTTGAGGGATTATTACCTGAAAGATGATTGAATGAGCCGTTTCTATAACGCAACAACACTAAGTCTCTTGAACGGTGGCGAATCATCAATTATCCTCTGGTCAACTTTTTACTGCCATTGAGGGCAAGGGGTATCTAGGCAAGTAAGCAAAAATAGCTCCAATCCACAGGAAATACAAAAAACAATGAACGAAATTGTATCACAAATGCTACCATGCTGATAGTTGACAGAGAAGAACAATTATAGGAAGAAGTATGACTCACGATCATACGACAACATCGTTTACAATAACTATCTCCATATCGTGGAACGAATGCAAGGTGATCCCAAGTGGAAAACGACTCCTAGCAGCTCTCTATCTTGCGAAATCATTCCAGCGTACATCGAAATGAACTGCAAAACCACATAATTATAGCTGCGTAGACCATACTGAAAAGCATGCGAAAGCTACCTATGGTTGGACGCGCAAGACTTCATCTATAGTCTGCCCCAATCGGGATCAGGCCGAGCCGTCGGCTGATTGTGCACTCTCGCAGCGCTAGGGGTTTGCGCTGCATATAGTCTGCTCCAATTGGGATCAGGCCGACCGTCGGCGTGAGTTTGCGCGCTCGCAACGCCTGCGCTCTGCGCTGCATATGCGTACTGTCGGAGAGAGCAGAAGGATTGAAGAGAGAACAGAGAAGCAGGCCGTGGGCGTGATTGCGAAACCCTAGCGACGCGGACTCCCGCCATGCCAATTTTGGCCTGGTTGGGATTGGGGCAGACTGTACGCGCGCTGTCGAGCGAAGAGATTGAGGAGAGAGCAGACTAGATAACCGCAGACGTGACGCAATACCCTTACCCTCGCGATACGGATTCCCGCCATGTCACTTTTGGCCTGGTTGGGATTGAGGCAGACTGTAATATATAAAGAATCGTTAACTTAATTCAAAAACCTGCAAATAGCGGGAAACCGTGTGACGGTCTCGAAGCGAACGCTCCTCCAAATAGCACCTTTAGATTACTGGTTCACTAGTCTCAACACAAAATGAAAACTCTCGATGTACCTGCTGCTATTTTTTTCCTCGCTACATTTTCATCGTGGACTCGTAACTTCATGAATGTTATTCAAAAAGAAAACAGACTTTGGATGCATTTCAAAACTAAAATGTAATGCTGATTACCAACTCACTGAACCCTTGTTGCATCTGATTTAGACTGAATGGCATTGCTGCTGTTGGTGTCTGGTAGGGCGGGTAGGTGTAGGTGTATGGTGCGACCTAGGAAGCTTCCAGACCGCGCCGGTTGCCGCTTTTGCAGCCGTTAGCAGCTTTCGCGCCGGTTGCCGCTATTGCAGCCGAAGCCACAGTGGGTCAGAGTATTGTCTTTCTGGCGCATGTGTAGCGCGAAAACTCTTCGATCAATCTATTTTCTTGTGTTTTTTACATTCTTATTCAGTCTGTTATAGGCTGGTTTCGAGGCAAGAGTTTAGGGTAATAGTTGCTCGAATACTTAAAACAACACCGTTGAGCGCAGATTCGCTAGGTACTGCCTAAATTCAGGTGGAATTTACAAAGTGGATTGTTCCCTGCGTTTTTTTTTCAAATTTTGTTGTGCTCAAGCTTCATGCTTTTGTGGGTGATGCGATTGAAAAGCTGGGTGCGATATTGAAGAACATTTGTGAAAATGATGATGCATAAACGTAAGCACGGAAAAACCGCATCACCCACAACAGATATGAAATTTGAGCTTAACACAAAAACGAAAAGGTAAGTAGCAAGGAACACTAGAAGTAACTAGCCAACTATTCACGCTCTAGTTCAATATATAGGCGCCGTAAAACCTAATTGCCCGCGCTGTGCCTTGTACACAGGCGTAAGTGAGCGGTCGTCGCGAACGACTGTCGGCGTTCACTATATTCTAAGAAATCATTCTTCAACTTTCATGTTGTTCTCATCAATGTAAGGTATATCTTGGCGAAAGCTCCCTTCAAAAGTCCGAAAAATGTGTGTGGAAAGGGTGTGCGCTCATTGTCGCTCGCAAAAAACCTGTAGCGCTTCGGGACCAAACGTTTCTAGCCGCGCCGCGCGTTGGTGTACAAAGCGACGAGTGGGCAATTGGATTTTACGGGGCCTGTACGTTGTGAGTGATGCGGTTTTCCATGCTTGCACCCATGCCTCATGAATTTGCGCAAATGCTCTTCATCATTGCATGCAGCTTCCCTAACCGCATCATCCACACAAAGCACAAAACATGAGCTCAATAAAGATTGGAAAAAAGGAATAAACAGGTCACTTCGTAAATTCCAGCTCAATGTAGACGATAGCTAGCGCATCTGTCCTAACGGTGTTTCACTTCGAGCAATCTAATATATAAAGAATCGTTAGCTCAATTCAAGAATCTTTCAATATCGGGAAGCCGCGGTGCGGTCCCAAAGCGCGCAGATACCTAGCACTTTAATTACTGGATCACTAGTTATTATTCAAAAAATCGTATCTCGAAACCAGCCTGTAACAAACAAATTGGAAATAGATGTAAAAAATGCAGAAAAATACATTGATCAATGAGTTTTCGCTCCGAACGCGCGCCAGGGAAATAATTGACCTACTGCGCTTCGGCTGCAATAGCGGCAAACGGCGAGGTCTGGAAGCTCCCTAGCATGAACAGGAGGCTTGAAGGCACTAAAGCATCTAATAAAAATTTTGCAGCAGAAGTGGAAATGGAAACTAATTCGCTGGTGGCATTGCTTGCGCCGGAAAAGGTGACGAAGGCTGGTGGTTGTATGAGCTACAGTCTGCCCTAATCCCAACCAGGCCAAATTTGGCATGGCGGGAGACTGCGTCGCTAGGGTTTCGCGGTCATGCCCACGACCTGCTTCTCTGCCCTCTCTTCAATCTTTTTGCTCTCTCAGACAGCGCGCACATGCAGCGCAGACCGCTAGCGCTGCGAGCGCGCAAATTTACGCCGACGGTTCGGCCTGATCCGGATTGGAGCAGACTGTATTTTGGTTGGTAGGAGCAAGAGGAAGCCCGTAGGCTGAGTAACATACATTGCACTCGAACATCGCGCCCGAACTTAGTGATAAAAACTTGTGTTGCATACTTTGATTCTAACTCAAAAACCGCATAGGAGTGGAAATACCGTATTGGAGCTTATTCGTAAGAAATCAAACATAAACATTCACTATGCGCCAACGGCGTACAAAGCAATCAGGATGCTATAATGGTTGAAGATTTGAAAAAAACTATTTTGCAGATGTACAGATGAAACTGGAAACAAGAAAGGAAAAGAGGATGACTGTGAACAAAAGCGTATACCAAAACCGTTTGTGATGCTTACTCATTAGAAATTCATAAGAGGCATTTTAACACATTGACGACCATGCAAATTTATAGTTGTCTGCCGTCTGGAACCAAGGCCTTTCACGGACCAGCCCACAGCTTTCAACTATAATTACGCATAATGCCATCTACACTACACCTACAGTAGATCTGAACGGCTGACAAAAAAAATTAGAGGTCATCCCTAGATTCAGTGCAAAAGAGAGCTCATGGAATGAGTTTATCCCAAGATAGCAGTCATTTTGACAGAATTCAAACCTCGACACACATGGTGTGTCAAGCGGTCCCACGCGGCAGTCATTGCTTGACACACTATGTGTGTCAAGCTGTCGTCAATGTGTTAAATACAGTGAGGCTTTAGGTACTCGCGGGGTACTGAGCCGTGTTATGATCAATTCCTTAACAGAATCTAACAAAAACATAGCATAGCAGGATGCACTCTGATAAACAAATAAAATCTATTTGTATGAATTTGTGAAAAAGGCTAGTCGAGAGATGAATTTTGATGGTGTCAAAAGTAGAATAGTCATTCGAATTAATTTCAAGCTTGATAGAAAAATGTCAATAGTTGGCAGATATGCCGACGATTGCTATAGTTCATGTGCAGCAAACACATCTTGTAGCACATGATGCAAAAGACACGACTCCACCTTCATACAGCCTTCGATAGCCTATTTACACTTCACGCTAAGTCACAATGGCAAGAAATCATATCAGGCATGCAAGTATTTGTGATGTTCGAAAGGCATTGAAAATAATACTTAGGAACTATAGAAAATCATATCTTTGCTTTTTGACAAAAATTTAGAAAGGATCAGGGGCAAATACTCACTGGACCATTGGGCACACTTGGAAAGTGTGTCACCGATGGCGGCGGTGGTTGGGATGGCCTCTCAAAGATCTCATCTGAAAAACTTTGCAATTACGATGTACGAGCGGAATGGAATTCTGTAGAGAATGTAATTCACATCTGCGGTTGTAATGTGGTGAGAGATTGTGCGAAGTAGCGGGAAGTGGGTAGGGGTAGGGGGCTGAAAAGGAGTGCTCCGAGAGGCTTGGAGAAATCCCACCTTCAGAGGAACCGCATTGGACGGGTTAGCCATCCAACAGGATGAGCCCCACCTGCAAAACTTGGATAAAGCCTTTAACCCTTCAGACAAAATTGGAGCTGAATGACGAAAGACCGAAATAAAGCAAGCAAAAATCATAGAAATTATATTTCTATATTGACTGGAGCCAATAAAAGTGATGCCTTCTCATAGCATTTATGCTGTCCGCTCATATAATTCCTGCATTCGCATCTCCGTCGTTTCCCGGTCGCTGCCCAGCCTAACGGAGCCGCTGCCTCGTCGCCGCTTTCTGGCTGCTTCTGGAGCAATGAATGCGCTCTGCAGCTGTTTTCTAACTCATGGAAGTTTGTAGCTGCCCGCTCACCGCCATTCTTACAGTACCGTCGCCTGCTCACTGTCACTTTTGCAGTATCGCCGCCCGCTCACTGAAACTGCTATTTATCGCCGCCTCACCATAGCCTTTGATTGTCTGAGTTGAATCAAATTTCGCTGAATCCACTTGATGCGCTTGATCCACTTCGTCATTGGTCAAGCCAGGGAACTGACCAGTAGTGAAGTTGATGAAGTGAACAAAGCGGATCAAATGGAGAATCGCTTCGCTATTGGTCACTTCAATGAATTGAGCAATGACGAAGCAGTTTAAGTAGAGCAGTTGGATCAAGCGGATTAAGTATGGCATGTGACTTAGAGGCAGTTTTCGGATCTGCCATTACCAGACTAGAATCAGCATCTCGCAGAATTTGAACTGATGATAATTCGTTTACCTTTGCGCTAATTTGCTCCGCCTGAAAAAAGGTAGCTTGAAGAGAGCGAAAATGTCGAAAGAGGCATTACGTGAAGCCCACAACTTCGAATCAGACATGTGAAACAGTGCTCTAGGTTGCAAATGCAAAATCGTCGTGGGAACCATGGGTTATACTTTCTGCGGTATTCATTCTAGCACGCATCTGACAATGATCGGGTGGGGTAACGGAAAAGCGCTTTTTCTCCTCTTGATATCTCGCTTTGGTAGGACCCCTGCTCAACGTTATAAAATTCTAGCAACCTTAGGTTCTGCCAGAACAATCCTCGAGAGTTGAAGGAGTCAAGAATTATGCTAATGTACTGCAGAAGAAAGCGATACTCGTGAACATATTAAAATTTAATGTGCTAGTATACAGGGTGTCCCAAAGTTTGGAGCAAATTACCCCATATTCTCTTCGATATTGTAAAATCACCATAGGGAATTTACAGCACACAGCGCCTCCGTGAAATAAATCGTTCAGAAAGAGGTGTTAAAAAATCTAAAAAGTTGTGTAGCAGTGTTTGCAGACAAGCTGATTTCAAACAACTTTTCACAAGATTCCCATTTTGTTTTCATTGCTTTTATCATATGACTAAAAACCCTGAAAAAATGTTGTTGCGACTTACCTGGCATAACTTAGAAAAAGCTTTTCGATAACATGCGGTTTCATGATCATAATCAGCAACTCAGTTTAGCTTAATGATAATGTATTTAGCTTGTTATGTAAATGTGTGCATCAATTCTGAGGCATAATGTAGCCAATAGCGCCTCAAAATTTTCGCCAAATTTTCTACCGTAGTAAAGTAAAGAAGGTGAGCGATTCGCTCTCTACTGAAATCCAAGTTGAAACCTGCTCTGTTGAGAACTACTTAAGGGTAACCAAAAAACTTTGTTGGAAGAGAGTTTTTTCACTATTTAAAAGTATGTTCTTACTTTTGAGACCTATATTATATATCAGTGCTTTCCTTATCACTTCTTCTGGTAGAAGTGAGACCTGTGTTGCTTACAACCTCTTACCATATCCCATAACTTTCAATAGGCAGAAATGCAGGAAACACTCAAAAATTTTTTTTCAACATTCGGCAAATTTACCAATAACTTTATTATATGAGTCAAATTTATGATGTTATTTATTATTACCATCATCTGAGCTGTACAATCTCATCTTTCAGAAAGTGCAGAGATACTATAACCAAACATAAAATGCAATTTTTAAAGTGGGATGTTCTGAAGGAACAAAATTGCATAAAACGGTACTTGAGGATGTGAGAGGGGTTGGCTAATATATGTGCAAAGTAGATTTAGCCATAGATCATTCTGAATTCATACAGATATATAAAGCATTACATAACGTTATATGGCTGCTGTTTGCCGAAAAGCTATACAGGTGACGAGATCTTTTGTTGCTTCACAGTAGAGATTCGACGCGAAGACATAGGAAAAGTGGCCTCTTGAGCAAATTACATCAACATTGCCGCCGAACTTCTCCTCTGCGGCCACGTTGATCTTCCGTTTTGACTCGGACGAGTTCGTTGTCATTTGCTGAAAGGTTCATTATGTGAACGTGTTATTTACGCTTCTAAGTATGACATATATGTGTTTTACTGGGTGAAGCAGTAATCTAAAGGTGCTAGATTTTCAGGCGCGTTCGCTAAGCAGGGCTCAGCACAGCTGGCACCGGGTCAAGCTGGATATCGTTTTTAGCGCGGAAAGCAAAGGGGATATCGTTTCTACAGGGGCCGAGGCGGAGAACTTCCGCAAAAATGCCGCCGGCATGCCACCGGCATGCCATTGGCAAGCTGTCCATCAACAAACAAAGGCGTTGTTTTCAGCCAAAACGCAATAGTATGACACCAAATTTGGTGTGTGCATGCGCGTTGGTGAACCGGAACTACGGGCCAAAAATTTATGAAAACTTATGTGAATGAAAGCTGTGCCCAACTTTTTTCTGAATTAGCTGGCACCGTGCCAGCTGGGTGCCAGCTGAGCTGGCACCGACACTTTGCTCACATAAGTTTTCATTTTTTTACATAAAATGTATCTACACCGTAAAAGATTACATACGGAGAAGAAACAGTTTCATAATGTTCTCTTTTCAGCGTTTTATAGCAATTTGAAAACCACTCGGTCCGCTCCGCCGTCGAAAAATCGGCTTTTTCTGCTTCTCAACATGTGATTCGACCACTTAAAAAGCTCAGAAAGCTGTGGAAAGTTCTTTCATGAAATCAGAAATGCATGAAAACACTACTACATTTTTTTACATAATATAAAAATGATGACGGGTTTTCAAAACAGGTCAAAAAGTGCTTCGTACGAAATTTTCAATATCAAACGGGACTTCGTTTTGAAATTTCCCTGGTGCCAGCTCGTGCCGAGCCCTGTCGCTAAGCCACGCGGTTTCCCGCAATTTCACCTTTATGTATAGTCACAACAATTTTTTGTATATAATTAGAGGCAAATTTACATGATAAGGAAGAAGACTATGTGATTGTCAGAAACTATTTTTAGCGGAAGTGATTTGTTTGAGCTAATAAGAAGTGGTTGCTGAAACGAAAGACGCAAGAATTTTTTTGTTTATTTTAAGTAGCGACGTGCCAGCTTTTACAATGAATTGGAAGATATTGCTCTTCACCAATCCTAAACAGACTCAAGGCATGATATCCGCTCAAGAAAGCTGATATCTTTGGGGCATAGGGAAATTCACAGATTCCAAATATTGGAAGCAAATAGTGGAAAATTACAATGTTGGGATGTCAAGTCTGGGATGTCATTACATATATTGCCGACAAATCAGGTAAGCTAATAAATAAGTTCTGCGGTTTTTTTTGGCTCCTAGAAATATTATAGGCAAATTTTGTTTTATTTTTATTATCTTTGGAAAGGGCACTTCAACGAGATTAGAAATCCTTGAGTGCAATTCATTTTCCAACGAGCAACGCGCAAAAAAGTACCGCATTTTTTTATTGTGCGCAAATGTGGAAAAATTACAGAATTTGAAAATGGTAAACTATTTATAGTTATTTGCTAGATAGAGAGAACGGCTCTTTATCCATATGCCAGATTCTTCATCTCTATACCTACCAAAGCATAAATACGTAATTCAAAAACTAAAAATCTGAGCTTTTGGAGATTCAACCATGTCGGGATTTAATTGTCTTTTACTGATAATAAGAAATTCATAGCTGATATGTGATAACAGAAGCCTCAAACTACTTCAACGCAAAAAAAACGTAAAGAAGGATCGCAGAGTTACATGCGTTTCCATTAATATTTGGTATTGTTTTTTATTCTTAAATATTTTATTACGATTAAGGCGTTGGTGTATCGTATCTTTTAGTGGTAATTACTTCTGCGCATGCATACATATTTTTAATTTTGCGAAACCTGTGCTGCGTCGATCACGCATTGCCATTTGAGTAGTCCTTCTCAGCTACCCTTTTTTGATAACTTAGAGCTTTGGTTCTCACAATTCCAAAAAGCACAATCTCCAAAGCGCGAAAAGCTTTTAAAATGACTTCATAACTCTGAAAGGGAAAATTGTAGAGTGGAGGGTGACTGCGCCTTGAAGCTAGAATTTTTCAATTTGTTCAGCTGAAATGTTTTGAAATTATCTCTGAAATTTCCCCTGAAATTTCGCGTCACGAGTAAAATGCAATCTGCGTTTTCGAAGTTCAGCGCAGATTTGCAGTCAAGGAATCAAGATCCCAATTTGAAATGCTTACATCAAGCATAAGTTTCTTAAGCACTTGGCTGTTGCATTTTGAAGAAGCTTCTGGAATTGGTGTTGTCGGCAATGACTCTTCCTCTTCTTCATTTTCACTCGCAGAATTGTCTGCTAATGCGTCTTCCTGAAGATGATTTTCCTAAACAAGGTGAAGAGTACTTTTTCTCTAGTTGATATGAAAATGAATAAAAGTAGTTTAATAAATCATCAAAATAGATAGTAGAGAGTACCGTCGGCGTCACAAGTCCTTCTGGCGTTCGCCGCATATCTTCTTCGGTCTCGAGTCTTACGGAAACGTCAGGAGTTTCCTGCTAAAATTGATGTTAGCTGTACATTACTAATGATTCTCTTTCAAGCACGTACAACCGTGGCTGTCCCTGAATTTTCAGGAATGGAAGAGATAGCCTCCTGTCGTTCGACCAGCTTTTCAAACTGCTCTAGATTGTTTGGAGTATGCTGTTGTGCTATAGGAATACCGAAGGCTGCTGCTCTCTAAACAGTTCCTTTAACAGTTGGAACAAATTTGAGAAATATAGTCTCTTAGCCTTACCATTTCCAGTTCGTCGGGTAGAGCTATAGGAGCAGTTTGTACTTGGTGTGTTGTTACTCCATGGATTGGCTGACAGCCAGGTTGCGGAGGACATGATGGATTAGTTGGCGGACAACCACATGAGGGAGCTAAGTTACTGCATATGACCAGAAAACAGAAAATGAAGTTGTGTGCAAAGATGGATTTAATTTTGGGATGTTTCTCGTTTTTTTTCAATGCGCTTGCAACGGTTGTCTGGAAACCAATGCAGTTCCTTACGCCTGCGGTAGAGTAGATATGAGAACATAGGAAACATATAGTTCGATAGAGGAAAAACAAGCACTATAAAATAGGATAATTGTAAAAAGTTTGGTGCACATAGAGTTTGAAAATAAAGCCTAAAAAATTCCACTTCCGGAAAATTCCAACCCCCAAAACACGATCATTTTGAATGCCATTAACTCATTTGTGCGAGGTACAGCAAGACGGATTATTTTGCCGAGTGAAATAATTTCTTGCAGAAATACGGAATTTCGCAAAAGAATAGACGACAGGCGTTCTGCAAACGCTGAACGTTGTCGAAGTCTAAAGCTCTGCTCACGTTTTAGAACCGAGAATAGACTTTTCTGTGATTTTTGAACTTCTGTGCAACGCCATTTTTGAAAAGTACTTATGAACATATGAAAAAAAGCAACCGTGAGCATAATTTTCGCCTGCTTCCGTTCTCGCCTTGAGTGCTCTTTTTTGCAATTGCGGCACACTACCCATTGCCTTCGCGTTGCGGTGGTCGAGGCCCCCACTGTTGTTTCGCTTTACTTGTTCAGGTTCACCACTTCAATTTTAGAATGGTTTTAGGAGGTTTTCTTAGCCTGGAAAAGTCGTTAGAGGAGATCGAAGACCAATGAGGCCTCCTTATGACCGCCCTTTCCGCTCGCTCAGGGTCCCTGACGAGTGCGCCCGCTCAAATTGGTCAGCCAGCTCTCGTAATATCTGCCTTCACCTGCGCTTGAATAAGAAAACAGGATCTCGGCAAAGGTTTACTACTTCTTGGAGAAGAAAATCGACGTGGTCATTACAGCAAGGGACGAAGTGATCCAACCCAGTATGTGTTTTGGTGTGAAATAAATAACTCAATCCCGCATATGCTGTTCACTTCAGACATCCATAAGTATAATTGCTGTATTTTACCCATGGCTGGCAACTGAGAGAATAAAAGTTGATATTACCCCCTATAAGTAGTTCTAACAACAAACCTCAAGAATTACAACCAAAGATTTTCAGCATCCCACAAGCCTTACATTCCGGAAAGTAGTAAGTTTAGCTTAGCAAAACGATATTTTGCACTTGGCCAAATTTGGAAAAAAGGTGAAGCTAGTGCGCATATAAATGTTTGATGTGGAGAATATATGCGTGAGGAGGTTTACGAGCTTCTTTTGAGCGAAGGTATGATTTTTGGCTGCTCGATTTCTTTTTGAAATCCTGCTTTCAACTCTCACACAAACCAATCTGCGGTGTTTCAAATTTTGTTTTATAGAGAGCTTGCTTTGCTTTTCGAACGATACGTTTATTCTGTTTTATCTATCCTATCTTGATAGCCTAAGGGACTGCATTGATTTCCGACACAATACAAAAATTTTTCACAAAGCTAATTTGAACTCTAAAAGAATTCAAAAATCATTTCGATTGTTACTAATCAAGATACTCTAACAGTTTAACTGTTGTAACTACTCGAAAATTTCGCTACCCATTCCCTTTCCTCCCCCATTGGCGCCTTATAAAACTATGCAAGTGACTCAGAAGCACTGTCAGTTGAATAATATACATGTTATGTGATTGAGAGATATAAATTTATTGCACTGTTTTTGCTTCAAGGACGAGTAAGAGTTGCTGGTTTATAACATCGCTTTTTCTCCGAGGATGGACAAGGGATACAAGTTCAGATATCATCATTGACAGATACTAAGAAAGATCAGTGATCCAATTAGGCGAGAATTAGCGCGACGAATAACGCAACCAAACAGATACCAGAAAGAGTTATTATATATCTTATTATGTGAGCAATATGTGCTGTTGCAAGCGAACCGACTCTGGAAAAAAGGAAAAACATACAGTTTTACAAAACAAATGAGAACATGCGCAAATAATGACGATTGAGAAGATTGTCAGAAATTGATGAGGAGATGAGCATGTACTTGCACACTAAAAGTCAAATTTGTTTTGCAACCTTTGTGGGCTCTCCTGATCTTACAGGGGAGGCCCATTTGGTCGAAGTGGCCTTTCCATATGAAATCGATACGACTATAAAGAGCATCGAACGCTGATTCCAAATCTTTTTTCGTTATCTGCCGAGAGCCTTTAGATGTCGAGTTATGAGCTTTTTTGATTTAAAAATTGAGTGCATAATCAGCATAAAATTCTTCAGAATTGCTCAAATGGTATAATTCCTGATAATCAGAGCGCTCCATTTGAACAATATCTTCTGTTCAAAATGCTCATACTTAACACTGCTCTGTCTGAGTACTGAAAAGACCGTAAAATATGATTTTACCTAGAACATGCGGTATTTCGCACCAAGAAAATATTCATAACTCGGCATACAGAGGCGCTCGGCAGATAACAAAATTAGAATTGGAATCAGCGCTCGATACTTTTCAAAGTGGCATTAAACTTATTTGGGAATGCCACTTCAAATAATCGGACTTCCCTTGTTAGGCGAAATGTTACAATTCTTAATGACTGAATTTGAAACAAGTTAGTAGTAATAATCAAATAATCCAACGCAAGCTTTTTCGGAGCTTATATTCAATGATAGCCGAGCAACAAAGGTGGAATGTACGTGTGTATAAAAATGTGCTGGCGACTTCTTTTTACTAATAAATGAATAAAATAATTTTGAAAATTTTCAAAAAATTCAAATTAGCCTTGTAAGAGATTTTTCCGAATGGCTACCGCCACGCCCCCTTTTCGTGAAATTTCGGGGTTATGGGCCTTCAAAAATTTTGGGAAGCATTTCAGAAAATTTCTGCTTGGCTCACGCAATGCATAAGGAAAAATTTTTTGTTCCCCCTCTCCCAAAAAAGAAATCCGGGGTACGCCACTGTTCAAAGCTAATCATTTTGTTCATCTGATTGGGGACTGACATCGTGCATCATGCGTGAGCAAAGTCCTTCACCTTTACCATCTGGCAAAGCCTAATATAAAATTGAGCTGAAAGACTTACTTGGTAGGAAAAATGCCGTAGATAATGGAAACAGCACTTGAAGTAGTAATAATTGCAGGAGCATCCTGTAATGATGTGAATTAGAAGCAGAAAAGGCATGTCGGAATCTTGGAAGAGAGCAACAAAAAATCAATGCTATCAGACAGCAGGAATTATTGCGGAATAGAACGAGACATCCATTTATAATAGTAAAATTTCATGGTGCCTATGATTGATGTCGTCCAATACCATTGAATTCGCGTGATTTTTCGCATAAAAACAGTTCTGGTAGTTTGAGGAACACTCGATGACGGGGTTGCAATTACCAGGCAATCGCGAATGTGACGGCATAATTTGGTTTTTTAAAGGCAGCGTCCGGGCAAAATTTCGCCTCTCATGTTTCTGCCTTTCTGGGGCCTTTCCGTGGCCCTGATTACAGTTGTAAAGTCCAAAACTGTTCAAAACTCCCAAAAAACCCGGTTCTTGGGGACCCTCTCTTCAAGGAACGGACGAGTTTCGCATTGCTCGTCCCCATCATCATGCCAGCGGGAGGAGCTGCAACTGCACGGATGCAGTTGCATTGCATGTGCAGGGCAACTGCAATGCAACTGCAATGCAACCGCACACCTGCGTAAGCACTCGTCCTCAGGGGTGGTTTGTGATACGAAGGGGCGGCTTGTGATACGTATCACAGGCCCGCATCTCCTTTTAGAGGCCACCTCAGAGGATCGGACCAACGCAGATCGGATACTCATGGGCCCCTCTTTACAACTATGTGCTCATCTGGGTAGATGGATCTTGCCCGGACGCTGCCTTTAAAAAAAGCTCTGGCTCCGCATTTACCTGAAAAGCCGTTCGAGGCTAATAGTCCGCGAATGATTCAGTATTTAATGTCAACTGAGATAAAGAAGACATTAAAATTGACTTCTCTTCATAATGTACTTTTTTCCTTACTAATTTTTCCAAGAATAATATATAATAAACAGTTTGTTGCAGAATACTTAATGACCGTTGCGGAAGTGTTGTTTTCAGCAAATGACTATGGCTAGTTTTCGCGTATTCATCTCGAATCCAGTGAAAAGAAGATTGGACTAAATTTTATTTTTTGAGCAAATTATTAGGTTGATGCTTCTTCCACAAAAATTTTGAAATTGTGTTACTTGCTCCAGCTTCAATAAATCTTCTAATTTGAAAAGCGCTAAAGGGAAAAAATCATACGCTTTCAGTGCTTGGGTTGAAATTCCTTGAGGGCATCTGGCAACGATATAAGTTGATCAAGAGGAATACTCAAGAAGTGATTTCTCGATTTTTGGTTGCTACAATGTTTACTGAGATTTGAATCTATTTTTGTTCTCGTTTTTATATCCTACTCTTTTTGAATGAGAGAAATTGGTATAGATTGGATATCTCAACGAATAGTTGTAAGTTTTGATTTTTTGGAATCGAATTATTGGTTTTGTTTCAAATTGTTTTTAATGTAATATAGAATACTACGCTCAATATACAAAACGAAGAGCACAATGTGCAAATCATTTAGTTTGTTTGTTCATTTTCAAGATGTTTTTTCCTATTTTTCGTGCAAGGATTGTACATCAACCTAATAATCTGATAGCTAAAGGTTCTCGTGCCCTCAACCTATTTGAATAAAAAGTCGGAACAAATCCTATTCAATAAAAAGACATCGTAAGGTTAGACACCAAACGCATCAATGAAGGAGATAGAAAATGGAAAAAGCATTGCAGCAGCAAAGCAGCATTGCATGTTTCGTCACGGTCAAACACTTCATTGGTACGGGAATAGAAAAAAGCGCAACCGTGAAAACATGAGATAGCCCATGAAAAGACACACTTGCATAACTTACAAGGAAAGGATACCAACATTAGTTGGCGATTATAGACGAGGTTTTTTATATCACTATACGCGTCTCCGAATGCTGATTCCAAATCTGCTTTTTTTGCGGAATATTTCTCCGAAAGAAGTTATGAGCTTTTGAGTGTACAAATTTGAGTGGCTCAAAATCAGCGAAAAGCTCCAAAACAACATCTATGTTGACTTTCACTGACTATATTCCTTTCCTGTAGTCAATACACTTGATACAAAATTCATTCCACATTTTCAGGTGTTTTTCTACAGCTTTTCGCTAATTCTAAGCCACTTGAAGCTGAGAAATTTGGACATTCAAACGCTCATATGTTCTTTCGGAAAGTTGTTTCGCAAAAAGGAAAGCAGATTTGGAATCAGCGCTTAATGACTCACCTACTGATATGCATACATCTCGTTTTTAATCGCCAACTTATGTTCGTATCCTTCCCTTATTAGCCAATGTGCATTTAGATGGCATTGATTTGTGGCAAAATTTCAAAAGCATATCACTGCATATCAGTGGTGTACCGAGGGGGAGGGCGCGCCCGCGCCCCCCCCCCCCCCCCGAGCCGAAATCCTGGGTACGCCACTGCTGCATATCTCCAACAATGGCATCTGTCACCCGCAGTCAGAAAGGGTCATCACTGACATAGCGTGAGGAACTGGTGAACTTCAAAGCATTATACTTCACAATCTCAATGACCTCACACTTCAACAGCTTATCAGTTTCAACAGAGTCTCAGCAGATATTGGAGGTACATAGACCTGGTATCATCTATCAGGAGTATCTAATGATATGTATTGTTTGCAGCTGCGACTTGAGATCCTTTCTAATTTTTTGAAAATCGCTGCTCTGAGGAAAAAATTATGAGTTGGTAAAAACTGCAATTTCTTTTAAACAAATGTTAAACTAGTGCTCATTTTCAGGCATAATCTTGAAATTTTTCTGCATATTCGACTCCAAGTCAAGAAAAATAGCAAATCACATCGAGAGATGGAGGGTGTGTTGGTTTCATCGTCTTATTCTATACGAATAAAAATTGTGAGAATACTATATGCATCTGAGAAATCTCCCAGGCAAATAGCGGATTGAGACTGTGAATGAGAGTTTTCAATGGAACGAATGAGCAGTATTGCGTGTTTCATCACGGTCAAGCACTCCATTGCTAGAACGGAGTAAAAAAAAGAGTGGCCATGGAACTGCGAATTGATTCACGCGAAACTCGCATCTATAGCTCTCAATTTACTGGATGTGAGATTGATTTTGATTTGAGACAAAGTCAGATTATAATCGTATTAAAGTCTATAGAAGGCACTGAATTCTATACCAAGACTTTCATTCTGTTTCAAAATCACATTAGCTCTGATTCGACTGCTTTGTAAAAATGAAAGATTATAAAATAAAAGATATTCAATCAAAAAAGCTGTTCGAGTTTTGCGGCTATGATAGCATTATGTATCTGAGGGAAATCTATGACAACTGACAATAAGAAGTGAATTTTCAAGAAATGAATATACTCTTCTTCTGCAAAATTTTCAAATTCTCTGCAAAACAAAAGCCAAGACGAGTCTTTACGAAAACAGGCTAGTCATGGATTTCTGTGACTAGTAAAAACGCGGACGTTGCGGTGCTTAAAAACAGAACTGGAGCTCATTTCAAACTGGATCCCGACAAAGCTAATTTTAAAGGTAAAAAGAAAAATAGCCATATTTAAAGAAATGGACAAACAGCTGTACAACCGACAAGAACTGCATTGCAGAAACAGGATTGGGCTAAACAAAAGCTGAAAAGCTTTTGCCTTATTATGGCTCATGCTAGTCTGAAAATTTTTTTCTTGATTGGCAGATGAAGAAGGCGGAAATTTGAGAGAGTATAAATATTCACAATCATTTTCGATTACTCCAAACACAGTTCTTCATAAATTGTCACTACATTATTATACGACGGAAAACTTACTCCAGACAATGGGAGAATCATAGATGTAGCGAGTAAGCAGGAATTCACTTTAGGTACAAGGATCTTGCGAGAAATAGAAGAAATGACGAAGTAAAATGGTCTGGTAGTTCTGACAACAAAGTCAACTGCTTTGAAAACGATTGCGGTCAGAGGATAGTCCCTCTTATAACAGCGAGTATGTCGAAAAAAAATAGAAAAATACCTCAATATTCGCAAAAATTTTGCGCTTTGGGGTCATTTTCTATGGACAAGTGTTGTCGCCAAAGGGAGCATACTACATATATGAGCTGTTAACACCTTGACGATGAGGTCTCATTTTGCGTGGCGGTGCAGTGGGAAAACGCGATATTGCAGAACATTTTTGTTGTTGTTTATTTTGCGGTTGTTTACGAGATACGAGAATGTTTTGTAAACATCTGTTAAAATTTTTCTGGACGACGGAGTCTACAGATCCCAAAGTCGCCATAACCCCGAATGCAAAATAGAAAAATGTTAGATTTGAAAATGATATGCCTCTGCAAGAGGTGTAGGTCACCGATGGTCCCTGCAGCGAGAATGTGAGGGCCACCGGTGGTCCACATCGTCGTCAATGGGTCAATTCACTGGACAACACTAAACTATGTATTGTTATTGTAGCCGACGACGAAAGTGTGTAATTATCATGGCTCCAGCTGCTATTTTGTGCGATTGCACTACTTTCTAGTAAACTCAAACTACTGCGCTTAATTTTCTACTTCGCGCAATTTCTTAAAATCAGTTTTATTCTCTTCGAACTACTTTTTACTATGTCTGTTTACTATTTCTACGCTTCCACTGGCTTGCTCGTCTGCTAATCCCAAAAGTGGTGCAATTAAACAAAGTGAATGCAAAAACGAGGGCGGCTGTGTACAAAAAAAAACAACTTCCAAGCGTTTGGTGAACAAAAAATTACTGCGCTTATGGAGTTATTAACGCAAAGAATACATTGTGCAATTAGGGCCCATAAAATCTTGAAATGCTAAGAATTTCAATAAAAAAAAGCACTCAAAAAAGAGCTGCATGAAAACGCCTATAAGGAAAGTAGATCAGGAACGTTTGCTGTGAAGAGTAAATCATAGATAAATGATTCGATTATTGGCTAACTGGAAGAAGTAGAGCGCGATAAAGACAATAGAAATTGCAATAACGGAAATCTTATGAGAATGATACTTCTTCTTGTAGAAGCGCTTCGCAATCGTAACTGGATCAGATCAGCGAGAGAGAAAGCGGGAACGTTGCATTAATACGACGAATGAAATCAGCGTTATCATTCATTGTCGCATTGCAATTACGATCCGAGATATGCATCGAAGCCAAGAAAGCGAGCACTCTCAGAATTTATTTGGAAGGGGGCGGAGTGGGAGCCGAGGCGATGCAGGATAGCCGTTGAGGTAGATGGGGCTCCCACTTAGCGGCCTAATCATAGATGACCGGCTTTCAAACCGGGTCAGACGGAAGGCGACCACCATACAAGGCTATCTCATCGTGCATGCATTCTCATCACGAAGCGTCGATCATTTCACTAAATGATCCTTCGAAAGCCGGAAGTGCCAAATGGGTACGGGTTCGTGAAAGCTTATCATGGGATCTTGAGATATTTCAGTTTGCGAGGCGATATACTTCCCTTTTTCTTTTGGTAGATGCTATCGGCTAATCCGTGAGCGGGAAAATTAGGTAGGATAGTCAGCGACTGACTTTTTCAGCTAGCACATCATATCGACTAATAAGCTTTTCATCGTCAGTGATGTGTGTCTGAATATGACTATTTTTGAAACTATTTTTCCAGATTTGGATCTTTGTCCGAGTTTTCCTAGGATATAAAAGACACAAGGTTCAAACTTATTTCGACTAACTTATCTTCACACTTAATCACGTTCAATTGAAAACAACCAAACTATATTATAAACAGAACCATAGAAGCTCTTGGACCGTTCGCACTTTTTACCAGAGTAAAAAATGAAGTATTGATAACTAATTTTATGGGAGTGACAGAAATGTAAGAAACACGACTTTGCTATGATAAAAAAAACTCTCGAAAAAGATTATCTAAAAATCGCTGAGTATAATATGAAAAAAATTCTCTCCTCTAATTCTATTTGATCGTTCGTTTGCGAAGTAATTAGATAGGATGGTCAGCGATTATGCTGGTACATCTTGTCAAATTGTTAGCGAGAGGACAATCACAAAAACTCACAGAATTCTAAACATCTCTTGTTGGGCTTCTGTAACATATGTCGATTAGCTCACATCCCGTAAAGACCATTTTTTGCATATCCAGCACTAACACATAATACGTTAACTATTTGAAAGCATGGAACATACTTTCAGAAAATTTCTTTCTTTTTCATAGTGAAGAATCGCAACGACCCTTGTTTTTGGTGTAACATAAGCATCACTATACAGAAAAATAGAATGCATGGCAAAGTCATTTTACCTGCTTTACGCTTGAAAGATTATTCAATTAAGAAAAAAAATTTTTTTTATAGAAATTGTACAAAAGAATTTCCCATAGAAAATCGGAAAAAAAGTTGGCCCTTTGTGATTCTTTACTTTCATCCCAAAGCTGCATTCATTTCCAAAGCGATATATAACTCCTTCCCTTAGACGGAGTTCAATTTCTAGACCCTTTCTGAAACTCCTCAGTAAGGAAAGAGGATCTCGACATTTTGGATATACGATTTCAAAACAAAAGTGTAAAAATCATTTTATACATATAGAGTCTTATGAGAATTGGACAATCTTCTGTGTTTAGTGAAGAAAGAATGAATAAGCTAAGTAGTTTAGGAAAGAAATGTGATATAAGAAAAAAGGTACATGTATGCCTTTTCCGGGAACAAAGTACATCGAAAGTTGAACTCAACCCCACCGAAATAGACTTTATCCAGAAAGATGAGCAGTTTTTTCATACCCCTAGATGCGTGCCACGACGGCATGGTAAGTGGAATTCCATTATCGTTTCAATGTTCAAAAAATTCTCATCACAATAGATTAAAACTAGTCTCTAAACTATCAGACAGTAATTATGCTTTATGGACGCCTCAAAAGAACTTGCATTTGAGTATTTTGAATTGGCATCATTTGCAGCTGTAAGAAGAGTTCTAATTAGTTCCTATTTAGGTGCAATAGTTTCCAAAAAAGTTGCCCGAAAATCAACCTGGGTTTTTATCTGAGACAACAGATCTTAGCATATTCTTGGATAAACTGAATACTTTTGAGAAATTCCTTGGCAAAAATGAAGCTCATACCATTGCTGATATTTCGGGAGACGGACAGGAGGCGCGATTTTTCTAAAAGTCATCAATTTAATAGCCAAATTTAGAGCTATGAGAATCTTTAAAAAATAACAGACAAACTTTTGGTCTGGCTTACTAGTCATCTAAAGCTACTACTTGCTAATTTTGACTGCTTTTAGTGAAACCTTGTTTAAAAAGTTCATGAAAACACCCACCAAAAACAAGCAATTACTCACTGCTCCAATACAGGGTGGGGCAAAAGTCTGGGAACCGAATTTGCAGTGCTGTAAATCAAGAAACTATTGATGATTTTGATCCCAAATTGTATTGCAATCATCCTTCACAAATCACACTTTAGCTAGCTAGAAATGCTTGCCATATATTTTTGTAAGAATTGGATTCAGACAAATGCTTCTGCTAAGCGAGATAGTCGAAATTCTTGGTTTTCACAACTTATCTCGTAGCTAAAGATACAGTGGATATTCTAGAGCACTTCGATGCATACAATGTAGAGAAGGCTTTGCGTTATCAATTCGTAGTAGTTGCGTTTCTCAGGTAGTATTCTTTCGAAAACGCAAAATAAAAATTTGAGAATACTACCTGCGTGTCAGTGCTCATTTGTCTTCAAAATAAAGAAGGCTACATTAGAGCAGCAGACATTGAATTTTAGGCTATATTCTTTCCAAGAGTTTTCTATGCAATCATCTACTCAAATTCGTTCGAGTGAGCAATTTCAATACTTTTCAGATTATAATTTTTCGCTCCCGTTCGCGCAATCGCACCCAGATTTCCAGTATGCGAGTACACTTGCCTCCACTAAAAATTTCAAAATGTCTTCCTAAACATTGCAAAAAAAATTTTCCTCGCAGCACGTTGTAGCCAAAAGCTTTCTCTATCACAATACATATTTGCCTGGTGAAAGAAACAGTTATCGTGAAGGCATGGGACGAATTTCATCACGACTGTCTGCGTGACATGACAGGCGGACTCGCCAAGATTTCGAAGGGCTGCTTTGAAGCCAGAAGAGGCAATCTCAAAATCTGAGAGCAGTGTTATATTTGTAAAGGTTCGGTTTATGTGTGCACCGAATATTTTGTTTCTAGGTACTTTCCTTCTGATTTTATCTGAAAAAGTACAAGGCTCCCAGACTTTTGCCCCACCCTGTATTTGCATTTTCACGGGTTTTTGACTCCCCAGCACTTACGCTCTGAATATATTTCAGAGTAAGACGAGCAAGCCAAAGGGCGATCACACATATCTTGTCAAATATTTAATCTTTCTTTAGGACATCATAAAATACTAAAAATGCGCTAGTTGATGTCTATCTGGCAAAAAAAAAATCGCACACACAAGGTGAAAAGTACAAATACTTCCCAAAATGTATCAGGGTGAAAAAAAGCAAGAATGTATTAAAATGGAAGTGAAAGTTCACAAGCACATGTGGTGACGAGGCTGGCGCAATGGAAACACGGGCACAATGAAAGCTCAGAATCTTTTTATGCGGTCAAAACACGATGGTGGTTCTTCTTGGTCTAGAGGCCAGTTTTTGAAGCAAAACAGCACGGTTTATTTGTTTAACATAAAACAATGAGAGCAATGTCGTGCAGAAGATGGTACATACAGGAACAGGATGTAAAATTCAAGGTTTGCTTACTTTATCTTGCAAGCCGAAGCTTTGAGCCTATCAAAAATAAGCAATTACTCAACAATTATTAGGTTGTAAAGAAAGTTCCCGGGCAGTTTTGGAAATTTGATTTTCAGGCTCATTTTTCCGCAATCGGTTCAATATTAATGACAAATTTCTACACGATTCTAAAGAAACAACCTTAGGCTTTTTGAACATCCAGTTTTAGTCAACGACAAGCCTTGTTTGACCTATACACCAAAAAAGGAAGTCTGTGCGATAAAAATTTCAAATTTTCTTTTCGCTGCCATTTTTTTGCAGTGAACAAAGAAAACCATTTAAGGGTTGGTTATCTGATTAAGAAAAGTGTTCACTTCGAAACCGCAGCTGTTTTCGGATTTTACGGTACGTGCACAAAAATTACAAGCTCTCAAACTTGCTTTTGGCGGTACATGTTTTCGCAAGCGTTGATTTTGTGAGGATCGTCACTCCTCGGCGATGAACCCAAAAGATGTGAAAGACATTACTCCAACAATTTGCAGCAATCAAGAATTTGATTTATTTGTTGGAAAGAAGTAAGACTTCAAACTCACTCACCAAAAAAAGACTTTTTCAGGATACAAAAATGGTCGATTTTTTAAGTTTTTCGAGAAAATTTTGTTTACAAGCTGTTTTTTGAAAGTATGACACAATCTATGAACAGACCTAGCAGAGATCTGAATAATTACCACACTGAGCTCTCCTGTCCTCTTCGTGCCTAAGAAATTTCAGCACTAACAGGCCAAATTTTAAGTCGACCTTTTTCCCTATTGCGCATGTTGGTGGGCCGAAACGAAGAGCTGAGAACCAAATAAAATAAGCACGCCTTGTAGACAACATTGCCTTTGCAACAATACAGCAGTGTGAAGAAAAAATTTCGCAAGTGTTCGGGAACTGTCTTTACAACCTATAATCAAAGCACTTTTACCTCAATCGGCGGAGGATTAATGACATTTATAGGATCCATGTTCGACTGTCCATAAATCTTGGCATAGTTGCAATCTTCTTGTTAGTTGCTTGAGCGAAGTCCAAGATTGGTACAGAACTTTATCGCACAGAATAACAGACTAACGTTTCGGCGAACTCGCCTTCTTCAGAGTCTGAAAAGTCGAAGACACATGAGTAAACTATCCGATCAAACACCTCGTCGATCACAGAAAGGAGCCCAACCCTCTAAGAAAAACAACAGCCTTAACCAAAACCAAGATTAAGCCAGTGCTCACCTTAACAGATGAAAAGTTGGTGGGTGCAGACCACTTATGTCAAAAGCTGTACCGCCTTACTTTTATTGTTAACTAGTGACCCGGTTCTGACCTGACCTCATTATTCAAAAGCCACAGAGGCTCTGATAAGGAGACAGCTCGTTAGTAATGGCTAGGCACTCGTCCTTCCGGTTGATTTTTGGATTTTGGGCGGCTATCCAAAACGCTTCGAGTGTCTTGCGCGCTAGGATCTCGGGTTCACGCGCCAGGTTTCCCGCGTTTGGTATACAAACCACAGGAGCCTAATCAACCAGCGGACGCCAAGTTTCGAGTGTTTGCTACGGGGTTGTTCTCAATTCTCAGTCGTTTTCGCCAAAAACGCCAAAATAGTAATTTAACATTTTTGCAACGCCGCGGCCTGCGCGAAATTCGCGACCTTTGCGCTGCAGGGGAGATCAAGGTGTCTGTCAGCGACAAAGGAGGGGAGTTTGTGGTCCTTTCTCGAGATCTGGACATGGCGATCACCAAACACCATCTGCAGGATATTACCGTATACGAGCCTGTGACAGCAAACGATTTCAGGAAGCAATACCGCCGCTTAAACAGGGTATGGTTAGACGTAGCTAAGGCTGAAGGCATTCCTAGGCTCTCGCTTCACGTTTGAAGACCGATCTGCCTATGTGTCCGGTCCTGTACACTCTAATCAAGACACATAAAGTGCCTATTGATAGTTTAACGTCTAATAATCCGCAAGACTTTAAGGTGAGGCCTATCATCAGCGGTGTCGGAGGTCCTACGGATAGGATTTCGTGGTTTCTCAATACTATTCTTTCTCAACTGCTCAGATTTGTCCCCGCGCATCTCTCAAACACCAAAATGTTTCTTGATCGTCTGCGCAGCACCAATGTAAGGCAAGGGTGCGTACTCGAGTCTTTCGATGTGGAATCGCTCTATACCAACGCCTCCAACGACGCCGCAATGCAAGCAACCTTTGAACTTCTTGTAGAACACCAGTCGTCACTCAATCTTTATGGTCTTAGCATCAGAGGCATTTTGTCTTTGGTCAAAGAGGAACTGTCTTTACAACCTATAATCAAAGCACTTTTACCTCAATCGGCGGAGGATTAATGACATTTATAGGATCCATGTTCGACTGTCCATAAATCTTGGCATAGTTGCAATCTTCTTGTTAGTTGCTTGAGCGAAGTCCAAGATTGGTACAGAACTTTATCGCACAGAATAACAGACTAACGTTTCGGCGAACTCGCCTTCTTCAGAGTCTGAAAAGTCGAAGACACATGAGTAAACTATCCGATCAAACACCTCGTCGATCACAGAAAGGAGCCCAACCCTCTAAGAAAAACAACAGCCTTAACCAAAACCAAGATTAAGCCAGTGCTCACCTTAACAGATGAAAAGTTGGTGGGTGCAGACCACTTATGTCAAAAGCTGTACCGCCTTACTTTTATTGTTAACTAGTGACCCGGTTCTGACCTGACCTCATTATTCAAAAGCCACAGAGGCTCTGATAAGGAGACAGCTCGTTAGTAATGGCTAGGCACTCGTCCTTCCGGTTGATTTTTGGATTTTGGGCGGCTATCCAAAACGCTTCGAGTGTCTTGCGCGCTAGGATCTCGGGTTCACGCGCCAGGTTTCCCGCGTTTGGTATACAAATCACAGGAGCCTAATCAACCAGCGGACGCCAAGTTTCGAGTGTTTGCTACGGGGTTGTTCTCAATTCTCAGTCGTTTTCGCCAAAAACGCCAAAATAGTAATTTAACATTTTTGCAACGCCGCGGCCTGCGCGAAATTCGCGACCTTTGCGCTGCAGGGGAGATCAAGGTGTCTGTCAGCGACAAAGGAGGGGAGTTTGTGGTCCTTTCTCGAGATCTGGACATGGCGATCACCAAACACCATCTGCAGGATATTACCGTATACGAGCCTGTGACAGCAAACGATTTCAGGAAGCAATACCGCCGCTTAAACAGGGTATGGTTAGACGTAGCTAAGGCTGAAGGCATTCCTAGGCTCTCGCTTCACGTTTGAAGACCGATCTGCCTATGTGTCCGGTCCTGTACACTCTAATCAAGACACATAAAGTGCCTATTGATAGTTTAACGTCTAATAATCCGCAAGACTTTAAGGTGAGGCCTATCATCAGCGGTGTCGGAGGTCCTACGGATAGGATTTCGTGGTTTCTCAATACTATTCTTTCTCAACTGCTCAGATTTGTCCCCGCACATCTCTCAAACACCAAAATGTTTCTTGATCGTCTGCGCAGCACCAATGTAAGGCAAGGGTGCGTACTCGAGTCTTTCGATGTGGAATCGCTCTATACCAACGTCTCCAACGACGCCGCAATGCAAGCAACCTTTGAACTTCTTGTAGAACACCAGTCGTCACTCAATCTTTATGGTCTTAGCATCAGAGGCATTTTGTCTTTGGTCAAAGAGTGTCTCAACTGCTCCATATTTCGTTGGTGTGGAGACTATTACAGGCAGATAAGAGGATTGGCTATGGGACAGAGGCTAGCGCCGACCTTGGCAATTGTTTTCATGTCTAAGGTGGAAGCCCCGGTACTGGCGAGCAAGCCTCTACTGTATTGTCGGTACGTGGACGACTGCTGTATCGTGTGTCCTACCCAGTCCGAGCTTGATACTTGCTTCAATATCATGAATTCCCAGGACGCTAACATCAAGATGACGAGGGAAAAACCCAAAGATGGATGGCTGCCGTTCCTCAACGTACAGTTATGTTCATCGGGCAGAGGGTTCAAGACCAGATGGTACCGAAAGCCGAGCAGCAAAAACATCTTAGTACACCATTCTTCAGCACATCCCGCTCGAATAAAGGCATGCGTCATAGGAAACATGTTTAGAACGGCTGCGGGGGTCTCTTCTGATAGGGACGAGAAAATGCGTTCGCTGGAGCTTGCAGAATCAGTAGCAAGGTCTAATGGATACAACACAAAAGCTTATCACCCTTACAGATTCCGAGTCCATCGTACACCGTCTAGATTGGAAGCTGAAGATCAGATTCCATTTTGTCTACCATATATCTCAGAAGAGTTTAGTAGGGCTGTTCGCAGATTACTTCATCAAGCAGGCCTCAACGATATTGTAAGGATTGTCGACATTCCGCCTGCAAACCTTAAACAGCAGCTAGTACGAAACCGGGAGTACGATCGTCTCTGTACAACGTCTAATTGTGTGATTTGTCCATTCGGCAAGGAAGGAGACTGTATGATATCAGGTGTTGTCTACCTTATCACGTGTACATCATGTGGAGACACGTATATCGGCGAGACGGGTCGCCCCCTATGCACGCGCATCAAAGAACACTTAGATGGACTCAGCAAGGGCAACGCAGCTACTCCGTTAGGCATGCATCGCAGGCTCAGCCATGACGACGCGGAGGTGGGAGTGCAGGTTCGAATCCTGGCGCGTGAACCCGAGATCCTAGCGCGCAAGACACTCGAAGCGTTTTGGATAGCCGCCCAAAATCCAAAAATCAACCGGAAGGACGAGTGCCTAGCCATTACTAACGAGCTGTCTCCTTATCAGAGCCTCTGTGGCTTTTGAATAATGAGGTCAGGTCAGAACCGGGTCACTAGTTAACTATAAAAGTAAGGCGGTACAGCTTTTGACATAAGTGGTCTGCACCCACCAACTTTTCATCTGTTAAGGTGAGCACTGGCTTAATCTTGGTTTTGGTTAAGGCTGTTGTTTTTCTTAGAGGGTTGGGCTCCTTTCTGTGATCGACGAGGTGTTTGATCGGATAGTTTACTCATGTGTCTTCGACTTTTCAGACTCTGAAGAAGGCGAGTTCGCCGAAACGTTAGTCTGTTATTCTGTGCGATAAAGTTCTGTACCAATCTTGGACTTCGCTCAAGCAACTAACAAGAAGACATTTATAGGATTCTCTTCGATCATTTTTCGCCAGCCTCAAAAATTTCCTTAAACTGTTTTCGATTAACTGTTTTTGCAGTACCATTATGTAAACTCACCCTTGGTCAAATTTCACTTCTGTAACTAATTTTGTAACTAAAAATTTTGGGGCAAAATCACCGAAGTTGAATCAACAATGCTAGTGATCGTATAGCTTTGATTCGTGATATATAATAATTGGCCACATGCTCTGCTCTAGCCGATTAGAAAAAAATTCGAAACAATACTAAAGGTACTCTTCCGTTATCCGGACCATGTTTTTCAAAATGAATAATCTCTAGCCTGAAGCACGTATTTTCATGAAATACGTCTTCATGCTAGAGAATCTTTTTCATAGATCTTGCGAGGACGTCTCCTTGCCACGTGTCAAAATAAAAGTTAACACGTTTGAGGCCAGTTTCACATGTTTTTTCAAAATCAGTTTGGTACGAGAGCCTTTGATGTAACGCGAAAGTTTTCAGAGGTCTTTTATGAGAGCAAAACAGTTTTGAACGTTTACTAAAGCATCTTAGTAGCTTTCAGCAATGATTTAGTGAAAGCCTGCTCTTCAATTGTTTCCGTCATGCGAATTTTGCGAATTAAGTTTGGAAAGTATAAATGGGCTTGAAAAACGTGGCTGCCGATTGTTTCGTCGTTTAGATGACAGAACAACCACTTTTCTTTTCTATTTTGGGAAAACCTAATGTGTTTATTGAACACAGGATGTCATTTTCATAATATTAAAGCTCATTCATAAAACTGTTAATCAAAAATGAGGTCTTTATGATGTAAAAAAACAGAATGAACTTGCACTGATAGGTAGGCTAAACTCTTGTTATAACCTGTTTAACACGCAGAGACATGTCAAATTTTTTGACACGTGACAGGAGGTTGACTCTCCATACTGTGAAGCTTTCAACCAAATTTGGTATAAGGAAAGAAGCAATATCCTTTTTTTGAAAAAATGGGTCGGGATAACGGAAATGTACCATATTGAGATAACGAAAATATGTGCTTGTAGTGACGGTAAATGGATGCGAATACCTGCACATGTACTAACCCGTTCTTCTTAATCACGCAAGACAATTGAGGTTTAGCTTACAAAGCTCTTAACACGTTGAGGCGAGCCATTCTTTTAATGTGTATTCCTATGGACGAGACGTTTCCGTGTATTTTACACATGGCTTCATGTATGTATCATCTATTGTATGACTACAAACGCGAGACCGCGTTGCGGACATTGTCTCAACAAGTTTGAGTTTGTTCTTCCCTGTTTACAAAGAGTGAAAAAACCAAGACGAGACAAATAACAAGTATAAACCAGCTAAGCACGATTAGGCTAGTTTAGGCAATGTGTGCAAAGCGATCTAGCGTCTCCTAGTCGTCGAATAAATTATAAGCATCCATCCATGCATGAGGAACATAAATATTAGGTTGGTGCAAAAGTAATGGCCAATGTTCCAAGCTTTTTTTCAGAGCAACTTTTTTCCATCAATACTTCTTCTTTAGAACAGATGTAGTGTACCAACGAAAATCTGTTTTCATGCTCTATCTAACGATGTCTGAAGCGGGCTTCCACTATCATCTGTTATGAAGTTACTGAGCTTCAAATAACCGCATCCAAATTCATAATTTCATTGCATCCACTATTCTGGCCAGATTTCAAGCGCGTATCAAGGGCACTCCTTCGAAAATCTAGCTATTCTATGCAATAAAGATCTTCTACGTTATGCATACTAACTGTATTCTTTGAGGTTATCCAGACTGAGATACCGGCGCTTAAACATGGGTAGCTGTTGCGGTAACTATAGAACCCATAATTTTCTTCTGAAGAAGTCATTCGCCAAAGCTTTGCTCAATTTGGTAAGCCTAGGGCTAAGCCATCCTATCAGCAGTTTTTGCATCCAGCTGTTCAGTAAGTAGAAAATCAGAAAATTCTAATAGGTTGATGCAAAAGTTCTTTCTTCCCATTTTCAAAAATTCATAACTTCGGATTTTTTCAACCAATTTGGCTGCATCTATATATGAAAGAGTAAGTCATGCTCTTCATAATGACATCTTAGTTGCTTGCTAATGTTGATTTGTTGCATAGATAGGAGCGATAGAAGAAAATTAGTCAAAATTTGAATTTTCTGTGTAGGGTCATAAAAAATCGGAAACTTGCAAGAAAAATCGGAGCAGTCAGTATTGTAAATTCTTTCATCGGCTCTTTCTAATACTGCAAAGTTTGCGCCGATTGAGCGTCTCTACGAAAAGTTATGATTTCTCTGAAAAATACCAAATTAAATCAAATTCGCCCTTTGTATTGCTTGCTCGAAAATCATAACTTTTCATAGAGACGCCCAATCGGCGCAAATTTTGACTGTTAGAAAGAGCTGATGAAAGAACCTACAATACCGACTGCTCCGATTTTTCTTGCAAGTTTCCGATTTTTTATGACCCTACACAGAAAATTCAAATTTTGACTAATTTTCTTCTATCGCTCCTATCTATGCAACAAATGGTCATTAGCAAGCAGCTAAGATGTCATTATAAAGAGCATGACTTACTCTTTCATATATAGATGCAGCCAAATTGGTTGAAAAAATCGGATGTTATAATTTTTGAAAATGGGGGGAAAGAACTTTTGCGCCAACCTAATATATTCGGGACTCTGAAGCACACTGAAAAATGTTGAAAAAAGTGAGAAATTTTAAACTTTGATTTTTTTTCCTTTTTCACAAACTTCTTTGTCCGAATTCTTCCTGTTGTTTTTTGTACTACTGGCTTGCGGCTACAAGATGGGCTACTCATCATCCATACTAACAGGCTTTGAAGGAAGTTATGAATTTTCAAAAACAAGATTCTAGCAAAGGAAACTTTTTTGTCTTTTAGTCCGTATTTCTCTTCCCGTTTGTGGTGTTTGTATAAATGAGTATGCGCTGTATTGCGAAAGGTTTGCTGCTTCAGATGGTCTTTACCGTATTTAGAAACGTTGATCTTTTGAAAGTTATAGCACGTCAAAGTGAGAATTCGCAAAACGGCCATTACTTTTGCACCAACCTAATACAACTGGGCAGAGGACTCCGCCCCCTTTTGGCAAGCACCGCTCGCTTGGCAAAAAATACCGAAAATTGCTTGAAAAACAAGACTTTGTGCAAATTCCGGCATTTAAAAAGTGGGCGGAGCCTACCGTTGAGGAGCGGGTAGAGACTGAAGTTGCTTGGGGTTCTGCGGTCATCTTCGGGCCTTTTCTATGCAACTCGAAAAGGAAAAAACTTTCACGAAAGCCAACGGAGTGGGCGAAGCCTGCAAAAAAAGGGGCAGGACCGACACGAAGTACCCCTTAGCCCAAATAGATTATATGAACGCAAATTAGAACATTACACCTTAAAATTAAAATTTAGACTGTCGCGCACCATTGCGCGAAGCTATCGTAAATGTGTTAAAACATTTAGGATTCATCTAGGACAGTCAAGCACTTACATAAGACGCCGTCAAGTCATTTACAAGATGTAAGCTTGTTTAATACACTGAGCAAAAACTACTCAGTTTTTATATTTTTGAATAGGAAAGAGTAGTGCGAAGCGTCTTGACTGAATGGATCAAAGGTTTGATCCCTGCTCCTAGACTAATTCGCCACTTTTCAGACGCGGTAAATCTGTTACCGGGCACGAATGGCGTAATATGAGCCGAGAGTATGAGCAGGTCGGACTCAGGTTCGATCTCGCCACTAGGCCAACCAAGCCGTCTACCGTGGGGCTGGTAAATTGGTACCAGGTTAATCTGGGAAGATAGAAGCACTAATCTGGTAATCCGCTGGCCCCTACAAGTTGCTATAAAAGGTCGCACACATTCAGTGGGCTCTTTAACTATAAAGCAGGTGTGCGTTTATCTTTTTCTTTATATATGCACTCATGGTGCGCCCAAACAACTCGACAACATTTACTCAGTAATGGAAGAAAATGTCCCAGTCACACTTCCACATTCCAACCTAAGTACATAGGTCAAGTATAGAGACCGCAGAGATCCGCTTGAATCAAGAAGATAGGTCGTCCCGGAAGTTCTTTCGCACCAAATTCAAAAATTCATAACTTCTGACTTTTCCAACCGATTTGACTGCCTTTCTTTATGTTTGAAAGAGTTAGTCATGCTCTTTGTAATGACATCTTAGCTGCTTACTAATGTTCATCTGTTGCATAGATAGGAGCGGTAGAACAAAATTATTCAAAATTCGAATTTTCCGTGTAGGGTCATAAAAAATCGGAAACTTGCAACGAAAATCGGAGCGGTCAGTATTGTAGGCTCTTTCACTAGCTCTTTCTAATACTGCAAAGTTTGCGCCGATTGAGCGTCTCTACGAAAAGTTATGATTTCTCTGAAAAATACCAAATTAAATCAAATTCGCCCTTTTGTATTGCTTGCTCGAAAATCGTAACTTTTCATAGAGACGCTCAATCGGCGCAAACTTTGCAGTATTAGAAAGAGCTAGTGAAAGAACCTAAATACTGACTGCTCCGATTTTTGTTGCAAGTTTCCGATTTTTTACGGCCCGACAGAGAAAATTCGAATTTTGACCAATTTTCTTCTACCGCTCTTATCTATGCAACAGATGAACATTCGTAAGCAACTAAGATGTCATTATAAAGAGCATGACTTACTCTTTCATACAAAAATAAATGCAGTCAAATCGGCTGGAAAAATCTGAAGTTATGAATTTTTGAATTTGGTGCGAAAGAACTTTCGGGACGACCTAATACAGGGTGTCCGTAAAGTATGTATACACTGTTTGATCGTTAATGTCTCTTTTCCCAAGAAGTCTTTTGCCTTGCCTTAGATATCATTTTGTAGAGCTGGCTTCAACTTAGATTTACAGTATAGAGCGAATCACCCATCTCTCTTCATTACTGTAGGATTACGGTGGAAATTTCAAAGAGGATTTTGAGCCATGAAAGGCCATATTTTGCCACAGAAAGGAAACAAAACAGTTTAAAAACTTTATACTAGGCTAATTTGAGCTGCTGATCCTAATTGTGAAGTTCGCAACTCATTATGATGCTTCATTGAAGAGTTATGCCAGGTAAGAGGTAGCGGCCATTTTTCAATATTCCTAAAAAGTGCGATTGCACCGTTTAAAAAGCTTCGCAATCTTGTGAATAGTTGAGTATTGAACTCAGCGTCCATAAAAACCCTTTCACATAAGTTTTCACAGTTATTTGAAAATTTTTGAAACTGCAGTTTTTTCACATTGATACCATATGATTCAAGTTTCTACCGTAATCCTACAGTAATGAAGAGAGACGGGTGATTTGCTCCATACACTAAATCTAAGTTGAAGCCAGCTCTACAAAACGGTACCTGAGGCAAGGCAAAAGACTTCTGAAAAGAGATATTAACGATCAAACAGTGTATACATACTTTACGGACACCCTGTATAATGACTGAGGAACTCAAAGTATGTGACAAAAATTCTGCAAAATTGGGATGGAATACAAAATAAGAAGATAATTTATGTTTTCCGTCCGTTCGTTTCCCCTATGTTTGATTGTCAAATGTGCCTACATTGTCAATACCTAAGATCTCAAAGTTTTCGAAGTTTTTGGAGAAGTGATCTTTGTATCCGCCTATCATTTTGCATCTTGTCATTCGCGTTTATGTTTTAGTTTGAAGCCGAACTGACTTCCTCTCTTCAAACTGTACATCAAGGCCTTCAACGAATCTCTTTTCATTCCTCCAAGGCAATCCACAAAGCAAAGCAAAAAACTTCTTTATCACGGGCTGCAGGTCAAAAAACGCCTGTTAGATTCTGCCTGTTGCCTGCTGTTAAAAATCTGTAACCTTTGATTCAACTGGCTTGGCGGCTGGAAGGCGTGGCTTGTGATCTAATTAAGGCCGCTCGTGCCCGCTTCGCAGTCTGCGTCTCTCCCACGCTCGTGCTCTCTAATCATTACCTAGCCTTAGGTCACGAAGCCCCGCCTTCAAGCCGTAGGCAACTTATGCAATGGCATCGGAATTGTCTCAGTGGTCCTATTCAAAATTTGGGAATGCAATCAACGATGAGTAGATAACTCCTAGCTCTGCCAGAGTTTTGGAACTGCTATGTTGCTAACATAGAATCACTATGAGAGATAACATCTAATAGTTTAGATACTTGTTTTTCACCTCGTCTTCATTTTCGACTCTCATGGAGTCCAGTGGTCTCTATAGTACTATCAACTATCCTTCCTCATTTTTCAGGCCGGAAGCCTACCATAAATCTTATTTTTACTTGAGAAACTGTTATAAGTACTGGGTGATATTAAGAATTTTTATGTGAATACATTGAGGAAATGATATGCTTGTGTTGCGAAACTAATTATTACAACTAGTACTCAACTACAAAACTCAGTCTTTGTACCAGTAAAGGCAGCTTACAAGGCAAAAGGGAATGGAATGTATGGAATAAAAGTCATCCGAGTTGTTTAATTATCTTCGGATGATTCGGTCTCTATCGTCTCTGTCTCGTTTTTCTGGTGCTTGAGCTTCCATGCCTTTCTCCTCTCTTCTCTGTGTTTTTCTGCTGCTTTCTGAATGTTTTTCAATGAATTTGAGAAAAAAATTGTAGTTGAGGTATTTGTACCTTTTCGTCCTCTGGAAGACTGTTCATCCACTCATGCATCT
Source organism: Cylicocyclus nassatus (assembly GCA_958299035.1). Classification (NCBI taxonomy): domain Eukaryota; kingdom Metazoa; phylum Nematoda; class Chromadorea; order Rhabditida; family Strongylidae; genus Cylicocyclus; species Cylicocyclus nassatus. The sequence continues at coordinate 78,560,231 of CATQJL010000001.1, forward strand.
TCTTCTTGAAATCTTCGCGGCTTTCAGGTCGGGGCTGAAAAAAAAACATGCTAACATCTATTTTCTGCTTAGAAATTTCTGAAAGATGTTAGTCAGCTGAAGGAAAACTCCTTAGCTTCTGTAATTAACTTACGTCCATTAATTTACGGAGCTTCTCCATATTTTCAGTACTTACACCAGGTATGTCTTTAAACTCATGCTCTAAATTGCTGATTCAGTTTGATTCTCAAGAATAAACTAAATCAAAAATTACCTTTTTTCGTGTAGATCACTAGAGCAATAGACAGGAGTACTAGCAGCTTGAACATTTTGTTTTGGTTCTGAAATTGCTGTGGTAATATTCGTAGAAAAACGTTAGTGTAGTCTGGTTAGGTTACGGTTTAGGAATGAGAGAAGAGATATAGATAGCATAAAGGGAGATGATTTGAAGAGTTCGGGTGTCAAAAAATGATATATATTATCATTATCTCTCAACCTGGTTGAGGTTTAGCTTTCATAGTAGATCTTAGGGATAGTATGTCTTTGCTAGTGTACAAAACCCAACAATTTACACAATTTGATTTCAAAGCACGACATCACTTGCTTTTTTTCTGTAGCGGTACGGTAAGGGTTAAGCTTTATCCAAAAAGGCTCGGAAATCTAATAATTCATCAAAAGGTAGTAGAAAAGGCTGTGCATTGAAACCTGTATTTGAAAATATTAGCTACTATTCACTCAGTTAGCTTGAGCTTTTAAATTGTTGAAGCTTTTTCGAAAATAAAAATGGTTTATGATGACTTAAATTCTTTTTCAAAGTCTTCACCGTAATCCTACAGTATAGTAAAGCGCAAAAACTCCTTTTCACTTCAAACCTAAGATAAAGTCAGAATGATATCCATTTGATCATTACAGACTTAAGGCAGGGACTTATAAGCGTACAACTATCAAACAGCATATATATACATACTTTCAAAACATCCTCTAGTTGTTTCCTTAGCTATTTGAGATAATCAAGTAGTTCTGAGCTGATGAAACTTTTGACTATATACTAAGCAAATTGTCAAGTTAGTGTCGCTGAAAAAGAGAAGAAATTGAGAGCGATCATTGAGCAATAGCGAGAATCACTATAGCAAACAGACCGATCGCAACTATTCGACCAACATCTCGTATCGAAACACTTTTATATAACCATTACTCAAGGCCATTTCCGCTCTTTATAATTAGCATCATCGGTTATTCGGCGTAGCAAAGACAGCATCATAGTTCTGTTACATTAGGAGCATTGAAGATGATCAACTAGATGTCAAGCGCAAGTCCATTGTCAAACAAAAGCGTTTCGCTAGTAAGAAATTTTACAACAGAGTCGGAGTAGTCAGTTTTCCCTTTTGATGAACCTATGCGCGAAAAGCACAATCGTTTGGCAACCTTGCACTGAACTTCAACCAACTCAATTATAGATCAGTGCTTTTTTATATTTGATATTGTTAGAAGCTAGGACATCGATGATGTATTAGGTTAATGCAAAAATAATGACCGTTTTGCAAATCTTTACTTTGACGTGCTATGATCCTCTGGAAAAAGTACCTTTTTGAATGGAATAAAGGCCATAGGGCATATGGGCCTACAGCGAACATCAGAAATTTTTTCCTAAAGCCTTGTTTTTGACAGATCATAACTCTTTTCACAGTTCATTGAAATGATAAGTTACCTGTTCTGTAGCCGCAAGGCAGTAGGACAAAAGAATATTAAAAAAAAAGTGTTTTGAAAAAGAAGATTTGCAAGGAGAAAAAATTAAAATCAAAATTTGTCAGTGTCCAGCATTTCTTCAGTAGGCCTCAAAGTCACGAATTATAGTTTCTGTATTGAACAGCTCAATGTTTTGCAAAAACTTCCAACAATATGCTCTATATTTAGGTTTACAGAAATGTGCAAAGCTTTGACAGTTGGCTCTTAGAAGAAGTTTATGGTTTATAGAGTAACAGCACGGCTACCCATGTTGAGGCGCCGATATCTCAATCTACATGATTCCGAAGAAAATAGTCAAAAGTGCGCAATGTATAGGATTTCTTTTACACATGGTGGTTGAATTTTTGAAGAAGCACCTTTCATTCGCGTTTGAATTCTGGCTAGTAATGTGAATGCAATGAAATTCTGATTTTGCATGCGGTTTTTTTGAAGCTGTGCTAGTTTTTGATAGAGATAAGGCCGGAAGCACGCTTCATCATTAGATAGAGAACGAAAAGAGTTTCTTTTCCTCTGCTGTATCTGTTCCAAAAAATGTTTTGATTGTAAAGGGTTGTCTCGAATACAGGCCTTGAAAAACGGCCATTCTTTTTGCATCAGCCTGATAGATTTCAACAAATTTATGTGACTTAATCTAATTCCATCATCAACAGTATCTAAACGTAATGCAGGTATCCTGACATGCTCTGAGAATCCAAAGTGAACATTTCTAACAGCATGAATTTTTGCTACTATAGAATATTTGCAAAAACATGAAGACAAAAGCAGGGTAGATTAACAATTTTGTAAAACAAATTAATCACTAGGTTACTTGGTTTCTGATTTTGGGTCTTTACGCCATAAACTTTCTTCGGTATAACCGTTCACTGCGTTACCAATCAAGTAACCTTGGCCTATGTTTGCAGACATTTGAGCATGTAACTGTCGGTTATCAGTCGCCAAAGAAAGAAACATCAGATTTTCCCTTTCACCTTTGCAATCATATTAGGTTGGCACGAAAGTTCTGTCGCACCATTTTCAAAAATTCATAACTTCTGATTTTTCCAACCGATTTGACTGCTTTCATTTTTGTTTGAAAGAGTAAGTCAGTCTTTATAGCGGCATCTTAGCTGCTTACCAATGATCATCTGTTGCATAGATAGGAGCAATGGAAGAAAATTAGTCGAAAATCGAATTTTCTGTGTAGGGTCATAAAAAATCGGAAACTTGAACAAAAATCGGAGCGGTTGGTATTGTAGGTTCTTTTTCTTTCACCAGCTCTTTCCAACAGTGCAAAGTTTGCGCTGATTGAGCGTCTCTATAAAATGTTGTGATTTTCAAGCAAGCAACACGAAAGGGCGAATTTGATTTATTTTGGCATTTTTCAGGGAAATCATAACTTTTTATAGAGACGCTCAATCAGCAGTTTTGCACTGTTAGAAAAAGCTGGTGAAAGAACCTATAATACTGACTGCTTCGATTTTTGTTGCAAATCTCCGGTTTTTTATGACCCTACACAGAAAATTCGAATTTTAACTAGTTTTCTTCTACCGCTCCTACCTATGCAAGAGATGATCATTAGTAAGCAACAAAGATGTCTTTATAAAAATCATGACTTACTCTTTCATCCAAAAATAAAAACAGTCAAATCGGTTGGAAAAATCGGAAGTTATGAATTTTTGAAAATGGTGCGACAGAACTTTGTGCCAACCTAATACTCTTATGTAAGTCAATTGCATTCTTCTTTGTTAAACGAGGTGCAGATACTTTATCAATGAGTATAAACGACTATATGTGGATTTTTCCAGAAAATCTGAACATCCTACTTCCCGCTCTTGCATTGATGAAAAGACAATTTGAAGAACCTCGCGCAAGTCTTAACCCATTGACGACGATGTGGACCACCGGTGGCCCACGCACTTTTTGCCGCCGGGGACGATGTAGACCACCGGTAGCCCACACTCCTTGCAAAATCATATCCTTTTCAAACCTAGTATTTTTCCCAGAGTTCAGTATTTTTTCCAGTTTTTTGCACTCTTGGAAACCGTAAATTTCGTCGTCCAAGAAGATGGCTGTAGTTGTCGCAAAACATTTTTACATTTCGTAAATAAGCACCAAACTTCCCCGCGCCTCGATTGTTGTGCAAAATCGCGTCGTCCCACAGCGCCGCCACGCAAAATTAGGCGTCGTCGTCAATGCGTTAAGGAGGACCAATTTTATAATCAATGAGTCTGGATGCCACACCTCCACAATTTTAGGTAAAATCTAAAAAAATAATTTTTTTTTTGAACCAAAAAAACTCTGGTTTAAATTTTACTTGCTCTACCAATCCTTACTTCCTGGTTTCGAACACCTTTCATTTTTTGGTGCGGTACACTTCAAATCAAGGAGAGCGGATTTCCAATCGTGTCATCCGCGAAATTTACTGGTTTTCCCTATTTACTACCGTCTGAGAACCAGTATTTTATAGAGGCTGTACCCAATAGCAGTTTTAAATTGCTGCCTTTGTCACCTTGCCAACCTTGAACGTTAGTAGACAATGAGCAAAAAAGTAATCAAAAACTAATGTTGTAGGAAGGCAGTAAATACCGTTCTATCCGATTTTAGGCTCAGATTGACATTTCTCTGAAAAGGGAGCGTTGTGGATGTGAATATATGTGGTTGCGATCGTTTTTGATTATTTCGCAGATTCAAGAGTAAGTCCAACCGCAGTACTGAAACAACAAATCGTATCTTTCGCCTTATAGGCAGTGTCCCGGCAGATTCGGGTCCTGGGGGATATACGTGTGGTGGGTTCCTGGTCACCCCATCGACCTCCAGGCGCACTCCGGCTGGGTGATGTTCCCCCTGGGCCGAGGAAATGGCCCTTGAACCGGCGCGCGCAACCCCAACTGGCGCGCGCTTGGACGGCCTTCCCCGCCTGTTCGGCGCGGGACCCCACGAGCGCTCTCCCCCATGATGCATGCTATCCAAAGCAAGAATTACAGGCGGCAGGATCTTCGTCTGAGGACCTCCTCCGACTTTCCATTAAAAATCTCGTCCAAGCTGCTTTTCTGGAATTAGGAAAACGCCCCAAAATCGGCCTTTTCAGCCCGTTCAAGGCTCAAATTCGGATTCTACGTGGCGAAAAGGCCTAAAACATGCAAAAAGGTGGAGGTGCAAAATCTGCCGGGACACTGCCTTTATGAGTCCGTACTTTGTGCTGTTTTTGTTCCAAATGCAGAAACAGTTAAGGGTATTCTGCACTTATTTATGCCCCCCCCCCAATTGATATGTGTACAAGTGAGACAAACAAGAGACCAAGGAACTTAAACGGAAATCAACCGTAACATCAATGATCAGGAACATTTGCATCGCTCTTGAATGTGCTAGAAAAAACTGACGACGTGTTTGGGAAACTGCAAAGTTTTCCAAATGTGCTTTTGATTTCAATTATCTGCAACGTTGATGGACTTGGAGCCAGTAAAAAAAGGGTTGTTACCGGTTCTATTACAGCGGATGACTTTGAGTTTTGATGGGAAGCAAATTTAGCAGAGCAAAATGTTTGTCAGACTTGATTTTGCGAGAATGTGTGGAGGCAATGCATTACTAGAAGCTTTGAAAAGCTCTAAGTCAATCTTTTAGATCATATATATATATACATATAATATTGCGTATGCTTCACCTAAATAAAATTCAATGTTAGGTGAATAAAAACATTCTTTGTCGTAAGTAAAAAAAAAGATAATACCACTACTTTGGTCTGGAGACTAAACACACCCCTTTGTGTTTGCAAACGTGAAGATTTTGAGAGTAAAAGTGGTATAGAACGCCCACAAAACTCTGTTAAATGGTTTATTGAATCTATTACTTCTATAAGTCCAGGTTGCGTACAATACGGACAATAAAAAATCCATCTGTTTATTATAGTAATTGCGAAATTACAACAGAAACACATCAAAAACAGTTGCATCGCAAACTGATGGTAAAACTTATTGAGCTTGACGATTTCTAAAGTTTCTGAATCTTTCACGCATTTGTTGTCTGTGTGCTTCTGCCGCTGCCTAAATAGAAAATATTTAGCTGGTTGAAGCAAAAAAATGTTTAACTTACTCTTTCCTCTGGCGACAATGAGTTCACCCATTCATCCATTCTCTGTCTGAATGCTTCCCTACCCTCTGGTCTACTCTGAAAATTTAGATTGAAAAAATACAGGTTTACTTCTGATTTTTCGTGGATGGCTTCCATTCAGAAAAACAGAAATTACTTACATTTCTCATCATTTCATGAAGTCTTTGCATGCTTTCTTTGCTCACTCCAGGGATACCTTTTTCCATAAATTCTGAAAATACAGATAAATATATAGAAATGTCGGGCTGGGTGTTATAAAATAAAAGGATGGAACAAGGATGGCTTCAAATTTTTTGTCTATTTCGATCTCTGAAATTACAATAATCGAGATGTTTTTGAGATTTACACCTTCTGTAATTTTAGTAGAATTTTTTGTTTGTTTGAAAAATATCGATCGTAATTCGGGTAAAGGATCACCCTGATAACCAATTGTAAGCTTGAAAACACTTACCGCGATGTCTTTGGCGCATCCGCTCTCTATGAGCTTGAGCTGCTTGCTAAATCAAAAATTCTGATTCAAGCGCGACGCTTTCAAAAATTTTGCTTACCCTTTCTGCTTCAGGTAGACTGTTTTCCCATTGTTCAATTCTTTGCCTGAATTCTTGGAATCCATTTGGTCGAGGCTGAAAACGGCAATACAGATATTTCATCTACACCGTGTACTTCCAAGTTTTAGCAACCATAATCGCAGGAACAATTACTTTCTCTTCACTAAAATATCTTGCAGATGATCTTCTAAAATTGGTTAAGTTTTGAGCTGCCAAGGAAAGGCTATTGGTTTTTTCCAAAACGTTCTAAGCTTTATGTTGCTATTAGAATACATACATTCATCATCTGATGGAGTCTTTCCATACTGGCTGCGCTAACTCCAGGAATTTCCATCCTGAACGGGCCGCCCGGACCTCCCGGACCTCCCGGACCCACTGCAACATACTTTCATAATCAATTGTTTGGGTAGATACTAATACTCACTTTGTGCGGTGACTATCATGACGAGAGCAAAAAGAGCTACCAATTTCAACATCTTGGCGTTCACCCAGTTGTTCCTGAAAAAATAAACTTACGGCAATTCCAATCTATACAAGGGGAGACTCGAAAACTTGGTCCGTAGGTTTGTGGACAAATGGTTAAAGTGGATATCCGCTATAAGGAAAATTACTATGTGAAAAATTTATTAGCACCTCTCGACTCCTGAGGAAAAAAGAATAGCGGCAGATTTTCCTGTCGAGGACTGCTAATCGTGCCAAGACCTCGAAATCAGAATCTCAAAACTTTATTCAACTGTTTTGTCTATATCCTCAATCTATGAATTAGTTATATCGCATCAGAAAGAGTAAAGGTGTTCCAAAGTTCTTTGTAGTATGTTCCGATCTTTAGTTAATGATTGATACCCTCACATAATTTCTTCGCCGTTTGTAAGTTACTTTTGATTGAAATCAAAACGTTGCGACTGTCTTGTCATGAAAAAACGTCGCGACTAAAATAATGCGCCGCATTTTGGGGTTACATTCAGTCACAATGTTGGGCACTATCCCACATTAGTTAACCCAAAAAATGAAAATTGCAGATTTGGCTAAAACATCATCTAAGGTTGTTATTTTGCATGCTGATTACGAATATCACATTTATTTCGCACGGTAATGCCATCTGGTGGAGTTAGGTAGGATCAAGGCAAGGGTCAAAATCACGGATTTGCTCCAAATTCTGTTAGGGGGTTCATTTTGTAGCTGAACATGACTAGCATATTCATTTCTTACGGTAGGAAGGTTTTCTCGGGTTACAGTGGGCATACGGTAGGTGGCCAAAAACTCCGAATTTGCTCAAGACTTTGCATGGAGGGGTTCACGAGCATGCTGACAACGAATATCGGTGGACTGTATGTCGCCGAATGTTGGAGGAGCGCGGACAACGCAGCAGACACTCAACCTGTGCATGTATTGGAATGTGTATTTGTTGCAGATGTCCGGCGGGACCTCCCACTTTAGGCAACATATAGTCCCCTGTCCCCTACCCACAAATATCATGTTTGCACGCTGCAAAAAGCCTTCCGGGCATGACATTGGTAATCAACATCTTAAGAGCCCCTCCATGCAAATTCAAGCAAACTCGGAATTTCCAACCATCTACCGTATACCCACCGTAGCCCAAAAAATGACGCTATCGTACGAAATGAATATGACATTCATGTCAAGCGTAGCAATAAACTTCCCAAGACTAAGTTTGGGGAAAATCCATGATTTCAACCCCTCTACGGTAACCCTACCGTGACTCCACCAGATGGCACTAAAGTACGAATTTAAGCTCGTCTGGAGGGGTGCAAAATAACCCCTCTATACGAATTTCTAGTGAAATCCGCGGTTTTTATTTTTTGGGTCAACTAATGGCGGGAATATAAGAAGCGCTAGAAAAATGTCAGCGGTGGCATTTCGATTAGCTCTTGAATATTTCGACATGAATTTCAGTAATTTTGCAATTAAATGAATTATTTTTTCGCGACTAAGATTATTCCAAGTTGGAGTAGCTGCTGAGTAACTGAAAGCATTGTATGCTGTAAACGCTTGTGGAAGGAAATGTTGTGATATTGTTTCAAAGAAGAGCAGCAATTTGGACAATATGCTGCAATTCTCTCCATTACGTGAATTTCGCTAAGATACACCACATTTTTTAGGAAGAGTGACTCAACTCTCTGAAAAGGTGTTCATTGGTTTTGATGCAAATTTTTTAGAAATGAGTAGCTCATACAATTGTTTTGGACCTCGATTTTCATGGTATTCCTTTCGGACAAGATCTGCGCCAGCTTTTATTATTTATTGTAGAGCTCCAAGCTTTAGCTTTCAGAAGAGTTTGGAAAATGTGCCAAAAGTGTATTTTTGAGTTTGAGGTCGATCAATGAATTAATAGATTAGAACATCTACGCCTGTCAAAAATATAGTGTGAAAGTCGAACATGAACTCAGAAAAAAACCCATAAACTCATGAGAAGATACTGCAAATTTTACAAAGTGTTCGCTTATTATATTTCGCTTTCTTCGCGTTCCCCTTATAGCAAGTCATACTTCAAATCTTACGAACAAAGGAATTATTGTCACCAGAGAACAAGGGACACAAAGTTGATGAAGTTGGTTTTTAAATTTTATTGCTAAAGCTTTTTTGAAAGGTCAGCAAAGTGCCTATTGCAACGATACGGCACATATTTGCCAAAAGTGTAAAGTAAAAAAGGAAATGTGAAGACTGTAAGACACATTTCAAGAAATGGAACAAAGCTTGCCTTTCTGTGAACATTTTTGCAGTCGCTATTTATACTAACAGGCAAAACCCCCAAATGTTGTCGCAATACCGGTTTGCAAATGTCGTTTTTTGTCATTTGGCGAATGCCGACTCAAGTAGTTACTAAGACTTACCGCAGCACTTTGCCTAACGCATAGACATTTTTATATTGGAAAAAAACGATCATTTTGTCGAAGGCTGACTAAGTAATCATTCAGATTTCCTGCTCACAAAAATTATTCACCAGGAAGTTGATTGCTCTGTCGCTGGCAAACGAAATTGCATCCATGGTAGCACCAACTTGTACTCACCACTAACATATATTGAAACGCATGACGCACCAATGTTTAGTCATTTTTTATAGACTTGCCCCCCTCCCCCATAATCTCCTCCTCTAACCACCAAAAAGTGGGTTGAGAAGTTCTGAAACTAGCCTGCAGGAGTCATGAATTTATGCACCTTATATCAAGGCGAAAAATACTTTACAAGCTTTGTTACTGAGTTCAGCATCTTCAAGACGTATCGAATAGATGAGTACCTTCTAATAACCTCAATTATCAATTATCCAGTAATTGTCGCCTTTACGTTTTCTCATGTACTCAAATCTTATGAGTAAGAGCAATCTGAGTCTACAAAATCAAACGCCTCAACACCACAGATCAACGGTTGTACGGTTTGATGAATTCGGAGAAAAAAGTTGTCCGCCTATTAATGCGCATCGTTTTGCGCATTCAATGAAGTCCAAAGTACGTCGTAGATGGCCATCAAATCAGTTCACTTATTGAAGCACACAGAGACTTTACCCTAGACAGACAATACGTCATAAAAAGATCTACCTCTGAGTATGGCCCGTAGTAAACCCCCCATCTGGGCATCTCTCTCGACGCGGACCGGAGTTGAGGTCATCGCGCTTCAGTCCAGCATCCAGTGAGCTATTGATTTGGATGTGGATCGCTTCCTAGGCATGATAATCACATGTGCTCTCAAAAAACCAACCACTTGAGCTGGTCTGGTCAAACGGATAAGCGATTGGAATCACACGCGCGCGGTCGTGGTTCGACACCGGCTAGCGCCACAGCTTTTGCTGCATCGCCAGACAATCTTTGATAGCGGCCATTGTCGAAAAAAATCGATGATGACCGCTAACAAGGATATCACTTAGCAAATGGACAGATAAAACAAAACTGACATATTTTGAAGGAGAATTCATGAAAAACTGAAATTTTTGGAACATAAATAAAACGTAATAAATAAGTAGATTCTCTTCTAAAGTAGTTTTTACAAGAAACTAAGATTGCTCTGCAAAAAAAAGAAGAAAACTTTTATCCTTGCTTTTGTCTCCAAATCAGCTGTTTATCGATCCTTCCCTTTTCGGGCGCCGGTATTGTGCAGTTTTGCGCCGATTTTTCTGCATTTTTTGGCAAAGTTGTGTGTATCGTAAGTTACTCAGGAGCAACTTATGTTAGATGCAGTCACCTCTTGTCTGCGTCTCCTTTTCTACACACTATTTGGATCACTCTAACATCCGTTCACGTTGAGGTGACTTGAACGTGAACTGATGTGGAAGAGTTGGCTGCGGCAGGTGGACAGATGGTCAACTATCAGTTGACTTGACCGTCTTATAGCATGGGAACGTGGACGGTGATCAGTTCACCTCACCTAAGGTGAACTGATGGGATAAGTTGAGTTCACCTCAACTGATCGAGCTTTACTACGGGCCTATGTCTTACGGAAGACACCCCATGCTGAAAACATCACTGACATACTTCACACGAGCACTGATGGTGAGCCTTTAGCCCTTTGCGTTCCGAAAACGATAAGAAGACTTCAGTCCAAATGGCTAGGAGTGAGATGTGCAGAAGTTGAAGTGAAAAAGGGGGTGCTTGCAGGTGTGTTCTTTCGTCGTCATTCTGGAAAGATTCTAAAAATGTGATAGATTTTTCGGGCGAAAAGTTTGATGGAACAATGAACTGTTTTTACGGCGTGAATGTTTAAGAACCATGTGTGGTAAAAAGAAATATAAAGGAGTTTTATATGCCAAATATTTGCATTACTGTTGCTCCTTTTCTGAATGTCTCGACTGTACATACTTCACTAGCATATTCAACGCATGTTTTGTTCAAGTGGGCTATAAATGTTGTTGTTTTGGATCTTCAAAGGAATTTCAGGGTTTCCAAAGCCTACATCAATATATTATCTATAAAGAGGAATGCGATGCGATAAGGAGGTAAGATGTGCAAAGAGTAACGTTTTGTTGCAAACGGAGATAGTGAGATAGTTAAAGGCAGTGGATCCAACAACTCAGATTTTAACGCGATAGGTCCCTTATCGCCTAGGTATGGAAGCAGTGCAATCCTGGTTGCACAGCATGCCTTCCCTGCCGAGAAATTGACTCTCAAACTTACACGCGCAGGCCAATCTTACACGCTTCCGGACGAGTTGGCAATTTCCTCCTCACCATTGGAGACTGCCCGCCGCAATGCTATAACCATTGGGTCCCGCAATGATCCTGCATCATAAGCCTTGCTCCACTCGTCCAATTCCGAAGGGAAGGGCATTGAAAAAACGCTCGCTTTCGCCGTTTTCAAGCTCGCAGAAGTGGATTTTCGGGATCAGCGTATTGAATAACCCCAGGTAAGCGAAAATTTGACTAGGTTGAGATTTGCCGAGCCACTGCCTTTGAGTTTTTGCTGAGATACAGCTCGCGATTGAAAGTTCGTCAGATATAGATACATTAGACTCATCTAATCAGGAACAAACCTAAGGCCTCGGGCCTACTTTCGGCGGTTTCAGTCGCAATCGGATCTATCTATTTGCCAGACGTATTTGAATTCAACACTGGCATCTGCAGATTAAAGTGTGTACTCTTTTATTTAACTGGCTTGACCGTTGAAAGTCGGGGCTTCGTGACCTAATTAAGGCTAGGCAGTAATCAAAGAGCACGCGCGAGAGAGACGCAGACTGCGTCAAGGCGCGAACGGCCTTAATTAGGTCACAAACAGCATCCAGGCGCCGAGCCAGTGAAGTAAAGGTTATAACTTGTATGGGCTAACAAAACGCCTTATCTTCTGTACATTTTGAGTGCGTCCCACGATGACCTATAGATGACTGAAGTATTGGCAAATTGTGCCGCCACTGAAATCGTTGAATTACGTTGAGGCAGAGCCCGGCTTATGTCCTTTCTATCCTTTTAAAAAACGAAGTCCCCTTTGACCTTTATCGTAAACGTCTGGAAAAAACTTAACCCAACTTGTGTTTTTTCGGACCACGAAAACGATAACATTGTTACTTTTTCGCACCGAAAACGAAGTCCAGCCTGCTTCCGAACGATTTGTGCCGGGCTTCAGGCCCCAGTGTCTAACACCGTCGGTGACAGTAGTCAAGACATGTTCGCAACATAGAGACGTAATGACTTCATAGGCCTCGAGCAGAGTTCACGCGAATTCATAAGTCGCGTGAACTCTGCCCGAGGCCTATGAAGTCATTGACCATACAACTCTAACAATATCATTGCATGCCGATCTTCTTGCATTTCGTTGCGATAATTTCCAACAGAACTAACCGCGACTAACCATCACAACCGAAATACAAGAAGATCAGCATGCAGTGAACTTGTAACACTTGTCTCGTCGCGACGAATCGCGAAGATGAAATCGCGTGAACTCTGGCCATGCCATAGACGGTAAAATAAAAATGGAAAACTCATAAGAACCTAATGATCGACTGCAGCTCCCGCAGTACATCAAAGTTTTCGCCTTCAAAGCATTCAGCAAAAAAATGAAATTTAGCAAAAAAAGGAACAGACAGCATGCCTTTGAAGATTTATTTGTAAACAGCAATTTGCTTTTGTCGTGTTTAACACATTGAAGATGTCCACTTTGCTACCCCAGTGAACAACCTCTAAAGTTCGAAACCCCAGAAGGTCAAGGATCAACACGCTTGCTATTAACAAATTTGTCGGACGAGACAGCAAACCTTGGCTAAGGAAGTTCTTATACCTCAGCGTCGGCAAAACAGCAGCTGTATCGTGTCACTCTGGATCAGCTAAAACATCTACATTTTCAAAACTCGAAGCGATGTAGTGAAGTAGCACAGGAATGAACATCGCTTTGAGTTGCTTCGATTTTGCACGTACTGTTGCCTTTCAAGTGCCCCCTCTCTCAACTGCGTCAACCCACGAGGCAGTGTAAATAATGGCCCTGTCCTAAGAGACAAATTCGCATGCGTGGCGACGCCTGCGCGGTTGCCTATTATACCAGAGGAATGCAAATTTTTTCGATTGTTACATCAAGGATAATCTTAAAATGTAATACATGCGCATCTCGAATAAGTAATAAAATGAGTAGTTTGATTTGGGAAAAAGAAGTATTGAGCCTTAGGCCTTTCAGTCCACTTCTTTAAGACAAATGATAAATATGCTCTCGAGGCTTTACCCATACATCCATCGCGCTTCGCCAACGTAAAGATACGGCACGCCCTCCCTGATTCCACAGTTACTAGAATACCAGTTCGCATATGTCCCAAGAGAAGGCCGGCTCAGTATAAATCCAACCTCAATTCTTATTGCTCTATTGCTAACTTGACGAAGATAATTTAAGGCAAGAGCTCAACATCCTTACGAGCACAATAGATAACAATAAAAAAGTTATAGATCGAAAGCCAAGTGAGGCGCCGCCGCTATTCTAGCCTTTTAGCTGGCAAATCACCAAGGCAAAGAAGGGTCCAAGGATGATTGCAGCATTGCGTGAGAAACTACCGTAATCGTCGCCGGATAGCGAGACAACCAATGCTCTAGGTCTGCTCCTTTGATTCAACGGGATTTGCGTTGAGGCTGGGTTCATACTTATCCGGGTTCTGGAGCAGTTCCAGCACAGTTTTCGGACTGTGCTGGAACTGTTTCGGAAACTTGCTGCATGCGCTAGCCGCCCGCATGCGGTTTGGAGCGGCACGAATTAGCGGTTTTGGCTTATTGAACGTTCTTGATCGTAAATTGCCCATTATTATATTTTGCCCATTTTCGTCTCATTGTTGTACCTTGCTTCTTCTTGTGAAGAAGAGAATTCCGAAATCGAAGCGAGGTTCAGAAATAAAGTTTTTCCATATTTTGTCATGCGTAAAATGTGCTTTCCTTCGCGCGCGCGCGTCCCTTCTTCTCCGTAAATTTTCCGTAAAACATTCATTTTGTATTTCAAAATGCCGCTGCGTCCTCGATATCCGAGCAATCTTCAGGAAGATGGTACCAACATCATAACTGCGGAGATCGCGAAGTTTTCTCGTGTGATGAGATTGGTTTTTGGGCATTTCTGCTCCCTTTCTTTCCACAACTCATACTGCTTGATCGTTTGCTCTTAATTACCGTTCCGTTTCTGATGAGAACTCCAGCTTGGGGAACTGTACACGGATGAAAACGGTGTTATTTTTTGGCAGCTTTCATCCTGATATACATAACGAGATAGCGCTCATACTTGACCCATCCTCAAGCTTAAAACCTTTTACATCGCGAGAGCAAGCTAGGTACAAAAATGAGGCAAAAATGAGCAAAACTTGCTATAAAAACCGTTGAAGAAAATCAGAAATTGCTACATCGCGCCACTGCAAAACCGCATGCGGGTGGCTACAGCGCATCAGCACATGCAGCACAGTTCTCAAACAGTTTCACTACAGTGCGAGAACTGCGCTGGACCTGTTCCAGAACTTCCGGACTAGTATGAACCCAGATTGAAAGGCGACACCCGCGACGCAGCCTCGCAACCGCGAAGTAGCAAGCGTTTCTCCCGCAAGAGTGCTCTTTAATCACTCCCTAGCCTTGATTAGGCTTCTGAGCCCCGCTTTCCAGCCGCCAATCCCGTTGAATCAAAAGGTACCTTTAGGAGCACTCGCATCGCGGTGACCGCGACTTGAACATGCAGCCTTCTTCCTCAGAAGCGCTTACAGTCAGTGCTAGACCATTGAGCAGCGAATTTTGCAACTAATGGAGAATTTAGGCAAGACTGCATATCGTGAATACTGATATCGGGTGTAAAAAAATAGGTACAAATTTTTTCATCGTGTAACTTCAGTATTGAAGGTTAATAACAGGCTGTTAACGAATAATCATGTCTAAGGAAATTTCTTGTTATCGGCGCAGATGACTCAATGGAAACAGTTGAGATTGCTACACCGTTTTGTGTAATCTGAGGTATCTTATCATGCAAACTTCTCTCTTTATCATTAACTGTAGAGAAGTGTTTCCATAACTGGTAGCGGACAACTTGCATTTCAGATTACCAGCTTTCCGTTGTCATATCATACATCCTTTACCTGTTGTTCACTGGATTCAACAGAGCAGAGTGGTTTTCTGGTTCCTGCCTTGCAAGTCTTTCAGCCTTGTTAACTTGTTGTATTTTGTATGAGTTGAAAGACGGCGTCTACTCAAAGAAAAAGGTATTTGCTGTAAATTTCACCACTCCGTAGCATGTGCTTTTCCAAAGAAGTAGGCGCTAGCTGAAATCAATTACTTGATATTTGTTTTTCTAGTGCCCTTCTGCAAACGTGAGATTTTTTTCGTATGACGATGCAGCCTTGTCTATGACAAGCTGCTAACAGTGTATGCGAGCAGAACTGAAAGTGTGAGAAATAAATAAATATGAAGTCCTCTATCTAAAATGTTTACTAATTACCTGGAATAATTCATAGAGATATGTGGGCAAAAAGCAGTACTGCTATGGAACGTCATCTGAAAGAAGCTACTGCCATTACTCTTGTAAAAGGTGAAATGTCGTAAGATTTTATGAAGTCAAACTATGCTCCTGAATTTGACAGAATAGCCTTTTTTCTTTCTAAAAAGTATCAAAGTCTTCAATAAACCAAAGTGGTAAATCAAAACTGTCCCACGTCTTTATCTACTGCTGGCTTTTAATGTTCTACTTGTAGTTGAGTAACATTATGAATGAATTCGTTGTTATACCATACTGTTGTGCTACTGAATCAGCACCATAGTACAACGATCGGAGAGAAAGCAGTATGCTTCAATATTGTTAGAAAACATGTTAAAGTAAATTGGCATTGCTTACTCCTGAAAAAAAAACAATTCTATTAACGTGAAAGTTACTTGTCATTTTTGAAGAGCAAGTTAACACCATCAAATCTTTGCTTGTCAGTGTCTGGTATCATTCGCAGAAAGATGAAAGTTTAGAATTCACTTTTACGGCATAGATTTCTGCAGACAATGAGTAATGGTCAAGTTATTTTTTCTCAGCAAGGCGTTGTAAAGATGGTACTTCAAAGTAGATATTATAACTCGAGGAGACGTCTTCCAGGCTCCTTCGGATGTTTCCCTCTAGAGCACCCAGGGCTTCTTAGGAGGACTACCCCCCCTGGGTCAAATGTGGTCCCCGTAACGTTGGGCAATGCCCATCCAGTGCTTTTGGGGTGGCTCAAGCCCCGCACATGGACGAAAGATGAGAAGTGTCTGTTTCATTTCGTCGCTTCTGTTGCGTGTTGTCCACCATTACGGGTGTGTGGGGTCTGGTCCCTCACCCTTGAGCCTTGCGGCCCGGCTGCAGCTAATCTGGATCTACAGTACCCTGAGGACTCTACAGGCATGTTCGACCAAGTGATTCACCATGATCCAATAGCAACAATGCTATTCATAAACCGGGATATGTAATCGGCATAGAAATACGCTTTCCATCTCGTCAACCCTCGTGTGCCATGCAAGGCAGAATTTAACCAACTACGAAGCGACGTCCAAATCTGATTAGCAATAAACGGAGGCACCGCCAGATGGTGACAAGCGGGCAACTCCTTTGTGTGCAACAGCCCTAACAATATAGCTCCGGTGCATATCCTTAACTCAGTCTGGCATTACGAATCTCATCGTCACTGGCAATGAAGACACTCCCTTGAGTAGAAGATCGTTAGAGGATACGCTTCGGTTGATACCCATAGGCCACCTTATAGGTGTTCCCACCGTCAGATGTAAGGGTGTCTTGACCGTTGGCGCTATTCTCACAAATCGACACTCATTACGGCGCTGCTCTCTTGCACGGAATGTGTCTGGTGACAGCACACTCAATAAACGATACCAGGTCCCTGATTCGCTAACTGGCTCAATCTCCACCCGTATACTTGGTATACATCGGCGCACAATGTGTGTGCCCAGCGTGCTTAACCACCGTAGCCAGAATCAGTCGTCAGTAATTCGTAGTGCCGGTTCTTAATCCAACCCGGCCAGCGGCACCATCGTGCCATGTCGGAAGCGGCTTGGCGTAGCATCCATTCACGAACATCCGGAGCAGGCATACGACTCAGAACCTATAACCATGCATTACTCAACGTCTGGGCATTGGCAAACTGAAGTTTCTCAACCCAAGGGTTGGCATGAAACAGTTGCTTCAGCCCCTACCAAATGACATCATTGAGTAACCGACCCAAATGCCCGCTTAAGAAATATTTTTAACCGCACAGAAGTAATTTGAAGATTTGACATGTCATTTTCATGTTTAACAAGTTTAAGCAAAAGTTTGAGTTGCCCTAACTAGCGACGTAAGTTCAATCTGTTTTCTAGTCAGTAGTGGGCCCATTTTCGATTGGAAACATATCAAAAATGAACATTGTAATCATAATAACGTTATTCTGTTATTAATGAACAGATTGGACATGCCCAGAATAGAGAAGTGGATTAGGATCCCATTATCTGAGTGACAAAGCAAGCAGTAGCGAGAAACTTTAAGCCATCATTTAGAGTCTCGTCTGGCTAAATTGGCATGTCTGAAAGTTTGAAGAGAAAGACAATGATGAATAATTGCTGAAAACGATCAAGATGTCTTTATATAAGTTCTAGATTGTTTTGCTCTTACAAAAAGTAATAAACAAGTTTTAGGTGATCACAAATGTTCTTTTATCTCACCGGAAATGGTTTCAAGAAAAACATGTCAAAATGGACGTCTCACGTGCCAGAACAAGTCAATATTCTTCTGACACGTGGCAGGGAGTAATCCTCGTGGAATTATGAAAAATTGTTTTTAGACGCGTATTTTATGCGAACCTTTTGCAACAGTGGGTAGCGGAAATGTGAAAACGTGAATCTCCTCCCACTATGGTCTTTAAAGTAAAAAATTTGGAACAATTTCTTTGTTTACAGCACTGTTTGACAATGTGAAGTAAAATATAAGTTTGCTACAACTTGCAACAAGCAATTGTCCTAAGTTCCTTCTTTTCTTCTCCATTGTCCGAGGCACGGTACGCAGGGTGATCACATGAAGTGTGAGGCAAGAAAAATTATAACTTGACAAGGCTTGAATGGAATCGAAACGCTCGCCTTTATCTTATAAACAAGATCTTTGGTTCACTTTTGAGCTATTCGCCTCTAATTTCGGCGAAAGCATTTCGTCATTTACACATCTCTACCAAAAACTTTTCAATCTGCTCGTAATAATTTTTGGACTCAGACTCTCACTAAGTCGCTTATCAGCAAACCATGTGGCAAGGATTTTGAAGGGCAGGATTTTTTCATCTAGATAAACGAAAAATAGTATCCGTGAGACAAAGATTGGACGGCTAAAAGGCCAAACATCTTTTTTGCCATTGTCCGAGTAATACATTTCAACAAGTGCAGTCAACTGCAGCTGTGAATCAATCTTAAGTTATGCTAAAAGTTCTAAATCACCTGGCACCTGTATCACCTGTGTCCCCGTTGATCGTCGCTTCATATGAGCGGGATCCAGTGACTCCCCAACTCGTCCTTGTTGCGAGCGATCGTTGACCAATGTCTTCTCATCGCATTAGGTACACGAGGAACGCCCTGAAGGTCTGCTTTAAAGGACTTCGTGAACATGTCCAACCATCCCCTCTGCGGTCTTCCTCGTTCGCGTTTCACGTCCAGTGGTATCCAATCTGATACAGCCTCGTCCACCGATTGTCGTGGATACGCATTACGTGCCCGGCCCATCTTATCTTGTTCTGCTTGGCGTACGCAGCGTCCCTGATCTTTGATCGTTGACGTAGGGTAGAACTTCATAATCCTTGCCTCACTTGCGTGAGTCGATTCACTGCTAACATCACTCTCTCAACAGCTCGTTCGATGACGCTAAGCGCGTGTTCATTCTGCTTTCCCATTGTCCATGTTTCTGAAGGTACGTCAAAGCAGGAAAAACCGTCGAGTTAAAAAGGTGGGCGCGGAGACGGATGTTTTTGGTCTTCTTCACTACGTCCTCATTTGTCTTGTATGCTCCCCATGCTGCACGTTTCCTCCTGCTCAGTTCCGGAGCTAGATCGTTACTCATATTGAGTTCACGACCTAGGTAGGTGTAGCTTGACCATTCGGTGATGTTCGTCCCGTTGAGCATGAGGGGAGCATCAGGCACTTTTTCGTTCCTTATGAACATCGTCTTCGTTATATTCAGCCGTAGACCAATCTTTCCACACACTTCGTCAAACTGGGCCAGCATTTGTCCGCCTGCGTGATGCTTGGTGTTATCCATACGATGTCATCAGCAAAGCGAAGGCGGTGTAACTGCCGGCCGCCGATCTTCACTCCCATGTTGTCCCATTCCAACTTACGCATGACGTTCTCCAGAGCGGCACTGAATAGTTTCGGCGACATAGTATCGCCTTATCGCACGCCTCTCTTCACGTCGATGATGATGTTTTTGTAGAATGGTGTTATGGTGGTTGTGAAGTCGTTATACAGCTCACGAATTATCTTGATGTAATGAGTCGGGATACCTTGATTGCTCAAGGCATCGATGACGGCTTCATCTCAACCGAGTCAAAGGCCTTCTTCAAGTCGATGAGGGTGAGACAGAGCGGCATCTTATACTCTCGTGACACTTCAATGAGCCTTGACACCGTGTGTATGTGGTCTATCGTGCTGAATCCTCTTCGAGACCCAGCTTGCTTGCATGGTTGTCCTTTGTCTAACTCTTTTCCGATCCTGGAGAACAACTCGCGTAAAGAGTTTGTAGACTACAGACAACAAGCAGATAGGGCGATAATTGCCTCGCAAGGATCTCCCTTCTTGTACAGCAACACAGTTTTGCTGGTCTCCCATTGTCTTGGAACCTTGCCTTCCGTCAGGTACAGCGTCAAGAGCCTTGCCAAAGTCTTGATGAGAACTAACGAAAGATTCTTCAAATGTTCTGGCTCAATCCTGTCGGGACCGTGTGCTGTCGGCATGATAGCATGACGAATCTTGGAAGGAGGAACAGACGGTGCGACATACTCGTCCTCTTTGAGATGGCATGGTGGAAGGTGGACGTGGCTCGCAAAGAGATCCGAGTAGAAGTCGTGGATGACCGTCTCCATTGATCTTCGGGAAGCAGTTATGGTTCCGTCAGGACGACGAAGTGCGGTCATCCTTGTCTTGAAGTTGACGAAGCTTCGGCGGGCGTTGCGTACACTTCTTCCAGCCTCCGCGGCGTCAACCATCACTGCTACTCTTCTTTCCTTGAGGTCTTCTTTTATCGCTTCTCTGCATCATTTCACAGGCTCGGACGTTAGTCGGTAGTTGCCTGTGGCTCGTGCGCATCCACGTTGCCGTATCAGCTCCAAAATCTCCATGGTGAGACGCCTTCTCGTATTTCTTAGAAGTTGAGCTTCCTCAGCACAATCGTGGAGATGTTGTGCGAACCGTTCGTAATCTTCGTCGATGTTGTCAATTACGGTATTTCGCCATGAGCCGGATATCGAAGAAAACAGATCCCAGTTGGTAAAATTCATGGGACGATGTTTCCTGAGTTGACGGCTTTCTCTCCATTCCGCGGAAAGTAGAATTTCGCGCGTAGGAGACGATGGTCTGATCCCTTGTAGAACTTCGGATCAACAGCGACGTCCGTCAGGGTACCTTCTGTTGACGATGATGTGGTCAATCTCGTTATGCTACTCTCCATTGGGCGATTCTCAGGTCCAGCGTCGGGAAAAGGGCTTTGGAACTGTGAGTTTCTATGAATAGTTCTCGTCGTCATGATAAACTGGCACAGTCTCTCCTCTTGTTCGTTCCACTGTAAATCATGGGTTCCGATGTGAAGTACAGCAGTCGACCTTCTAGCTCCGATCTTCCCGTTGAAGTCACCAACGATGATCTTGTAGAAGGTATGATCTTCTCTGTAAAACTTCTCCAAGTCCATATAACAATCCTCGAGTTCGTCATCGTCGTAGTCGGATATTGGGGCGTACGCAATGAAGACGGTCAAGGCAGGGAATGATCCACATCTTGATATTCGCAAACCTCCGATTCGAGTTGTAAGTTATTCGAACGAATCGATGTTCATGGCCAAACTCGTGTTGACAAGGACTCCCTTCCACCTACTCCTCGACTGTCGCATGTTCCTAGGAACAGTTTTTCTCCGGTCTCAAATGTGGCGTTCAGCGGGTGGTGCCTCCTTGTCTCGGTCAGTGCGATGACATCTTACTTGATCTTCCTTGCTTGCATCATGAAATCTTCGATAGATGCGTCCGATGCCAACGTCCTCGCGTTGTAAGTACAGATCATCATCATAGTCCGTCTCGTTTACGGCAGCCTAGATCGACTTACAAACCTTGTCCCCACTGGCGCTGCCTTACCAGTGGTTCTTCCAAGATTAAAGGAGCTTTCCATGTTATCACTGTGTCGAACAAGATTTTACTCGCAGGACTAGCTTTTGGGCTCAAAACCCCCATGAGGGACGATCGGAGCTCTCGCCTTCCCACACACCTACCCGGGAAATTAGAGCGCAAGCTTTTGCGGAGGGAGGGAGTCTGTCCCCCGGCTCCGCTTGCTTATCAGAGCAGGCGCGGGGTCGCTTTTGGTCGACGATTATCCCCTATCCGCCACCTGGGGACGCCCCACGTAGCCTCGCGAATAACCGGCTGTGATCCCTCTATGAGGGAGATCCGTGAAAGTTCTAAATAGCCTCCATAATATTAACTCAGGACTTGGGTTTTAACTTAGGATAGACCTTCGAGTTCCTTCATACTACGCCGCGTCATGCGGCGTGCGCCGCTGCAGTCGCAGTGAAAATATATGCTCGCTCGCTATGAATGAACACTCTCGGAGAACACAAAGTGCAGCAAATATAGGTATATACAGGTTGTTTCAATGTTCGTGTGCTAAAGTACTCCCAATTCGAATTTTAACGCGCTCTTTGTTCTATTGTGCTCATCAGACCTAATACCATAATTTCAGTGAAATCAAGCTTCTTTGCGGTTTCTTTGATTTTTTATTAGATTGAAACACATCAGTATAGCTTTCCAAACCTCTTTCCTTAGAACGCTTGCTACTAAAAAGGAAACATAATTCACAAAAAACTTGGTATACCTGCTTAAAGCCCTTTCTTTAAGGTTTCTTAAGTGTGCTCTTACTTTAGTAGAAGTAAGTTCGGTTTGAAATATCGTGCCTTTGAAAGACAAGAGATCCACTTTGGATTTTTTCGTCAAAAAGTCCAGCACCGAAATTTTTATATTTTATCTTCATAACCTTTGCAAGCGTGCAAAATTTTTGAAAACAAATATAACGAAGGTCAGTGAGTTGTGCTACAAGTACATATTGAAATGAGAATTCATTTTTTCAAACTGAAAAATTTCAACGCAAACTGGTGCTGATTCAGCGCATAAAAAATTCTTCGTTAGCAAGCTACTGAAAAACTTTGTTATATAGAGAAAGTGTAAATCTAGGACTATAAATGGTAAAAAAATCAAAAGCTGTTTTCCTTTTCGGCGTTGAAAAAAACAAATCAGATAACGCACTCTTCCGCCTCTTTAAGGAAGCTGAAAAAATTGTCTACTTTCAAATTTTTTAGGGTATCATGAGGCAAAAATATTTTTCTTGGTTGAATCAGTGGTTTCTAGGTGCGAACACACATAGCAAATATCGAGTTAGCGTACGCACTTGAAGTGCTTAAGGACACAAACTTTTCAAACAACCCGTATATATACACCCATAACCGGCGAAGCTGTGCTGCCGTGAGCGTACATTTTCGCTGCGACTGCAGCAGCGCACGCCGCAGGACGCGGCGTGCTGCTGCGTTCTTCCGCGTGCGCCGCAGCACGCCGCGTCCTGCCACGTAATAGAAGGAACCCCTCCAATGTTTACTTCTGATGCTTATTTCGGGATCTCGACAAACTACGATTTGGTTGCTATAACGACTGCGATTTGTAAACCTTGAAGACTTTCAACTCTAATCAGAACTAAAGTCAAAAATAACCATTAACAATATGGGGAGTACGACTACCATCAAAACATGGCATGAAGTAGTCAAAAAATGGATTTTTCGCAGCGTCCGTCAAACTTAACTTGAGCCATATATCAAACAATGTTTGGCCTTCTGTCTCGCCCAGTCTGTTTCACAAGTTCTCTTTTTGCTCTATCGTGAGCAAAGAGCCCCCTCTTTCAAATTCAATTTACTAGACTTGCCAAAAGGAGACCTAGTGAGAGCCTCTAATGAAAATTCGCGAAAACCACTGCAGTCGTAAGAATCTTCCTGAACAGAAGAAGTTCTATCACCAAAACCGAAGATGGATTTCAGAAGTAGTCTCTAAGATGTGTACAAAAATTTCTCGTCTATCAGATGAAAAGGAAGCTTTTGAGTTTATGAGTTTTAATAAAGTTACGAATAATTTTGTGCGTTACATTTAATGTGGACACCCTGTAAGTGGGGACAAATTGAATGATGTTCACCTTTACTTACTGTGAGGAGTGTAGATAACAAATTCTGTTAACTGGATTTTCTGGTTGATTTGTGGCGAGAAGAACAAAATCTTAACCAGATCTCTAGGATTTGAGGTAAGCTTAGAGCGTTGCATGTTGCTATCCCGTTCAGAGCTACGCGCGTGCATTTTTCGCGCGGATGCACTCAATCACTTTCAGTGTTTAGCTCCTTTCGACTTGCTGAGACATTGTTGACTTTTGATGGAGTGGTTTTTGTGATTAATTTGAGCTCGTTCTGAACATTATCTGTGGTTTTTCGGGCAGATGCATGCTAAGGTAAGCGTTAGGGTTTCTAGGCAACTTTATATCTGACATCTACCGGACATAACATCTGAATCAAAGTCCTATGAGCCACTTATCGAGGTGTATTTTCAGCGATTTCTTGTTCTCGCTCATCTCTTGTTTCTGGCATTATCCATATGGCTGATGTGGAATGTTGGTGCAGTCGAGTTTGCAGGCCTACCTGTGCCGACTTCTACCTTTTGATGTGCATGCTCGCGAAGCTTTGCGTGAAGGAGACAGCGATTCTCTGTGAGTAAACCTTTTTAATGTCTAATCATGTTTAATGTCTTACATCCCTCTCAGATTACTAGATTGTTTCGACGTCAATCAAGTTGATGCTTTGTCAGAATTTACTCTTTCATCTATAATTCGGAGTTCTTCAATGTTATTCGTTCTTCTTTTTCGCGGAAATAGGGGTGCAATTCGATTACGATCTAACTCCAGAGGATTACAGTATAAGTCAGTCACCTTGGGGATGTGCGAAAGTTAGAAAGTTGGACGTACACTTCGAGTCAAAATCTCCTATTACAGACTTTTTTCCTGCAGTGCCACGCTGTGAGATTTTGGAAATGAGAATGAAGAAGTATTTCAGATAGGTCTGCAGTGGGGAGGGGTGGGTCCGTAGGACTAGCTACATGAACTTCCGAACAGGTGCGGCTTCACTGATTGCCTTAATTAGAGGCACTGGTGTCGTAATGTCGTTCTGCTCGACCGCAATGACGAAAGTTTCAAAATTTCAAGAATTAAAAGTTTCAAGAATTTACTTGCAATTCTCAAAGCGACGCATCTTCATGCAGAATATTGCAAGTAAATTTCACCTGCATAGAATTCACGCAACTCATCATACTTTAGTTATATACAGTCGAGTAGATTTCCAGCTTAATATGGTGTGCTTGCACAGAAGGTGAAATGCGATAAAACTTGCGCGTGAAGAAGTAGCCATGCCAGTACTGCCGGCATTTTGCGCCCGCAATTGGCCGGCGTCTCAGTTGGAACTATCTGTTTACGCGCAAATTTTACCGCATTTCGCCTTCTGTGCAAGCACACTATATTAAGCGGGAAATCCACTCGACTGTAGATGGGTGTCAGTAATGTTGGCACGCAAAATTTACAGCCGTTGTTTGGCTCCAGCCATTGGAAGAACTTTTCAAATGGTCTTAGTATGTGTATAACTGCCGGCAAGCACTTACAATTTCAGATTTCTGTCACATGCGGATGTGAAGCCATATCTAGACACCTCTCGAACCATTGCATCTCTTCTTGGCTACATGTACTTTTTCAGGTGCGTCAAACTTTATTTCCTTCTACTCATTTTCTCGAAATCGTCCGCATGACCGATTTTGATACTAGCTCAGTCTTCCTATTCGCGATTACCCAGCTGTTTCAAGCTTATTTCTTTTTTCTTTTACTCTCTGACAGAAAAAAATTCTCAATTGTCTTTGACTTCTCATGTCAGATCATTTACTACAAAAAAATTGGGAAATTTAACTCTCTGATCAACTTTGCAAATAGGCATTTTCTTGTTAGCAGCTTTTCGGGCTGCCTTCAAACTTCCTTTTACTACTAATTGTACGAATCATTCTCCGGATCGCGGAATGTGCGCTGAGAGTACGATCTCGCAGGAAACGCGTAACTTTACCTTGAACGTAACAGACACGCAAGCCAATTCCGATCTGAATATAAGTCTTTTGTCATTGGCTCCTACTTCTCCCACAAAATTCATGTATCCTATGACCCAAGCCTATTCTAAACTGTAAGATTTGATCGAATGTTGCAGCACTCTGATGGGTTTAGCGGTCATGCGAGCTATCGATGGTGTCTGGCAACGTGATGGTGTTTTGCCACTCTTCTGCGTTAATCCTGCACTGTTTCGTCTGCCATTACTATTCAGTGTCGTAAGTATCTGTACTATGTTCATGATAATCGCTTCAAGATGGTTTACAGCTCTCGCTAGGAGGAATGTTGTTTCTGTGGTCGGTGCGCAGCGGTAGAATGCAATTGTACAAACTTGAGCTTGCTCCAGCCAACTATAGTCTCATTCTCATCATCATAGGTCCGTTGATTTTGATATTCACATTCAAAAGAAAACTCAAATCCAAACTATACATTTTATATAATGCCTTTGCGTCTGCCGTATAGGACAGGTTTAGAAATCCTTGATAACTTGTGAATAGAATTAGTTTGAGTGTGTCACGTTACTGCATTTTCTTCCTTGTTAGCAGTAAGCTGAAGATCACACGATGATTAGTCAGTATCATTTCCTAAACGGTAGACGTTTGCTTTCGCTGTTTTCTCTAGCAGTACCCTCAGGGCGAGCGGGGTGGCTTTCAGTAGCATCATCATTGCTTTTCTTCACTGTTGTGGTGTCTGTCTCATATTACATCGTGTACCTCATTTCTCAACCAAGACCTATTCTGTGCGAGTTTCCTCATTGTTTTGCGCTGCAATGCAGATATCAGCACTCAAAGATTTTGTGACAAAAGTTTTGCGCTGTTTTTCCAAGCAATCTAACTCACTACACTTACTTCGCTTATGTTTTCGCTTAGGGTACGGCCATAGGTTGCCGGCAACTGTTGTCTTTGTTGCCCGTTTTGAAGCTGCTAAGTTTTGTTTTGCAATTTGCAGGAGATTATTTGCAGTTAATTTGAAATAAATGTCTTGTCTCTTCATTCTTCCTTTTATCTTCTATCCACAAACGCTAGGGGTGAGAGGGAGGGAGTAAAGAACGGGGTTGAGGGTCGCGCTAAAGTTCTACCCGGGGGGGGGGGGGGTCGTATTCGGCTAATTTGGGTGGGGTTTAGAGACAAAATTGGGGTTTGGAGCTTAATTAGGGCTAGTTACAGTATGCCGCGGCAGACTTGCGGAGCACAAAATCGGGGGGCTCCGGCGCACAAAATTGGGGGGCTCCGGCACACGAGTGGCAGGCCCCCCGCTGGGGAAACTCCGCGGCCCTGCCATTTCTGCGCTGGAGGGGATCGGCTGTCTGAGAGGCTTGATACATATCTGCTACAAAGGGGAGCAGCGAAGTCTTAGCTAATCAACGCTGCAATCTGCTGGTTTTAAGTTGCATGCTAAGTGTAAAACCATCCAAAATTACTGATTAATCATCTTTTACAAGACTGATTTCATATTGAGTTTGAAATTCGAAGCAGATGTGCAAGCGTATCATTTTGATGCTGATGAAGAGAAACTGATGCACCTCGGTAGTATTCATATATGATTTCTCAAAACAGTGTTAATATCATCTCTGCCCTATTACGGCGCATGTTTCTATGGCGCACGAGCAGGCGAATGAGGCGGAACATGAGCAAGACGAAGAGATCGAAAGAGTGAAGTCAACTTGAATTATGGATTGAACCTCAAATGTTGATCTAGACATCCCAGATTTGTTCCGGTTAGAAGCAGTGGCTCGGCAAACCAAACAGCTCGAAATTTTTGTATGAATGGTTGCTTGCACCCCAAACATGACAACGGAGCAACTCCCTGCGCACAACACGCTACTCCTGCTTAGGAATTCCCCCAAACTCGGTTCTCAACCATTCTTACACGCGCTCGGACGAGCCTGCGTTATTCTTTACAGTCAGAGGCGGCATGCCGCAATACTGTAAACATGAAGGTGTCGCAAATGATTCTACGTCTCTAATCATGGTGAAAAGCGTCCCACTCTTTCAAATTCAAAATGAAAGGCTTTGAAAAATGCTAGTTTTCGCCATTTTCGCGCTCGGCAGGGTGGGTTTTCGGAATCAGCGCGTCCAATTACCCCAGGTAAGCGGAAAAACAACAAGTTGAGGATTTGGCGAGCCACTGCCTCCAACTTTGTTTCAGTGATTTCATGAAACCTAATAAATAGGTTCTAAACTTTGCATCGTGCACAGCACCTTTGTAAAATGTGTGTAAAACGAATTTTTTGGAAACTTTTGAAAGAGAACCAGTTCGAGAAAAAATCCAGTCAGCAGCTAATCGAATCGTTGCCATATCGCATCTCTCGCAGGAGGTCGCAGAGCGGAAGTCCCGCCGGTGAGAGGATCGAGACATTATGGGGTCTCTCCAGGAGCTCCCGGTTTTCTAGGTAGAAAATATTTTGAGACAACCGCGTCTTTCGCGCAGCATTATCCCGAACAAGATGTAGGAGTCCCGGTTTTCTTGCGAACCACTTTACTTGCGTCCCGCATTCATTTCGTCAGGACACAAGGTTTTACCGGGACTTAACCGCGAACCGAGTAACCATTGCTACAGTGGCAGCAACACCATAGATGTGGACGCCAAGTGGAGAGACATTTTGAAACGCGTAACGGGAAAACCGGGAGCGTCATCCGTGGGCAAAATCGAGCCTGCGGGCCACTTTGTGGACAAATATCTCGCTTAGGGGTCCAGATCGAGACGGAGGGTCGCCTATCAAGGAATACTCTACCAAAATATGTGGCGACTCGCGCTACCGCAATTTTAGTTAGACATTTCCTCTTGAGCTTATACGTTACGTATTCGTGCATTTTTTCACCCCCTTGCACGATGAGCAGGTGTGAGTGCATGAAATCGTTTGTATGATGTGTTAAACTCTCATCAATATTTAGGCTTGCTGCTACGGCTTACAGCATAGTTATGTGGGTGAAGCAAGTGGCTTTGAAATGAAATGGGGATTCATAAAAATAAACGTTCATATCATTGTGCCTTACCAGCATTGCATGCCGTAAACATCGTACGCCCCACACTGGCAACCCTTAGCTCAGAAGCAAAAAACGATAATTTGGTCTCACTTTGTGGCATAACGCTTGTATGAAAACAAAATGCTCAGCATAGTGCTCGTGCCGACTCTGTGTCAGACTTGAAGCTACTAGTTACTACGACCTTATTCGACATTCGAATCGAGAAGTGCTCTTCAGAGTCTTTACACAAGATAAATAGGAGCTTAAAAGCTTGTCAAAACAGTTTTTAAAGCGTGAATCCGAAACTTTTTTAAAATATCTAAACAACTCTCTGCCTTCTTACGATACAATAAGCTTGTAATCAGGGTCAAGCGTGGGGTGTGGCGGGCCGCACCTGCTCAGACAATCTCCGGGAGCAGGCGGGCACCGGAAAAATAGATTGCTGATCTCTCGCACTCCGCTCGCGGATTTTTTGGAAAGCAATCAGGACTTTTCGGAAGACCGCTTGCTGAGTTCTCGACTCCTCAGAGATTCAGCAATATATCTGCAAAAGATAAGAACGAAAAAAATTCAACAGGCGGTCTCTCGACTGACTCAGCAAGCGGTCTTCCAAAAAGTCCTGATTGCTTTGCAAAAAATCCGCGAGCGGGATGCGTGAAATCAGCAATCTATTTTCCGGTGCCCGCCTGCCCCCAGCGATTGTCTGAGTGGGGGGTCGTAATGGAGAGTCAAAAGGAAAGGGGGTCGTAGTCGGGTATTCTGATATTAGTGATAGGTATTTGTGAGCAGCTTGTCAGGAAAACGCATTATGCGAAAAAGCAGGTGAGGCACGCCAAAGATGTGCTACGAAGCTTGAAGGCAGTATCTCACCAAAGTTGAGGTCGCGCGGATCTTCACATATTCTATTATAGGGACCTCTAAATAGGCCACTGCAACTAGTCCCACTCAATTTGACCCCCTCCACGCTGAAAAAAATTCGCTCGAACTGGTACGCGAAGAGCGATGTGATACGCGCGGACGACTCCTTCGGTCTCCCCCCTTACGCGTTTGAACATGTCCCCTCCACTTGGCATCCACCTCCCCTCTGTTGCTGCCACTGTGGATGAGGCTGAATCTGGAAGAAGCAACTCGTCCACGTCGCTTCCGCGGGGCCTCCAGAAAACGGGGTTTTTGGGAACTTCATGCGATTTCAAGCCCATACAATGCTAAACAGGGTCCGACAGGCTTGCAAAATGCAAAAATCTCGACAACTAAATTTTGGTGAGACACTGCCTTTAACGACTATCACATTCATAACAAGCATGTTATTTAACCCCTGGATACGAAGTTTGAGCTAAATGAAGTTTCAAGATGCTAAACCACCTAAATGATATGGTCATTTTTCAACATTATTCGCTTTGTTTCAAAGGTGAAGTAGCTACCAGTTTTTGCACTCATTGCGAAGCACTACTCCTTTTTTGCCTATCTCAGAAATTCCGTTTCAAAAGACCTGGAAACTGTGGAAATAGAAGCCAACCAAAATCTCGTTATTCCCATTTCTTGCTTTTGATGGCTGTGCTTTTACCAGATATTACAGAGCTAAGAAGACGAATCAAGCTTAAATCATTCCTGTGGAATCTACGAGATTTAGGCTATCGATTCATATATATACTGTTCCCTAAAAATGTTTTTTTGATTTAGTTGTGGCTGCCACAGCTTTTTAGGGGTCTGCGATTAGAGGAGGGGGAGGAGTCGTAACCAGTGATCGTGTGCCACACCTCTCGCTTGACCCTGCTTATAATGTAAAAAGTACTTGAAACTTTGATGTTGTCTGACTTGAACGACGACGATTGCAACAGCGATGAGTGAATTTACAAAGTATATTTCGAAATAGTTGTATGATCATAAGCCACAAAATGAAAAACTGACCATTTTCGAAGTTTAAAATATCACTTTCCAAGACTAGGAGTACCGTTCCTATGTAACACTTATATCTTACCGTTCCTACACTTATATTGTCACCTTGTAAAAAGAATTAGCAGTATAATGAAGAGTCCTTTGATGAAACCGAATCTAATTCGTTGAAATGCCAAAAAATGTAAGAATAAAAAGTTGAGTTCCAGAATTTTACATATTGTCATACTGCTTGCTCCCAGCACGCTTCGAACAAATCTTATTTCGAAGCACGTTTCTTTGTAAGTAAAGTACTGCGTGGTATGGTAACCTAGAAATGCTATGGAATATCCGGAAACTACCACAATATATTTCTAGTTTTGTTGCACTTAAGAGATACTGTCTTAGATACGAGTCAGTTTTCTGAAGTTTCTAACGGCAACAAAATCAAAAGATAGGCTCCGTCATCAACACCTGCGTTATGATTCACATTGCTGTATCTCGTTGGAGATGAGTACTTATTACAATCATTCATTGTGCTCATTCATTCTCTTATTAAAGATGTGCACGGAACATACTACGGAGCAGAAACCGTTGCCCCGTAAATTAAAGATCATTAACACGGCAAACACTAGCGAATAGAGCAATGACCGAAAAACAAGGCTTTGGGAAAGGGAGCGATTGCACTGCTGACCTTGTTTCAGCTTAATATTATGGTATTTAATCGAGTTCTTGCTTACTTGATTGCGTACGAAGCCGACACAGGACGCAATCATTAAGAGTCATTGGTTCGGTACAAAAACACTGAGTTCATATAAAAGCTCTACAGATGACGGTGTAACTTCCGTATAGACTTTCTACTTAGTAACTTTGAAACATTCTTAGTTTATTCATATTTGTTTGATCATATGCGGCCTTATTTATCAACGTACCTCGAGAGCAACATATACTTGTGTTGAGAAAAAGTATCCAAAATATGTCTCGTTGGGTCTTTACGGAGAACTGAAACTTCATTTTTAAATTTGATGTCAAGCGAGAAGATAAAAAAGATTTACTTTAACTGTTGTACTTGAAACCCTACAATATTTTTTGTACTCCAGAGTAAACGTTTTAAAGAAACAAATTTGTCAAAGCCATTCATGATCATTTGCTTTCTTGTTCAAAATATATAATTACTTCTTGAATATCTGAATAGTAAATAATGCTAAGTTTCAAAATTCGAATGAACAAATATTGAGTAAATGGAGTTTATGAAATGCTAGCTGGCAAACCCGGCTCCGCCCGGCCCTGTCATTATCATATTTGTGATCAGCATGCTCGATTACCCCCCTTTGCCAACTTCCAGCCCCGTAGCCCAAATTTTGCAAAAAATCAATAAAATCGATATCGATCGATAACGAAAAGTAGCCTATGACACGCTCCCTGCCCCGAAGTATATGTGTGCCAAGTTTGGTCCAAATCGGTTCAGAAATAAAAATTTCTATTCCGCACATACGTACAGACATACATACATACAGACAGACAGACATTCAGCTTTATATATAGGACTGGACTGTCGAATAATCGAATAATCACACATGGTCGAATATTCAACTATTCGACTATTTCGAGTAAATTATTCGAATATGAATCGGTTTTTAGTGTAAAACTGCACATCACCGACGTTGATCTCCCGTAGTACGGTCACTTTCAGACTGCAACTTCCCAACTCGGTAATAAATATTTCCTGCATAGTAGTGTTTAGCGCATCGCAACATTAGTTGATGCCGTTAGGATCAGGGTCAAGCAAGGAGTGTGGCACACGATCGCTGGTTACGACCCCCCCCCCCCTGATTGCTGTCTTAATAAGACCCCCGGATTATATACCTAAGATAGTATTACCTGAAGGCCCTGTCAAACATAGTGGGCAACATATCCATAATGAGCAAGTCAATTAACCCCTGTAGACAAAGTTTGAGCGAATTCTGAAGATTCAAGATACTAGGCTATTTAAGTGAAATGGTCATATTCAACATGGTTAACTTTGTTTCAAAGGTGAATTAGCTATTCGTTTTTGCACTCAAAACAAAGCACTACTCCTTTGTCCATCTCGGAAATCCCGTTCCAAAAGACCTCCAAACTTTGAAGTAGAAGCCAACCAGAGCTCATTTTTCCCATTTTTCGCTTTTAATGGCTGTGATTTCATCAAATATTACTCAGAGCTAAGAAGACGAACCAAGCTTAAAACATTTCCATGGAATCTACGAGGTTTAGGCCATCGATTCATACAAATAATGTTCGCTAAACATGTTTTTTGATATGTTTAATGGGATGCACACCCAGTTAAAAGCTGTGGCTGCCACAGCTTTCAAGGGGATGTGCCACACCCCACTAACCATGTCATAAAAACATTTTTAGCAAACCGGATCGATAGCCTAGATCTCCTAGTTTTCACAGAAGTGATTTGAGCCTGGTCTGTTTTCTTTGCTCTGGGTAATAGTTGTTGGAAGCACAGCCATCAAAAGCGGAAAATGGGAAAAACGTGCTTTTAGATGTGCTCTAATTTCACAGTTTGGAGGTCTTTTGAAGCGGGATTTTTTGAACAAAGAAGGAGTAATGCTTTGTCCTGAGTGCAAAAACGGATAGCTAATTCACCTTTGAAACAAAGTTAACCATGTTGGAATATGACCATTTCACTTAGGTAGCCTAGTATCTTGATTCTTCAAAATTCGCTCAAACTTTGTCCACAGGGGTTAATTGACATGCTAATTATGGATATGATATCATGTTATCACTATTATCAAATTACCAACTGCGACCCTCCCCCCTTTTGACTGCTCAGTACGACCCCCCAGGTGTGGCGTACCACACCCTACGCTGGTTAGGATCTTCTGGACACAAAAGCAGTGAAACACAATCATATACTTTTGGGAAATACACTACGATTTTTGGAAGGCGAAGGTAAAAATAAAGAAGTATTTGCAGAAAGGCAAGCCCCGAATCACAAAGAACAGCTTTCAGTTTAGAAACAGCACACTACCAAGTATGACTATCTTTCTTGACACTGTCTCAAATACTGAAATGGTAATTGAACTTCTGTAAGCGAGATGTTGTTCCATAATGCATACGCTTTTTGTTGAGCACATCATGGTAGCAAAGTTACATTGATTATGTGTAAATGAGCTTGAGCTTTGAGCAAGCATTGTGTTCAAATAATCAGGAATAAATAGCTCCCGGTCACTAAATGATCACTTTCTTTGCTTAACAAAACTTTCCTCATAACAATAATCTCGTCAATTGTCCACCTCTTCGACAAAAACAATGAAATAGCTATGAGAGCTACATTCGTCAAAGACCCGTATGCACTAACACCCTTGCGGCGAGGAGAGCGCCGCCCTTAATGATAAAAAAGCCACAGCGAGTTCCGCACGCAACCTCTTTATAATATTTAGCCTTAGCCCCTATGTCTCAAACACATTTGTTTCTCATCTTTCACGCAAAAATATTTTATGCAGAAGAAGGCCCGAACAAAGTCTTTAAAGTGCTTGGCGTGTCAAAATTTACTTTGAAGGCAGAGTCTTGGCAAAAAAAAATGGGTGCTGAATTTTTGTGGCATGTTAATGTAGACCCCCACCTGAGCGATTTGTGAAGTTCGGAGCGAAAAAGGGGGTCTACCAAGTTTCAAATTTGCTCCGAAAGTGGTCCGGGTCTTACGGTAAGCCCGAAAGCCGTCCACACCACACAGCGATTTTGATTTGCAAGGTCAGAGCACGCCTAGGGTTGAGCCAGACCTCGCGGCGTACGCGGCGTACGCAGCGTACGCCGCGTTTGCTCCTATGATGAAATATACTGAGCGTACGCTGCGTACGTCGCGTACGCCCGTACGCGGCGCACTCTGGTTCAACCCCTAGCGTACACAGTCATGAGCGCAGAGTCCTGCAACAACTCTGCGTCCTAAATTGCATGCATCTCGTACTCGTCCGAGCCTGAAGTAAGATTCGGGCCACTTGTGGGGCAATTTGTAGACTTCGTAGCCTTTCGCGCTGCAAACTTCTGTCATCGCTCAGTTAGTGGGTCTAATATTACATTACTACCAGGGCCAGGTACCCTCCATTCTGCTAGGGCGCTGCCTTCAAGATAATTTGGCGGGTAGAAGAGTTATTACGCTACAAGTCCACGCCATTGCTCCAGAATGCATCATCTTTCTTGCTTAATGTTTCATTGAACGATAATTAAATTTATTGTTGTAAGGTGAACTCAGTGTACAGTGATGTGACCTAATAATCAGCTTTTTTCAGATTAATCAACTATGACAATGCTATTATCAGTTCTGACTTTGACTCAGGTTTACACTTCTCGGGGATGCATTAGAACGGTCCCGACTGATGGGCCATGTGAGTGATTGTACACCTCGGATTTTGTATGAAAGTATGACACTTAACACCAACATTACTACACAATGACAAAAATCTTACTGAGGGTGCACTAATGCCCACTCTGAAACGGTTCTGCAAAACACAGCTCAGTCACTTGGTTGTAAAGGTGCATCCCCCAAAATTGTTCCCATATGAACCATCAACGTAGCTGTCTTTCGATTACTTCAACGTATCTTCGCGTAAGCGCCTTAAATTTGTTGGAGTTAACGTGTTAGAACGACGATTGAAAGGCAGCCACGTTAATGGTTCATATGGGAACAATTTTGGGATGCACGATATATGATGTGATGGGTTTGCTAAGTCAAAAGTTTTTAATGAAGGTGAGAAGATAAGTTGCTGTATTCGATTTGTGACCTTAAAGCTGTTTTGACCATTCTCTTACCCTGCATCCTAATTATACTGAAAAGCAAATTTTGACCACTACGATTTTGGTCGAGCAACTTTATTACCGCAGTACTCAGATAATCACCGGGAGCAGGCGGTCCGCAAACTCGCGCTTTTCTGCAAGCGGTCAGCAGAATTTTGGGGCGTAGCTAAACCTCTTTAGCGGGCGGCACTTCCTTTACGGTCGCATATTCTGCCAACGAGCAGCAATACAGCATTTCTGCAAGCGCTCGGCAAATAATTTCTTTCAGCGGGTGTTGGCCAAACTTTCAGCAAGCGCTCGGACTTTTTTTACGCAGTTTCGAACGTAAGCCGAGCAACGGTGAGACTCTATGTGGCAGAGGTGTTGTCGATGGTTTAATTATCCGAGTTTGGAGAACCTTCTTTCAGCGGAAGGTACCCTGGGCAGTGCGGTGCTAAGGACCGTGCGGCCCTTAGCAATTTTGCATATCGTGCTGAAAGTCCGCAAGAATGCGGCCACTGGGCCGCAACGTATTTATAAAAAGACCGCGATAGTTTTCCGAGCGTTCATCATTGGCCAGAATCATTGTAAATCTCTGCAAGTGAACAGCAAGAAATTAGCGAACTATTTTTCCGGTGCCTACTTGCTCAAAATTCGCATGGTCGCTTGTCCCCGGCGATTATCTAAGTAGTGGGGTGGATGTTTGTGATTATCTGAGTAATTATCTAAGTAATCACATATCAAAATGGGAAGTTTGGAAGTACTGCTAACAAAACGTGTATAAAACAAGAAAACTTTTTTAGCATTTTCACTTATTGAAAAAAAAGAGCAGTCTTAGAATTGCTCTTACATTAGCGCTCACAGTCTTTTGGATATTTGAATTAAGGGAAGTGCAGGTCTTGTATAAGATGCTTTGAATCTTTTCTAATACTATCTTGCAGTTCCTAGCCTCGTCGATTCACATTGAACTTAAACTGAAAATGCTGAAAAAGTGTAAGAGTGACTTTTGTGCAGCGTAACTATGACAATTAAGACCTTTCAATTACTTTCCAAGTAAGAAACCAAAGTTTTCTAATTTGTCTGAAACGCTGCCTCCAAATCTCCAATGGAAGGAACATGAAACATGATACAACCCAGATGGTGCTCTTTTCTTTTGGGGGGGGGGTCTTTGCACATCGTCCTCACGTGCATACGTCTTCTAGTATCATTGACTATCCATTCTATTTGCTCACTCAACAGCTGTGCAAAAGATGGCACTATGATGCTGCATTTCTCCTAAAAACTGTTCATATACTCTGCTTTATTACGTTTGAATACTCAGCCTGCATTTTGGTGACTGCAGCCATGCATTTTAAATCAAATTCACCCAGGTGATGGTATAGTATCTGTAATCAATCAATATTTTCAACGTCACTTAAGACCAAGATGGCTGTGATATTATGTCTATGTATGGAATGGTTTGCTAATTTAATGGGTAGAACTTTAGCCATGGACAAAAATGACGAACTTTGGAAATAGTGTGACCTTATTTAGTTGTGACGCCTCCGGTAACACCTCCGATAACACCTCCACAATGTCAGTGTCCCATGGATCTGTACAGTGACAGCCTCTGCCCTACAAATGGACCTTGCAATCGAGATCCTGGAGTGAGCTTTTGATTATTACTTCTAGCATGAATATTCGATATCCAGTTAAAGCAACTTTCTTAGTAAAGTGCCTAAAATATTGATTTGGTGTTGTAGTCTCAAAAATTTTTTTTTAAAAGTACAACTCAAATTAAAAGTACAGCAACAACAATTCCCGATTTTTGTTGGTCATCTGATGCCGCCGCATGACGAAGGCGCAATATTTTTGAGCGCGAAGCGGCTTTATTAGCCGCAGAGCGCAGGAGGATCCGCATTTGCAGCGGTGAGTATAAGCGCGCCGCGTTCGCGCCCGCACAACAATTTTGCTATTGGACCATCGCCATGCAGTAGCCTTTACATCTGCTGATGCCAACTAGGTCAGATGCGTGATGTCTAAAAGGCTGCTTAAAAAAATTACACTTGTTCTTCTCAAATTCGATATAAAGATTTCATAGAATCCCCATGCTGCCACTTTAAATTTGCTTTTATTGCTGTACGAAGTGCTTTCAAGATTTAAAGGTGGAAGCATGCAGTGGACTTGATTTTGTATAATGGTGCGCGCCGTACCTAAAGGACTTCAGTAAGTATTCTATTAGGGTGATTCAATAGTGATGGGACACCTAGAAAAGAAATGCCGTTTTCTCAAACAGAAACTCTAATCGGAAGTTGAAGTTTTGATAGATGTTAGTACATAACAGAACCTTCTGATCGAGATCTTTGAGTGGACACTGCCACGTGAGTTATTTTTAAGGCGCTTCAAATCAAAGCTCATTACTTCCAGTGGTTTTGAAATTCGAGCAGCACCGCCGCAATAATACAAGTGAGCCCATCAAAAATATCAGTGCAGCAAGGGTACAGCCACCCAGATTCACGATAGCCTGGTGGTCCCAACGCTTTGCAATATAACACTGAGCATTAAGAGACATATTATTTCATTCTCTCATCAAGGTAATCAAATGAGCTCACCCTTAACAGTTGCTATCTGAAAAATATCCTTATGCGCTATCCATACATATGCAATGTACCTAGACTTTTTTCATTTTCAAAAATTTTTTTCAGACCACAGTATGATTTTTAGCCTGAATATTTACGCGAAACATCGCACTTTTTCGAATAGAGTGACTTTTTCTATGAAATGATGGAAAATTCTTGTATTATATCATACATGCAAGTAATCGTTGGAAAGAACTTGAAAAGCTGTTTCGATTGATATCTCATATGTCTAGAGACTATGAGGTACAGCAGCACAAACTTGGATGTCGTTAAAAAATGGCTGTCTGTTTTCTTCGAACTGCCGCTCGAAATTTAGGGGTGGTGCTGCAAACACTTTCAGGATAACTTACGAAGGTACCATCTTCGTTGGTATCTACTTTATACAAAAGCGTTCAAATGGTGGTTGTTCATGGTTAATTAGGAAGGGACCTTAGTAAATGTTCAAGAATTTGAAATGCACCATTATTTCTGAATCACCCTGATAATATTGGGTTGTTTCAAAAGTTCTACCCGTTTTCGAACTTTGACTTTGATTCACCGTAACTCTTTCCAGAAATAATCTTTGCAATTGCTATAATCTGCGTTGCAATCTGCAAATCTTTGGCTATTCTGCGCACTCTTCAAGATTATTGCAGTAACAGTGGAGAAGGTTTTAAAAGCGAAAATCGAGGAACATCTCCTTGTAGAAACCTTCATTTTGTAAATGCATAACTTGATTTGGATTATAGCTGAGTTGCACAAGCACTGCTCACAGTGTAGCCCATTGTCGACTGAGCATACCGCTAACCTTGGATTTCATCAAACAGTTTCACAAAAATTTTGTGCTGAAAAATCGAAAAGGACCCACTTATTTTGCTCTTTCTAAGGTAGCAAAAAATGCAATCTTTTGACATTTTTGATTTTGTTCGCCGTTGACAATCCAGGAAATCTTTTCGTTCTTCTATCTAGTAGCGGTTGTTCTAGCTCTAATCTTACTATATAGAGTGAAAGTTTCGCGATTATAATATGTTTATGATTTTTATGCGACTTGAAGGGACCATAAAGACGGGTTATGTTTGAGCTAAAAATTTATGGGCTCAAAATTTTTCTGAAATCGTGTCTCGATGAGCGTTCCGTAGCACAAGTCTCCAGCAAACATTATGTATGTTTCAGAAGAATTTTTTACCTTTGGCTGTAGATTTCACGGCGATAGAGCAAAGACGAACATTTTCACATTTGTTTCGCTGTCGTTTCAAAGTATGCAACCACACAGCGAACAAAGATGTATGAAAACGAAAATATGCATGAAAAACTAGAAGAAAAGAACTTTTGAATGACATAAGCATTGTTTACGAAAAATGGTTTCTTCCTCCAAAAACGGCAGTTCAAAAAAAGGCATCGAAAACGGGTAGAACTTTTGAAACAACCCAATAGAAACCCGCTAATCATCCTAATCCGCTTATCATCCTTTTCTGGAAAGTCATCCAGAAGTTCTTCTGAAACCGAGGGAAAGACCTGAGTTACAAATACGTGCAATGTCTACGAGCCATTTATGAACAAAGCAGCATCTCAGAAAGCGATTTGTCATTCATTGTGATTGGCTTGCGATGCTGCCTACCTAAGTGAGTTTGATGTTGGTTTGAGGTCTTCAGTTTTCTTGTGCGAATGCATGTTTGATTTCCTTCTTTTTCCTTTCTCAGTTTTCTTGTAACTAGACAAGCACGAGAAGTCTTTTGACGTTTACCGGCAAAAACCGATTAACAAATTCGAAAAAATCCATGTCTACTGGCATACTCTAACTCTTTAGTAAGAAGCAATCTTGCAAATCAGATGTGATCGATAAAACTAATCACAGTCTCTGTTACAGAATCAGGTAGAGCAAAAAGTGTGGCACACAACCGCCGGATAGACCCCCTTTCATGCTCTGTCTCAGTACCCCTCCCTCCTGCATTATCGTTTGCTTACCGTAGGTATGACACAAAGGCTCTACCAAGCATAATTTGTAAAATATTTGTGATTATTTTGTAAAATACCTCTGTGGGCCAAGTTTTAGGAATTTTGAGGATTTTTAATATTAAGCCACCCAAGTGAAAAGTTATTTTCATGCTTTATTAACTATTACATATTTCAGGAATGAATTAGCTACCTTTTTTTGTATTCGGTACAGAGCACTTTCCCCTGTCCGCCCAAACCATGAATCACGCTTCAAATAAACAACACATGAAATTAAGAGCCGGCCGAAATCTCATCTGTCCCATTTTTCGCTTACAGTGTTGCGCTTTCAGCAGCTTTAGCTCAAACGAAAAAAAAACGAATACCTGATCCCTTCTGTTGAAACTACGAGATTTTGGCTACCAAACGGTTTATACTTTGTTCGTTAAAATTTCCTTTGGATGTAAGTTTATGGGGTTGTGCCACATTCCATTATTACCTTTAGAGCATTTAGGTACCTGTACTCTTTACATCGTTGGCACTGCTAAACATTCTTCTCTACACAATAGGAACTTTACTAAGAATCGTTTCTCCTGGAAAAGGGTAGTCGTTTTTTCTTATCTATGCAAATGGAAAGTACTGCTAAAATGTTGGGTTGAAGTAACGTGCAAATTCTGCACTACTACGTGAATCGCGAGGGAAGGCGGCAAGATCGAATTATTCGATAGCCTGAACCTCGTAATTTTTTTCAAAAGTTCAATAAGCCTGACTGATCTTCTCGTTGAGTTGGAGGCAAAAATGGGACATACGACTTTGGCCTGTTCATAATTCATAATTTGGAATATTTGAAGTGGATTTCCTAATTTGAGCGAAGAACTAGTACTTCAATTGTGTGCAAAAACAAGTAGTTAACTCACTACAAAACACATGTTCGAAAATGAACAACTTCGCTTGAGTGGCCCAATATTTGAAAGCTTCAAATCGCTGAAACTTGGCTCAAACGGCTTATTTGACATGCTACTTACGAAGGAAATAGTGTTTTTACGCCTTTGCTCTTTTTCTGTGCTTACTGTACTATACGAAGGTACGTCAAAACGCCAAAGTGCTATATTTTGCATAATGGTCTATCTGATATTGTTAACGAATATCATGCTATCCTTAGCATCAGCATCACCTCGATAATGATCACTCTTTCTGAACGCAAATGTGCGACACCGAGTGTGGCGTGCACACCCACGAATTATCTCTCGGCTTAACTCAAGCGTTTGATTTTCGCCTGATGATGGCTATGAGATTTCCGAAAATTTAATCGCGTATTTTGGAGGAGTCTCGACAGAGGCGCTTTGGTATAAAGCTTATCCCTTTTACTTTGCAATAGCGAAACAGCAAGGAAAATAATCACAAGACTTTCATATGTTCTCTGTTCGTAAAACCTGGGCATAGTATAGCATAGCATCACAAGACTGTTCTATTGATTGC
Source organism: Cylicocyclus nassatus (assembly GCA_958299035.1). Taxonomy (NCBI): domain Eukaryota; kingdom Metazoa; phylum Nematoda; class Chromadorea; order Rhabditida; family Strongylidae; genus Cylicocyclus; species Cylicocyclus nassatus. Next base: position 78,601,539 of record CATQJL010000001.1, read on the forward strand.
GTAACTTTACATAACACGATTGTTTTTTGAATCTATTCAACACAAAATTTTCGTGTTATCGATTTAAAAACAGGCTAAAACTTTGAACCAGGGCTCGGCACTAGCTGGCACCAGGGAAATTTTAAAACGAAGTCCCGTTTGATATTGAAAATTACGTACGAAGTACCCTTTGACCTGCTTTGAAAACCCGTCATTATTTTTATATTATGTAAAAGTATAGTGTTGGAGCCTGGTTAATCGCGAATTGCTTCAAATATCAAAGCGTGGAGCAGTCGAAAGCATTTTCAAGGTTTCAGTTTATGATTATCATAAGCAGCAGATCGACATTTTATAGGTAATTATATCAACTTTGATTTTACTCCATCCTTATTACGCATGAGTCGTTGAGAGATTTTGCCAAAATACGAGATCTTTGAATTTCAAGTAAAACTTATACAGTCGGTAGATTTTCTGCTTGGTATGGCGCACTTGCACGGCAGGTGAAATGCGGCAAAATTTGCACGTGAAAAAGTAACCACGCCAGTAGTAAGACATTATGCTCGCTTCAATTCGGCATCATAGGCGTAGCTATTTGCTCATGCGCAAATTTTACCTCATTTTAAGTGCTGTGCAAGCACACTATATTGAGCAGGAATCTGAAAATATGCAGTCAAGCTCTTTAGAAAGATAACGCAGGCGAACTCGCGTGCGTGCCCGTTTTGAATACATCTCTTTTACGGAAATTAGTGTAAAACCCTCGCTGACAAATGACTAGGATCAGGGCTCGGCACGAGGTGGTTAGTTGAAAATGCAAAAAACGAAGTTCCACCTGACTTTAGCGAATTTTTACGAAGTCCCCTTTGACCCTAGACCAGGGATAGGCACGAGGTAGCGCGAAATTGCAAAAAACGAAGTCCCCTATGACTTCAACGAAATTACGACATCCGCCACGAGATATTCGAAGAGAAAATACATGAAAAGGAACGAAGCAAAGCAACAGCAGAAAAAAAAACGAAAAAGAATCATCGAACACACGCGATGATATTCATATTCTCCGGATTGGCGGCATGATGTATCCATCGTGCAGCAATACGCGCCTAGAGCAGCCTTTCCGCCGCCGCTCAAAATTTTCAAGGGGCTATAACTAAGCGGGGAGAAGGGGGTTTGAGGCTGTTTAGAAACCAGTTTGTAGGGCTTGGGATGTAGATGAAAAGTATGTAAAGAAAGTAGAAAAATTATGTGAGGGAAGAAAAATTTATGACTTTTTCTTTCCTAAGCCACCTCAGGTGGCTATCCAGGTGGCTTGAAAGCCACCTAACTCCGAAAAAAGTTGAGCACGCCTTTAGTTCACATAATTTTTTCATAATTTTTCATACTTAGTCCTGACTCCCAATTGCCCATCTATACACCTATTTTGGTGTCATTTCATCTTCACTTCGCTGTAAACAAACCCTTTGTTTATTTGCCGGCGGCATGCCGGCAGCGTGCCGGCCGCAGATGGAAAGACAACGTTGTGCTCTTCCGCAAAAACGATATCCCCTTTGTTTTTTCCCCAAAAACGATATCCAGCTTGCTTGCTAAGCCACCTGTGCCGTCCCCTGACTAGGATTTTCGTAAACAGCAGCATTCTTTTGTTTCCAACCCAATAAAAGACTAGCCATTCAAAAACATAATTGTAGTTAGACGTCTACATGCAAAGTTTTCTGCAATCCGAAGCATCAATCTTTTAGACAAAACTTGCAACGAGTAAGGCAAGGAACGAAGATAATCACTAAACAGAAGTTTTTGGAAGTTTGCCCACAGAATATACCAGCAATGCTGATTATGGGAATCAAATGAGATTTGCAAAATAGCTTCTACTCTTGGGCTACGGTAGGTATATACCGAATAGACATAAATTTTTCAGAGATTTTCTTTGCATGTCTAGTCGCGGAAAACTTGGGAAGTTGTTCTATCGGGTAGTTCCTAAAAAAGCTTTCTTTACTTGAAACATTGAGATAACCCACACAAAAGGACTTTCCGGCTGCGTCTAGTCACCAGGGAACTAGGAAACAAAAAGGAAGGAAGTTACACCCTTACAATTAGTCGCACAGCAAAAGGCCTAAATTTAGAGCGAAACTCACCTTAAGAAGTTAATACGGCAGGCCAGCCCAATAAAATGCCATATTTGCTTTTAAAATGCTACTGATTATAAAAAATCAAAGGTTTCGTGGATTTTGCACATTTTCAAATCTACCGTCTTTCTCTCGTTCAATAAGAGTTCTTCAGATAAAGTTCCAAGAGGAGTGGTTTGTGGACACAGTTCTACGGTTATGTGCTTACTAAAGCTTTTATGTACAATGCACGCTGCGTTATACACTGATGAAAATACGGTCACACGCAAAATTATCGTTGTTTACAAATAAGTCATGGAAGCACTATCACAACCGCATATTCAGACAGCATGCGAGATTTTCCCTAGGCAATGTTCTAGACACATCCGAGCCAACTACTTACCTACATGGGTTATGAAAATGTGCAAACAACTTGTTTATTTTTGTAAATAAGCAAAATATTTTTTTGAAATTTTTTAAAAATTCAAATTAGCCTTATAAAAAATTTTTTGGGGGCGGACCCGCAAAAATTTTGGGAAGCGTGGCTAACGCCACGCACCTTCATTTGAAAAAAAATTCCCCTCCCCGGAAATCCTGGGACCGCCACTGGAATAATTGCATTCTCAGGGAACCACCCTGAGCAGATTTCACAGATGCTACAAAGCGACTAAACTATGTAATCAGCTTATTAGCAAGTTCCTTTCCAGCTAGAATGTAGCTAATATAGGCAAGTGGGAAAGTATGAGATTGATAGGACAGGTTTGATATTTTTGAATATCCGTTTTTCTTGTTGTTTGAGATCAAATTCCATACAGACTAAATTTCAAAGTATGTGCACACTATAAATTGGAGTGCATGGGTGTTTCACAACGATTATAGTAGTTGGAATCTGGGTTAGGTCAAAGTCTTATGCTCTAGAATTTTAGCCTAATTTTTCGTTGAAAACATTGACTGTGCTGCTTACCATAATCTTGTAGAGGTTGCTTTCCTCCATCTAGAGCTAAGCAGCATGCCCCGATCCGTGCTTCAAAAACTTTGTCAAAATGCAATGTCCGAGAAGATTTTATAGAGGATGTCCCAAAAAATGTGAACACTGTTTGATCGTTAAGAACTCTGTTGCTCTCACCTCTTTTGCCAGGCATAAGGTGTCACTCTGTGGAGTAAGGTTCAACTTACAAGGGAACCATGTTTAGTCGAAGTGGCCTTTGTAGATAGAAGTAGACAATATTAAATCGTATAAAACGCTGATTCAAACCTGTTTTCTTTATCAGCAGAACATTTATGGACGAGGAGTTATGAGCGTTTATTGGGACAAAAAATAAAATGTGAATTCAGGCTAAAATGAGTAACTAACATCTTGCCGTTAAATAAAGCAGCCAAGTGTAATATATTTTTTATCTGAAAGTGTTCATCGGATGAGTTGCTCTGATAATCATCATTGCTACTTAAGGCGCTAGAAAAAATATTAGGACAATTTTTGTCCTGTTCGCACATGTATTTGTATACTTCAAAAAAAGCTCATAACTCCTTTTTCAAAAGCTCCGCAGAGAGAAGCAGATTTGAAATCGACGTTTTCTGCTTTTTAATATGGTATATGTATCATCCAAAAAGTCCACTTCGACTAAGCATGGTTCCCTTGTTAGTATGGTATGAATCGAATCATCAATAACTCTTTATCACTGTGAGATTACATTATGAACTTCCAGCATAAGGCGAAAAATTCCAAAAAAATCTCAAAATCAATTTGTATAGTAAGGTTCTCATGTGTGCTGAGATCAGCACACAACTTCTCACCAGTTTTTTGAGCTCTTTTATCAGTGTAATCACACTTCTGACGAACATTGGAAAAGCAGATGATATTCTAAATCTGAATTAGTTAATGAGAGAAGCATTGCAGTGAAATGCAAATATCTTATTTAAAGCAGTTTGAGTCTAGGTATAAAAGTTTCTGTCTTGATTGTTCTTCTTCCTGAAGCAAGGAAGCTTTTCTCCAGAAGTCCTTCTCAAAGTTCATACTCTAATCCTACAGTAACCAAGAGCGATTGATAATCGTTCCATACTGTAGATATAAGTTGTACCTCGTTCTACAGAATGATACTCAAGCTCGGCGAAAGACATGAAAGCAAGAGAGTTATTAGCAATCGAACACTTCCATTTTTGGGACACCCTGATATGCATAGATGTTGCTATCATTTTACTTGAATAGAATGACCGTCACCAAATTTAGCTTGAAAACACGATATTTCAAATTTTAAGATCGGTATCGTACTTCAGGTCGAGTTGAACTTAGTCTAGGAAACGAATCAACTTTATAATCACCTGTAAAAAATTTCTGTGTGATTTCTTTCCATCCCTTCATTCTTTTTGATTCAATTTTTTCTCGCTTAGAAAATAATCACTCTAAATCACATTACAGTCTACTAATCACATTACAGTCTACTATAAGATCACTCGTTTTCTAACAAGGGAATGGTCAGAAGTCGAAGTGACCAAATCAAACAATCTGCACACTTATGGAAACAGCATAGAACGCTGACGCTAAATTTGTCTTGTTCGTCTGCTCAGCGCCTTGCTGAGCAGACGCAGAAGACAGATTAAGCTGTAAGCCATTATAAGTAATTTTACCGCTAAGGAATCGTGTACCTAAGCAAACTGTGACGACCGCGCGGAGTTATGCTCTGCTTATTGTTGCGCCAAAACATGCAGCTAAATTAAGTTTTATAAGCCCACACCTAAAAATGAGCTGAAAGGGCAATGATGTGCTTGACTTCGCAATTTTTTTGCAGATTTTTTTTTGCGAAAAAACTGCTAGTAACTTCGCCTACAAAGGCGTTCAGCAGGCTGAAGACGGATTTGTAGTCAGCAGGTTATGTTGCATGCAACGGTATGCGCTTCTTTGAATTGGCCACTTCAAATTTTGGCTGTTACCTTGTAAATGGAACCCAGTTCCTATGAAGTTTTCAACTTCCGAGCTCCTTTCACAATGCTTCAATCATCAACGACTTACTATTCAGACACAAGCCTACCGTAAAAACTATTTGAATTATTGAACTTTGAATTCACTCTTAAAGTTCAAATTTTTTGTTGTTGATGAAAAAGGCATGTGAATTTATTGTTAAAGTCCAGTTTTCTTTATTGCTGATGAAAATGACAAAGGATCCTCTAAGATTTGCTTAGTTATAATGAAAGTGACTGAACCGTCTTCCAACAGTTGAACTTTGGAAAATTTTATAATCACATTATCAGGTCGTCCCATAAATTCCGCCCGTTTGAATTTGAACCGCAATGACTCATACATTTCTTTCTACAGGGTGTCCCAAAATCTTGTAGCCTAGCATTTTATCTGATAAAAACAGTACGGGACAGCGTAGAGAAATAAAATTTGGAGCACGCATTACCCAAACAATATCAAATGCAATACAATACTGCCGTAGCACGCATGCAGCCATCATCAGTTTCGTCTCACGCCTCTACGAAAATAGTTCCTCTCGCTTAGAAATTGTGCGGTATGATAGGGCAAGCTTCCAGCTTCAGTATGCTGCAAAGAAAACGTTTTGCAAAATTTGGAATTGAAATTATAGGAGTTTTAATGCGGCAGGCATAGACATCACGCTGGAGGTTTTGGACACAATTGAAAATCAGAAAAAAATCGACTACAATGTGTTTTGAAACCAAGTACGTCATTTAAGTTAAACTAGAATTCCATATGGAAAACAAATATAAAGAGTACTACTTTAGATTCAGTGACTGCTCCACCTCTAAAGATTCACAGTTGATTTTGTAGACATAGTGGCCGTGGCCCGTACCCGGAACTTCCAATTTTTTTGCCTGTCTCGACGGATTAGATTTTTGAGAGCAGATGGTCTGGTCCCAAAAAAAGATGGTTTGGTCCCAAAAAATGTATCGAACGTTTGATCGTTAATATCTCTCTTCCCAAGAAGTCTTTTGCCTTGCTTCAGGTGCCGTTTTGTAGAGCTGGCTTCAACTTGATTTGCTTTATAGAACGAATCACTCATCTCTCTTCATTACTGTAGGATTACGGTAGAAACTTGAAACATATGGTGTCAATGTGGAAAAAGCTGCCGTTTCAAAATTTTTCAAAATTGTGAGAACTTATGTTATAGGGTTTTTATGGACGCTGAGTTCAATACTCGACTATTCGCAAGATTAGGAAGCTTTCTAAACGGTGTAACCGCACTTTTAAGAAAGATTGAAAAAATCGCCGCTACCTTTTACCTGGCATAACCCTTCAATGAAGCATAATAATAAAATAGGAACTTTACAGTTGTAATCAGCAACCTAATTAGCCTAATGTAAAAGTTTTCAGGCTGTTTTGTTTCCTTTTCGAGGCAAAATATGGCCTTTCAATGCTTAAAAACCTCTTTGAAGTTTCTACCGTAATCCTACAGTAATGAAGAGGGATGAGTGATTCGTCCTATAATCCAAATCTATGTTGAAGCCAGCTCTACAAAATGGTTCCTGAAGCAAGGCAAAAGACTTCCTGGGAGGAGAGATATTCGATGAAACGTTCGATACATTTTTGGGACACCTTGTATAAAGCTGAATGTCTGCATGTATGTCTGTACGTATGTGCGCAATAGATGTTCTTATTTCTGAACCGATTTGGACTAAACTTGGCACACCTACGCTTCGGGGCAGGGAGCGTGTCACAGGCTACTTTTCGTCATCGATCGATATCAATTCTATCGATTTCTATCGATTTTTTTGCAGAGTTCACCTACAGGGCCGGGAGTTGGCACAGGGGGTATTTGAGCATGACGATTCCGAATACAATATTAGTTTCCAGAATTATCGATTACTTTCATCGATTTTATCGTTTTTTGTAAAGTTTAAGCTACAGGGCTGGGAGTTGGCACAGGGGGGGCTAAGTGAGCATCGCGATTCCGAATACAATATTAGTTTTTGGTATAACCTACTACTTCTATCGATTCTATCAATTCTTTGCAGAGTCTGAGCTATAGGGCTGAGAGTTGGCACAGGGGGGTAAGTGAGCATGGCCTTCCGAATACAAAATACAACATTAGTTTCCACAATTACCTATTACTTTTATCGATTTGATCAATTTTTTGCAAAGTTTGAGCTAAGGGCTGGGAGTTGGCACAGGGGGGGGTTAAGTGAGCATGGCGTATCAAAAACAACACAAAGAACGCGAAATGAAGTGCAGAAGTGGGCACAGGGGAAGGCCGTACAGGGGTGGGAGTGGAGCCTTCATTACAGTGTTTTGACAGGGCCGGGCGGAGCCGGGTAAGCAAGCTAGTAAATTATAAACCTGGGGAAATGGATTTCTGCGCTCTCACAAAGTCATGGTTCGGCAATTCCATTTTTTTCAAAACATAAAAGCCATTTTTGCCTCGCAAATATATAGTAAAGGATGCTAACAGCATTTTGTGGCATGAATTTGAAAGCGAAACTATCAGTGATTCATAAGTTATAGCGACGCAAACTTAGGCTACAAGACTTTTGGGACACCCTGTAGACGTGTTTCAAAGTACGATTCGATAGGCAAAGCAAGCTCTGCGACATGGCGTTCTTACTTTTGCACCAGCCCTAATCCACCGCGAGTTTGAAGCCAGAAATCAAAAAAATTCAATTGCCCGAATAATCAAGAAGAAATCAACTCCATTTAGAAAATCCTACAAAAATCCTAACTTGTTTACGCATGCATCCATATGAGACATTTATATGTACCATTGCTGTATTGTTTCCTTATAAAACTTGAGAAGACTAAAACTTTCATGCTCTTGCTCTGTCTACAAGATTAGTTCTCGAGAAATGCGAAAGGAGACTCGACCAAGGGTAGCTTGACTCGATGTTTCTCGAGAACTAAAGCTTGTAGAAAGCGGAAAATTTACATTTGGACTCCTAAAGGGCTGTAGTATGCAGTCACTTATGTGGGAACAGTACAGCATCACTTTGGCAAAAGCATGAAAGTTCTAGTCCTGTCAAGTTCTAGCTAAGGAAAAATACAGCAACGATACATAAACGTCTCATGTAGATGCATGCCTGAACAACTTAGGATTTTTGTAGGAGTTTTTGGACGGAGTTAGATCTTTTCTTGATTTTTCGGGCAAATAAATCTTTTTGGTTTCTGGCTTCAGACTCGCGAAGGAATAAAGCTGGTGCAGAACTAAGAGCGCCATATTGTAGAGCTCGCTTTGCTCTATCGAATAGTTCCTCAAATAATATCTAGGAATAGGAAATGTATGAGTCTTTGCGGGTCAATCAAAACGGACGGAACTTATGGGACAACCCGGTAGATTTGGCAAAAATGTATGGAAAATCTTAATCTGTAGCTTGCGCAGTCGTGGCAAGCTACAAAACAAACTTGTTCTAGATGCCATAGCAGTCCTCTTATTTTATTAGAAAGTGCACTGAATAATTTTTATCGTAAAAACCAACAGCAACATCGAAAAGCTGGAGCAGTGAAATGGTGAATAGCTTTCCTGCAAACTTTAAAACTAACGGAACTCGCTCCTGCTGCTGGAGGAAAAACTCTTAAAGTTTGAGAATATTATGTAAGGTATACACCCTCGAAAACATAATCGAAACGTATTAAATGCTTTTAAGGCGATTACATATGGTCCTCCGCCACTGTGTCCGATTACCGTAAACTGCGAACAAACGGACTACATACGGTTTCAATATGCTGATGGCACTTATATAGATAATAGTGAGTTGCTTACGATTTGAACGATGTGTTGAGCTAGTTCGAATCCCTCTTGTAAAACGTCTGGTTACAAGCTTCCTTCAGAAATACTTTGCGAAATACTGAAAGTGGTTTGTATGGACTAGAAATTTTGCGAACAACTCCTTGAAAGTCTGAAATGATTTATAAAACTTTTAAAGTCTGCTGGCTCCGTTATAGTCTGTTCGAGGCCGTAACGGCAGCCGCGTCCCTTTTCTTCTCTGATTCATAGGCCCGCGATACTGATAAGAATGATATCCTACTATCTGAGAAATATCCTTTCAGAAATCTGATACCCAAAGTTGGCATAAGGAATTCTTACAAGGGGAGGATACTTAATCGCACCGACGATTGGGTAAGCGGTGTATACCGCGTATATCGTCCCCAGACAGTCTCTAAACCGCAATCCATATCTGCTATGACGTCATTCTGGAGGAGTTATAAAGGATATTTTGTGCAGTGGATAGTGGCTTGGACTGCAGACCTGGACGTCGTGGGTTCGATTACTCTGGGAAGCCACTCGTTTTGCATTTTTATAAATCTTAGCAGGCAGATTGCAAAACCTGTCTACATTTAAAAGAAGTCGGTTTTTACAATTTAAAGCAATATATTTGCATTTATTGGCACTGAAACACCGTCTAAACTAAAACACACTCGCTTTTAGCCTTTTTCATTAAAAACTTTACTCAATTTTACATTGAAAGGGCTTCATGAACACATATGATATGAAAGCACAGAATGTGCAAAACAAAAAACACATTCACAGTGTGCACAACGAATAAAAAGAATGTCTTCGCAGCCGTCTACACTACATGCTCCCATCAAATCTTGAGCGAAGCAAAACTGCGACGGGGTTTCGAAGGGACCGGGGTGTTCATCAAAATATCCGGCAGCGAACCAGGAATACTTGAGAAAATTAGAAAACCTGGGAGCAGTAAATTGGGCGTATATGAGTAATAATAACTTTATTATTGAGTCCCTACTGTGCAAGCAAAAATCTAGATTGTGAGCAATGACGTGTTGAAAACGTGTAAAAACGAATGTTTTTCAGGTTATACGGTGTTTCAGTATCAATAAATGCAAATATATTGCTTTAATTTGTAAAAATCAACTTTTTTAAAATGTGGACAAGTTTTCCAATCTGCCTGCTAAGATTTACAAAAATGCAAAACGAGTGGCCTTCCAGAGAAATCGAACCCACGACGTCCAGCTCTGCAGTCCAAGCCACTATCCACTGCACCAAAAATCCTTTATAACTCCTCCAGAATGACGTCATAGCAGATATGGATTGCGGCTTAGAGATCACCGTCTGGGGACGGTATACGCGGTATACACCGCTTACCCAATCGTTAGTGCGATTAAGTATCCTTCTCTTGTTAGACAAACTTTAACAGCGCAGTTGTTCCAATGTCATAGGGCAGACTTTTGAAATTTGGAAAGATATAAAAGACAAAAGAGCTTCATAAAAATCGAGAACCAAGAAGTAAGTAAAGTCAGACTTTATATCTGCTTCTTTTCCCAGTTACCTCTCAGCGGCACACTCGTTTTGTGTGGCGGACTTTGATCGGGCAAATTCTGTAAACACTAGCGTGTGGTCAAGCTGATGAAAAAAGGTGCATGTATACACGGAAACATTAATGCTAAGAAGGGTAGGGACAAGAAAGGTTCTCAGATCTTATAGCATCATTCTAGCAAAAAAGTATTAGGCTGATTCAAAAGTAATGGGGCACCTAAAGAATAATGCAATTCTCTCAGAAAAGCTTATTGGAAGTCCAAGTTTTGGCAGATGTTAGTACATAACAAAACTTTCTGGTAGAGGTCTATAGCTGGGCACTGCCATATGGATTTTTATAAGCGCTTAATATTAAAGCTCATCACTTCAAGCAATTTTTAGCTTTGAGCAGCAGCGTCGCAGTATAACAAGTGAGCAGCCTATCAAAGATATCTGCGCAGCAGTGGTTGAGGGGACTGTCACCAAATCTACGTAGCTCTTGTGGTGGTCCCAAAGCTTGAACAGAAGATATAACATTGGGTATCAGGAGACATATTACTTGATCTTTCATCAAGGTAATCAAATAAGTTCAGCCTTAACAGTTGCTTTCTGACAGTGCTTTTTACGCTCTATCCACACATATGCAAACTTCGACTTTTCTCATTTTCAAAACATTGTGGGCCAAAACATAAATTTTAGTCTGAAAATCTGCGCCTAACACCGCACTTTTTTCTGAATAAAGTGCCTTTTTATGTGAAACTAGATGGCTTACCTGGCTCCGCCCGGCCCTGTCAATAATATAGTTGTAATCAGCATGCTCGATTACCCCCCTGTGCCAACTCCCAACTCCGTAGCTCAAATTTTGCAAAAAAATCGATAAAATCGATATCGATCGATGATGAAAAGTAGCCCATGGCACTCGCCGGGGCCCGAAGTGTATGTGTGCCAAGTTTGGTCCGGATCGGTTCAGAAATGGATTTTTCTATTCGGAACATACGTACAGACACACATACAGACAGGCAGGCAGACAGACAGACAGACGTTCAGCTTTATGTATAAGATAATGGGAAATTTCTGAAAAGCAAGCATTAGAAAGAGTTTGAAAAGCTCTTTCGCATGGTGTGCCAGATGGCACAAATTCGGACGGCTTTCAAAAAAGTCTGTCTGACTTCTTTGAAGCGCCGCTCGGAGGAATGTCGGTGAGGTGCTGTCAAGAATCTTCGAAAGTCACTTTAGGCCTAAGGCATACCTGACGCGATTCGGCCAAATCGCCGCTTTCAAGCGACTTGGCGATTTGCCAGATTTCTACAGATTTATCGTGCGCCTTCTCGAACGCATAGGCGGGTAGCTTGTGTAAGTTGTTGCAAATGGGTCAAGTCCTGACCAAAGGAAGCGCATTAACGACGAATTACAAAGAGTGGCTGTTATGCCAAATTGCGCAGCGACCGGAATCGCGCGAGGTATGCCTTAGGCCTTGCTCAAAAGCGTTCGAATTGCTGATTGTCTATAGCTAATCAGAAAGCGATCTTGAAGAATGTTCAAAAAATCAAGGTGCCCCATTACATTTGGATCACCCTAATATATTTTGAGTGGTTTTGACTTAACTTCCTGAGGGCCTTTCAGATACCGACTTGGCAAGAGGATGCAAATTGCCAGCTTGTTCATGAAGGAAACAAACGAAAACTTTTGAGAGTACCCTACACGGGTGTAAGGCGCGGGGGAGTTTTTTCCAAAATCGACCAGCCCAGACACGCCAAAGGTCTTTACAACCAAAGGACCCTATAACGTGCTGTCTATTGCTTGAGACAATCGTGCGATGTAAGGATTTCTTTCCGGAATAAAGTGAAGCGGCTAAGCGGCTCGCTTGAAAATTCGAAAAAGTGCGCCTTATACGCGTGAAATTAGTGTACATATTCAAATGCATCAAAATCAAGATCAAGCTTGAGGTTATCGAAAAGTGTCGTAATCGAAGGCACGGACAGAATTATCGTTAAGGGCAAAGAATTACGAATGAGTACAAGAAGGAAAACATAAGAAAGTTACATTTTATTTTTTCATCGCCGTAGCCGCAGATTTGAATTTTGGAACGGATAAAAAGGAACGGTAAGCAAAACCTGCCAACTGACAGTATTACGCGGCTAAACTCCAAAAATTGTTCTTAGCCTACGCCAACGTAAGCACGCGAGATAGGTCACACAACATGTGAGGTAATTTCATAAAGAGCTTGCCACATTGTCTGTCTCAGTGCCTTCGAACAATCGGTATTTATACAATTGAGCCTTCGTTAACGCCAGTGAAGCAGCGTCATTATGAAACATGATTGACATTGTTTCAGAGGTAAGTCGACTCTCCAGCAAAGTTGTTTCTTGATCTGTGCTTGAAAACATGTTTACATCACCTTTAAAAAGTAGCTTGAAGGTGCTGCGAAATTTTTTTCAAACTCGAGTGCACTTTGTTCACTATTGAAAAGTAAAAGCAGCACGTTACCTTGAACATCCAGAGCATCTACGAGATTTCTGGAATTCGATAAAAATAAGGTTCAAAACTGTGGAAAGTCAGGCTGTCTCAGTATTTGTGGCATTGTGCGCCATTTCTTTCGACAGTGACTTGATTGATGAGGATCAGAATGTGACATGCTGAACCTTTTTGGAGTGAAGAGAAGAAAGGAAGGTTTAGATGGGTTTATAAGAGTCGTTTTTCTTCGTATTCATAAGGCCTGCGCCTGACGTCGACCTCGACCTTTGAGGGTCTTAGTCGGAATCAAGTTACTTGATTCTGACTAAGACCCTCAAAAATTTTTAGATACATGGGCAAGCTTTTGTACAATACCCCAATTAGGCACCGTTCTGTGGACTACTGTTCCTCACGGTGTACAATAGCGGAGTTAAAGTATCACGGCTGCGGTGACTAATTGTGGTATTCGTTGCTCCACCACGACCAAGACGCTCAAGCGCCACGAGCGAAGTCCTTGAACACGATTTTTCTTAACTTACAAATTCAAATTCAAATTCACATTCACACTAAGTAGTACACAATCCTACAATTACAACATCTACCATGTAAGATCAAATACAATAAAACTGTAAATGTTGCTGGCAGTCTCTCATTTTATTCTAATCGGAGATCGTCTGTTGATAAAAAAGCACTATCTCGTCAGCCCTTGCGAGGCAAAACTCCGTTACTTCAGCAATATTTGAAGAAAACCCAAAAGGCATCAATCGGATTTTACTCAAGCAGCTGAGTAATAACAAGACTGATGCCAGGATTGCTTAGAACGCAACTTGAAACGATCAAACGACAAGTCACAACTCTCTAGGGGACCTCCTCATGCTCTTTTCTTGAAAAGCTGATACAGTTGCGTCGAGCATTGACCATTGCGCTCTTTGCAAGCGCTTTGCAGGAAGCGAGGATCATAAAGAAGAAATTGCGAGAGTAGTGAAGATGCCTCTCATTGGTGTTGAAAAAGTTCTGTCACAAAACTCTAAAAAAGTTGGTTTTGCCGTCCTCCCAGCTATCGTCCATCTTCTTAATGCGTATACAACCTACCAATTTGGCTATCTTCGTCACAGCTCTCCAAGTCAGAAGGCCATAAGCATCACCTACTGCTGCTTACCAAAATCAGTAGCTGATGAATCAGAAGTGCATGCTTTCTATGAAGATGTAAGGGGAGTCTTTCTTGACAAGAGGAAATCCTTTTACGATTTTGCTGTGAACGTTTTAAATACGAAAGTCGGTGCCAATAGAAAAAGGATTGAGTTTTGGGAAGCTTGTCTATCGGCTTAGGAGAGTTGCAAGAATACTTTGTGGAATCTCTACTTGGAAAAGTACAACCTTTGGGCACGGGAATCGCCGAACGGAACGACTCGCAATCGACCGCAAGGTATCCAAAAAAGTGGAGCTTTTTTGATGTCTCAGAGTTGGCAGAACATCTATTACAAGTTTATGAAAAGTTTGCGAGACGCATAGCGTGTGCCATAAGTAACTGAGATAAGTCGGTTCTTTATGCTGGTACAAATCGTCTGCTTATTTATTGTATCTATAACATCCAAGTTGATGTTCAAGTTTTTCTTTTCTCTCAAAAACTGTCGCTTATAATAGGCCGAAAATCCACAGTTGTAAAGGCTGCTGCATGACGAAGGCGCAGAAGTAGTATTACTTGAGTGGGCGCTAATGCGGGGAGCGCGTATCCTCACTGCTGTAAATCCTGCGCCTCATGTGCTCTGCGGCTAATAAAGCCGCGAATGCGCCCAAAGGTATTGTGCCTTCGTCATGCAGCAGCCTTTACTTGTTTGTGCTTTGGGATAGATTTACTTATGAGATGGCTCACCATTACCTTAAGAAAAGCACGCAAATTTTCGTTTTTCTCAGTTTTTAGTCAATCAAAAAATGCAACAACTGCGCATATGAATGCCAAATATCAAAAAGTAGACGCATGCAAGTGGGAGGTTCCTAGAACTTTTTTGAACCAAGATTGATCTTCTCCCAATTTTGGACATTTGGCACTCTTTAGATTGAGTTCAAACTTTCCGTTGATGTAATATGTCGCGAAAACATAAAAACCATTTCGTAGGATTTGCTTTGCTTTATCGAACAGTACCCCTTGCCCTTTCCTGGGGTGAAACTGCTTGTTTCGCTGAAGCAAACAATAAAGAGGGACATTATTTTCCTAACAGCCTAACATCTGGTTCAAAAATTGCCACTTTTAAACTTCTTCAATCTTTCTTCTTTGAAATGAGGAAGCCCCATTATTTCTACAGCTGTATGCAATCTTGCTGCGTAATTTGTAGGTTTGCTTGTGAGTATTGCGCGGCACGGAAGGGTCTCAATGAACACCCAATTTTGCAGTAAAATTTTTCAGTAAAAATTTTTTCGAAATTTTGATAAAAAGGATTTTGTTGTACAAAGCCTTTACTCTCATTTTCAGAATAAATTTAATTATCTTATATATAAAGCTGAATGTCTGTTTGTCTGTCTGTCTGTATGTCTGTCTGTATGTATGTACGTATGTTCCGAATACAAATTTTTATTTCTGAACCGATCGGGACCAAACTTGGCACACATATACTTCAGGGCAGGGAGCGTGTCATAGGCTACTTTTCGTTATCGATCGATATCGATTTTATTGATTTTTTGCAAAATTCGAGCTAGAGGGCTGGGATTTGGCAGAGGGGGGTAATCGAGCATGCACGAAAAGTGGGCTGTGACACGCTCCCTGCCCCGAAGTGTATGTGTGCAAAGTTCGGTCCCAATCGGTTCAGAGATAAAAATTTCTATTCGGAACATACGTACACGGGTCTAGCTGGCAGGCCCGGCGGAGCCGGGCAAGCCAGCTAGTTTTTCATAAATTCAAAGTCAAAAAAGCGAAAAGAGGATATTTTGAGACTTAGGCCCGTATGCATGTACATCCCCGGAATAAGGCGAGGGACCTGGGAAAGGACGCGTCATATTTCGCTACTCTGGTCATTTATATTACTCTCTATTTTTTTGTGAAGGTTTTCATGCCCTGATATCTGAGTAAAATGGATGACAGGGCACCACCATATAAGCTAAGAATTCCACTGCTTGTGTGATCCTTAGGGGATCCTCAGGGGATTGCCTCACTTTTCAAAGCCATTTTTTTCATAAACTTAATGAAAAGCAGCAAAATTGTAGATTTACAGGGTGTCCCAAAGCTATGTATACACTGTTTGGTCGTCAATATCTCTCTTCCCAAGAAGTATTTTGCCTGTCCCTAGGTAGCATTTTGTAGAGCTGGCTTCAAATTAGATTTGCAGTATTGAGCGAACCACCATCTCTCTTCATTACTGTAGGATTACGGTAGGACTTTTGGCTTGTGGCGTCACTGTGGGTTAATCGTCTTTCAAAAAAAAAATTTCCAAAGAATCTGAAAAGTGCATGAAAGATTTTGTGCGCGCTAATTTCATTAGTCAACTTTTTGGGAGTTTGTAAGACTTTTCAGATGCTGTAATCGCAGTCTGAGAAAACACTGTTTAGACAGTGCGATTTACCTGGCATGAGTTATTAAGGAAGCATTGTGATAAAATACAATGTTCATTTATGGTTCTAGCGACTCTAATTAACGTGGTTCAAGAGGTTTCAGATTGTTTGGTTTGCTTTACGAGGCGAAATAGGGACCTTACTAGCTCGAGTTTCTTTTTGAAGTTCCTAACGTAATCCTGCAGTAATGAAAAAAGGTGGTGACACGCTTCATGCTGTAAATCTAAGTTGAACCTTGCTCTACAAAATGGTACCTAAAGTTTGCCAAAAGGTATCAAAGCAAGACAGTTATTAACCATCAAACAGTGTATACATACTTTTGGGACACCCTGTGTTATGGCACTGTTGACATGCTTATAGTAGAAATTAAAGAAATCTCAGGACATCGAAATTCTCGAAACCGCTATTCGCCAGCAGACTTTCGTCGAAAAAAATCACTACCTGCACAATCCATATGTTTTGCCGAAAACTTCCTTAGCAGTGTAGTAGGTCCTCTGGACAACTTTACTACGTTTTCATCTACTTAAGATAAACGACTTTAAAAACAAGGTGTGACTCCCCCCCCCCCCCCAGAATCCCCAAGTGATCACACGAGATAATGGAAATCTTAGCTTGTATGACAATGTTCTACCATCTATTACACCCGAGTAGCAGCGTGGTTTTTTAGAGTATAAAAGACAATCACAAAAGCAAATGGAAGTAATGCCATAATTGAATGGAGCTCGTAATAAGGCAGAAAACAGTTATCGTTAACCTTTCAAATACGACAGAAGGGCATTTTGCATCAACCTATTGTACTTCATGCACTCATGTTATATCTCGTCAAAGCGCAAAGATAACAAACCACATATAATCGTTGTAAGCCAAGACGGTCAAAGCTGCTTGTAAAAAACATAGAAAACACTTCGATTTTTTTTTGCTATGCTTTCTACAAATGCGTGTTATAATTTGAAAAAAGTTTACTGGAATTGAAAAAGAAAAAGTGAGCTGAAGAATTTTTGTATACTTCGGCCTTAAAACACATTGTTCTACTGATATTCTTGAATTAATCCATGCAATTTTCTGAAGGAACAAACATTATGTGTGGGAATTGTTCTGTAACTATGATTTACGATATAAGACATTCTCACATTAAGGCTGCGTTCATACTGAACCCGAAGTTCGGAAACAGTTTCAGCACAGCGCTCATTTCGAGAGCAGTGCTGAAACTGTTACCGGGCTTTCGGATCAGTATGAACGCAGCCTAAGACATGCAAATCGTACCATAACTTCTAAACTTGCTTGACTCAAATACAAAAAAAATGAGATAAGAAAGTACAATGTGAAGAAAATTGTATCTAACAAAAGAAGAAACTTTTCTGAGGGTGCCTATCCTTAGCTTCAGTTGAAGCTTGAGTTGAATTTACTTGAGTTGAATTTCAAATTTGTGCTAATAAAAACTTGCGCAATTTTAGTAAGGGTGCGTGACTTTCGTGAGCTCGCGGATATCCAGTGTGTCAATGGCGAATGGCGTCATTATAGCCAGGGAGCATATGACAAAGTATTGCGTCACGTCGTGTGTTATCAGGTTGAAATCCCACATAACGACGCATCAATTGCAAGTAAGTTAGTTCCATTGTTACTGATAGCGGATGGCGAATTCGAACCAAATCACTAAGGAGTTAGCGCTTTTCTTGATTTTTTAAGGGAAAGCCCGGGAAGCTAAGATTCAATCCAGCTGCCATTCATGCTCGTCACTTAAGAACTACACTGAATTTGATCTTTGCCCGTCCGAAAGCAATTGCTCAGCTCCTTTTTTGAAGTCTTTAAAAGACGCATATGGCTGCGAGGATTTGGTTGTGGAATGTCCACATTCATCTTTAGCGTAAGTCTTCATCGTGTATCCTCACCACAATAGAAACGAAAGTTTTTCCTTCAGGGTGCAACTGAAATCGGGTTCGAGTATGGTTGTCTACCCGCAAGATATTTACTGCGATGAAGTTTGGATTTATGACGATGGCAAACATTCTCATGAAGTGCAAGGCATGCTTTGCCTTAGCAAAGGTAGAAAATCAAAGTTTGAAAAATTATCGATAATTTTATGCAAGACGTTAAGAAGAACATAAGGAGAAATATTTGAAATGTGCCAGCTCGTGTCCTTCCTTGAAACAAATATGCCCTGCATGTGATGTACTTGATGATCTGTTCCCTAATTGCACTTCGAGATTGAATTGCGGAATGGACGGCAACGTTGTTGTCTCAAAAAGAAAAGAGGTTTGTAGTTATTTATACATGATCAGATGCTAAGGTCGCTTACCTTTAGTAAACCTTTTCCTTTGCATAGTTAAAAAACATTTGGGGGAAATAGACATTAACCGTTAAGATTAAAGTAGCGTTATTGATTCTTAATTTTGATTAAGTCGTTTGCCTTTAATTTCTATTTCTTTGCTCTTAGAAAACTGATCAATGAATGAAATTAGGAGTCAATTATTGATTTAGTGAAAGCTTTGCGCTCTGTGAAAGAGAGAGAGGGAAGAATTTGCTGGTTCTGTGGTCAGAAATTCTTTCCAAAAAGAAAGTTTCTAGCGCACGGCAGTATGAGCAGCTTTTCTCATAATGCTGAAAACTCAAAAGGTATTTATTTTCTACTCATTTTCGGGTATAAACTCATATGGTAGAACAGCGAGAAGAAAACCGAAATTCAATTTTGTCACAAAATGACTTGTGTCAGGTCGTTTTTAAGTAATTTCAAATCATTTGACCAAATGTGATTTCCGTTGTAAATATGCAAAGACGCTCTCGATTGCATTCCTTGCGGTTTTTCATTTCCTTTCAAAATGACGTACCGTCCTTGGTGCACACGCCTGCGCTTTCCATCTCCCGCGCTTTTTTCCTCCTATTGCTCAAATGAGTTCAACTCGTACACATTACAGAGATATTTAAGATAAAGCGATATCCAAGGAGAAGATCGAAGCAGAACACCATACCTAAAAGATAAACAAATAGCACACCTACATAAGCTGGACGCATCCAAAGTCAAAGGAATTACACCGCAAAAACTTTGGCGAATTATGAATCCACCGCAAGAGGGAAACTGAGCACCATTAGGATAACCAGTCAACAAGAAACAACAATGGACACAAGTACGATATATGAGATGGAACCGCATACTGGCGGCAAAAGGAAGGAAAAAGCATGGGAGATGAGAAGCTTAGGCAGATGTAGTAAAACTAGTAAGAATCTGACGATTTTTTGCTTCCATGAATAAAAGCGGTCAGCGGCAGCTACGGGCTGCTGGCGGCTGCTGCGGACTGCTACGGGCTGCTGTGGACTGCTAGCGGCGGCTGCCGGCGCGGTATGAAGCCCTAACCACACAGTAGCACCAACACAAATTGGCAACCGCTAGTGCTTGAGAATGGGGCAAAATCAAAATTAGGCTTTAATAACTCTTTATAGATAAGCCTTTTTCAAAGATGGAGCGCTTTTCAGCGTTTACAGGTGCCCTAGATAATATATTTCTCAAGCCAAGCGGCCACAACCAAGAAAGAAACTTTTCTCGTAAGCTGGCGTTTGGGAGGTATCGGATGCAAGAGTGAATTGGCGCTAAAAAACCAAGGGCGGTATTTTTCAAACTCCCATTCTCTTTCCGGCCATAACTAGCGAGTGCCCGGACAAGCGAGAACGCCATCCCATGATTTATGAAAGTTTGAGGCGCGTGGCCCAAACGAAAAGCAGAGCTCGATCTGTCGAGATTGGGTTCTGCTGCCTACTGCCGTGCCCGACGCAGCCAAATTTGCCAATCGGACAATATCTTCAAACGGAAGGAACTTACCCACCCAAAAGACTTGTCGCAACGTACCTTCAGTGGCATGAGTAGACAGCAACACTATTAGCACCTATGCAAAGCTGGCCGATCCGGAGTCATTAGAAGCTTTAGACTATTAGTGTTTTTTTTGTTGTTTTTTTTTTGAAAATTCCGGAATGCAATACTTCAAAAGAATTCGTATGCAGCCAATTTCCAACTTTCTTAACCGAAGCAGATTGTCGTTTCTTTTCCAGTTTTTCTAATAAAATGAAGTTCATTGCAAAAACTACATCAAGAAGTTGCAGATTTGGCGTATTGAACAAATCTGCTAATATTCAGGAATAACAAATTAGAAAACTCGCAGTTTACCGCCTTTCACCTTAACCGGGCACATCGATATTGTGGTTTCAGTTCCAAATTACAGCTAAATTCGACTTCATGATGTTGTAAGAAATCTTACTGTATAAAGAAATCAGTTCTGTATACAGAGCTAATTAGCGTTGCTACCTCGTGACCTTTCATATTGCGACAGGTCTCTCGAGTAGGTAAGTCCGTTTCTATTTTGAACAGACAGAGCCCGGTCAACAGCTTGGCTTCGTGTATCGCAAGCACCATTGCCCGTCTCTGTACGGGCTGCGACCTTTACAGGAACCCCTTCCCATATGGAAGATTAAAAAATACTACTCCAAGTCGCTTTCCAGAAACTTGACAATGAGTGGCTACAAACTTTAAAAGAGGGAAATTTATCAAGTTTGCTCTATCTGCTTACCCTATCTACGTGGGAAGTCTATAACAATTTTTTTGGAATAATTATACTTAAAAGTCTGCTGTCGCCAATGGAGAAAATACCTACTCAAAGAGGAAATCTGCACGAAATATGCTTAAGATTATGAATATTCTGAGTAACGCGACGCTTAGTCAAATACCCGAATCGAATAAAAACTCGTACCTTCGAATAAGATATGCGAATTCGCATCTGAGACTCCGATATTCGGAGTTTTTCCACTTTCGATTATATTTTGAAATCGATCAATTCAAAAATGGGGTTTCGAATAAAAAACGATATACTCGAATAATCAAAATGAAGCTTCGAATAAGGTTCGAAACTTGAATAATCAAAAACGAGTACTCGCATAAAATTCGAAAGCTCGATTACGAAATCCATATTTGAGTTAATCGAGTTTGCTGCAGACAAAGCTATCTTATATATAAAGCTGAATGTCTGTTTGTCTGTATGTATGTCTGTATGTATGTCTGTATGTCTGTATGTATGTACGTATGTTCCGAATAGAAAATTCCATTTCTGAACCGATCCGGACCAAACTTGGCACACATACACTTCGGGCCCCGGCGGGTGTCATAGGCTACTTTTCGTCATCGATCGATATCGATTTTATCGATTTTTATCGATTTTTTTGCAAAGTTTGAGCTACGGGGCTGGGAGTTGGCACAGGGGGGTAATCGAGCATGGGGATTCCGAATACAATATTGGTTTTCAGGATTATCGATTACCGATAAAATCGATAAAAGTAATGGACGATCCTGAAAACTAATATTGTGTTCGTAATCTGCATGCTCGATTACCCCCTGTGCAAACTCCCAGCCCCGCAGGTCAAACTTTACAAAAAAAATCGATAAAATCGATAAAAGTAATGGACGATCCTGAAAACTAATATTGTGTTCGTAATCAGCATGCTCGATTACCCCCTGTGCAAACTCCCAGCCCCGCAGGTCAAACTTTACAAAAAAAATCGATAAAATCGATAAAAGTAATGGACGATCCTGAAAACTAATATTGTGTTCGTAATCTGCATGCTCGATTACCCCCTGTGCAAACTCCCAGCCCCGCAGGTCAAACTTTACAAAAAAAATCGATAAAATCGATAAAAGTAATGGACGATCCTGAAAACTAATATTGTGTTCGTAATCAGCATGCTCGATTACCCCCTGTGCAAAATCCCAGCCTCGCATGTCAAAATTTACAAAAAATCGATAAAACCAATAAAAGTAATCGATAATTCTGAAAACTAATATTGTATTCGGAATCCCCATGCTCACTTCCCCCCTGTGCCAACTCCTAGCCCTGTAGGTGAACTCTGCAAAAAAATCGATAAAAATCGGTAAAATCGACATCGATCGATAACGAAAAGTGGACTGTGACACCCGCCGGGGCCCGAGGTGTATGTGTGCCAAGTTTGGTCCGGATACGGCGGAGCCGGGTAAGCCAGCTAGTTCCTAATAAAAAAAATCTCTTGTCATGATTATGGAAAAGCTTTAAGTAGCTTTCTTGTGAAACTCTTCAACTACAATTAGATTCACAGCATGGAGCAAATCACCGTAACTTATTCTTACTGTAGAAGTCTCATTTTGCTCAGGAAAACCGCCAAAAAACCGCCGCCAAGCTTAAAACTTTCATACAAGGCTAATCAGAGTCACAGATTTCAAATATGAATCTTTTGATCACAGTGATGCTTCTTCCGAAAGATTACAGGTAAACCAAAACACCTTTTTCCCAATGTTCTTCCAAAATGTGATTACAGCATTACAAAGGCTCGAGAATCTTTCAAAAAACTGAGTAAAACAGTGCTACGCAACTTTATCAATCAAAGGCTCATTTTACAACGGCGCTGCATCCGGAAGTCCCTGCCGTAATCTACGTAACGGAGAGACCAAAAATTTGCTCCATACAGTTAACCACAGATAGCTTTACCAGATGGTACCTAAAGCTTCTCCAAAGGTTTTATGACAAGGTGTTGAAAACCAAACAGTAGGGAAAATTCTGGGACACCCGGTGTAGTCAATTGTACAAAAGAAGAATACGAAGACAAGAAGTCACTTGCTGTAATCCTTCACACTTCAAGTTTTTGACATCATGAGCTCGATGCCCCTACTTTTAGTTCTAAAAAATAATTTGCGCATTTATTTTTAACAAAAAATCATGAATGCGCATTTTCTAAATCCCTGCCGCAGAAAGTGTGGCCTTTCTCTTAAACATACGGGAGTGCAAAATTTCGATCTGTACGCAAAGACTTATAAGAATTCTGACTTTTCTTTTCTTGGAACGTTAAAGACTTTTGGTTTTTATCTACATAGAACGCTTTGTCGGGCCCATCACTTGTTTTGAGTTTTAGAGATTGCCTGAATAAAAAATTGAACATTCTCATGGTACTGCATCATAATGACATCAAAAAATTCAGGATAATATGCAAGACCCTTTTCAAGCCTACTCGGAGGACAACATGTTGCTGCTCTGTGTAAACGGGAGCTGGATAGTGAACATCAATGAGACGAAGGTGCAGATAATGGATGATGAGCTTATATACTGTAAATCGCTAAACATATCTTCGTTTACTAAATCTTCATCGACCACTATGTATTGATTACTAATAAATTTGAATATCGTTAGTTTCAAAAACTCAAAGTCAAGGTTAGATAGCCAAGTTTTTCATAATGAAACACTTTGCTCAAAAGCTATCGGAGGTAATCTTAGCTACAGCCCTTCTAATCAATACTTTTCAAGTTGAAATACTTTAGTACAGAAATTTTTCGAAAATACAGATCATTTAAGAACTCTATAATGACTGGCAGTTATCATTTAGGACAATTCGTGTCTGCCCTTTAGCTCGGATAGGGTTCTTGTCCGCGTCGTTACCCGACCTTGTACGATCGCCCGCACCCGCGATGCATTTTGGGATGTTACTCGGGTAAGAGCCCGGTGTGCCTAGTTTGGGATCAATAGGATGCGCGTTGACGCATGCTGGCATATTCTGAGAGAGCGCCGTTGCGCGTCTCCTTGCATTCAACTCAATTCGCGCATGTTTTTTCCTCTTTTTCAAAATAAGAAGTGTTCGTATGTGTTGGAAATTTCTTGGTGATCTAACGAATAGTTTGTGCTGTTTAATTCTTTGAGCCTTGAGACTTGTTGCGCCTTTCTTCATGAGTTTTACAATAAAAATTTTGTTAAATATACCTCTAGATGATGCATTCAATGATGTTTGACCGGCTACACTGGCACCGGCTACACTGGCACCGGGGACCGGTCAGACTCAGACTTTGCCAGTGTAGCCGGTGAAAAATGGGGAACGTGGAATTCACTGTCTTGCATCTCATTCTTCCTCAGACTATCCTGCTGGTTGAGGAAGAAAATAATGGGGATTAGACAAGAACATAAACGCTTTCGGATCCTCGGATTGCCTTTTAGGTACCTTCCCCTGTAAGTCCCATTCTTTCTTCCGATCTCATCAACCTTCAGGATGGATTGAGGAAGAATGAGACTGCACTAATGAATTCCACGCTCCATATTTTTAACAACTGCAACACTTTCAACTGTTTACACCGGCAACCTTCTCAATAGTGGCAACACTGGCAAAGTCTGACCGATCCCTCAGTGAATTGCTTCTAACTTCCATGCTCTACCAAAAAGTTGACATTTCCACACATAAACCGCAGCTCATAACCAGCATTTACGCATTTTTGCTGGCGAATTTTATGCGAGACTTTACGCAGCCTATGGGATCTTTAAGAACTTGTTTGGCCTTCGTGTTAAACAGGCTCTCTCCCTTGCTATGAGTGCCGCATATAAGCAAGCCGCCACGTGTGCCCTCTTCCTGAATCTGCGAGCCAAATAGCGTACTCATAGCCGCACAGCATGGCATCCTATGAGATTTACCGAAGATGGATCTCTGTTTCTGTGGCTTCGTGGCACAATAGAAAGAAA
Source organism: Cylicocyclus nassatus (assembly GCA_958299035.1). NCBI lineage: Eukaryota > Metazoa > Nematoda > Chromadorea > Rhabditida > Strongylidae > Cylicocyclus > Cylicocyclus nassatus. Next base: position 78,626,307 of record CATQJL010000001.1, read on the forward strand.
ACACCTAAAGTAAAGTCGATCAATTGTTGTTGCGAAAGTCTAAAAAGTTATCTTTCCGTTTTACGCTTTCTTTCCAAGATTATCCCTTATAAACACTTTTTCTGAAATTGCCTAATTTTTTCAACATTTCCAAAAGGCAGTCGATCTGGTTCTTTACCTCGTGTTCATATTTTTGTATGCGTGTAATGTCAAAAAATGCTGAAATGCAGAACGAGATTGGAGCACGTCTGCTGAGAAAAGGCAAGCAGAACCCACCTCGCGAGACGAGTGATGCTCTCGTCCGTGTTGGGAGCCCGCAATTCTACATCACGCGGGCGCCCATTCCGGCCGGGCGGGCGATCATTATCAATAGTAAGTGATTGCCCAAACACAAAACAGGAAATTGATACTTGCCGCCCAGGTGTGGTATGCAACACACACTCTTGACTCTATTCGTAGCTAGCACGTCAAAGATATCCTTTGAACCAAGTTTAAAACTGTAAGGTCGTCAAATGCTGGGCCATCTAACTGAGATGGATATTTGCAAAATTGATTGAGTTGCCCTAAGGGTGAGTTAGCTTCTTTTTGTGTTTAATACAAAGCAGTACTTCTTAGTTGCTCGTATCGGTCTCACTTCAGGTTACCCCAAACGTAAAATTGGGAGCCCTGCACATACCTTCGATACATACAGCCATGTACTCTGGTAACCTACACTTTGAGAGTCATGATAGAGCAACCTTCACCTGGAGAGAAGTACAGAAGTCATCAGGGGCGAAGCCCCGGATATTATGACATAACTAATGACATAATTTTATAGAGATGAATGTGGACGCAAATATAGTAGTGACATCCAAAAGAAGCTCAAAAACCGAAGGATTGCGTTTTATGGCCTTTTTAGCTGAGAAGAAGGTTTTTATTCAAAAAAATAGAAAATTTCAGAACAAAATTTCTCAATTGACCTTTCTCTAGACTACGATTGAGCGTTGGAAGTTCACGAAAGCCGCTGGAGTTCAATAAAAACAAGAAACTGCGCTCAAATTTTGCGCAGAGAGTCGCCACATAAAAGTTTAGGTCTTTCTCGTTATGGGGTAATTTTCAAGACTCGCGACGTTGTCAGTGCTCCTAACCGTCTCATGAGAATCACAACGATATATAATGTTATAGGGTTTCGCTATGGGATCAATGACCAGAGCCAAATGCCCCGCCTGCTCTGGTCTGTCTCCGCTGCTCGTCTGCGTCTCCGCGCGTTTCGCGCTACCTCGCTACCCCAAACGCGGGCGCGGGGCATTTGGCTCTGGTACCATTTCCTTCGCTGTTCGGAGCCCAATTACGACAATCTATATATCATATCAAAGCTCTTGATCTCTACTTTCACGCTGACAATGTCGCAAGACTCCTTTTTATAATTTGAACGAGAAATCTGGAGAAAACGGCCTTTTCGACAAATTCTTGCTTTTTTTTAAACTCTTTTCACTTGGTTTTTTGTGCATTCGATAGGTCTCGTTTTTGTCTATGATGTAGACAGCGTCGCTGAGCTTACTTCTTTGCTTAAGCCAATTTTTTAGTGAAAATTAGTGAAAAAATGCGCTTTTCTTCATATCGTTCTCTTTTATTGCTTTCGCAACGAATTTTGTTCAACTTGGACGATACTTGCTCAGAATGAAGAGCAGAGTAATCCATACAACGTCGCAGGATACAGGAGCGACAAAGCGGTGGTGAAAATACAAAGGACGCGTCAAAAATCAGATTGGCGTCGATGTGCAACATATCTTTTCAGACGTGTTCAACATCTTCAATTCGTTGTTGACAAGTTTTCCTTCTTTCGGTCTCCCAACCAGGGCCAAGCTTGTGATACGACTGTCGCAACGGGGGGTCGTAAAGAGGGTACCTAATGGGGGGGGGGGGGAGGGTCGTAGGAGAGGTAGTTAGCAAAAAGCAGATAATTAGTTATGTTCTTCACAACAAATCTATAAAAAAGTGGAAATCAGAATAAAAAAGATAAAGAATTGGTAGAAATTCTCAAAAAAAAACATTTACAAGAACTCAAAACACTTTTGAAGGATGTATGATTTGATAAAGATGCTAAATGAACTGATTGACCTAAAAACCTTGCTTAAGCCTTCCTCAAGTCTCACACACTCGACAAAAGCAAATATCTTTACCAGCTGTGACCATCATGAATTTCTAAATCTTTTTGTAATGTAATCTTTTTCACGGGTCCATATGATTTATCTGTACTTTGGTGATGCTCTGCTATATCAGTGCAAAATTTGGTGTTATTTCGTCAATTGTGGATTTTCTTATGATTTTATGTATGGTAGTAAAAAATGAGAAAGGGGGGTCGTATCTGCGCCGCATCTAAAATTCTCCGGAGCTATGGAAGCTTGTTAGCTGCAAACTTGGTAATACGGAGCCGTCCCTCTACTTTTTATCATAAGAATTTCAGGCTGTTTCATACCTTCTTTGGTGAGATACGAAATTTCAAGCTCAAAAATCCCACTTTTTGTTTTTTAGGATCGCATCTAAATTTGCGAGAGTCGCATCTAGATTTTTCGAGACTGCTCCTCAATGGCTCAAACCCTTTTCATGGATAGTATGGGCACTACACTATAAAGCCTGCTCATTGCAGCTTCTCAGTCTTTTCCTGCTTTTACTTACGAATTTTCAAAGTACCGTGCTCATGCACGTTTTGACATCCTTCTAGATGGCGCTAAAACAGTTTTTTTCGCACGAAAATCTGTGCAAAAGATAGGAAGTAAGCCTTTTAGTCGAAAACATATTTTACGCTTCAAACATACCGTTATTTCTCCCTTCAAACAATAATGTCGCATACGGGGACCGAATTTGCTGGCCATAAGTATGCTTGAAAATTCAAACAAGAAACTTGCAGAAACCCAGACATTATTGGAGGTGTGTATGCGTGCCAGAAATGTTGCACGTACCCCTTGGCTCAAAATTTCTGCTTCCGAAGCCCCACTGAAGTTTCACACATTCGACAAAATCCATATCTTTACCAAAGGTGACCGTCAATCTTATATATAAAGTTGAATGTCTGTTTGTCTGTCTGTCTGTCTGTATGTCTGTATGTCTGTACGTATTTTCCGAATAGTAAATTCCATTTCTGACCGATCCGGACCAAACTTGGCACACATACACTTCGGGCCCAGGCGGGTGTCATAGGCTACTTTTCGTCATCGATCGATATCGATTTTATCGATTTTTTGCAAAATTTGAGCTACGGGGAGTAGCTCAAATTTTGCAAAAAAGGCTGGGAGTTGGTACAGGGGGGTAATCCATGCTGATTACGAATAAAATAATGACAGGGCCGGGCGGAGCCGGGTAAGCCATCTAGTAATTTGTAAATCTTAAAGTGAAGCTTAATTATCATTCAGATTGAAATCGATGTTCTGCTTTGTCAGATAATGTCTTTTCCATTTATATTTTCCCAATCACAATGAAGATGGCCAAATCTTCGTGGAATTTTACTACTTATGGAATTTTACTACTTCCCCAATCTACGCAAAATAATTTATGAGTTTTTTGAATGGTGAAGCATTACATCATGTAGTCCACAAATGGCAGACTTAACTTTAGCTTATATGGAATATGAGTATGTTAGAAGGATGGTAGCCAATAGGAATTCGGAAGACTTATATAGATTTAACAACACCTACAGATACATTGACGATGTGTTACACATTTCGGAAGAACCTATTATATTCGAACAGTCATTACAAGAAATATATCATAATGAACTTATCATAGAAAAAACTAATACAAATGATACCGAAACCAACTTTTTGGATTTGAACGTACAAGTAATAGATAACAATATATCATTTAGTTTGTATAACAAAACGGATGCGTACAACTTTGAAGTGTTGAGGTACCCGGTCTGGCAATCCAATGTCCCAAGATATATCATCACTAACACTTTCAAAACTGAAACACTCAGAATTTACAGAAACTGCTCGGATTACATAACCTTCAAAGACAGGCTACTGCAATTATGCAAACTTTGTAAGAAAAATGGTTGGGAAAGAAGAATATTAATTAGAATATTATGTAATACTTTAAGAGACAATCCTTGCATACTGCGCAAATATGGTTTTGATGTAGCCCTTCATATACCATTAGTCCATGAAATAGGGGAACTCTGGATAGATTCCGGTTAATAGGAACAATATATGACACAATACAAGGTCAACAATCGTGTTGTCTGCGAACGTAGAATCCCAACATAATATTGCAATCAAACTGTATATTAGGTAAGCACCAACTTTCAAATTAATGACAACTCGTGATAGTATAATCTTCTATAAAACTAAACCATGCCTCCGCATTTAGTTAACCAGCGCTAGAACATTTGATCTTCAACGTATTGCAACCGTATCTGCGCGCCTGAATAACTAGGTCGCATTCAAACTCAATATATAACAACAGTATGAGTCTCGAGATCTCAGTCACACACTATTACAATATCTTCTTGCATTCTCTGCTAGCGTCATTGACAATCTTTTGTTCCTGAGCATCATCCTCTTACATTTTTTACTTTAGTTTTAGACCAGTCTCCTGTCTCTATTTATCTTTTACAATCTTTTGAAAGAATGCACTTAAAAGTTTTGCAACTGAACCACTTTCGCAACTTTTGCAGCTTTCTTGGGAACTACTGAAGAGGGGCACCAAGAAAGCTACTCACCGGTATAGTTCTAAGCCCCGAAACCGGTTGAGTGTAAAAGTGTTTGAAAAAATTCATTTTAATTTCAATTCCAGCTTTAAAAACTAATGCATATAGTAATTTTCATTCTCCAATTCCCCTTTAGGGTTTTCCTTACTTGCATTATTTCCCAATTTGTAAGTAGTCATCTATTTATCTATAATTTTGATTGAGGTCTATTGGCAGGCATCTTTTGAGATTGACATTCATTTATGCAGGTTACCGCAAAAGAAAGTGGGGAGGGGTAGGTGGGAGGAGGGGGGGGGGGGGTAGGAGGGGGAGGGGGTGGGTGAGGGGGAAGGGGGTCGTCGGATAGGTACCTTTATGGGGGCGTAGAAGAGGGTCTAGGATTGCATCAACACGCTTGACCCTGCTTCCAACTACCGCCACAGCTAAACAGTGCTTTTTTTTAATTGAAGAAGAACTTTGTTCTTGTTGCCAGCCAATTTACCGGCAGTCTTGAAGAGGAAACTGTGCGTAGGATATCACCAAGTTAAGGTTTCAAATTTGGTAATGTGCTAACTCTGCTTTAAATGAATTTAGTTTCCTGGTTTGATTCATATCCATCTATGCAACCTCAGAAGTCGAATTTTTGAGGGAATTTCTTGACAAGGTAGTGACGAAAATAAGCTTTGTAGGGCCTTTATCTTACGTCTACGTTAGGTAAAGGATGATTGAGAGGGGTTTTGCTGAGACACAATTCTGGACAGGACGGTCCTAACGGTCGTATGACTTCTTGCTCTGCCACACTTCCCTGAATGCAACCGGGAGAGACAGAAATAAAGCTTGATGATTCGGCTTTGTGGTTTATTTCATAATGTATTAGCAGCGCCGGAGAAAGCCGGGTATGCCATCTGCTTACCTACAAAGAGGCCTGGCTAAGGGTAAAACACGCGCAAAGAATCAACGTGACATTTTACTGCTAAAGGGAAACTGTAAAATGGTTAACTCTTTAATGAAGAACAGCTCGCGATTGGCACTCTCAGAAGTGAAATCGCTTTGAGGAATTCATTTGTTTCTACTAGGAACATGCTTGATACTGTCAGCTTTGATGGTCAAGGGAGGTTTGCGGCGAATAGGCAACATGAAAATGTAGACAACTTTATAGAGGACAAGCAACTGAAAATGCAAAACTCTAGGAAACTAGCAACCCTACGGGTCGCTATAGGATCGGGGCAGATACATTAGTATTTGTAAAGTTGGGAATAATATTCGAAAGCTCGCTTCTCAGACAATCGACTGAACCCCTCCGCCGGAGAGTCGGAATCTGCCAGAGTCGCGCCGGACCCAGTTGACCAATGAGAGCGGGGCAAATGGGCGGTCCCTTCTTGTAGGTCGCGGTGACATCACTGGCAGGAAAGTGGGACGCTTCTCCGGCCCTGCTGCAAAGGTACGCCATTTCTGCTCCGGAGGTACTCCAGATTTGGCAGAGCCGCGCGAGGGATCCACTCAACAAATCTGCTCGTGCTTTTGCATATTGGACGTTCATGCTTGTAGCATGCGCTGTGCAAAATTTGAGCCCAGGAGATTGGCTGGAACATGCTCTACGAATTTCGTAACAGACACACACACACACACACACACACACACACACACACACACACACACACACACACACACACACACACACACACACACACACACACACACACACACACACACACACACACACACACACACACACACACACACACACACACACACATATATATATATATATATATATATAGGGTGTCCGTAAAAAATGTGCCTACTGTTTGATTGTGAATAACTCTCTTCTAAACGAAGTCTTTCGAGAAGCTTTAGGCACCATTTTGTAGAGCGAGGTTCAACTTAGATTTGCAGTATAGAGCGAATCACCGAGCTCTTTTTATTACTGTAGGATTACGGTAGGAACTTTCAGCATATGGACCCATCGTGAAATATGCCGCCTGACAAAATTTTTTTTCAAAAAATCTGAAAAATCGTGTACTAGGGTTTTCGCGCACGCTGATTCCACTACACAACTTTTTACAAGTGTTTTCAGCTTTTTTGACGGTGTAATCACATTTCTGAAAAATGCTGGAAATTCAATTATTACGGTTCACCTGGGGTAACTTAGGAAAGAGGCACCACAGTAAAGTGGAAATTCCATATTCGAAAAGAGCGGCTTTCATTACCATAGTGTAAGAATTTCCGGCTTGTTTGGTTATGTTCCGAGGCAGATTATGGCCTCCAAAGACCTAAAATCTTTGTCGAAGTTCCTACCGTAATCCTACAGTAATAAAAAGAGCTCGGTGATTCGCTCTATACTGCTAATCTAAGTTGAACCTCGCTCTACAAAATGGTGCCTAAAGCTTCTCGAAAGACTTCGTTAGAAGAGAGTTATTCACAATCAAACAGTAGGCACATTTTTTACGGACACCCTGTATATATATAGAGTTGTCCTAGATGATAACTGCCAGTCATTATATAGAGTTCTTAATGGATCTGTATTCTCAAAATTTTCGTACTAAAGTATTTCACCTTGAAAAAAAATATTTGATAAGAAGAGCTGTGAAAAAACTTGAATGGAGGTCCACCATTTCAACGACAATTTTTATACTGCGTGTTTCGAAGACTCTTTCTGGGAAAAGTGCGAAAAAAATTTAGGTACCTAAAAAAAGTACTGACGAAACGTCCTATTTTTGGAAAATGTTATTACAGTCTGTTCCAATCCCGAGCAGGCCAAATTGGCATGGCGAGAATCCGTGTCGCAAAGGTATTGCGTCACGTCTACGGCTAGCTAGTCTGCTCTCTCCTCAATCTCTTCGCTCTCTGCGACAACAAACCGCTAAGCTTTAGCGCTGCGAGCGCGCAACAGCCGACGGTTCGGCCTGATCTCGACTGGGCAGACTGTATTTAGGCTCCCGCCAGAGTGCCGAATTTATGCCAGCGCTACGCCAGCATTTCGATCGATACACGTGTATTTCGTTAGCCCCGCCCCAACAAAATACACGTGTATCGATCGAAATGCTGGCGTAGCGCTGGCATAACTTAGGCACTCTGGCGGGAGCCTTACAAAAAAGTAGTGTCGAATGCAGGTTTTTGTGGCTTAGAATCATACAAATATTTCGAAACAAAAGTTTTCACCTACCGCTGCTGCGGTCATTAGTGCTTAAAACACCTAAACTGAGCCAAAATTTCTAACACTACATTATAAGCCATCCTCTATGCACCCTCAAAAAGCAAGATTGTTCTTATGTTTCAAAATGGCTTTAGACTCAATACGCTTTGACTAGTCATCTTGTAAAAGGTTTTGAATACAACTGAACCTTCTCGGATGCGACGAGCACTAGTGAAAACTGGGGTAAAAGGCTTGACCGTTTTGTGGTTCGGCTAAAAAAATTAAACTGATAGTCTGCGAAGGGCATTTTCTACCTAGCTTCCTGTGGTGCAAATCCAACCCACCTGTATCTCTCAGCTTGGCCAAAGATCAGCATTAACTGGCTCGTAAGTTCTTTCTTATCTATCTAACCAGATACAAAAGTAGAACACCAGGTCGCTAAGAACGCGTTTACACTTCGAACTATGAAGCTTTGAAAACTGTAAGTCGAGCATCATAGTGTTTCAATGTACGAGGGTATTAAGGGCCAGAGAAACATCTTTAAAATATGATAAAAATATTTGAGAAAAATTATTATCAAATATAATCATATGAAAATCTAGTTATACTTCGCCCGCGTTTTATATCCTGTTGATAATGATGTGCACAAACCATTACCAAGCAAAAACCGTTGTACCGTAAATTAAATATCATTAACACGGCAACTACGCGAGTGAAACGGTGTTCAAAAAAAACGGTGGTTTGAGAAAGGGAGCGGTTGCGTTGCTGACCTTGTTTCAGCTTCATACTGGTGTTATTTCTCTAAAGTAATGGGTGTTCGATCGAGTTTTTGCTTAAACAAGGGACGCGATCATTGTGGGTTAATAGTTCGGTACAAAAACGCTGAAATTATATAAGAGCTCTACAGATGACAGTAGAACTGATTTCATATAAGCTTTCTCCTTGTAATCCTCAGGCTCTTCTGAGCTTGTACACGTTCATTTAAAAGTGCGATGTATCTGTTTACTGTGACATATCTTGAAAATCGCATACATTAGGTCGTTCCAAAAGTCTTTCGTTTTTCCAATCTATCATAAAAAAATAAATGGGATAAAGATGAGTTCAATTTCAAAAAATATACGAGCAGTTCTGCTTCCTCTGTTTAGAAGTCATGCTTTGAAATATTTGCTTTTGTAGTTACTAGGATCAGAAAATTTGGAACATGTCCAAGTTTGGCAATTTCTCACACTTTTCATTTTGAACTTCTAGAAGAGTCTTGATGACAGCCGAACAGAGCAAGCATGGTACACCACTGTAAATTTTCTGACTTCTGGTTTCTGGCGGAGACACTATAGCTATCAAGGTGTCGTCACATGTTTCATCGCTTCAACTAGGTCGGCATTCGACACTTCCGTTGCTCGGCGCAAATTGCATACTACTAAACCACTAGGCCACGGAGAGCACTCGCACCGAAACCATTCTGCCACACTGACAAGGGAAAGATACTTGATCAAAGTGACGTTTTGATACGAAATGTATACTATCTTGTACACTATGATTCAAAATCTTTTTGATATCTGCGAAGAGCTTTTAAAAGAGAAATTGTGGGAATAATTTGAAACAAAAATTTGAACGCGCGACTATTGTAGTCGCGCGTTCAAATTATTGTAAAGTCATAGAACTGTAGTATATGCGCTCAAATGGGGCCACGACTACTGCCAAGGCGCATTAATTAATTGATATCTTCAGTCTGATAAGGTCTGAATAACGAAAACTTTTTACCTCTTCGAAATAATGCCAAGCGGGAAGGTGAAGAAAATATTGAATTAAGCTGTTGTACCTGAAATCAGTCATAACTTTAGTATTTTTTGTATCCAAAACATTGAAAGGAACAGAATTGTTACAGCAGTTTACAATCACTTTATGCTTTCTTTCTTATCAAGGTCGGTACGGTATCAGGTAAGCAGTAAAAAATAACTTCCCTTTGATTTTTTCGAAATCATTTGCTGGTCAACCAAGTTCAACTACTACTGGCATTCGGCCAGTGTAGAACAATATCATTAACTCGAATCTCCTGTGGTACAACTACTTTAAGGTAGGCTTTAAAACTCTTTCGCATTCTTATACGTGCCTTCTGCAAAACAGTGTTTTGCCCATGCAATTCAATCAGAAGATGCCGCTAGGGTCTTTTAGACATAAAAACAGCAAAACAAACCATACACTTCCAAGAAATCCCTACAATTTCTGGAAGGCGAAGGTAAAAATAGAAAAGTGTTTGTAGAACCACAAGGTCGAGCTCTGCAAAGAACAACTTCTATTCCATGAAGAGCATATCAGAGACATATCTACCTTCCTTGAGACAGAGTTTGAATACCAGGCACTGGTGAATTTCTACAGGCGAATATCGCTTGCAAATGCGTTCACGCTTGTTGCTGAGCACTCTTTTTTACAAAGTATAACTGTGCACTCTTTTTTACAAAGTATAATTGTAGTTAATCACCTATAAGCGAGTTTTCCGTACAATTAAGCAAAAATATACTGCTCTTATTACTATAATCACCTTTTCTGCTTATCATTACTCCTCAGAAATCTTTTCTTCAACCATTTCATCAATATCCATTCTTTTAATCGAATAGTGGAACACTTATGAGAGTTACTTTTGTCTGCGTTCTTCTTGGCAAGCACAGATCGCATGGTCCTAAACATACTTTTCTTAGTAAGTTCATCTCTGAAAAAGTGCCAAACTGTGATAAATTACGTCCAACACTCAGAACTTTTGCCACTAATCAGTTTTTGACGAGTGACGCTCAAAAACAGTGAGGCGCTCAAAATAGCAACTCAGAGGTGACAGGTTTACAAGTACATAAAGGCATGTATCTCCTCACTGAAAGCAGCGGTCTTGTTATGACCAACCCTGAACTTTGCATTTCAACTTTTATGATACAAGCTTTACAAGTTAATCTCCTGATTAATATTGAAAGTCATTGATATCCTGAAAACGAATTGAGGCCAAAGGGCATGAGTTCAACAACATCTTTTTATAAAAGTTTCGCTTCCTGACAAGAACTCACCGCAAAAAGCGTCCCACATGCACATCTGTTAGATCAGCTCCTGCCTAAAAGGTGTCTTATTTGTGCACGATTTGAACAAAGTTTTCAAAATGATTAGTGCAAAATGTAAAGCTCTCTTTTAAGATACCATGTTTGAGTAGAAGTAGAACAATCATTACTCTTCTGGTCCATAATTTTCATCATTGCTCAGACAGTGCGTCATCTTTTTTGTCTTTATGCAATTTGGACTACAATAAGACTTATAGATAGGTCTTATTCCTACGATGCCTGATCATTTCTTACATGTAAGCTTACGAAACACACAAAGCTTGATACAGTTTCACGCACCTCTCCTGATAACTCAGACAATCGCCAGGGATAGGCGAGTGTCGGAAGGAGATTCGACCGATTTTGGCATGTGGCATGTTACACCTTAGAGGTCGTATCGTATTGAGGGGTCAGAAGAGGGGAGGGGGGGGGGGGGTGGCGTTGGTGAGGTGATGTTAGCAATAACACAAGATTTGTTAACAGTGAGAGACAGGCACAACAAGCAAAATAAACACATGATGTTTTGGCCTACCGTACAACAAGCGTAGTAAATAAGCTTTGAACGCATAAGAGCCTGATTTTCGTAGATAGAATCGAGTAACTCTATAGGCTAATTTTCAGCAAATTCTGAGGTTTCCATATGTTGCCACCCAAGTGGGATGGTAGTTTTCGAATATGTTAACTTTGTTTCAAATTTGAGTAAACTATTTTTTTGCACTCAAAAGCAAAAACCTCACCAAAATTTGATTGTTCAGATTTTTCGTGTTACAAGCTTCTTCGCTTCCGTTTTACTCAATGCTGGTCCAAAATCACTTGAAACGCACGAAAACCTCGTTTTTTGAAAGCCCTGCGGAAGCAGCGGATGTCCTTTCAGCCTAGCCTTCGCCACAGTGGCAGGAAAACCAAGCGGTGGGCGCCAAGTGGATGAACTTGTTGGAACTCTTAAGGGAGGAACGGGAGCGTTGGTCGTGCGGGCCAAACGCGCTTTGCGGGCTTCTTTGAGGGTAAACTTGTTGGCATAGAAGAGCCCGAATCCAGCTGGACTTGAAGCGCTCGCCTGATTGAGCGGTCCACCAACAAAATATGGGGACGTTAGGATTTCCCCTCTAAATAACCTCCAAACTATGGCATTAAGAGCAAGCCATTTTGTTTGTCCCATTCCAAGCTCAAATTACTTTTATGAATGTAACGAGGTTTGAACGATTGAATGATTTATCCTCGACTCCTTTCCTCGTGGTTCACGTAGTAGTCAGATTTAGCATGTTACCGTAATCCAAAATTTTCACAGTATTTTCCACTTGCATAAACAGAAAGAACGACCACATTTTTTCCTAGGTAAAGCGATTTTAAACGGAATCAATGCTGTGTAGAGAAGAAGGTTTAGCGATGAAATACAAAAAATACACAATACAAAAAATACAGAATACGATAACAAAATACAGAATACTTTGAAGGTAAGTCGATGGTTGGCAGCTGCAGCTTTTCTGGGGTTTGCCTTACCCCACTAACTCACGTACAGAAAAGTTTTTTAGCGATCGAGTTACATAAAGTTCGATAGCCAAAATTTCGTAGTTTTTGTGAAAGTCAGTAACTTCTATGATCCCTCTTTTCTTGATCTCGGCATAGTTAGTTGTGTGGTTAGTAGGTTAGTATGCCAGCACGAGTTTAGTAGATTTTATTGTTAGTAGTGGCGGTTTAGAAGTGTTCAAACTGAATTTGTTTTTTTCCATCTGAGCAATAGTTGGTGGAAGCACAGCAACCGTAAGCGAAAAATGGAACAAATGAAGATATGGCTCGCTTCTATTTCAATAGTTTAGTGGATATTTAGAGCAGGATCCATGATATGGGCAAATAAGGGTAGTGCTTTGCATTGAGTACAGAAAGAGGTACATTCGCTTTTGAGATACAGCTGACATGTTCGAAAATGGCCACTTCACTAGTGGGTCGATATTGCGGACCCTCAGAAATCGTTGAAACTGGCCCGCAAGACGAATATGTTATTGATTACGTAAAGCCGTATGTCTTGCCACTAGTGAAGTGGCAAGACATACGGCCTTGGTATTAGGTCATATTAGGTTTTTTCGTTTTCGCACCTTCAAATTCAAACAAGCACAATTTTATCCAGGTTTGACCCTTTTCCATCGAATAAGTTTCATAGTGTTCAGCAAGTTTCTGGTAACACTCTTATTGTGTTCTTATGCTTTTTTCTTGCGAAATAACCTCAGAGGAATCAATAAAGCCTAAGAAAGCGTTTTTGACAAGGGAATGGTCAGGAGTCGAAGTGGCCAAACCAAACAAGCTGTATATCATTCGATGCAGTATAAAACGCTGACTCCAAATCTGTCTTCCTTATCTGCTTATCGCTTCTGTGGACAAAGCTGCAAGCGGTTTTATTGCGAAAAACTCATACACAAAAATAGCGAAATTGAGTACACTGTTGCACTTTTAGCCAGGCTTCTGGTTTCAAAAATTTTAAGTAAGCTAGCTGTATGTTTTGGCCCAGCATTAAGGCGAACGCGGCTCTACAGGGTTAAATTTTCAATTTTACGCGTAATTTCTTAGCGGAATAATGGTCTTTAATGGCTTATAGCTTAGCCCAGAAAAGCGATAAGCAGGTAAAGAAGACAGATTTAGAGTCAGCGCTTCATGCTGCATTTAATGGTATGCAGCTTGTCTGGATTGGCCACTTCGATTTCTGACCGTTCCCTTGTGAGTAGCTAATCTTCACTGGGTCTTATTCTTTTTCAATAGGCACCGAGGAAATAAAAAATTTGGTGATTGGTAAAGGAAAGTTTAAAGAGTTCAAAAAATAAACAGAAACCGCGGTGCGCAGTCAACCCCTTTTGTGAGAGTTACCTTTCTTACATGTGTTTGGCGGCGCCATGGGCGAAGATGGCATCTCTCATTGTTTATACGTGCAAGTCTGCTCAGTTTTGAAATCTTGGCAGACGGTCTTCAGAGCGATATAACACTACTCTGCTCTTACAGTACAATCGCATCTTAGCAAGTTTATACGTGCAAGACCAGCAACCTTACATTAATTTGAGTACATCAACCTTTTGGAATGACTGATTGTCCTGTCCATGCTTTCAATGCTTATTCCAAATGATTTATCACAATGTCGCTTCTTGTAGCCGTACTTGGCCAATTTTTTGGTGTAGTTAATGACCCAGGCCAAAAAAGGATTGCTCCATCCATCAAATTATGAGCAACGAAAGCAGAGTCAACGCGCTTTCACTGTGCGAAGCGATTTGTGGAGTAAATGTCACTGACATTTTTAATACTGCAGCTTTAGCGAAGGTGGCTTCTAATGGGGCTATATGACACTTCTAGGGCTGTTGATGATTTTACGCAGCTGTATTTGCGATTTGCTCTAAAAAACCCTCCGAGATACTCGTTTATATGGCAGGGACACTTTCAGAACACTGCAGAACATTAGCTTTCACTTCTCTAGATCTGAACTTTTTGAAGTAAACTTGAACCCACCTCAAGAAAGACGTGGCCTCGGCAAATGCATTGCGCAATGATGGTTTCTTCAACTGTCTTACATTCAAGTTTAAGCTTAGGGAGTGCAGCCATCCGAAAACCGCGTTCTCATATGTCGAGTTTAGAGCCGCGTAAACTTCCCCACAAAGCGCTTTCTGCAACCTCGATGGGATCGTCAGAAAGCAGAAGATTTCCTCTACAGATCCATATATAGCAACCCCTATCAGCCCTTTGGCACTCTGTTAAAATATGGCGCTAACGTCAAAGGCGCAAAAAGAGAAAAAACTTTCTGAATAACCTGATAAAGCCTTATATCTTGCCTACGGTAAGCAGACGATAACGCGGGTAGGGTATGACAGAAGACAGAACTTGGGAGAGGGAACAGATCTTGGGAGGGGGGGGACCCCGGCGGTTCTGTGCCACACCTCTTGCTCAGCCATGGTGCCCCAGGCGATTGTCAAGGCGAATAGAAATTTTTTGTGAAAGTAGACCTGGTCAACTTCATCAAGACTGCAGAAAATGATTTTCTTGAAATCAACCTTATGTTACTATTTAACATGTTTTGAACACTGTGAGAATGCAGTTAACATATATATATATACGCTAAATTTCTACCTACACATTTTAAAACTTTTCAGCCTTTAGATGGTAATCATATCTGAAAATAGTAATCACATGTTAAATGCTATGTGATGCGACATAATACCCAACTTTTCAGACTAGTCAACAGCTACAATGCTATTATCAGTTCTGACCTTGACTCAGGTTTACACTTCTCGAGGGTGCAGTAGAACGGTCCCGACTGAATGGCCGTGTAAGTGATAGCCCTTCATTTTTTTGTATAAAGCTATGAAATTGAACACCAACGCACTTACACAATGCTGGAAAACTTCTGAACGTTTGCATTAGCCCACCACTAATCTGTTTTCATGTAACATAGCTCAATCTTCATGCTTGGAGTTGTATAGGATGTGCAGTATTTGTGATTATAGAAGTTGTTATGGAACTGCGATATAGATGCATGGACTGGGAGCTGTTTTACTACCATGCATTTACCCTGCATTTTATTCGAAGTAAACTACTGACAAGCAAATCTTAACCCTGGCATTTCGCTCGAGCAACTCTATCACCATCGTAGTAACTATGTGCGGAAATAGAAAATTTCGGAAATAGAAAATACTGGAATGATATCCACGAAAGTCCATAATGGAGGAAAATGGACTTTGAAGCCCCATTTTATTCGTTCGCGGTGAAGAGTGGTCGGAATCTGCTTTCGCTCGCGTTATCCAAAAATTTTCATCCCATTGCAACCACGAGGCAAAGCGGTGAAATGAAAATGATTTAACCCTACCTGAGCTCTCGCTTGCGAAAGATGACGTCATGAGTCCATTTAGAATGGGGCAAAATGGGATTTACCTCCATTTTAAATGGACTTAAAAGCCCATTTTACTCCCAGCATCAAGGTGAGCTGGGACTAAGCCCATTTTTGACCTTTTTGCATATTTTTGATTGCGATTTTTTGGGAATGTGTTCCTCAACCTATCCTAAGGTAATAGGTGAGTGGAAAAAGTTTTATGTCTTTTATGAAGTCTGAAATAAGTGTTTCTTTCTAAACTTATAGAAACGCAATAAAAACATAGAAGAAGATTAACTTTACCCAAATATTCGCCAACAAACCTAAATGCTTCCAAATATCAGGTCGATGCGAATATTCCTATGTAAATCGAATAAAGTTTGTTAACTCTTCAAATTATTAACCAAAACCTTCATGATTTGTAATCTAAAATTTGAAAAAAATTGTACTTCAGTGTATTTGCTTAGTAGCTATCTTTGGCTAATTTCGTAAAACCTCAGAGACGAACCTCAGAGACGGCATTTTAAACGCAATTTTGAGTTTGGTCCGCAAGAATTACTGAAGTGCCGCTAGCTAACTAGAGAAATTCCGTGAAAAATTTCTTAATAGATTAGTCCATACACTCAACTCCTTATAGTTACAAATATTAGTGCTGAAAGACAAAGAAAATCTAATATAGAGCACTTGCGAAGTCATCTTTTGGGATTCAAAGTTTTTGCGACTTGAAAAACCCTTTGAGTTGTAGTGTAGTACAAGGTTTTTTGTAAGGAGCATTTTGGTTCACAGATTGCAGTGCAACTCCAGCCAAAGTTTGCTTTTTGCAGAAATCTCCACATACGAATTCGATTTATTGCCGATTCGTAGAAGTTTTGAAGCGAAGGCCCGGATATTACATAAATTTTAGTCTTGGAAGTGATTTAGATGCATAGTCATCGATAATGCATGACATTCTGTGAGGTATATCGAAGTGAGAAAGAATAGAATAGCCACTTGAGTGACACTGTAATGTTAGTTCAGCCTAGTTAGATATCGACCACTTGGTGGAAATGAGTTTGCAAGAGTGAGCAAACAGGCTGAGACAAGTTGGAGAAAGGTTAGTTGAAGCATTTTTGTATGGAATGAATGTATTCGCGAATGCGATATCTTATCGCACCGCATGGACTAAGTCCATTTTATTCGCACGAAAAGCCCATTTCGCGGGGACTTTCGTGGATATCATTCCTGCTATCAAAACTCCATGAGAACGAATTCTTTGGAACCTTCATTTTCAAAAATGAGAACAGTCTTATAGTTATTATCACTTCCAAGCTCACAATTTTTGAATATCTAGATCAAAGGAAGTGTTAGAGCTTATAAAAAGGATTTGAATTTGAATTTGCCTTTAAGATGAAACAGCTCGGAACGTTCAAACCAAATAGGTTGTTTCTAGCTGAGCGTCATTCCGTAGCGAGTTATGAACTTGTCATTTCAAACAATTGACATACTTCTGAAAGTGCCAGCAAGGGAATGATAATCGGTGTCCGTAAGATGTGTACCATTCATCGTCTTGAGCGCTGATTTCGAATCTGACTTCCGATTTGTTTATCGTTTCTCTGAAGAATGCTACAAAGTATTCTTGCACTGAAGCATGGTCGGAATGGCAAAACCGCCGTTAGATGTGGCGTAGTGGCTTGTGCGATAGCCAAGTTTGCAGGTTTAGGTTCAAGTGCTTTGTTTTTCAGTTTTGCATTGTCTCAATCAAGCTTTTTTTGAAATTAAAGCATCCTCGACTGTATTTCTTTTGGGGCGAGCATTGACGCAAAAATCCTTCATAACTTCTTTCAAAAGAACGATCAGCAGAAACGGAAGTTAGATTCGGAATCAACGGTCAATACAAGTTTGTGTATACGTTTCATCTTAAGACTAAGGCCATACCTCACGCGATTCCAGTCGCCAAGCGATCTGGCAATTTGCCAGATACCTTCAAATTCAGCACTGGCAGACCCCAAATGCACAGCATATTTAGTTTCGGTAAGTTGATAAAATGCCCTATATTTCGTACATTCAAAACCCCTTACGATGAGTTGTGCACAATTGGAGTATTGCCAAATCGCGGTGCGACTGAAATCGCGTGAGGTATGCCCTTAGCCTAAAAGGAAACGGACACCAATTATCATTTAATCAGATAAGAATCTGCTCGAAAGTTTCAAAATGTGGAACTGGTTTCATATTGAGTCTTAATCTCGAAATAGAGCATTAAGCACGCACCAAAAACCTAAACGTTGGCGCTGTAGCACTAGTAAATCGATTAGCACGCGAATTTTGCACAGAAAAGAGCCCATGACACGTTTCAGAGTAACGCTCAGCAGCTAGTAACAGCATATTTGTAATCACTGTTTCACATTGATCAAATATATGTGTGTTATTTCAATAGGCAAGTTTGATTTAGCATTCTTTCTTTGTGAAATGCTAAATTTGACTGGTTTGCAGCTTAGCCTCCTCTCCCGACTATTTGGGCTTAGATTTCTGAAAAAAGCCTGCAACAGTGAATTATTTGAGCGTTAGCTCAAAAATGACCTTTAAACCTCCAGTCATTCTCCAGATAAGAAACCAGGTACTTTGATTTGCTTCAACACCTTTAAATTTTCGACGGAAGACACAAAAACGATGATAACAATTCAGAAGATCGAATTCTTTGCGCATCTTTTCAAATGCATATACCTTGCCGTCTCAACTGCTACCTATTCTATTCGTTAAATCAATATCCGTGCGTAAAATGGTTCTTAGATGCTGCATCTTTTCTAGAAGTGCTTGTTCATGTACTCTTAATTAGAGGCTAAGTACTTAGCCTGCATTTTGATGACAATAGTTATACATTCTAACAGGGAAAGCTTGTTTAGTCGAAGTGGCCTTTTAGAATGAGATGTATACTGTTCGTACTATTCCAGTACGATTTCTTTGGGTGAAATACGATCCACAAGTAAAATATTTATTTACAACTTGCACAATGACAAAGACATATATTTCTATAATATTGAGTTGCCTTACCTAGTGTGATTTACCATTTGCCAGGTTCCTCGCCTGTCAGGGACGAGGCAGCTTGCCCATCTTACCTGCCTCCCGTTTCCCTCGGCTCCCCTTAAGACCTATTGCTGTTCTCAAAACATAATGTTAAACATTTCCCGTCACTGTGGGAACGCACATCGACATCGTAATAAATCATGAATTGGGGATTCATGACACTCCCCGCACACAAAAGAAAGAAAAAAAAATTTTGTTGTTGTTGTTGTTGGTGTTTTTTTTTGGTTTTTTTTTGTTACCATCTTATGATAAGCAATCAAAATTACATTTGCATCACAATATACAATGCATACTTCTCATAATAAACAATTTCAAAATTTAAATTACATTTAAACTACAATACACAATGAATACTTCAATTGATGACGGAGATTTTTCCGATTCGCCGTTGATGATGATGATGACGACATGGTAGCGAGGGACTGCGCGTTTTTTTTTGTTTTTTTTTTGTTATAGTGTTATATGATTTTGTTGTACTAAATGTCGTGATTGATGTTGATGCTATAAGTGTAGTAGACTAGTGAGTTTATTCCTTTATTGGTTTTCCTTTATTGACACTTGACAACTGATAATTGTTAATTGACAATTGATATGATAATTGATAAGTGATATGATAAGTGATAAGTGATAACTGATAAGTGATATGATAATTGATAATTGATAATTGATAAGTGATATGATAAGTGATAACTGATAACTGATAAGTGATATGATAATTGATAATTGATTATTGATAAGTGATATGATAAGTGATAACTGATAACTGATAAGTGATATGATATGTGACAATAACTGATAACTGATACGTGATGAGTGCTAGCAAAGTGATACATGTTAAATGATAAATGATACGGTGATGCAATAAGATAACAATAATGAAACAAGATACATGATCATAACATTACAACTGATACAATGGTTACTTTGATACTGAAATTGTCTTACTTTAGAGTGAAAGAATTGGACATTCGAAACAGTTAAAATTGATTTCTGTTTCCTTTGTTGTTCTTAAAATTCAAATTTTGCAGGACAAAATGCACTGTGGTGAGTTGTTACCTCACCCCTACCTAACTTCTTCTTGTATTCAGTGTAAACATTGAGTATTCTGGATTCTCCTCTTGTATGCGGTTTTCCAAATGCTCGTTTCTTTTTGCAATGAGGGATATATTCTGCAAGAGTTCTGCAACTGACCATTGTTTACCTGAGTCAAATTCTTTCTTGAGAATTTCCTCTTGTACGGTTTTGGGGAATGTTTCGATTATCATACTTGTCATTTGTGTGGTGTCGACGCACTCACCTTTCCTGCGTAAAGTTGCAATTATTGTTTCTACATCACTGAGTGTGTTTCTGAGCGACCTGGCATCGTCTTTAGATTGTTTCATATTTTTTAATTGCCTTATCATTGTCATGGTGGTTCTTTTGGGATCTTGGTACAGAAGTTTTAATTGGTTTATTGCTGTTTCATATGAACTTCCCGTTCTTGGTATCATCCTCAAAGTTCTTGCGGCGTCTCCTTTGCAACAATTGAGAAGAATTGAAAATTTTTCAATATTAGAATAGGGTTGTTTGTGAACTAATTCTTCGAAAAGTTCCCAGAATGAATCAAACTCTGTTGTTTTACCGTCAAATTCTGGGATTTTCAATTCGTTTCCGAACAAACGGTGACCTACGATGGTGGTTCGGTCATTTTCATTCTGTTTACGTTTTTCCTGTTCTTTTTTCAACAGAGCTTCTTGGCACTGGAGTTCTATGATCCTCTTTTCTAGATTGTCAATTACCTCGGAGGTGGTCTCCAACCAAAATTCTCCTCTTTTTTCTTCCCAGTATTGTTCAAAGTTACCTTTTACATTTCCATCCTCTCCTAATTTTTCTTCAGAGGTATTGATGTTACTTACACATTCATTGTAAAATTGCCATATGTTCTCTTTCTTGCTTTCCATTCTTTTGCTCAATGCTTTTACTATAATTGGTTTTGTTGCCAAAAAGTTTTCCAAGTCTTGCATTACTGTGGGAAATTGCCATGGTTGAGCATATTCTTCAGCTTCTTGTAGCATTTTTCCCAGCTCATTGAGTTGTCGAGTTAGTCTTTGCTTTGCTCCTTTTAGGTTGAAAGCTGTAATGGACATTACGTCGAAACGTCAAGTGTCAATCGAGGTGGTCTCAAATGAAGAAAATTTTCAACTGGAGTCTCGTCGGCTTGACTTCCTTTTGTACTGTCTCTTGTTTTTGTTGTGTTTCTCATGTGCTTATCTATTTTTCATCTTGTGAGATACCTTCAATGTTTGCACTTTGCATATCAATAAATCTCTTGCGAGACACTTTTGTTTTGAGAATTATATTTGTTTTGAGATTTTAATGTGACATTCCAATTTTTTTTTGATAATGTCGTACCCTTCCGGTACTTTTGTACCCTTCCGGTAGTACTCGTCGGAGAAATTTTGTAACTTTTCGGTACTCGTCGTTTAGAACTTTGTACCTTTCCGGTACTCTTCATTTAAAACTTTGTACCCTTCCGGTACTTTTTTTTTTCAATTTTTGTACCCTTCCGGTACTTTTCTTTTAAACTTTTGTACCCTTCCGGTACTTTTCTTTCAAACTTTTGTACCCTTCCGGTACTTCTCTTTTAAACTTTTGTACCCTTCCGGTACTTCTCTTTTTTACTTTTGTACCCTTCCGGTACTTTTCTTTTAAACTTTTGTACCCTTCCGGTACTTTTCTTTTTTACTTTTGTACCCTTCCGGTACTTTTCTTTTAAACTTTTGTACCCTTCCGGTACTTTTCTTTTTTTTTTTACTTTTGTACCCTTCCGGTACTTTTCTTTTAAACTTTTGTACCCTTCCGGTACTTCTCTTTTAAACTTTTGTACCCTTCCGGTACTTCTCTTTTTTACTTTTGTACCCTTCCGGTACTTCTCTTTTTTACTTTTGTACCCTTCCGGTACTTTTATTTGAGGCAGCTGCGTAATAATATTTATGAAGCGCTTCTATTCTATTTTTTTTTCTTGCAAGGTAGACATGGCTTAAGGAACATTTGCTCCGGTGGGTCCTTCCAGAGCACTTCACGCTATATTTCCTGTTACCTTGCTTTACCTTGCCGATTTTTGCCACGCTTGTATACGGCCTTTCTTCGAGTTTGGCCGATGCACCATGTTCGTACTATTCCAGTACGATTTCTTTGGGTGAAATACGATCCACAAGTAAAATATTTATTTACAACTTGCACAATGACAAAGACATATATTTCTATAATATTGAGTTGCCTTACCTAGTGTGATTTACCATTTGCCAGGTTCCTCGCCTGTCAGGGACGAGGCAGCTTGCCCATCTTACCTGCCTCCCGTTTCCCTCGGCTCCCCTTAAGACCTATTGCTGTTCTCAAAACATAATGTTAAACATTTCCCGTCACTGTGGGAACGCACATCGACATCGTAATAAATCATGAATTGGGGATTCATGACATATACTATATTAAAGAACATAAAACGGTAATTCCGAAACTGCCTTCCCTATCTGCAGAACCTTTATAGACGAGGAGTCATGAGTTTTTTGGAGCCAAAAACTGAATGTGCATTTTGGATCAAATGAGTTGCTAAAATCTCACTAGCCCTCAAACAACGCAATAAAGTGATATATTTTATATTTTAGAGTATAAAGTGCTCTGATGAATATCACTGCTTCATTGAAGAGTTGGAAAAAGTATTACGGTTGTTTTTTGTCCTCTTGCACTTTAATTCTTCGCTTCAGCAAGCGCTCACAGTTCCTCGTCCATAAATGCTCTGCAGATAAGGAAGACAGATTTAGAATCAGCATTTTATGCCCTTCGGTATGATACACATCCCATCTAAAAAGCTCACTTCTAAGCATGCATTCCTTGTAAAAATCGAATCCACGCAAATAGTGATATTCGTGGTCACCCAATCCTTTCGAACTCGCTCGAAGCTTATACGTGCTGAGACATCATATCTTTCCTCAAATAGTACGATAATTTGAGATGGGGAAATTCTGCCATGGGCAAGAAGTGACAAACTTAATTCAGTTGTGACGCCCCCGGTAACACCTCCACAATGTCAGTGCCCTATGGATCTGTACAGTGACAGCCTCTGCCCTACAAATGGACCTTGTAATCGAGATCCTGGAGTGAGCTTTTGATTTTTGCTTTTAGTATGGATCTTTTATATCCAGAAAAACGACTTTTTTCGTGAAGTCCTCAAAAATATTGATTGGTGTTATAGTCTCGGAAGCTTCTTTATGAAATTCAATAACGCATTTCACAACTACAGCAACGTCAATTTCCGATCCCCTTGTTCAATGTGAATGCGCAACAATTCTACCAAAGGAATGCGTTTATTAAATATCCTTTTGTCATAGAGCAGTCATATCAGGTGGTCATATGTATCTTGATGTAGTGTGTCCTCAACATCTAAACAGGTAACTAACCCTTGAATACGATATGTATAAGAAAACGCTTTCAAAATGAATTTCATGGAGTATGTTATACGAATCAAACCAGGTACTAATTTTAGTGCTTCTTCACTCTTTTTGTATCCTATCTTATGAAGGTCATCATCAAGCAACTTTACAAGCTTTTCTTTTTCTTCCGATTCCGACACGAAATGAAATAGTTCAAATATTTTAATCAGCAACCCAACCAAGCATCATATCCCAATGAGTTTGGACTGCGGTTGACTAATTGCACAATGCTGCCTCATCTTTGCAAAAAAAAATCATGTTTTCAAAAAAGTTGATTTCAAAGACGACATACTCAGCTCAGCGTGGCGCTCTGTTACAACAAAATGAAGCGGTACGGTCAATCACGGCAGAAAATCGAATCAACAGGATGCCTAAAATTTTGCATAGAGGGTCTATTCCACGTGCATAGTACAACAATAACATTCATTGCTTGCGATGATGGTATTAGCAGATAGTTATTAAGTGTACGGTGAAATTGGAATTTGTGCACATGCGTTTGTAATAATCGCTATGAGGGGGAGAGCTATCTAGCGTGCTGATTGCAATAGTTTTGTCATTCTAGAAAAATTTTGTTCTAAAATCAGACTAAAGTGGTCATCTGATGCTTCTAATTACATTTGCTGCTAATTGCACCTAGTGTACGATATGTGCACTTTGTAATGTGTACTTGCTCGGATATCTCTAAAACGCTGCTTACAAGGGGAGGATAACTGGTGACCTTCAGCTTTTGAGGCGTACTATGTATCAGAATACTCATCTTGAAACGCTGATTTCGAAGCTATGTTTGCTATTCCGCCGAACGCCTTTCTGAGAAGAAATAGCGCTTCCTAAAGCGACGCAAAAATCTTCGCGCCGACGGAAATCAAACCGGCATCTATGGTGCAACATTCAACAGCGCCAACCGCTAATCTCATTCGACACATTCATCTTCAAGGGCACTCACAATCTTATGCAAACACGCCAATGCGAAAAGACAAATCTGAAGAGTCGTTCTGAGGATAGCGAATACAGTTTTGAGATCAGGCAAACACCATGATATAAATATTTCACATATCGAAAGGTCACGGCCATCAAGTGTCTTTTTTACGTTAGAAGAAGTTACATGTGTCCTTTTCAAATTCGACGTTCAAATTTCGCAAACTCTTCAGGCTGCCATGTATAAGAGTGCTTTTGTCTTCGTTTCATAGTGCTTCCAAAGATGAATTACATACAGTAAAACTGATTTTTGTGCTGGACGTATTACGTTTGAATAACGCAGCACTCGATTTACATAACGAACTTCAATAAGTAAATTTTGATTAGAGCTATGCCCACATATCCTGCACAAAAAGTTAAGAAACTTGAATAGATAGAGATATCTCAAATAACCTTACTGTACATATTTTTGAAGAAAACTGCTAGATATTTTGTTTTTTGAACTCGGTTTTGCCTAAGATATTGATGATCTTGGATCACTCGGTAGCCGATTACACTCCCTGCGAATCTGATATTATTTTTGAGAAGAGCATGCGAAATTCCCCCTAGGCAAGGTTCTATACACATCCAAACTACACCGTGCGCCTACAGAGGCGTTTAGCAGATATGGAAAACGAAATTGGAATCAGCGTTTTGTGTTGCATCCAATGTTATGCAGCTTGTTCGAATTGGTCACTTCAAATTCTGATCAATATTTTGTGAAAGGAACCCAGTTCTTAGAATTTTTTTGGTTCCCGAGTTCCTTTCACAAGCTCCAATTGACAAGGAACTTATGTTAGTCAGAATCAAACCTTTAGTGGAAAACTATCCGAATTATTGATTTGTGAATTTTTTGTTCAAGTTCAGGTTTTTCGTGTTGTAAATGGCAAAGGATCCTCAAAGATGTGCTTACAAGGTAAAGCACCTAACTTAAATTGGACCGACGCACCTAACTGACGCATACACCCGAAATCAGCCTGAGATGTTTGAATATGCTGTCCGTACCTTTCAAGCATTGCTCTGAAGCGCGTTATAAGCATTTTGGTATGTGTCATTGGCATTGTCAATTACATACAACTGAATATAGAAGGAAGGCCTTTTTTGATCAGATAAGAATTTATTCATAAAAGTGGTGAAAATCGAACTTCAAAGAAGTCATTTGGTTTTGATAGGGTAAAGTATGCATTTGAATCGCTACCTAGACGAGGATACCGTAGCATCCGTAAGTCGGTCATTACGCAAACTTTGATCAGAAAAAGCTCAGAACTCGCATCAGATAATCTTCGCAGCTATGGATAGCAGATTGGAAACCAGTGTTTTAAGCTAATTCAACTATATGTGTCGCTCCTCAAAAGGCCGACTTAAATTAATTGCCTTTCCTTGTTGGTTATAATAAAAATAACTAAACCGTCCTCTAGCAGTTAGACTAAGGAAAATTGTAATAATGTTCAAATAGCCATAATTTTGGCATAAAATGCAAGAAACTTTTTTATAGCTTTTCGAGCAGCCGTGGCAAGCGATAAAACAAACTTGTCTAAAGTATAATTGTATAAAAACCAAACATCAAAAGACTTGAACAGCTGAAATGGTAAATAGCTTTTCTGCGAATCTTAAAATTAACGAGACTCGCTCTCCGCTGCTGGAGGAAAAACTCGTAAATTTTGGGATTATCGTATAGGGACAAACACGCTAGAAAACAGTCAAAACTTACTAAATGCATTTAAGGCAATTACATATGGTCCTCCGCCACTGTGTCCGATCACGGTAAACTGCGATCAAATGGACTACATACGGTTCCAATATGCTGATGGCTCTTATGTAAATAATAGTGAGTTGCTTATGAATTTAAAGATATGTTGAGCAAAACTCGGCCATTCACAATCTTTTTGCTAAAACGTCTGGTTACAATTTCTCTCTTCAGAAAATGGTTAGCGAAATATTGAAAGTGGTTTCTATAAACTAAAGAAATTGTGCAAGCAACTCTTTATACTTGAAATTGATTTTAAAACTTTTGAATTCGGCTGGCTCTGTTATATTTTTTCCGAGGGGGTAACGACAGCCGCGCTCTTTTCTTTTGGTCTATGCCCGCAAAATTATGCAGCGCATCTTGCCAACAGTTATTTGGAAGGTGTGGCTAACGATGGGAGGTAACCATAACCACCTCTTATCAAAAAAAAGTTTTTTGAGACTTCTATAAAACGACTCGTTTTACTGGAAGATAACCCACTGAAAAATGTTTAGAGTCAATTATTAAGTATAGCTACTACTTGCTGCCCTTATGACTGACTTCCTACCATCTGAGAAGAATCAATTCAGAGGCTTGGTAACCAAAGTTGGCATAAAGAGTCCTTAAGCAAACTCAAATCGCGCAGTTGTTATTGCACCATTGCCGATTTCGTTCAAGGGGCTCCAGACTTTTTGAACTGTGAAAAATAAAAGACAAAACGTCATTTCAAAAAAATGAAAACCTGAGCAAAACCAACTTTTATACATTATAATACAGTCTGTGTCATGCATGTGTCTAACAGACACCCCTCAGCGGCATACACGAATGCATCCTTTCAAATTTTTAAGCGCCGACATACAAGAGGATACTAATTGTTGAGCTAAAAATAGTTTAAGAAGGCAGCAAAAGAATTCTCATAAACATCATCCCGAAAGGGCTTTGCAGTCAAATCTGCTTTGTTATCTGCAAAGCCCTTTCGGGATGATATTTATGAGAATTCTTTTGAACAAAAATTCAAGGTTTTGGGTAGGTGAAAACGAGTGTTGGGGTTTTTCGGCGCCTGATTGAAGCAACGACTAGCTTAAATTTATTAGACTGAAGATAGTAACTGCACGAAGCGCTTTAGCAGTAATCATGACTCCATCTCAGTTCATAGACTAGACTTCTAAATGATTTTGTTGCAGCTGAGCCTTGAAATTTTAGAAAAAATTTCCATAACCCCTTTCAGGAGCGCTTTGCAGACAATAAACCAGATTCAAAATTATCGTTCTGCTCTGTAAGACTGTACAATTTCCTATGAAGAAGCCACTTCGACCAAGTATCCTTCCCTTGTAAGAATAGGTCCAAGCGAGTTATCGTAAAGGGTCGTAATCGAGGGGCATGGACGGATTTCTATGAGGGAAAAGTGCTAAGAATGAGGAAAGTGTGCGGAGAAAAACGTAAATTGGGTTTTATGTTTTCGCCGTATAAATAAGAATTTCTTTGCAATGGACAAATGGACGAACAATGAACAAGACGCGCCAAATAACGATATCAGGCAAAGTTCCAAAACCCGAAGCTTTCTTCACCGTACGTCTACGTAAGTTCACGAAATAGATTCTACCATACAAGAAGAGGCAATTTCATTAAATGCATGTCAAATCGACTTGGTGCAGAACAATCATTGGAAATGCAATTTTAAGCTTTTATTGACGCCAGCTTCACTTCAGAACCTAGGCTTTGTTGTAAAATTGAAGTCAAGCTCTTAACGCTTTAACAAATCTGTTTTTTATTCTAGATCTGCGCTTGAAACTGTGTTTAACATAGCCCTCAAAAAGTGGTTTAGAGCTCTACAAAGTTTCTTTTGGACTCGAATGCATTCTATTGACTATTACAGAGCGAAATCAGACCCTCGCCCCAAAGGCGGCGTTCCTGCAAAGTGAGAGATCGAACTTTTGTAGCGATGCTGCAGTAGATCTCTACGCAAACGATGCCGGGGCGAAAAGAGGGTCTACTAAGCCATAAAAGCCGTTGTCCCGAAAGTGGCCCGAGTCGAGTAGGCTCGAACGCAGCCTTTTTAATTGCAAGTTTTAAGCGCGTATATTGCACACAGTCAAGACCTAGAGTTCCACCGACCCTACGTCTTAACCTCGGCGGTAGGTGTTCAGATTCAAAATCAAGCTTTTAGAATAGCCCATTTGCGAATTTTTGTGTTCTAAAAGCTACATGTTTCGTAATCAGCGGTAAAGATGAACCAAGGGAAACGAAAAAAAAAACTCCATAAATTTTGCTCAGACGTTGATTTTAAACTCCTAGACAATTTAAAAGTTTTTTGTGATGTACTCGACTTAGTCAGATGTTAATATTCTAAAAAGCCAATCTGTCTCAGCATTTGTGGCATTGTGCGCAATTTTGATATTGACTTGGCTGATGAGAATCAAAATGTATCAATCTTGAGCTTTTAAAGAAAAAAGAAGAGAGAATATTCAAATTGTTATGTAGGGCTCATTTTTTTGTATTCAAAGGGCTTAACCTCAAACTTGATTCTGACTGCGGCTGACTAGGACTCAAAAATTCCTGGATACATCATGAGCAAGCTTTACACGAGAAAGGGGTTCAAACACGTCGATTGAAGTGTTTGAACACAACCTTGCTTGACCAATATAATCAAATCCTTTCGCATTAGTAGTACACAAGTGGTATAATTACAATAGCACATCTATCATGTGGATCAAGTATTAGGTTGTCCGAAAATTAATGTCCGTTTCGAATTCAAGCTGTAAGTCAAACAATTCACATTTCTAGATAGGCTGCAATTTACTATTCGATAGAGCAAAGCAGGCTTTACAAGATGGCAATCTTGCTTTTGCATTAGCTTTAATTCATCTCAAGTTTCAGGCCAAAAAGTAAAAAAGATTCAACACCCGGAAAAAAGTTTGTAACTTAGTCCGTGAAAAAACCTACAAAAGTTCTAATTTGCTTACATAAACACTGCTCACAAAAGACATTTATCTAGGCCAACGCCGTTTTTCATCGATAAGGAATCAAAAAAGTGCAAATTTTCATGTTCTTGCCGAAGTGATGCTGTGCTACCTATAGAAGTATAAATGTAAATTTTCAGCTCCTTACAAGCTTTGATTCTTGAAAAATAACGAGTATAACTTTCCTTTCCTGATCTACATTAAAATCTGGATTTTCCAAAAACTAGAACTTGTCTTTGCTTTATCGAATTGAATTGCAACCTATCTAAAAATGTGAAGAGTATGACTTATTTTGTTTGAAATTCAAAACGGACATTAATTTCCGGACAACCTAATACAATAAAGTTTCAAAAGTAGCCTTTGATGTGGGTGAAACTTGCCGGCAGTCTCTCATCCTAATCGTTGATCATCTGTGGATGAAGAAAGCACGATATAGTAATGTGCCTTAGCGGTGAGAAATTAGTTACTCGTTTAGCAGCATATAAAAAGATTCGAAAAGTAACGAGCAGATGGATAACAGCAAGAGGATGCTTGCTTGAGACACAACTTGAGACGACCAAACCGCACGTCTGAGATAACTCTCCAGCGAACCGCCTCATGCTCTTGACTAAAAAGCTGAGACAGTCTCCAACCAAGACTGTACGCTCTCTGAATCAGTTTATAGGAACGAGGGACACAAGGAAGGAAATGCGACAGTGAAACCGTCATTAAAAAAACCGTCATTATCCGCGGTGGGAAAGTTCCAGAAGCTTTGGAAGAGTTGGCCCTGTTCACCCAGTTATGGTCCAACTTCTCAGTCCGTATGAGAACCTTTCACCCTTACTATCCCACACAACGTTTTCCAGATCAGACGTAAGCATCACCCACTGCTATTTTCCAAAATCTGAATAAGCTGATGAATTAAAAATGCATGATTTCTATGAAGACGTGCGGTCGTCATAAAAAATTCTTTTTACCATTGGGAAGTTTAGCTGTCGGCTTTACGGAAAACTGCAATTACGTTAGATCTTCTTCGCAGGAATTTTTCAAGGGAACTCCATTTTCGTGAAGAAAGCAACGACTGTGGGACATGAGTATTGCCGAAGGAACGACACACGCGAAGACTGACCGCTCCCTCACCCAGAAACTGGGGGCTTACTTGACTCTCACTGCAACCGGTTTTCAAAAGCTTTGCGATCCTGTGAGTGCGCCAAAGAACGACAATAGATTTCGGAGAGGTTAGGAGAGATTTTTGGAATAGAAGCAGAGAATTTATTTAGAGTTAGTTCAATCTGCTTAAAAGTTTACGACCGTGTGCATCCGCACGTATGCATGCCCTGACCACCTTTTAGCACTTTCGCGCATCAATTTATCATATGTGAACGAAAAGTTCTCAGGTAACTTCTATGCAGTGATAACACCGATGGCCTGTTTGTCATATAGAACACACGTCATTGCGGTAGCTGTTGAACAGTCTAAACCGCAGTCGTAGATCATCATTCCATTCTGATGTGGTCAAAAATGGCTCGGTCGTTAACGTGTTATTACCAAGATCTGAAATCTGCAATGAAATCCGCAATATTGAGTTTTTTGTTACCCTCTTTTTGCTTGAACACAGTTTGTGGCAATCGAAGGCCTTGGCACTGCATAAGTTTGCCTGATTTGATGAGTTCTTGACAACTTTGATTCAAGATAACTTTTTTTCAAACGTTCTTTTCGAGAGCAGTACAAGCCTTGCTCGTTCAAGAAGTTGGTTGCAAAACTTGCATCATTTGTTCGAAGTTTTGGATCCCTTTCGAGCTGTCCTGAAATTGTCGCTCATAAATTTATTTCGGACTCGCTCTTTCATACCTAACTCTATGACTTAATCACAGTTGAGATATCACAATTTGTGTATTTTTGAGTACTTTGATTGAGTGCATGCATAATTCATACAAAACGATCGATGATATTCCAAATATTTTATACGGGACTTTTGCATCAACTTACTTCATATAATGTTTTGTTGGTTAAAATGCAAAGATTTTACATTTTTTACACAGTACATTATTGTAACCGTGTGAAGGCGAAATAGTTCTAACGAATTTAGAACACACCGCAGTTTTCTGTTGTAGCAGATGCTAAGGCAAAGCTTGGTGTAATTCAAAAGAACCTTACAGAAAATAAGAAAGAAAAATTGACAACGGAAAATTTCGCGTATTATTTACCTCACAAACACAATGATTTTTAATACTAACTTTCTTGAAGTGATGCAGTCTATCGAAAGAACAAAAATCATAAGGGGAATTGTTTTCTAACTACGATTTTGGATTTGAGGCATTTTAAGAAGTCGTATCAATGATTAATCTGCGCTTGCTTAGCTCAGCTGTTGAAAAGAGTTGGGAAAAAAGAAGCATAGTGGTGAACGCAAAATTGCAACCAAGAAAAGAAGAAAACAACATTGCATGAATTAATCTGCTCCTTCAAGTGCCTATTCTTAAGCTTCATACGTATTTGAGTTGGTTTTGAAAATATGTTGTGCTGATAAATACCCACGTAATTTCAGTAAGGGTGCGTGACTTTCGTCAGCTGGCGGATATCCAATGCGTCAATGGCGAATGGCGTTATTATGGCCAGGCAAAATTTGACACAGTATTGCGTCACGTCGTTTGTTATTCAGTTGCAATCCCAGCAGGCCCTTCGCCAAACCCACCAGGCCCCCCAACTGGAAGTAAGTTATTCTAATTGCTACAGATAGCTGAAGGCGAATTTGAAACAACTGTGCCATTTTCTCTTGGCTCACAATAATCTGCTAGCATAGAAAATATTAAAGCTTTTCTAGAAAGCCGAAATTTTTTAGGAAGAGTACGGAAGGCTGAGATCGAATCAGGCTGCACAGTTTCATGTTCGTCACTTAAAAACTACACTGAAATTAATCTTTGCACGTCCAAAAACAATTGCTCAGCGCCTATTCTGAAGTCTTTGAATGACACAGATGGCTGCGAGGTGGTGGAATGCCCATATTCATCTTTGGCGTAAGTTTTTACAGTGTATCCTCATCACAATGAAAACAAAAGTTTTTCCTACAGGGTGCAACTGAAGTCGGGTATGAGTATTATTGTTTATCCGCAGGATATCTATTGCAATGAAGTTTGGATTTATGATGACGGCAAACACTCTCATGAAGTGGAAAGCATGATTTGTGTCAACAAAGGTAGAAGAGGAAACTTTGAAAAAAAACACATTAATATGCTCATGCAAAACGTTAAGAACAACATGAGGAGAAATATTCGAAATGTGCGAGCTTGTGTCCTTCCTTGAAACAAATATGCCCTGCATGTGATGAAATCGATGACAAGTTATCCTCTAAGTGCTCTTCAAGGCTGGACTGCGGATCGGGAGACAACGTCGTCATCTCAAGGAGCAATAAGGTTTGTAATAATTCATACATAATGACGTTATGGTCGCTTACCGTTTGGTATGATTTTCGTAAGCTCTGCATATACTTTCAAACTTTTGGACTCTATCGAGAGAAAATCTTGCTGGACAGATTGATCTGGTCGGGGCTCAAAGTAGTTTTTGGGCCATCCTTTGGAATCTACTTTCCGATTTCTAGCCCATTTCTCTTAAAAATTAACTCAAAAAATCTAGTAAAACTACCATTCAGAATTTTCGATTCCAAAGAAGGCTTTATGCTTTGAAAAGAGAATTCTCCCAGTGTTGTGATAGCAAATTTTTCGGAAAGAAATCTTGAAGTGCAACGCAATAGCAGTATAAACAGTTTATAAAAAATTAAAAACTTTGATGGTGTATCCATTCTCTTCTCTTGAATATAGTTGATGGCTCTTGAATATAGTTGTCTTATGGTTAGAGAACTAAAAAGGAAGCGAGAAAGAATGTTATCACACTTGAATAATTACAATGGTATTAGGCTGTTCGAGAGTAATGCATTGTTTGATCAAGTGTCACGTATGCTATGAGTGCGAAAATGATCTCGATTGCACTCGAAGTTTTTTTTCATCTTTTTTCAAAAGTTATCCTTTTTTGCATTTCAAGCATCCAAATACACTGAATTGTAAAAGCGAATCCATAATTCTTGTCATGATAGGTTTCTTCGCCAGCATTCCAAATTTTAGAAACGGCTTTCAGAAGACGTATAGATGCTATAAACACAATAGAACACGATTTTCTTCACAAAGTTTTTTCGACACTTTTTACTTCCACAACATTTTTCAAAATGACACTTTGTATTTTCATTAACAATTACTAACAATTCAGTATGCTTCGCAAAGTCGTTTCCAAGCCAGTGCGGAGAACAATACATTGCTGTTTTGTGTGAACGGAAGTTGGATATTGAACATTAACGACACAGAGGTGAAAGTAATGGATGACGAATTTATATCTTGTAAATCGCTAAACATATCTTCGCTTATTAAATTTTAATTAACGATTGTGCATCATTTTTCAATAAATTTTTATGAACATTATTAGAACACTACCAATTTCAAGGAGACGTTCAAGCATGGATAAAATTTTATCTTCAAATACCATCGTTTTTTCGCAGATATATCAAAATGTGTCGCCTTAGCTACAGCTTTTCTTGTCACTTAATTTTTTTTTATGTCAAGACATGACGCTACGAAATTCTGTTTTCAAAAACACAAATCTCGGAAGATGGTATATGGATTAGTCTATAATTACATGTGTAAAATTGCTCAAACATATTCCAGGTTTTGCCGCTTGATTTGTCACAATGACATTTAGAAGGGTGACGATTCAAGTTAGCATCTTCTCGTGCGTAATGTTTCTGCAATCAACAATTCAATATTTTCAGTCGCTGAGAGGAACTTTTTCAATTATTCCAGCAGTGTTTATTCGTCGCTAGCTTGATTAGCAAGATTTTTTAAATTATATCAAGTAAAAAGTTGCTTCGCCTTTGATAAACCATCTCACATCGATTTGCAATGTAAGACACAATCTAAGCAACTGCTGGAATGACGATGTTGAAAAACGGATGTCTTCTTTTTATTGCGAACTGATGCTCGAAGCTGAATTAATTGTTTACAATGAACAGGAAAATGTGTTTGGAGCTTTCGGGTCTGAGTGACGTTTATGCTGTACATTATCTTCTCAAAATATGCTGAAAGTTTGAAGTAAACGTGTATGATTTGTATGATTAAATAATGTGTAGTTTTCCTGCAATCGCTAAGACATATATTTTGTCACTACTACTTACTGTCGCACATTTTTTTGAAATAGTAATTCTCTTCTTGTCTTAGTGGATTCGATGACTTATTTCTGGTAGAGTAGAAATAAATAAGCCAATAAATGAGTGCTCAAATTATGAAGATAGAAACGATATAGATGAGCAAATGAGCCCTTGTACTTTGATGGTTTGCTAGCAAGTGCTGTGCATGGAAACTCCGCTATAAAATCGATAACACCTTAATATAAGGTCGTGTCAAAGCCACCGGAGCCAAATGCCCCGTACCCCACGTTTGAAGTAGCGAGATAGCGCGCAACGCCCGGAGACGCAGATGAATAGAAGAGAAAGACCAGAGCCGACGGGGCATTTGCCTCTGGTCGTAGATCTCAGCGGGGTATCAACGAAACTTTGCAACACTTTATATTTGATTGCCATGACACGACTAGAAGCGCTGAACAACTCGCAAGCCTTTCTGCGCTGAAATTAAGCGCAGTTCGTTGTCTTGATCGAACTCCAATGATTCTCGTGAGTATTTGATAGCCAATCGTCGCCTAGAAAAAGGTCAGCTAAACGTTGTCCTGAATACTATGGAATACGCAACAACTTCGTATCACAATGAAGGCTATAAAAACTCAATTTTTCTGTTTTGTGGGATATCTTTGAGATATTAATCACTATACGTGCTTCATTTATATCAACTCCAATATAGTTATGACTTAACATCTGGGGCGAAGCCAGCCCCGGATGGCATCTGCTTTATGGTGAAGATTGTGGTCTTTTGTGTCGCTCAAAGTAAAGGTCACCAAAGTGCATGCCTCCATGTATCGAAGGTATGATTCAAATGATTCATTTTAAAGAGCTCATACTAAGATCTAATCAGCATAATGAATATTTTTGCACGACAATCTTGTTTCCAGACGGCAACGTCATCTTGTCCTGTAACACCATCTGGAAATTACTCTAGTATACTACTCCTCAAATATCGCCCTTTCAAATTATCAATTGTTGTGGTCTCTCGCAAATCTTACAATGACGCTTGATTTTGAAAAGTATCAGGGCGCTTTTGAGACTCTTTCGGGCCAGGCGCGCTGTCGTTTGAGAAATTGGGATAAAAAATTTGACAAAAGCGGCAAAACGTCGTTTGCCATGCTGCCGTTATTGGCTGATTTATGCTAGAAACTGCTGTTTTTGTTAGCCGGATCTTACGAGCTCGATGACCTGTTACATCTGAAATACACAAAAACTTTCTAACGTTTAGAGTTCATTTTTTACCTAATTGTCAACGGCTTCACCTCTCAATTATTACAATGATTTAGCGTTGACAATGATGTGTTCTGGACTTTACTTCTTTGCGTTTTGCATGTATTAGTGTTTTTTTTTTCGGATGGAGAGATTAACTATCAAATAGGTATCATGATTCAGTTCGCAAAGAGTTTGTTTTTGGTGGAGAATTACACAGTTGTTCGGCCATTTTCAATTATGTAAGCCGCCGCTTAAACCATGATATACGAGCACCCGTACAAGAAGTGTCTGTAATTATTGTCTGTACACTTCTTTACTTGCTACCCCTGCGCTATTGAGTTAGTGTGTTCGTTAAGCGCCACCCATCGCAAAACAACAGTAACGGCCTCTCTGTTTTCTGTGTCAGAAAAAAATGGATCAAAATCGTGCCGCTTGGGATGATGTACAACCGTAGCCAATTCAGTTTTTCTCTGTTTTTGGCTCTTGCTGCAATGCATAGACAAATTTGCTCAGAATAGAAAAGATGGATAGAGATCTACAAAGACAAAAAGTTAAAGTTATTATGTTCAGGAAAGCAGAGAGGACGAATGCTAATTTTATAATTGTGTGAATTGTATGCAAAAGCTTGTTAACGATGTTTTTATGTTTGATACTTTGCTTAATACTCACTTATGCAGTGCTAAGGCTTCAAAAAATTATGCATTCTACGAAAATGATAACATGCTCATCCGTATGTCATTTAATATGTCATATAACGGACAGAAACAAAAAGCGTTTGAACGCACATGCAATTAAATGAAGGCAGTTCATACAGTTATAAATCGTGGGAAAGCAGCATTCAGCTAGTTGTTCCAATAATTGTTACTGCATTCTTGTGAATAGGAATTCATAAGTGTTTTTTTTTACCAATCTGGACGACGAGGAGCTTATAAGACTTTGTCAAACGAAGCTTGACTGTAAACCGCTCGGCATTCTTCTCCTACACTCCACTGTCACTATTTGTTTTCATCTTTACTAAAATTAGTTGATGGTTGACCTATAGGAGCGTTCATCACACATCTTTGGGTAATCTACTCAGCACTGAAGCCTTATGTACTTTAGGCATAGATTTACAAAAACAACTTTGTATTGTTGTATTGAGCGCAATGAGATAAATATTTTCCCAAATCTACAGGGCTTATCAAACGCAGTGTCTCTTGCATCAGCATCTCCACTCCTGCGCTGGACTCTGCATCTCTTCCGCGAACATGCTCTTTGATCACCTTCCCAGGGAGAGCATGGGAAAGGCGGAGCCTCAATCGACTGGGAGTGATAAGAGAGCATGTTCGCGGAAGAAACGCAGAGTCCAGCGGGGGAGTAGAGATGCGGATGCAAGCGACACTGCGTTTGATAAGTCCTGTAGTTGTCACGCATGCATTAAAACCATAAGCGTATCATGTGCCCACTATACTTGGGTAATTCGAAAATTTTCCATCGAATGAATGAATATCGAATAAATTCGAAAATGAAAAATTTCGAATAAACGAATATCGAATAAATTCGGAAAATCAAAAATATCGAATGAATGAATTTCGAATAAATTCGGAAAATCAAAAATATCGAATGAATGAATTTCGAATAAATTCGGAAAATCAAAAATATCGAATGAATGAATACCGAATATATTCGAACATTGGGAGTCGAATTTCGAATAGATATTCGAATGATTTTTCGAATAACTACTGCAACATATCTAAAACTTGCTGACATTTCTGGCTAAAACCGATTAATTCATATTCAGCACCCTCATATCCCCTACACCAACTCCTAGCTCAAGCTTTTCCAGAAATCGGTGAAATCGATAAACAAAAATTTTGTTTATATCAGCACTCTCACTTACCTCCCTGTACCAACTCCCAGCCCCGTAGCTCAAAGTTCCCCAAAAATCGATAAAATCGATCGGCGTCCACTACATCTCAAGGGCAGTTTAGCAGAGTAGCAGCAAATGAAATTGGCTGGAGCTGAAATTTAAAAATGAGGCTTGCGCACGCTATACATCTGTGGTGAGCTGGCATTACATCTGAAGACATCTGTAACTCACTGATCGAAAAAGCATCAATTAAAATCCACATTTATTTTTTTTATGTCGCAAGCAGTCGGAGGAATGCGACTTTCCATACAGTTCAAAGGTCGTTACGGTTGCAAAAAAGATGCATCACCTGGTCTTGTAAAAAAATACGAAAACGAAGCGAGCTTGGTACTCACAGTTGGCTCTGCAACAAACTCGAATAATTTGGATACGGAGTTCATTCGAATACGAATTCGAATAAACATTCGAATAAAACATTCGAATAAAATCTATTCGAAAACCCGCTTTTCGATTATTCAAGTTTTCGAATATTATTCGAATCCTCGTTTTTTGATTATTCGAGTTTTCGAATTTTATTCGAAATCCTGTTTTTTGATTATTCGAGTCTCGAATTTTATTCGAAACCCCGTCTACTCAGTTATTCGAGTTTCGACTATTATTCGAAAATGGAAAAACTCCGAATATCGAATTTTCGAATCGAATATATTCGAATGTTTTATTCGAATGATCGAATTTCTATTCGACTCGGACCCAAGTATAGTGCCCACCGAAGTGCTTGTTTTTCGCCGATGCACTTTGACTGGGGAAAAACAGATTTGTCGCAGCTTAATACACTTCAGCACGTGGTTACATAAAACGAGACTCCGCTTTCCAGGCTGTCAAGCTACAATGCCAATATCAATAGCAAATGCTGCTCAAGTTAATATATTCCAAGCATGCTGTACGATTTTGCCATGTGAGTGGTCGCAAAGTCTTTAATCAATGTATTATATCTTTGTATACAATCAGCGATAATAAGGTAGGTGCCAGAGTGAGCGAACATTTTGTTCAGCTTCGTTCAGTTGCAAAAGGCGCACAGAATTAATGTCTGCTTCATAATCTCTACTGCTGCCAAGGCCTGCTTCAGCAGCAGGTCCCGCGCAGAATCAACGTTAATTCGTGCGCTTTTGCAGCTGAACGAACCTGAACAAAATATTCGCTTACTCTGGCAGCTACCTACCATCACAGTATTAGTGGCAAAGCTAAACGAACATTTGCTATGTTGCCGTTTTTCTCGAAGTTGCTGCTATGTGAAAGACTTATACCTACTCATTCTTGCTAATTGGACAATAGTTGTCAATAAGCTTCCTGTTTGAAACTTTTATTGACGCCATTATGAAGTGTTGGAAGTGTTGTTAGATTTTCAAAAAAAATACGCCTTCATGGAAAACAAAAATGACATCTAGTTTCTCATCAGAAACATTCACATCTATAGAAGAAAGTTTAAGACCACATTTTCAGAACACAAACTTGCCAAAAGTTTGCGGTTTAGAACTATCTTATTAAAAGCAGTGAAGAACTGAAGGAAGGGGTTCGGAAGGGGAGCTTCGAAAATGCTCAGACAATCGCCGGGGTCAGGCGGTCCGCAAACTCGCGTTTTTCTGCAGGCGCTCAGCAGAATTTTGGGGCGTGGCCAAACCTTCAGCGGGCGGCACTTCCTTTACTGTCTAATGTTCTGCCAGCGGGCAGCAACACAGAATTTTCTGCAGGCGCTCGTCAAATAATCTCTTTCAGCGAGCGCTGGTCAAATTTTTAGCTGGCGCTCGGACGGTTTTTAAGCAGTTTCGGGTGTATGCCGAGCAAAGGTGAGACTCTAC
The DNA here is from genome assembly GCA_958299035.1 of Cylicocyclus nassatus. Lineage (NCBI taxonomy): Eukaryota > Metazoa > Nematoda > Chromadorea > Rhabditida > Strongylidae > Cylicocyclus > Cylicocyclus nassatus. The sequence goes on from CATQJL010000001.1 coordinate 78,665,285, forward strand.
ATGGCAGAGGAGTCATCGATAGTTTAATTACTCAAGTTTGAGGTACTTTCTCTCAGCGGAAAGTACCTGGGGGCTGCGCGGTCCTCCATAGAGGACTGTGCGGCCCCCGAAAATTTTGCATATTCTCGCGGAAAGTCCGCGAGAATGCGGCCACTGCGCCGCAGCTAATCTGCAAAAAAACCGCAATTGTTCTTCAAGCATTTGTCCAAAATTTCGCTAAAATTTTTCCATATATCTGCAAGCGGACCGCAAGAAATCAGCGAACTATTTTTCCGGTGCCCGCTTGCCCGAAAATGGCGTGGCCGCCTGCCCCCGCGGTTATCTGAGTGGGTGGCGAAATAGTTAAAAGTTGCTTAGGCTGGGTTCATACTATCCGTGCATATGTTTCGGGACAGCTCTAACACACGCACAGTTCGAGCGCTGTGCTGGAACCGTTTCAGTATTTAAACATCAATATTTATTTATCTGTTCATTTCATATACAGGTGCACCAAACAAAGACAAAAAACAATCTGGCACAAATTGGTGTACCACTCATTACACTAATTTCGCGCGTATAAAACGCACTTTTTCGAATTTTTAAGCGGGCCGCTCAGCCGCTTCACTGTATCCCGAAAAAAATCCTTACATCGCACGATTCCCTCGAGCAATATACTGCACGTTATAGGGTCCTTTGGTTGTAGAGTCCTTTGGCTTGTCTGGACTGGTCGATTCTGGAAAAAAAATCCCTCCCGTTTTGTACGCGTGAAATTAGGGTACTTGCTGGAATGTGCAGTCGTTCTCCTTCGCCGGAGGGTGAGGAAGTCTCAACCGAACTCCTGCTCCCTTACTCAAACGCATCGTATGGGCACACCTATCAGGGTTAGGCTGACCAGTTAACCCGTAACGGATGAGTCCATTGGGAACCCTGGGCTAGAGGGAAGAGGAACCTCAAGTAAGAGAGCTCACCGTGTCTTCGAATTCCTTGAACGGCTGTTCCAAACAAAGTCATTATCAACAACATTCAAGGCGATGTCATATGATAAGAACGCAAAAATGTAGGACACCAATTTTAGTTTTGCTTAGTCGTAAACAATGCATGCGGTTTCTTATTTGCGTGTCTCGTCAGCTTTTCGTGCAATTTATACAAGCGGATAGCATTAAAGGCAAGAGCCTTGTAGAAACTGATTATGTTAAATTCCGTGTAGGGCAACTTTGGAGACCACAACGGTTGCCTACACTGCTCATTCAGGCAGACAGAAGGTCCTAAGTCACCTTCAAAAAACGAGGTGTACACCGTAAATATCTTACATTTTCTTCAACTAATAATTGATGATTCTGTGAGATTCTTGCCAAAGTTAGCCCGCAAGAAACACGCTCGCGGGAGTTTAGCCTATGGCGGTTTTGGTGATTCTGTGCACTCAGCTTTATCCAACTTGGAGAAATGTCCGACAAGAAAGTAATCTTGAAAAGGTTTTGTTGGTGTCTACTTTTTGATGACCATGACAAATATTAGGTCATTCCGAAAGTAATTTCGCTTTTTTCAAACGGGCGCCACATTTGATAGAACAAAGGTTTCTAAGAGATTTTGGTAGCATTCGATGCAGGATTTCATTCTCTTTCTAATGGTTATGAAATTGTTGCAAAACGTTCAATGAACTTCCAGAAAATAACCAAAATTTGCGACCCATGCTTTTTGAGATAATCAAGTTTCACGATTTTTCAAAACTTTCATATCAGTCCTCAGAAGGAGTTCAAGTAAAGATGATAGAGTAAACCTTACAGAATTCAGTACTGCTTTTTTCTCCTTTCCATAGCTTGTCATACATTTTTAACAGAATTTTAACTGATGCTACCAATTTCCATGCTTGGGCAGCCAAATCCTCGTAGAGCATCAAAAGAAGAGCAGCTGGCGCACTATTCGATGTAGCATTTTCTCCTTTTCCAACAGGTGTTTTTTGTTTCCGATTCGTTTAGTTTCTGGGGATAAAATCATTACAACTCATTTTTTAGCGAGCCCAGGCTGTACCCGAAAAACTCGAAACTTGATATCTCGAACCCGTAAACCCTCACTTGCTTTGTAAAATTAATGCTAACTCATAGTACCATCTTAGCAGTCTCAAATTCCGAATAATTATGGTGTTTGATGCGATTGTGGCCGATGTGAGCCTGCCAAAATCCGATTGTTTTGTTAGGAAATCTTTTTAAAAATTACGGCGAGCCACGAGAAAGAGAAAAAGTAGCGCTGTATTCTACAAGGTTTACTCTATCGAATCGTTACTTGAACTCCTTCTGAGAAATAATTTGTAAGTTTTGAAAAAATCGTGAAACTTGATCAGCTCAAAAGGATTGGTCGCAAATTTTGGTTATTTTCTGAAAATCATTGACTGTTTTGCAACACTTCTATAATCATTTGAAAGAGAATGAAATTCTGCATCGAATGCTTCCAAGATCTCTCAGAAACCTTTGTTCTATCAAATATGGCGCCCGTTTGAAAAAGCGAAATCACTTTCGGAATGACCTAATTTGTAGAAGCTATACATAGATGAAAGTTAATGAATCTGTGAAAAACAGCAATTCTTGAGCGCGGATTATCTAGAAATAGATGCGTCAAAGAAGAAAACAAGCTTTTTTTCAAATGCCTTATATCTATTTAGTTTTGTCAACACTTCCACCACCGACAACACTTCCACAGTGCCAGTGTCCCTTAGATTTGTACAGCGACAGTCTCTGCCCTATTAATGGACCTTGCAACAAAGATCCCAAGGTAAGTTTTGTTTTAGCTTCACGTAAATACGAATTCCGGATGTTAATTGATGCAAATTTTTCGCAAAGCATTTCAAGAATGTTGAGTATTATCTGCGTTTCAAAAGCTTTCATGTGAAGTGATTCACCCATTTCGCTACTGCAGAATAAATCTCCGACTCTTTCTTAAACTTAGAATGCCAAAAATTCTACTAAAGAAATGCCTATGAATATCATGAATCAAGAGAAATGGAACTATGCATTTCGCTAAGTGGTCCTATGTATCCCAGTGTATCAGTGGCGGTAGCAGGATTTCGGACCGGGGGGGGGGTGGTAAAAATAAAAACCCCGAAAAAATTTTAGAGGTCCTTCTCAGAATTTTTGCGGGTCCCCAGCCCCTAAATCTGGAAAAAGGGGGCGTGGCGTCAGTTAGAAGACTAATTTGAATCTTTGAAAAATTTAAAAAATCATTTTGATTGTTCACAACAAACGAATCATTTGCGCATTTTTATAACCCGCGTAAGTGAATTTTAAAAATCTCGCGACTCATTCTCGGGGGGGGGGGGCAGTGTATTTGTAATAACGCTCTGAGACGCGGTAACCGACCTTCGAATGGGATTTTTTAAAGAAAATGTATCATGTCTAAGCTGCTCTTTGAAAGTTGCAGACGAAATCAAAACTTTACGCGAAAATATGTCATGCGATATGTTGCACCAGTCAAAACAAGTTTTAATTTTAGCTATTTCTTTAGCACATTTGCAATCATGTCTATTTGTTTTTTGGGGAATTCAACAACAAGCAATAACTTTACAAACTTGTCTGTCTAGGCGGAAATGAATGCATTGTCTACAATAGTTTGAGCACTTTGTGCACGGATTTGTTCTGAAATCTAAGGCACGCGCCATACTTGATCCGCTTAATCCACTTGATCCACCTGATTCGGTTCATCATTGGTCTATTCAGAGAACTGACCAATAGTGAATTGAATAAAGTGGATCAAGCGGATTAAGCGGGCAATCGCTTCGCTATTGCTCAGTTCACTGAATCGCCCAATGACGGAGCGGATCAAGCAAACCAAGTGAATCAAGCGGATCAAGTACGGCGCGTGCCTAGCCAGAGCGGTTATCTAATGCCCTAACTGCAATGATTACAGGACATGCAGCTTTCTGATATATGCATCGTGTAAGGTCTCTGCTTGGCTGTTCTTTTACGCTGCTTAGTAGCTTTTGTTTCAAGGGGAGGAGGTCTAGCCAGGAAAAAGCGGTTTTCACCGTGCACAGCTATTTCAACCTTACTTTGCAACGAGTTCAACGATGTTACTAGATAAAATCACTTTTGATAGGGAGTGGGTGAAGCATACCGATAAGTGATTACGTTGCAGAAAAAAATTTGCTCCTGTTCCTTCATCCTATCTTCAATGCCATACTTGCGATTCCTTACCCAGTTTTCTCAAAACACATTTCTTCATCCTTGCATCCAGCATTAACATTTTCTTATCTCGTTTCAACCACAATTGACCATGTAGATGGTACAGCTGAGACATCCGACATTGCTCGGTTAACATCTAAAAACCACGATAAACTCAACTTTCCGTTTCTTTTTCATGCAGCAATTTCTATACCTGTTGCACCTCGTTATTGATTCTAGAATTGAGATGGATAACGATGATTATTCGATTGTTCTAAAAGTCCTGTCGTTTAATTCTTCATAATTTGTAACTTATGTTTGTGCCCACGGGGCTGCTTCTACTTAATTTTGTTGTAAAGCAGAATCTTTTTTCTGCAAGCGCGTCTCTACGAGCTCCTACTATAAATCGAATGTAGAGATAAAAATGGAAAAACAAGACGATGCAGGCTTCAATTTCTATTTCGCCTCCCAAGTTTTTGCCATTCTCGGGTCTTTGTGGTCGTAATGACTCATAAAGTTCAAACTCCAAAACCGTCAAAAAAGCCTAATTTCTGGGACCTTGTTTCAAGAGCGCGGACGAGTTGATTATTAATCCTTCTCGGTTTGCCAGAGGGGAGGAGCTGCCAAGTATGGACGCAGTTGCATTTCAGAGCTTATGCTTGCGTAAGCACTCGTCCTCATGGAGAGGTTTGTAGCGAGAACCGGTTTGTGATGCGTATCACAGGCACATATGCCCTTCAGGGGTTGCGCAAGACTGCCATGGTGAAACATACTGCGCTGCGTAAGCTGCGTGCGTCGCGTATGCAGCGCAGTCTGGCTCATCCCTAAGAGATCATGTTAAAGGAGTATACCAAAGTATTGGATACCCCTGGGCCCACCTTGACGACTATATGCTAATCTGGGTAAGGTGGATATTGGATGGACGCTGTTTCTAGGTTAGGTCGTCAAAATCACAGTTGCAAGGAGTAGTTCACATAACTTATGCACTGGCGAGATTTTTTCACCCAACGGATTTTGGCAGGCTTACGCCAGCCACAATCGCATCAAACAACAATAAGAGTTCGAAATTTGAAACTTTCAGGATGGTACTGTGATTCAATAAATTCTATAAAGTAAATAAAACTTTAAGAATTTGAAATTATAGTTTTTGAATTCGGAAAAGCGCATAAAAAACATGACTTATGATGATTTTATTCCCAAAAACTCTACGAAACGGAAACAAAAAAATTAGAAAGAGGAAAAAACTGCATTGAATAGCATCCGAATCGCTTTCCTTTGTTGATTTAGGAGGTTTGTCGAACAAGTATGGAAATTAGTGGCATCAGAGTTGGAAATCTATTCAAAAAATATGGTGAATTACGGGAAAGAGGGAAAATTTGCTTTGCACTCAGTAGAATTTGCTCTATGCAGATTTTATTTGGACTCCTTTGGAGTGTTGATATCGGAGTCTAGAATTGTGAAAGTTGATTATCTTAAGAAACGTGGGCTGTTTTGGTAATATTCCGAGGGTTCCTTGACTGTGCTGCAACGATTTTGTAGTCATCAGAGATAGAATGAATTGTATCGAATGCTAACAAGATCCCTCAGAGATCTTTGCTCCACGAAATGTGTCGCATTTGCAAAAAAGCAAAATTACTTTCAGGACGACCTAATAAAAACCGCATACACATTTAAAACATTTCGAAAAGGGCAAAGCACTCTTTTTTTCCTCTCGTACTAAATTTCTGAACTTTAGCTCAAAGTGGAAAGAAAGCCATGAATTTTTGAAATTTTTTGCGGCCAAATCATCTGATCACTTTACCAAGACTCCCAGCGCCTGATAAGCTGACATTGACGATAATGAAAAGAATGTCACCCTTTGATGCAGCGAGTTGGCGGCTTGGGGAAGGGAGAAGGCTTCGAGACCTAGTCAAGGCTAAAAGAGCACGCTCGCGAAAAAAAAATCGTAGAGTGCGTAGCGGGTGCGAGCGGTGGTCTTCCAGCCGCCAATTCAGTTGAATTGGTACCTGTCTACTCGCAGCTATGTGTGAATAGTTTGATCCGAATCGGTTTAACAGTAGAGCATTTAATTTGGAACATACGTATGCAAGGATGCACAAATACACTGACACACAAACGTACAATGAGCTTTGTGTTAGATCGGTCCGTAAGTTTTGTTGCACCATTTCCAAAAAATCGTAACTTTTTCCTGTCACTATAACCTTGCATAGTATTAGAAATCATGTACTTTTGAATGAAATTTTGCTTAATTCTGCAAAGCACTGGTCAAAGAAAGAAATGAAAAAAAAAACACCTAAGATATGGCGATTTTAAGCGAGACTAAAAATGCAAAACTGCGCCATTGAATCCAAAACGGTCAATGTGATCTCTATTATCTATCTGAGCAAACCCTGTGCTAATGAGGCTTTTCCATGTAAACTTGATTTTCGAAAAAATGCCAAAAAATCAATTCTTGTGCTCACTACCACTATTTCAAAAACCATGACTTTCTATAGAAAAGTCGGATCAGCATAAACTTCGCTCACTAATGAGTAAATCACACTGATTGAGTGTTTTTGTATTTTTGAAGGAGTCGCTCAATATGACCAAACTAACGATTTTTCCACTTTTACATCTGCAACCAGGGCTTTGTAGAGAATAGACAAAGTGTTATCAGAACGTGTTTACTCTTCCTGTTGATGTCATGCAAGATCAGATAAGAAGTTGCGACTTTCTAAAAATAAACTCTTAGTATAGGGACAGAAAATAACGTACGTACTGTCTGATCTTCGATAACTATCTTGCTCCGTTATTTTTTGTCGAACTTCAGAAACCATTCCATTCAGCTGGTAACTTACAAGGGAAGGTATATGACTCGCAGTGGAGTTTCCCTAGGAAATGCAAATCATTCGAAAGGCCTTTGAGTGCGCATTTCAAAACAAACTTTCCTCTCTGCTTATCGGGTTAGTGAACAAAGTTACAGGTGATTTTCCGCTTCCAGTTTGTTTGGTCGGTACTCTGCAAATGATCTAAATTCGTGATAAATGCGAATTTGGTCCAACGTTGCACACCCAAATGTCTGAGATATATTTATTGTACATAAAAAAATTGATGGGCTTAGTTTTAGAGTACTCCGGCGCCTTAGTCTTGCAAAAAAGCAACCAAAATCAATGTCGTTTGAGGTTAAACAAATGCCTGTAAATTTCTTCGGTAAACCGATAAGCAGATAAGGAAGTTTGTTTTGAAATCGGCACTCAAAGACCTTTCGAATGATATAAATCTTATAGGGAAACTTCACTGCGAGTCATATACCTTCCCTGCTTAGATTTACAGTATGGAGCGAATCTCCTACCTGTCTTCGGTACTCAGGATGGCGCTATAAATTTTTAGCATGCGGCGCAATTGTGAATTAGGCCGTTTGATAGAAAGATTTTGGGAAATTTTGTAAACTTATGTAACAGATGAATTCAGCAGGTTTGGTCAGCCTAATATAAGAGCTTTTCGCTCATATGTTTCCTTCTGAAGCAAAATGCGACTTTTAATATCTTAATAAAATTAACAAAAACTTCTAATAATTTGGTTCTGCTTTCTTCAGATCTGGGCATAATTCATATAGTAGAAATACTTCTGCGCCAAACAGATTTGTTAGGTGTTCTTTATTTCCAATCCGGCCTAACGTTTCGATGCCTTTCGTTTTCTTCAGAGACCTGAAAATGGCTCAAAGCGTCACCCGAGAAACGAAGCCATCAAGTACCATTTCCATTCCTGCCAGTTCTCAACCTTCGCTCAACATTCCTACCGTAAAAATTGTTATGCCAGAAGATGAACGTACCCTTTATGAGTCCATTCTATCCGCCAAGACTATCACTTCCGGTGCGGCCCAAATATCGTTGTTCACAGAGTATGTTCATCTTCTGGCATAGCAATTTTCACGGTAGAAGTGTTGAACGAAGGTTGAAAATAGCAGGAATTCAAATGGTACTTATTCCGGGTGACGCTTTGAGCTATTTTCAGGCCTATGGCGTCGAAACGTTAGGCCATGATTGGAAATAAAGAACACCTAACAAACCTGTTTGGCGCAGAAGTGTTTCTAGTATAGAATCAACAAAAACTTTTTCCGCAATCAACGAGCTCTCAGTACCACTCGCATCGTAATTAAGCAGAATCAGATAGACAAAATCCCTGAATGAGCTGATTCCATAAAACACGCAGTTCTAATAAGATGAATGGCACTACAATCATTCAAATTAAATCGGAGTTTTGACAGCGCCATGTGCTAAGCGATAGCTAGGATTCGTAGCAACGTCAAAGCAGCAAAACATTCTTAGAAATCGCAGCATACACAGGTACAGGGTGCGTTAAAAGTCTGGGAGCCAACTTAACCATGTTGTAAATTACGGAATTAGAACTATTCATAATTTTGATTCCTGTTTTAAGCCACATAATGCAACGATCATCCTCTTCAAACCACAATTTACCTATCTGAAGGTGTTGCCACGCGCTTTCATAAGAATTGGAATTATTAAGCAACTGCTTATGTGGAGCGAGAAGATCAAAATTTTGAGTAGTAACATTTTATCTTGTAGCTAAAGATACATTGAATATTCTACAGCCTTTTGATGCACACGTGGTAGAGGGGGCTTTGCACTATCACTTCGTAGTATTTCCGCTTGCCAAATTTGTTCTTCCAAAAACAAAAAATTAAGGTTTGCGAATGTTACCTGCGTGCCTAATGGTCGTCTGCTCTAAAACAAATTCAAAAGCTATAGAATCGCAGCAAGCCTGGGCTAAATTTCTTTTTATAAGTCTTTACATAAGCATACAGTTGAATTACGTCAATAGAACAATTCTAATACTTCTTACTTTATGATTTTCCACTTTCCTTCGCGAAATGGCATCCAAATTTCCAGTATGCGAGTGCACTTGCCTTTACTTAAAATTCAGAAATTTCTGTTTCTAAATGCTGCGAAAAATTGTCTTGGAACTATTTTGTAGACAAAAGCTTGCTCTATCCTGCTGCACATTTGCTAAGTGAAAGATGCAGTTATTGTGAAGGCATTGGACGAATCTTATTAGGAATACATGCGTGCCACGACAGGTGGATTCGCTGCAATTTTAAAGGGCTCCTTCAAAACCAAAGGAAGCATCCCAATATTTGAGAGCTGCGCTATATTTGTAAAGGTCAGATTATATGTGCACCAAATTTTTGTTTCTAGGTGCTTTCCTTCTGATTTTATCTGAAAAGTACTACTCAGACTTTTGACGCACCCTCCTGTGAAATAAAAAGTCGATATAAACATGAAAAACAGAAAAACATGATTTGTTGTGAGTAAGTTAGTTTATTAGTAAGTGGCGGCCTAACGTTTCGAACTATTCGTCTTCTTTAGAGGCCTAAAGTGGTAGGAGATTTATGATTTAATTTCTACTCCACCAAAAACCTCCTCCATCCCCGGCTAGCCTCGACTTGCCCCAGAATGCTACAAACCAAAACCATATAACGTGAAAGACGAACTGACCTCCTCCACCGCCGGCGCGCAGATGTTGAAAGCGGCCGTCCTTTAGTGCCACTGATACCAATAATGGAACACACTGTATACCATCGTCACGAATGGCATAAAGTCATTTGTGATTGACATACACTCATTTCGGCTGTTCATGCTAGGATTTCTTGCGAAAATCCAGAACGCCTCGAGAGCCTTTCTAACGGCAGTATCGTATTCGTATGCCAGTATTACACATCTGATCTGAAAGTCCTTACCACCGTGAACTTCAACTTTATGTTTACCGAGAGGAGTGGTAAGTGGCTTGGCTTACTAACTTACTCACAACATACTAACAATGCCGAGGTTAAGAAGGGAGGAAACTTGGAAACTACTAGAAAAACATGAAATAAACATTTGATTTATTCCGACCAATCTAAAAAGAAGATAGCGAGAATATTACAGATATATGAGATTTGCAGTGCCCAAGCGTCCTAAATTGTATGCTGGCCTGGCGTCAAACAGCGATCAAAAAAAGTAAAAGTCATAGAAATTGCAGCTTCACATGCGCGACGCAATCTGAAAACAAAATAATGAAAAAATCAAGAAAAAATCACCAGAAACGGCGCGACCCGAAAATTAGCAGCTAATTGCAATTATCAATCTGCGCGACGGCTGAAGCCTCGGACTTTTTGTCCGCGGCCGCCTAGACCACGCCCGCTATACGCAGGGGGCTCAAATTTATCAAAGATCATGCTGCCCATCATATTGGGACAACCTGCATAATTCATATCTTTGAAAATTTGTTAACTTAGAAGATTTAGAAAACTGTGCTTGACAAGGGAGCTGTTTGTTGCATTTGTAAACAAGGGCATCAGAGAATTTTTTTTTGCGAAACTTCGTTTATAGCTTTTAGAGCTTTTTCATAGGCAACAAAGAGAAGTTATCGTGCCGCGAAAAGGTCGTTTTCACAACCGCTGCATCTTATATTACTTTCCATTTTTGCCTTTTTGCATTTTGCAATGTAGTTTCAAAATGCGAACTTAGGAGGAGATAGAGCACGCAGACAAACGATATAACGCTTCACTTCGATCAAATAACATTAAATCACAATGTTATTGAGGTGGTTGTATACGCCTCAACTTTACTATGTATCTACGTTAAACCTAAACTACCCTGTTGCCAATCATGATAAATTACTCTATTTTTTAAGGCTATTACATATGGCTCTCCGCCATTGTGTCCAGTCACCTTAAACTGCGAACCAACGGACTACGTACGGTTTCAATATGCTGATGGCACTTATATAAGTAACAGTGAGTTTGCACATGACGTGGAGACCGATCCTGTAGCTAAGATGTAAGGGCAATTAAGAGTTAGTCGGTGAAATGTCACTATTTCAGTCAAGCGCTTGGTTGAGGGTTAGATATGCTAGCCAGAAACAGTTAAGCTAATTATTTCGCGAATTATTTAGTGTTGGCACATAGAAGCCCTTTCACTTAGGGTAATCAGACTGAGACCGCATGCAATGACATCCTCGATAAGGAATGGAAAAAGCTTTATTTTCTTAAGCTCTAAAACATCCGGATTTCTAGCTGTTTATTTATTCTGCAAGTATCATATCGAAAAGAAGCGAGAACTTGCACAAGCCGCACTTTCCAGATTTTTGTATGATTCCATTCCCTTATGATCCCCGACGGCCGACCGTTTTTTCTTCAAAGACATTTTTCTTCTTTCGAAGTCAATGCTTCCTAAAATTGTACTGATTAACCAACCCAACAATGCTAACGAGAAAATGGTCAGAACTCAACTCAGTCATTCCAAACAATCTGTATATCATCGGACTTTTTTTGAACGATGATTTCAAATATAATTTTATCTACCAAGAAACTTCCTGGGAGGAGTTATAAGCATTCAAAGTTTTCGAGGCAGCCTGATTGCGAGGATTTACAGTGGCTATGGCTATTTTAATCACAAGGAAGAAGCACGTTCACCAAAAACCTAAATAAGTGTTTTTGGAAACCTAGTTCCTAGAACGTTCTTTGACAAATCACTCATATACACGCTCGTAACTCCTCCCAGGTAATCGCTTAGCAGATAATAAACCTACATTTAATCAGCGGATATGATATACAGCATGTTTGGTACGGCGCGGTTAAGTTTTGACCATTCCCTGATAAGCATGTTTTTGCTGAGATCGAATGATATTGAAGTCATGAAACTTTCGATGAGGTTTTATCAAACTCAATATCCTAATAACTCATTTCTTCTTAACAAAATTATGCTTAGAATGCTGGGCTAAGTAACCAGTACAACTTTGGTATGTTTTCATTATTTTTGAAGGAAGAAAACTGACTCCAAATAAAGAAATAAGAAGATGCGTTTGACGGTCTTTAAAAAACGTTTGGGCGCCGGCGACCATCAAGGGACTATACAAAAAGCTGGAAAATGTAATTTGTACGACTTCTTGCTCCTTTTCAATATCTTTATAGCAAGGGGTAGTAGAACTCGCGGATGGATAGAAATCAGGTGTCCAGTGCTTCAGAACATGAAGCTTTTTGAAAATGCGTTCTAGTTGTCAGCGAGATTGTTAATGCCCAAGACCAAAAAAAAAAGGATAAGTGATCATCAATCCGTGCGCGCCCAGCCAATCACCTTTCCGAAGAATCGCTTTACGGGTTCTAAAACGGGGTTTTTTGTGGTTTTTGCGGATTTCCGACTTGATATTCGGAATCAAGAGTATGGGAAGGCCTTGGAACGGCAAAAACATGGAGGTCGAAATTTTGGGTGGACGGTGCCTTTAACGTCTAAGAAATTGAAGAGAAAAGGATACTTACAATTAGTGACCATAGGCATCGATAAGATGTATACCAGTACCTGTAGGCGGTAATCTATACCATTACCGTCTAAAAACGCTGGTTCTAATTCTTGCTTCCGTTTCTGCTAACTTCTTCTATAAAAAATTATGGGAAACTTCGCACCAAGTTTGGCGTTTGAGGGATAAGTTTTAAGGCCAAGAATTAACATTGCGCTATGGTGTGGCGGTAAGTACCATTCTCTTGGAAATATGCAAATATAAGTTCTAATTTTTTCGCGTTTTCGGTTTTGCATTGCCTTTATCAAGGTTCTTCTTATGACTGTGGCATTTTCAAGACAAGCACGTTTTTGAGTAGAGGTCAACCGCGCTGATACCCGCCGTTATCCGTCCAAAATCACCTGAATCCCTTGGAAGCCGAAACCTGCAAATGAGAGAAGTGTTTTTCCCAGGAACTGGGTTCTTGAAACACGCATGAAATACCGCTTGTGAAGCTTATATATCAGTCAGTAACTCGACGGCATCCTCGTTTCGCTCATTTGGCAAGTTCCGGTGAGTACAGGCGCGGTCTGACAAGGGAAGGAAGGTTGGTCGAAGTGGCCTTTTGAAATGAAGTGTACACTATCTTGTAGAGCTTGGAACGGTGATTCCAAATCTACCTTATCTGCTGCGGGCTTCTGGGCGACGAGTTATGAAGGTTTTTGTGAGTGAAAATCTGAATGCAAAAATAGGGGAAAATCAATTGTGACCTTTTCCCAATGTTCAAATGAGGCAGCAGCGAATTGGTATATCTGAATCAAGAATATTTGTTGCGTTGAGTGCCAATTAAGCCCTATATAAAATGTTACGACTGATTTTAGCCTACTCTTGCATTCAGATTTTTACTCACAAAAACCTTCATAACTCGTCGCCCAGAAGCCCGCAGCAAATAGCAAAGGTAGATTTGGAATCAGCGTTCCAAGCTCTACAAGAACGTATACACTTCATTTCAAGAGGCCACTTCGACCAACCTTCCTTTCCTTGTGAGACCAACCTTACTCATCAAAAATTGACAAAGAATCATTTTTCCATTAGAGTGTTCCTATATTCACTAAAAGTGTTTTGGAAAATGGCTTTTCAAAAACGATGGAATTGATGAAAAATTAATTGAAAGAGTTTGTTCGCAATGATACATTTTAGCGCAAATTGATTTCTTATAGTTTTGTAGAGCAAAGACGTGCCTTACACCAAGGAATCCAAACTCATAAGAAAAGTTTGAAGCAATGCAAGGCTGAAAACCGCAGTTCCGATTGTACTTTTTTTGGATTGCCAAACTTTGCGCGATCCCCCATAAAATCTTCCAAAGAAACGATTAGCGGAAATGAAATCTATTTCAATTAGCTTTAGAGAAGTGTAACGGTTCAATATTATCTGAAAAGGCCACGGTACCAAGTCTTTCTTTGTCCTTATGCGAAAACATTCTAACTGCCAATATCAAACCAATGAAGGAAAACTTTTTTAACACAGATAGTAATCTGAAAACAGCATCACAGCCTTTCCATCACAAAGGTGCTTTAGGTAATTTGCTAAAGCACGTGAAATTGTGTGATCGAAACAGAGTCAATTTTGCTGGTGAAGGTTTTGGTGTGAAAAAGCCTGGAATTTCAAAAGCTACTCGATGTTTATCTGTGTTGGAACTTTTAACCATTGTTACACCACAATGTTTTCTCTATCCAATCACTTAAACTTCTATATCAATCTAGTCCTGCTAATTTACTGTAATTCACAAAAAACACCAGGATGTCACTCTATCGTAAGCAAAATGACCAACTGATGTTTGAGAAGATATGACCTGTCTCTGAACTTTTGGGAAATTTTGAGAAAAAAAACAGAACAGAGACCCAATTGACTACAGAAATTTTACAAATTTACTTGACTCATATGACGGCTCATATTTTCTGTTCAAGAATTTATATTGTTTTTTGTCAAGAAGTGACAGTCGTCTCCATAATTAGAATCTTCTTCAGCAATGTTAGATTCAAGGAATTCCTTCACTCGGATCATACATAGACTTAAGCTGCTCACACAACCCAGCTATCCAGCGTAATGAGAAGTGTGGGGGGGGGGGGAGGCGGAATTATATAGTCACAACAGACATGAAACTCAAGAAAGTATGCATCGTGCAAACTAGGTTGCTGTTATTTTGAAAGCTGCTTTTTCGAGCTTCTACAAAAGTTTGCTTGTCTTGACAGCTTTGTGTTAATGAAGATTGATGCGTTTTCAGTAAGGGTACGTGACTTTCGTCAGCTAGATCATATCCAGTGCGTCAATGGCGAATGGCGTTATTATGGTCAGGCAAAATTTGACACAGTATTGCGTAACGTCGTCTGTCATTCTGTTGCCATTCCCCTAGGACTCGCAGGGTAGGTGCATATGGCACCATGAAGGATTTATGAACGAGCGACTGTTGATATTACTTTTATTATTTTTGGCTTATAACCCTCTGTTAACCTTGTAATACTAATGCTCGTTGGAAGCGCATAAAAGATGGTCAGCAGTGTTCCACATAGATCCGCACAGTCAACATCGATACATCGATAAACACAGATTTCATCAGACGAGCTATTCATGCTTACCTCAGCTCTACTCAATTGATCTTTGCTCGCCCAACGCTCCTCACTATTTAATAAAGGTACCCGCAGACAACTTATTGTCAGTTGTTTTGAAAACAGAGTTCGGGCAAATTTATGATTTGACTTCTTGCTCAACCACAGCCCAGGTACAAATTTCAGGAAATTTATTTGAACTGCAATCTTATCGTTTTCCTTCTCACCTGGCCAATCAGCCTTCGAGGCAGTGTCCCGGCAGATTCACGCCCTGCGGGTTGTTGCTATGGTGGGGTTCCTGGTCATCTCACTACCTCCAGCCGCAGTCCGGCTGGATGTTACCCTAGGCCGAGAAAATAGCCCTTAAACCGGCTTAATTTCATCGTATAGTTTTCAAAAGCTAACAGTAGGGATGTGTCATTTAATCATGTCTCTTTCTTCAAGGTGATTACAAAAGCACTAATCATTGAGAAGAGTCGCAACTATTCACGATTGTCTTATCAGGTTTCCGAATAAAATATAATTGAGTGCAGTATGAAATGTGGCGCAGCCCACTCTTCGCTTCCTTTACGTTTCCATATGAATCCGAAAAAACGTTTTTTATAATCAATTTACAATGTAACCAACAATGCCAATTTAGCCTGCTCTGCATCATAAACCAGGTCAAAACGTTGAAGGTTTTTTAAACAACTGACTGACCGTGAGTAAAGTAAAAGGTATGAGACAGCTTTCGTACCAGATTGTGACACTACCCATGTAAAAAATTACGCATTTTTTTGATAATTTAGAATTGAGCAATTTGTAATTTATTGAGTTTTTACTACTCGGAACTAAAAGTTTGCGTAAACGTCTCTGGTAGCCATGAACTGATGCGTTAGCTACTTAGGCATTCAATTTTGTTGATTATGCAGAGTGAGGCAACGGTGGTGTCTTATTGAAATTGCCTAACGCCAAAAAATATCTTTCCCTTCTGAGATCTGCGAGGGCTGAAGAACGAAATCGCAGTTCTCTTTGTAGCTTACAGGGGAATGGTCAGAAGTCAAAGGTGCCAATCCAAAGAAGCTGCATGCCAGTAGATGCTGCATAGAACGCTGACTTCGTATCTGTATTCCATATCTGCGCGCCCACGTGGGGAGTTATGAGGCATCAAAGGCCGTTATTTTGCTAGGACATGTGTGGGATCTTTTCGCAATAAAAGTGTTCACAACTTCGTTACTAAAGGCTTTAAGCAGATAAGTAGTACAGATTCGAAATTAGAGTTAAGTGCTGCATTGAATGGTAGGCAATTTGCTTGGATTGACCACTTCTTTTGGCTATTCCCCTGTAAGCTTTGAACGGCTTTTCATGGACTTTATTTGCAAACTAAAAAAGTACTGAGAGGACACAATGACAGTGACATGCATACATCAGTCTTGGAAGTCTCACTTGCTTTGAACAATCTTAGACAGCGATGATATCTGAACAATTATATACTGCCTCCTCTCTTGTCACCCAAATTTATCTACTTATAAACTAAATTAATTCTGCAGAAATAATTTTGGCAACATTATTTTACGATTAAACCGTTAATACAAATTCGGCTCATTCTTTTGGGCAGCGAAAAATGAGAAGCAGAAAAGAAGTTGCTTTTTTTCGCTTCAAAACAATGGGAAAAAACATTGGGTTTTTAGATAATAAATCTATCGTGTCGTTTTTACTCAAAAATACAGTCTACAAGACACGCAGCACATAGCTTGTCTTTTAGAAAACTTAATGATATCTACTATAATATTGACACTGCAAATTAGTTCCTGCTTCAGTATCAATGAACTAGTCGAATTTTCTTTCTATCGATCCTCTTATGGCCGTAAACATCAAAAAACCTAGCGGAATCTATCTCATAAAGCGACCTCAAGATAGCTTTCAAGGTAAGATTAACCTTTGTAGGATGTTCGTGTTTAAAAGGGAAATGTAATGATAATTCATCTCAAGGTAAATTCAAGTTCATGGCTTGTTGATAACTCCGCCAGAATCCATGTTCGACTATCCATAAATCTTGGCATAGTTGGATCTTCTGATCGATTTCTTTAACAGCTTCGAAAAAAGAAATTGGTACTATTTTTTCCACAATATACAGACTGACGTCTCGGCAAACTCGCCTCCTTCAGAGTCTTAACAGATAACAGATTTGATGGGATTAAGGCACTTATCTTCTGATTGATTTCTTCAGCAGCTTCCAAGATGATAACTGATAACTCGTGATAACTACACCACTGATCTCGCTGAAACCTATCATTGAAATTATGTTCGTTTGATATAGCAACGATTTTCAGTTTCTAACATGCTGTTTTCCAAATTTTTTGTTCTAGACAACCTCTTTATAAAGGACATTTTGTTTTTTGTAATTTCGAGAAAAAGCAAAGAATAGGTCATCAGAATGAGTTTTTTGCTAAAATATCCTAATATTCACTTCATAAAATTCTATTAGTAATTCATAATGTTGCTGTACCACGAACGAATAAGTTCTTCGTGAGTACTGGCAGTGAGATATGGCAGGTGGCATCATCTATCAACTATAATAGCTCGTTAAATTCAGTTATTTTTGGTATTCCGCTATTCATGCAAGAGTAAAAGTATATGGCTTAGCGAACAATGCTGAAAGGAGAGGAGCAAAAATGCAACAGAAGTTTTACCTATGGAGCTTTGTTAATGTTCACTTTGGCTCAATGTTTTGTGGCTGTGAAGCATCAAGACAATTTCTTAGTATAAAATATTCTTCAGAGCGAAATCCAGACGCGTAGATTTCTGGCCAACAACATTCTAGCGAAGCACATCAAAAGAAGCAGTGAGTCACATTGCC